>CM053570.1:77808150-77836008 GCA_028646485.1 Cryptoprocta ferox | reverse complement strand
GAGTACATCAGTTGGTCATGGACCAACTCCTCCTAAACCATTAAACAGACACTTTGCACTAGAAAAGAATCTTATAAAAATAACAGTTGTTCCACCATTTGATCCAACAGTTTGTGATGCTGCGCTTGATAAGGACAAGACTGATTCATCCAAAGATCTTGAAAAGCCCTCCTCCCTTGGGGAAGAGATGAGAGAAGACGGTCTTGGCCCAAATGAGAGCAAACTCTGCACTGAGTCTGAAGGGATCAGTCCCAATCATTCTGCTTGGGATATGCCCCCGCTTTCGTCCCCAGACAATAATTTTCAGCAGACTGTGTCTGGTAAAAATATGCGTGACAGTAAGCGACCTACACCTGTATTCTCTCAGATCTTGGACAATTCAGAGACTCCTCATATGGGGTCATCCTGGAAAAATGGATCACATAAATCAAATTGTGAAATGACGTTTCCAGTTGTTTCCAGTTCATCAAACAAAGTAAGTATACTTTTTCAAGGTAAAGAAAAATGCTTTTCATTCACAAGCTGTATAGGAAAGCTTTGTATTCATCAAACAAACTGGGATTTGAACCCTGACTAGAAATGTGACCTTGGGAAAATTATTTAGCCTCTCTATTCTCTTATATTTCTTATCTATAAATTGGACTAAATAATACTTCACACATATATGGTAAGGATTAATGAAATAATGTCTATATGGTAACTGGTATGTAATATTAAATTGCTTCTTATTGACTAATTACTAAGATAAGGATGATCTTACTATTATTTTTCCTTTCTTTGGGTTTTAACCCTAAGTCTCAGTCTCTGGTTGCCATGCTCAATGAGATACAGCACTTGATCAGCCACTGAGGAGCTAAAAAATATTGGGCAATTTACCTAACCTCTTTAAGCCTGATTCCCTGTCTGTCAAATGGGCATACCACTTAGGGTTTCTTTCTTTTCGTTAAAATTAGTCACTATCTCATTTACGGCATCTGCTATAGTGCCTGTTACACAGTAGGGCTCAGGAATATGCCTTTGTAGCCCTTAGTTTAAGAATATGTCCTTAAATGGTGTTTTCAGTTTTTTTCTTATAACTATCTTCTTTGAACAAAAGCAGGATGTTCTTGACAAGGACTCTGGGAAGCTGAAAGTCAATGAGAGAAGACTAGGCAAAGTCATACCTGTTCTGCAAGCCAAAAGAAGGTAACAGTGTGATAATATTCCGGTTTCTGTTGGTGCTCTTCAATTTCTTTCTTCCCCTTCTCAGTTTCCCCTTAGTGTGGAATAAAACCACGCACCAGGAGTAAGCATATTTTAAGTCTGGGACCACTAACACATAGCCATGTAACCTTGGGCAAGTCAAATAATCTCTGACTTCAGTTTATTTGTCAACAAAATGAGGCTAATGATGCCTTCTCTGCTGTTTCACAAGGTTATTTTGAAGAGTCAAAAAGACCTATTAGTGAAAGCACTGTATAAATGTAAGATTTCTTTTCCTGTGTATGGGAGGACTGGTCACAGCTATGATAGGAAGTTAGAATAATTTTAACACAAATATTAAAATACAACTATGTAGAAGATCATTTAGTCATCTCTCCCAACTTGAATGCAGCTGTCCTTGGGGGAAAATTCTAGTAGAGGTTGCAGATTTGGGTCGCTTTACAATCTGTTCTCTTGTTGCCAGGAGATGGCAGTGTCTCCACATGGGCCTTTTCAATTAGCAGATCTATTTTTTAGGTTGAGTCAGATTAGCTTCCTTACAATGGGATTAAAAAAAATTTTTTTATTACACAGATATTTATTCTGCTTTAAATTTTTTTAAGTTTATTTATTTTGAGAGAGAGAGAGAGAATGCGGGGCAGAGAGAGAGGGAGAGAGCGAGAATCCCAAGCACTCTGCACTATCAACACAGAGTCCTATGCAGGGCTCGAACCTACAAACCACGAGACCATAACCTGAGCTGAAATCAAGAGTCGGAAGCTTAACCGACTGAGCCACCCAGGTGCCCCTCTGCTTTAATTGTTTTTTAATGTATTACAAATAAGGCAAAGGTCCCTTTGACTACTGTCCTTAATCCCAGTTTTTTGGGGTTTTTTGTTTTGTTTTCTTTGCATAATTGAGGGAAACTTTGTGAATTATTTACAGTGGAAATTATACCAAAAAGCCAAGTCCGGCTACTTGGAACAGTTATGAATTTATTATCTCAATATTCTCATCCACTGACTCCACAGTACAGTGCAAACAGGATGAGCAAGGGCCAGAAATTGTTCTTGTCAAGGTCACCAGCATTTTAACTGCCACATCCAGCTGGTTCTTTTTGGTCTTTATCTCCTTGAGTTTTTCTGTGGCTCTGTGAAGTTACTTCCTGATTAACCTTGAATTACTCAACAAGTGCTTACTTTCTCTGGGGACTGGATAATCTTCACTTTTTTTTCTCAATTCACTCATCTTCCTTTTTTTCTCAATTCCATACTTGATTTCAGCTTTATACTACATGACTAACACTGTCTTCTGTCACTGGATCTTAAAAAGTATTTTGCCTCTGAAAGTTAGTTCTAACTGATTGACAGTATATGACTTCTCTCTACAAACACTGTACCCATGGTTCTAATGGACTGTTTTTCCTCCTTCTGGTTTTCTTTGTTCAAGGACTAATGTTCCGACGTTTTCACAATCAGATCTAGAAAAGCAGAAGCAAAGTTATCTCAAGGAAGTCGTTGCTCATATAGCACACCCAAAGGACACTAACCAAGGTAACATGGTAACCAAAGAATGGCATGTAAAAGATGTGATGGGACTCCTTTTTTTTCCAGTGTAATATAGATTAAACTGGGAGATTATTTTGAATTTTCTAAAATTGATGACAAAGATAACTTCCTTCCCCAAAAATTTTTACTTTAAAGGATTGTCTAACCAAATAATCCCCCACATGGTTTGGCTAACCAGTATGAGAGAGGGATCCAAGGAGACTCCTACCAGTACATGAAGAGTGCTTCCCCCATGGCTGAGGGCTGTAACCAGACCTGTAGTTTTCTGATAGGGAATTTTTTGTCTGAAAAATAGAAATGGATGACCAGGGGCTGCTTAGTAATCATTAGTGTTTAATTTAGAATTATTTATTTTCCCTGTTTCCTTCAGGATTTAAATGTAAAACAGGCATTTCAAATAATATTCTGTATCTTGGCATTTGAATAAAAGGTTTTGACTACCTTCCAGATTCTTCAAGCTGAGTTCTCCCCTAGTTCATTAAAAGCTATTACAAAGCAAAGTGGATGGATTCTCCAGCCCGCAAAAGATTATAGACCATGTTATCATTCATCCTGGACTAGTAGCTAGTGGGAAAACTCCTAAAGGGAGGGGAACTTGTGGGCTATACTGAAGGGGCTGAGATTAGAGAGGTCCTGATAAAAGTGATCTTCTCCTAAAGATCACTCCATATTTGGTCATCTTCAGCTTCTTTTTCTATTCGTTTAGCAAATCTTCCTCAAATATTTTCAGTGGTGCTAGGTTTAAAGATGAGGGATTGGAAATGTAAAGAGGACCAAAGTAGGGTCCTGGCTCTCTAGGAATTGATAGTCCAGAGAAGGTAAAGATGATTACATTGCAATATTGATGAGTGCTCTAAGAGAACTATGTGTAACATGCACTAGGAACAAGGAAGGAGCACTCCTGTTTGTGTTTGGGGAGAGTGGAGGATGCCCTGGGTAGGCTCCATGGGGAAAATAATTCTGTTACTCTAAGATCTGTCATAAATTACTGGGAAGAGTCTTAGGAAAATTCTTAACCAAAGATTCAGAGGAGACTCCCCCCCCCCCTTTTTTTTTTTTTTTTTTTACAAATCTTTAATTATGTAGTAGTTTTGGAACTGAGGCATCAGCCAGAAGAATTTTTTATTCCAGGTCCTTTTATTTTTTACTCAAAGATTTCATTAAGCAATCAAATACTACTTGTACTGATTGCTCAGCCCTCTGCTTGTGAGATCTTTTTGTTTGAACTATTTTAAAGTTGTTTTTTTTTTTAAGTTTATTTATTTATTTAGAGACAGAGAGCAGGGGAGGGGCAGAGAGAGAGAAAGAGAGAGAGAGGGAGAGAAAGAATCAATCCCAAGTAGGCTCTGCACTGTCAGTGTAGAGCCCAACGCAGGGCTCAAACTCATGAACCGTGGTATCATGACCTGAGCCAAAATCAAGAGTCGGAGGCTTCACGGACTGAGCCACCCACGTGCCCCTTGTTTGAACCATTTCAAAGGTCTGGTGGAACTAGAGACACTCCTCTCCCATCTGCCCAGACCCCCTCTTCCCAGGTCATTAATTGGAGGGGCAGATTAAAACAAGTTTATGTGTGTTTAACCTCTGTGGGAGACACTTGAGCATTGCTTTTCCCTCTGTGAGGTGACTTTCTATTATGTCTTAGGCAATTCACACTGAGGATATCCAGTTATATTTCCCTTCTCGTTTGGGGCATTTAGAAAAAATTTCACAAGAAAAGCAATGAGCAGTTGCTCAAGTTACAGTGTCTTTCCAGTCTCTTTCCTATTTAGCAGTCCCTCTCCCACTTTACCATAATAATCTATATCCCATAAGAAACAGCTAACATAACATGTATAGAGGAAAGACAGCATACTTTAGTGGTTGGGAGAGTAAAGTCTAGTCTAGAGTTAACTTCTGGGTTCATACCCTAACTCCGCTGCTTACTGGCTCTGTGACCTGAGCCAATAAAAACTCAGTTTTCTCATTTGCAAAATGGGTATAATAATGAAGCTTAGCATATGTGAAAATCAATACTCGTAAGCACAAGTTTAATACATAGAACAGTACCTAGCCACTAACAGTACCTAGCAGCCAACAGTTGTTGAATACTTGGTATTATTTGCAAGAAAGGGTATCTTTTCAAACTGAAGTTTTTATAGGTCAAGTAGCATGATGTCAGGTATTTGTTTTCAAATCTTAAAAAAAAAGCCAAAACCCTGGCTTTTAGAGGAATTAGAAAATTAGAGGAAACAACGTTAACAAAATGTTGGTAAATGAAGCTCAGTGATAGTTATGTGTATGATAGATTGTAGATAGTATGTGTTTGAAGAACTATGTGTTTGAAGATTGTAGATAGTATGATAGATATTATATTTTCTACTTTGTTTTTTGTTAATTTTTTTTTCATTTTTGAGAGACAGAGCATAAGTGGGGGAGGGGCAGAGAGAGACACACACACAGAATGTGAAGCAGGCTCCAGGCTCTGAACTATCAGCACAGAGCCCGATGCAGGGCTCAAACTCACGGACTATGAGATCATGATCTGAGCTGAAGTTGGACACTTAACCAACTGAGCCACCCAGGCACCCCTATATTTTCTACTTTGGTGTATATTTGAAAATGTCCATAATAAAAGGTTATTATTATTTTTTAAGTGTGTCTTTTAGGGAATTCATTTTTGAATTGCCAACATCACCAATTTTATTCTAAAAATTTCACAGGTCTCTAGCACTTGCTTCTGCTTTCCAGGAACCCTGTGTGATCCATGTTTTTGTGTTACTTCCCACTGCCCACTACTCATGCATGCAAAGTTTAAATTGCAGAGGAGAGTGGGGATATATTTCATTCCTTCTCTATTTATATATGAAGTAAAGAGTAGCCAGAAACAAAAAGAGGAAGCATATAGTGCTTCCTGTCCTTTTTGATAGGTTAGGTGCTATTTCACCTTGAAAAAGTATAACTCTTCAGGTTCTTTATTAGACACAGAGAAATTAGTAGTTCCTGCCAATTCAGTTTGAATTCTCTCCATTGGGTTAATCATCTTCTTTCACTTTATCAATAATGTGTATATCATTGATACAGAGTTTAATAACATAAGTCGTCCTTCAACTCCAGTATTCTAATATAAATATAATTTCCTTTTGGTTTAATGCCAGGTGAGTCTTTAATAGCATTTACAAAGAAATACCAACAACTTCCTTCCTGACAGTCCAGCTAATGGAAAACTTTATATGAAACTATAAGTTCTTAGAGTAGAAAAGGAGCATTAAGATCTTCTCTTTAATCTCCTAACATACAAATCTGTTCTATATATCTTCGCCAAGTGACCATTCAGCCTTTGCTTAGAATTCTAATAATAACAAAACTCGTTAACTCATGAGGCAGGCCATTCATTGCTTAAAACATTCTAATTGTTGGAAAGTTATTCCTTACAGTGAGACAATCTCTATTTCCTTATAGTTTCCAGTGCTAGTTCCTAGTTGTGCCCTCTGGGATCCAAAAAATAACTATTCTCTTCCATATACTTCATGTATTCTAAGGACCTTTTCATGTTAAATATCTCAAATTAAGATTTTTAATGATTACCAAGTATTATATAATTTATTATTCCATCCTGGATAATTAGGTCGTGCCCATTTTCATTAGTAATGCTGCAGTGAACATTCTGGTCAATAAATATTTATGTACAACTCTTATTTCTATAGGATGAATACCTAGAAGTGGAATTGCTGGGTAAAGTATATAAATATTTTAAAAACCTCTGTTACATGTTACCAGATTGTCCTGCCCCCCAAAAATTGTATTAATTTTTATTGTCACCGATTTGATAGGTAAATTTTAACATTTTGTTTTAATAATTAATGAGGTTAAACACTTTTAATTTATGTTTATTGGATATATATATTTAATCATGATTTTTAAAAATCATCTAGTATCTAGTTTATATTCCAGTTTCCCCAGTTGTCCCAAAAATGTCTTCTTGTAAATTGTTCAAACAGGATCTAATCAAGGCTCACGTGTTTAATTATTGTCTCCTTAAGTCTCTCTTAATCTAGGTCACTTGTTTTGTAGATTGTCTCACATTCTGAATTGTGTCTGATTGTTTCCCTGTGGTGTCATTTAACTTGTTCCTCTGTCCCCTGTATTTGCTATATATTGGAAGTTGGATCTAGAGGAGGGATTAGATTCAGAGTAAGCATTTTTGGCTGGTATAATTCATAGGCACTGTTGTATATTCACCCTTAATCAGATTAGGGGGCACCACACAGTGGCAGGATGTTCTTTTTTTCCTTTTGGCATCGTGTTCTAATAGTGATGCTGAGTTTGATCACTTTGTTAGTGTATTAACTGCCATATCTTTCCATTGTAAGATATATATTTCCCCTTTGTAATTAGTAAGTCACCTTCGGGGTGTTGCTTTGGTATCGTTTGAATATCCTGTTCCACAACAAGTGTTCATTGTTTTAGTATTCATTGATGATCCTTGCCTAAATCAGCTACTACTCAGACTTGCGTAGAAAGTATTCATTTTCTAAATAATATAATTTCTTTTGCGATGATTACTCTATTCTTTTATAAAGATTTTTTTTTAATATCACTATTACCTCATAGATTCTTAAAAACTAATGTGTTATAATAGTCATTACTTTTTTTTAAGGCTCTGTTTGTCTCAAATTTGACCAGTGGGAACTCCTTCCTTCAAGTGGGCTCCCGTGTCTTCTGACATGACCCCACTAATCTTTTTTTTTTTAACTTGTGGTAAGAAAAATAATACCAATTGACCGATTAAATCATTTTTAAGTCTACTTGTTTATTTTGAGAGAGAGAGAGAGAGAGGGAGAGAACATGAGCAGGGGAGGGACAGAGAAAAAGGGAGGGAGAGAATCCCAAGCAGGCTCCTCACTGTCAGCATGGGCCTAATGTGGGGCTTGAACTCAGGAACTGTGAGATCATGACCTGAGCTGAAACCAAGAGTCAGACACAACCAACTGAGCCACCCAGGCACCCCACAATTAAACCATTTTTAAGTGTGCAGTTCAATAGTTTTAAGTTTATTCACATTGTTGCAAAACATCTACAGAACTTTTTTATCTTGCAAATCTCAAACTTGCCTTTTCCCCTTCCCTGTAGTCCGTGGTAACTATCCATGTTTCTGTTTCTGTGAATTTGTCTATTTTAGATACCTCATATAAGTGGAATCAAACAGCACTTACCTTTTTGTGACTGACTTATTTCATTTAGCATAATGTCCTCAGGGTTCACCCGTGGTGTAGCATGTGCCAGAATTTCCTTCCTTTTTATGGCTGAATAATATTCCATTCTGTATGTACCACAGTTTGTTTATCCATTCATCCTTCAATGGACATTTGAGTTGCCTCCATTTCTTGGCTACTGTGAATGATGCTGCTATGAACATGGGTGTGCAGATATCTCCTCCAGACCCAGCTTTCAATTCTGTTGGACATGTACCCAGAAGTACTGCTAGATGGTATGGTAGTTCCACTTTGAAGGTTTTGAGGAACTTCCTTACTGTTTAACACAGTGGTTGCACTATTTTACAGCCCCACCAATAGTGCACAAGGATTCCAGTTTCTCTGCACTCCCACCAACACTTGTTATTTTCTATTTTCTGGTAGTAGCTTCCCTATTGGTGGTTATATCAGTATTCATCAGTATTACAAGTATGTAAATATCGTTCATTGCAAAGCCAGGCAGTATACTATGGTTTCATTTTCTTGAATAATTTACTTTTCTGGAGTAGTTAATTCCCTCACTTATTTATTTATTTATTATTATTTTTAATGTTTATTTTAGAGAGAGGGAGAGCACAAGCAGGGGAGAGGCAAAGAGAGAGGAGGACAGAGGATTCAAAGCAGGCTCTGCGCTAACAGCAGCGAGCCAGATGTGAGGCCTGAACTCATGAACCGCGAGATTATGACCTGAGCCAAAGTCAGATGCTCAACTGACTGAGCCACCCAGGCATGCCTACCTCACTTATTTTTTAAATTACAAATTAATTTGGCCCTAATCTTTTTATAAATGCAATTTATATCCTTATCTATGTTGTCTGTGTGCCTGTGTTGTCCCCCTCCACAAGTGCACAAACATACCTAGTAATTTATTAATTCCTTCAAAATGTTCTGGAGACCTTCCTAGAGCCTTCTGTCCTTCTGCTCCAATCTATACGGCTTGTTCTCCAGCCTTGCTGCAGACCTACCATCCTGGTATTTCTTTTTGCTGCCCTCAGTTGACTCCTGTTCCTGGACCCTGATTTCTTCCTCTTGACCTGTTTTAGTGGAGCCATTCTCTGAGAATTTCTGAGAAAGTGTGATCGATAATTTTGGGTGGCCCTCCATATCTGAAGACGTCTTTGTTGTCATACTTGATTGGTAGTTTGGTAGAGAATTCTAAATTGAAATCATTTTTCCTCAGAATTTTGGAGACCTACATTTAGTCTTCTTAAGAAGGATGTTATTAATTTAATTTTTATTCCTTTTTATGTAACCTGTCTTTTTCTCTCTGTAAATTCTTAGGGTCTTCTCTCTATCCATTATATTATGCCAATTCTGCTTGCTGGGATATTTTCTTCTTACTGACTTCTTTCCTTTTTTTTTTTTTTAAGTCTATTTATTTTGATAGAGACAGACAGCATGAGCAGGGGAGGGGCAGAGAGAGAGAGAGAGAGAGAGAGAGAATCCTAAGCGGGCTCTGTGCTGCCAGCAGAGAACCAGATGCAGGGCTCAAACTCACGAGTTTCATGACCTGAGCTGAAACTACGAGTTCGATGCTTAACCAATTGAGCCACCCAGATGCCCCTTGACTTCTTTATTTTTATATTCACATTTATGATTTCTACAAGTCTTTTCCTGTTTTGTTCCCTTTGCATATTGTGGTGTTCTTATTTATGAACTAATTTCTCGTTTCAAGATTTTGTTCCTTTTTTATTATAATTGAAATACAGTAAAATGTACAAATTTAAAGTATACAGCTTGTTGAGTTTTGACATTTCTATACACCCATGAAACTCACTGCAATTGAGATAAACATACCACACCCCAAACTTTCTTTGTGCCTCTTTGTAATTCCTCCCTCCTGCCTTTCCTTGATTCCTTCATTCCCCGGGCAACTTACTCATCTGCTATTACTATAGTTTGTAATTTCTAGAATTTTATGTAAATGGAATCATATAGTATATACTATCTTCTTTCTTGAAGCATAATTATTTTGAAATTCATCATTTTGTTGATAGTTTATTCCTTTTTATTGCTGAGTAGTATTCCATTATATAAATATACCACAATTTGTTTATCCATTTACCTGTTGATGGGCATTTGGGTTGTTTCCACATTTCGGCTATTACAAATAAAGCTGTTATGAACATTCATGTACAAAATTTGTATGGATATGCTTTCATTTCTCTTGAGTAAAAATCTAGTGGTAAAATGATTGGATCATATGGTAGGTATATGTTTAGCTTTCTCAGTTTTTTTGTTTTATGTTTGTTTGTTGTTGTCATTTAAGTTTTTAAGAAACTACCAAACTGTTTCCCAAAGTGGTTTTTTTTATATTCTCACCAGCAGTGTATAAATTCCAGATGCTCCCATCTTTACAAAGGATTGTTCATGCTAGTGTATAGAAATTTAGTTGATTTTTGTACATTGACCTTATATTCTGCAGCTTTGCTAAATTCACTTGTTAGTTTTGGTACCTTTTGTGCAGATTGCATCAGTTTCTACATCTGTGACCATGTCATCAGCAAATAAACACATTTTTACTTGCTCCTTTCCAATTTGGATGCCTTTTATTTGCTTTTCTTGCCATATTGCACTGGCTAGAACCTCCAGTGCAATGTTTAATACAAGTAGTACAAGTAAATTGTTGCTGATCTTAGGAAGAAAACATTTAGTCTTTCACCATTAACTATTATTTTAGGTTTCTCTTAGATACCCTTTATCAAATTTAGGATGTTCTCTCCTATTTATATATAGCTTGTTGAGAGTTTTATTAGAAATGGATGTTGGATTTTGTTAAATACTTCCTCTGTATCTATTGAGATGATGATACAGTGTTACTGTGATTTTTAAAGTTCGTTATTTGATTTTTCAGTGTTAAGCCAGTTTTACATTCCTGGTCTTATGCATTCAGCACTTGGTCTTAAAGTGTTATCCTTATAATGATAGCATTGGGTTGATTTGTTAAAATTTTGTTATGAATTTTTTATCTGCCTTAATAAGAGATATTGGTTTACTTTTCCTATAATCTCTTGATCTGATCTTGGTATCAGAGTAATGTTGGACTCACAGAATGAATTGGGAAGTATTCCTACCTCTTCAAATTTTCCAGAAGAGTTTGTATAGAAGAATTGGTATCTCTTCTTGGGTGAGCTTGGTAGTCTTTCAAGGACTTTGACCATTTCATCCAAGTTGTTAAATTTATTAGCATGAAGTTAGTAACATTCCCTTATTAGCCTTTTACATAGTTTTCTCTAGTGATGTCACCTTCCCATTCTTGGTATCAGTAATTTGTGTTTTCTCTCTTCCAATCTCTCTGGCTAAAAGTTTATGAACACTATTATGTAATACCTTCTTTTAAAAAGAACCCAGCTTTTGTTTCACTGATTTTTCTTTATTTTTCTGTTTTCTGTTTCATTGATTTCCATTCTGTTATGTATTATGTCCTTTTTTTCTGCTTACTTTGGGTTTCATTTGCTCTTTTTCTAGTTTCTTTAGATGGTTGCTAAGACCATTTATTTGAGTCCCTTCTTTTCTAATTTAGTAAGGGATGTTAGGAGCAAGAGGAGATAAACTCATGCAGTCAATCTCTGTTTCTCTGGATGTATGCCTTGACCTGTGTTTTTA
Source organism: Cryptoprocta ferox (assembly GCA_028646485.1). Lineage (NCBI taxonomy): Eukaryota > Metazoa > Chordata > Mammalia > Carnivora > Eupleridae > Cryptoprocta > Cryptoprocta ferox. The sequence goes on along the minus strand of CM053570.1, from coordinate 77,824,418 downwards.
ATCAGATTTATTGAGGTATACTTTACATGCAATAAAATGCACCCATTTTATAGTGGTTTTTTTTTTTTTTTTTAGTTTATTTATTTATTTTGAGAGAAAGCGAGCAAGTCGGGTGGGGGCAGAGAGAGAGGGAGAGAGAGAGAATCCCAAGCAGGCTCCATGCTGTCAACATGAAGCCCAATGAGGGGCTTGAACTCACAAACCGTGCGATCATGACCTGAGCCAAAATCAAGTCAGACACTTAACTGACTGAGCCACTCAGGTGCCCCTAAAATGTACCCATTTTAAGTGTACTTTTTGCTGAACTTTGACATATTTATGCACCTGTTAAATCTTCACAACAATCAAGATTGAGAGAGCGTTCCCAGCTTACCCCAATTTTCCTGTGCTCTATCTCAGTCATTTTGTCTCTATCCCACTCCTGCACTGGGAAAGCACTGATTTCTTTTTGGTCACTATAATTAGATTTGTCTTTTCTAGAGTTTCATATAAATGGAATCATGCAGTATGTGCTCTTTTGTGTTTGGCTTCTTTTACTTGGAGTAATTTTAAGATATTTATCCACGTTGCTATGTGTATCAGTAGTTCTGTACTTTTGCTGCTGAATTTTTTCTTGTATGAATATACTATAGTTTAGTCACTTGTTGAAAGACATCTGTCTCTAGTTTTTGGCTGTTATGAATAAAGCATCTATGAACATTCATATATGGGTTTTTGTATGGATATCTGTTTTCATTTCTCCAGGGTAAATGATTAGGAGTGGAATTGCTGAGTCATATAGGGTTTGTATAACTTTCGCAGAGTGATCATACTATTTATTGTGGGTTTTATACTGCAAAGGCTTAAGGGTATTTTTTTATATGAATATTTAGTTCTAAATTTTTTGAAAAGATTGTCCTTTCCATGGCTTTCTGAATTCTCTATTCTGTTCAATTGGTGTGTGTGTGTGTGTCTATGTATGTGTATATATATATATATATGCCAATATATAGCAAGACTTGAAATTGTTTGGATTTCTATAATTTTTTTTAAAGTTTTATTTATTTTTACGAGAGAGAGAGAGAGAGAGACGCAGTGTGAGCAGGGGAGGGTCAAAGAGAGAGGGAGACAAAGAATCTGAAGACAGGCTCCAGGCTAGCTGTCAGCACAGAGCCCGATGCGGGGCTCGAACCCACAGACTGTGAGATCATGACCTGAGCCGAAGTCGGACGTTTAACTGACTGAGCCACCCAGGCGCCCCTCTATAATTTTTAAAAAAATTAACTTCAGCTTGTCAGTTTGGTCAAAAACACCTGTTGGGGGCGCCTGGATGGCTCAGTCGGTTAAGCATCTGACTTCAGCTCAGGTCATGATCTCGCGGTTCGTGGGTTTGAGCCCTACATCGGGCTCTGTGCTGACAGCTCAGAGCCTGGAGCCTGCTTCAGATTCTGTGTCTCTGTCTCCTTCTGCCCCTCCCCAGCTCATGCTCTCTCTCTCTCTCTCTCTCAAAATAAAAAACACATAAAAAAAATAAAAAAAAAACACCTGTTGGGTATTTCATTGGAATTGTGTGGAACCTATAATAGATCAGTTTGGGGAGAACTGACATCATGACAATATAAAGCCTTCTAACCTGTGAACAGGCTATATTTCTCCATTTATTTATGGCCTCTTTAATTTCTGTCAGTAACTTTATTTTTTCTGTCAGTAGCATTTTGTCATTTTTATTGTACAGATTTTGTACATATTTTGTTAAATTCATCAGTATCTTAATGCTTTTTTATAATTCAATAAATGGTCACCACCGCAAGTATAGTCACTATCTGTCCTACAGTGTTACTCAATATTATTGATTATATTCTGTATGCTGTACTTCTCATCTCCATGAGTTATTTATTTTATAACTGGAAGTTTGTACCTCTTAATCTCCTTTATTTCACCCATTCCCCCATCCACTCCCTCACCCACCTTCCTGATGGCAATTCCCAGTTTATTCTCTGTGTTTAAGAGTCTTTTTGAGCTCTTTGTTTTGTTTGTTTTGTTTTTAGACTTCATACATAAGTGATCTGATGGTATTTGTCCTCTGACTTATTTTGTTCAACATTATACCATCTAGGTCCATGTATGTTGTTTCAAATGGCAAGATCTCATTCTTTTTTATGGCTGGATAATATTCCTGTGGGTGTGGGTGTGTGTGACATCCTCTTTATCCATGCATCTATTATGGACAATTGGGTTGCTTCCATATCTTGACTATTGTAAATAATGCCACAATAAACAAAGGGGTGCATATATTGTTTCAAATTGGTGTTTTCATTTTCTTTGGGTGATTACCCAGTAGTGGAATTACTGGATCATATGGTATTTCTATTTTTAATTTTTTGAGGAACCTCCATACCATTTTCCATAGTGGTTGTACCAATTTATATTCCTACCATATTGTACGAAGGTTCCCTATTTTTCACATCCTTGCCAATACTTGTTATTTTTTGTTGTTTTGATACTAGCCACTCTGACTAGTTTGAGGTGATCTCATTGTGGTTTTGATACTTTTGGTAACTTTTAATCTCTTAGGATTATCTGTGTTAACATTATAATATCTGCAAATAAGGACACTTTATTTCTTCCTTTCCAATCTATACAGGCCTTTCTTTCATTTACTTTTCTTGCCTTGCTGCACTGGGTAGTATCTCTAGTAAATTAAGTGTGATATTAGCTGTAGATTTATCATAGATACCCTTTGTTCAGATTTGAGGAAGTTCCCCTTCTATTGGTAGTTTGGTTGAGGAAGTTCCCCTTCTGTTTGGTGGGAGTTTTTATCACGAATGAGTGGTGAATTTTGTCAGTTGAATTTTCTGCATTTATTTAGAAGGTCATATTGGTATTTCTCCTTTATTCTGTAATATGGTGTATTACATTTATTGATTTTTGACTATTATGCCAACTTGCATTCCTAGGATAAACTCACTGGACTTAATGAATTTATCCTTATTTCAGTTTGCTAATATTTTTAAGGGTTTTTATGTCTTGTTCACAAGCAGTATTGGGTTTTAGTTTTTACTGTATTGTTCTCTAGTTTAAATATTGTGGTAATACTGGCTTCATAAAATGAGTAGGGAAGTGTTTTCTCAGTTTATGTAGGATTGATATCATTTCTTCCTTTATTTTTTATTAAAAAATTTTAATGTTTTATTTATTTTTGAGACAGAGACAGAGCATGAGAGGGGGAGGGGCAGGGAGACAGGGAAACACAGAATCCGAAGCAGGGTCCAGGCTCTGAGCTGTTAGCACAGAGCCCGACGCGGGCTCGAACCCACAAACATGAGATCATGACCTGAGTTGAAGTCGGAGGCTTACCCAACTGAGCCACCCAGGCACCCCTCATTTCTTCCTTTAAATGTTTGATAGAATTTATCAGTGAAGCCATCCGACCCTGGAGTTTTCTTTCTGGCAAGATGTCAAAGAACAGATGTAATAGATACAGGGCTTTTCAGAATTTATCTTTGATTCCATTGTAAAATTTGTGTCTCTGGGCGCCTGGGTGGCTCAGTCGGTTAAGTGTCCGACTTCAGCTCAGGTCATGATCTCGCAGTCTGTGTTAGAGCCCCCTGTCAGGCTGTGTGCTGACAGCTCAGAGCCTGGAGCCTGCTGTGGATTCTGTGTCTTCCTCTCTTTCTGCCCCTCTCCCACTCACATTCTGTCTGTCTCAAAATAATAAATAAACATTAAAAATATTAAATAAATAAAAATTGTATCTTAAAGGGAATTTGTACAGTTTATCTATGTTGATAAATTTATTGGCATAAAATTATTCATAATGTTTCCCTAAAGATTCCTTTAATTACTATAGGATCTGTAGTGTTGGTCGCTGTTTCATTTCTAATATTGGTAATGTGTCTTTTTTTTCTTGGACAATCTAATTAAAGGTTTTTCAGTTTTACTGATATTCCTCTCCAAAGTAGATTTTTCATTTCATATTTCTATATTGTTTTTGGCTATTATATTTTCTTTTTGTCTACACTTTGTTGTTTCTTTCCTTCCGCTTACTTTGGGTTTAATTTGCTTTTGTTTTCTAGTTTTTATGTGGAAGGTTAGATCACTGATCTGAGACCTTTCTATTTTCTGCAAGCATTTAAAGCCATAGGTTTTCCCTTTAAGTGCTGCTTAGGTGCATCCCACAAATTTTGATATATTTTCATTTTCATTTGGCTCAAAGTACTTTCTAATTTCCCTTGTGATTACTTCTCTGACCTATGGGTTATTTTAGAAGTGTGTTGCTTAATTTCCACATATTTGGGAATCTTAGCAATCTTCTTATTTGTAGCTTAATCCCCTTGTGGTCAGAGAATATTCTCGGTATGAGTTCAATTCTTTTAAATATGCCGAGTCTTATTTTTATAGCCCACCATATGGTCTGTTTTGGTGGATGTTCCCTGTGCACTTGAAAGTATATATTTCTGATGATGGAGTGTTCTATACATTTTTGTGAGATTTTGTTGGTTGCTGGTGGTGTTCAATTCTATATCCTTACATATTTTTCTTACTAAAAGGAGTGTTTAAATATCTCCAGCTCTAATTGTGGATTTTCCTGTTTCTCCTTTCAGTTCTGTGAGTTTTTACCTCATGTATTTTGAATCTCTGCTATTGGATGCATACACTTACAGGAATATTATATCGTCTTGATAAATTGACCCCTTTATCATTATGAACTTTTTTTATTCTTAGCAACATTCAGTACTTACATTTTTACTAATATTCTGTTTGGGAATCACTTCGTTTCATATTAATATAACTATTCCAGCTTTCTTTTCACTAAAGTACTCTCTACCCACAACATGGAACTCAAACTCACAACCCCAGGATCAAGAATCGCATATTCCTCCCAACTGAGCCAACCAGGTGCCCCTCATATCTTTGTGGATGTCTTATAGACACTATATAGTTGAGTCTGGCCTTTTTTCCCCCCACTTTCACGATCTCAATCTTTTTTTTTTTATGTTTATTTTTGAGAGAGAGAGAAAGAGAACGAGAGAGAGACAGACACAGAGTGCCAGCAGGGGAGGGGCAGAGAGAGAGGGAGACACAAAATCCGAAGTAGACTCCAGGTTCTGAACTGTCGGCACAGAGCCTGATGTGGGGCTCGAACTGATAAACAGTGAGATCATGACCTGAGCCAAAGTCAGACCACCAAGGCGCCCCTCATAATCTCAGTCATCTAACTTAAGTGTTAGTCTAGTCAGTATGGTTGGTTTTAAATCTGCCATCTTGTTACTTGTTTTCTATTTGTCTATCGGTTCTTTGTTTTTTCTTTCATCTTTTCTTGACTCTTTTTTTTAAGGTTCTTTCTTATTATTGCTAGTTTCTGTTTTTTACAATTTTTTTTTAAGTAGGCTCCATCCACGCCCAACATAAGCTTGAACTCATGACCTGAGATCAAGAATTCCAGGCTCCACTGACTGAGCCAGGAGTCCCTTATTTTGTTGTTTTTAAAGTATTTTTTAGTATTCCATTTTATCTCTATCCTTGGTTTATTACCTATACCTCTTGGTTTTTATTTTTTGTGGTTGTTCTAGGGTAGTTCTTAGAAGTTTTGGTCTCAGGACCCATTTACACTTTTACAAACTGAGGACCCCAAAAAGTGTTTTTGTTTGTGTGGGTTACATCTATCTAACTTAATCATATTAAAAGAACTGAAAAATTATTTTTTATTTATTTATATATATATATTTAAAATTTTTAATGTTTTTATTTATTTTTGAGAGAGAGAGAGAGACAGCGTGAGCAGGGGAGGGTCAGAGAGAGAGGGAGACACAGAATCCAAAGATAGGCTCCAGGCTCTGAGCTAGCTGTCAGCACAGAACCCGACGCAGGGCTCGAACCCACGAACCGTGAGATCATGACCTGAGCCAAAGTCGGACACTTAACCGACTGAGCCACCCAGGAACCCCTAATATATTTTAAAATAATAAACTCATTGCACGTTAACAGAAATAATATATTTTTACTAAAACTAATTTTTGGAGGAGGCACCTGGGTGGCTCAGTCAGTTAAGCTCCCTTCTCTTGATTTTGGTTCAGGTCATGATTATCATATATTAAATATTCATATACCATTGAATCTATTTCTGAAGTTTGTTTTCTATTTTTAGTGTGTCTATACAGGGAAGAACCCTATGCCCTTTTAACTATAGTGATCTTATAATATGTTTTAACATCTCCTAAAGCCAGTAGTCTGTCATGTACACCATTGCACCCATTCCGCCAATTTTTTCCTTACTATCTGTTGCTTATTTGTTCTTCCAAGTTAACTTTATAATAAAAATTTAAGCTCCAGAAAAAAATTCTGATGATATTTTCATTGGAATCACGTAAAATGTATACATTAACTCGGTTAACAATTTCGGCTCAGGTCATGAACTCCTGGTTCGTGAGTTGGAGCCCTGCGTCAGGCTCTGCTCTGACAGCATGGAACCTGCTTGGGATTCTCTGTCTCCCTCTCTCTCTGCCCCTTCCCCCCTCAAAGTAAATAAACATTTAAAAAAAATAAAAGGGGCGCCTGGGTGGCTCAGTTGGTTAAGCGTCCAACTTTGGCCCAGGTCATGATCTCATGGTTTGTGGGTTCGAGCCCCGCCTTGGGCTCTGTGCTGACAGCTCAGAGCCTGGAGCCTGCTTCAGATTCTGTCTCCCTCTCTCTCTCTCTCTCTCTGCCCCTCCCCCACTCATTCTCTCTCTCTCTCTGTCTCTCTCTCTCTCTCTCTCTCTCAAAAATAAATTAACATTTAAAAAAATAAAATAACATTCTTAAAAAAGTAATCTCTGCATGGAGTTGGAACTCATGACCCGGAGATCAAAAGTTGCAGGCTCCATTGACTGAGCCAGCTAGGTTCCTCTAAAAATAACTTTTTAAAAATGAAACCAAAAATTTAGGAAAAAGAATGGCATTGACTTACATTTTTGCAAATCTCTTTTAATGCCTGGCTAAATAGAAGACTGCTAGTCCTCACATGCGGTTCTGCACTCTGTATCATGTCATACAGCCTCTTGAGGACTCCACAGTACACTTTTTAAAAAATGTTTATGTATTTATTTTGAGAGAGAGTGCATGCACGAGAGAGAGCAGAGGAAGGGCAGACAGAGAATCCCCTGACATGGGGCTCCATCTCACAATCCTAATAAGATCATGACCTGAGCCAAAATCAAGAGCTGGTCACTCAACCGACTGAGCCACCCAGACCCCCTACACAGTGGAAATGCAAGTGGAAAAGACAATAACATCTTAGTGTTGTTATGAAAATAAGTCTGACCTCGTTAAGCCTCAGAAGGGTATTGAGGGACTCCTAGGGATTCTTGGACACACTTTGAGAGCTGTGATTCCATTGTTTACAATATGCATCTGTTTTAAAAATTTTTGAGACAGAGCACGAGCCGGGAGGGGCAGAGAGAGAGGGAGACACAAAATCCGAAGCAGGCTCCAGGCTCTGAGCTGTCAGCACAGAGCCCGACACGGGGCTCGAACTCACAAACTGTGAGATCATGACCTGAGCAGAAGTCGGATGCTTAACCACCTGAGCCACCCAGGTGCCCCTACGATATGCATCTTTAACTTATTAGTCCATCTTCAAATAATACACCACTTAACACATAAGGCCCTAATAACAATACACTTTCAAATCTCCATTCTTTTTTTTATGCAATTGTTTTTATACACTTTACATATATATTTTTTAACCCTTCAACACCTTATTATTTTTTCTTTTAATGTTTATTTATTTTTGAGAGAGTGTGAGCGGGAGACAGGAATAGAGAGGGGGACTGAGGATATAAACCAGGTTCTGCGCTGACAGCAATGAGCCCAACGCGGGGCTTGAACTCTTAAACTGTGAGATCATGACTTGAGTGGAGGTTATATGCTCAACTGACTGAGCCACCCCAACACACTTTTATTTTAAACAGTTATTTTTGAAAGACTATTTTAAATTAGAAAAAGTCTTTTATGTTTACTCACATTGTTTTCAGTGCTCTTGAGTCTTTTCCATCTTTTACTTTTCTTTTTTCCTGATGAACTTTTAGTTCCTTATAGTGTAGGTCTGCTGGTGAGGAAGTCTCTTTGCTTTGGTTTATTTGCAGAGTGTTTCACCTTCATTTTTAACTTTTTATTTTGAAAAGTTACAGACTCAGAAACTCCTAAGAAGTTTAAAGGTGCACCTCAGTGGTTTCCCTTCTTGGAAATCATGATTCTGAGCAGTCTGAAAACAGTCGTTTCATATATTTTGCCCAGTTTCTAGTTGCTCATAATGGGAGGTAAGCCCATTCACTGTGCCTAGAAGTAGAAGTCTCTGCTTTGATTTTTCCTGGAGATCACAAGCAGCATTCATTATGTAAATTCTGATTTTGCATTTGGCATTACTGTTGAGGACATTCATAGATCACTCAGTATCCCCTATCTAACACATCACTTCAAAAATGAGTTATATAATACATAATATATAATAATTGCTATTTCTTTCTTTTGCTTTTTGCCCTGTCTGCCAGGAAAATCAGTCAAGATTTGTACTAGATCATCACAGTTTTGCTGACCTAGAGGTGACACGTTTGCATTCTTGTTTTCCACTAATCTCTTTTTCCTTTTTATTCCTATTTTATTAATGTATTTATAAGAGCAGTAGCCTGCACCCGTATAGTACATTTTGTTCTTTCTTTCCCTCTTCATTCCCTCTCCTGTATTAGGTATTTTTTTGATTGCAAGGAATAGAGAGACCTTGTGATTGCCTTTAAGTAACCGGAGTTTAAGGATTTACAGGAGAAGATGAAGATTAGACATTCAACAGTAGAGCCAGTTCTCATAGTGAAAAGAATGAACCATAGATCCAGGCCCTGTGTCCACCGGAAACCGGTGCCTTTGTTCCCTGTTCAGGTTTTCCTTGCTGAATCAGTGATTCTCATACTTCTTATCTTTCTCTGTGACCAGTGCTTCTTTTTTTTTTTTAATTTAAAAAAATGTTTATTTTTGAGAGAGACAGGGGGTACACAGAATCTGAAGCAGGCTCCAGGCTCTGAGCTGTCAGCACAGAGCCCGACATGGGGCTTGAACTCATGAACTGTGAGATCATGACCTGGGCCGAAGTCGGACGCTTAACCGACTGAGCCACCCAGGCACCCCCAGTGCTGCTTCTATTAGCTCTCTCATGTGTCTCTTCTCTCCTGGAGCCCTGCCTATGTGTTCTCTCTCATTCTCATTACTTAAGCTCTCAATCACATTCCAAAGGAGAGTATCTGATTGATTTACTTAATGACCTATTGGTGCCAGGCCTGCTCTTTAGGTCCTCAGCCAGCTGTTCTGGTCCTGTGCCACACTGAATTAAACAGGTCATGTATAAAGTATGATGAATATAAGATCTCAGGAGGGCCATAGGCATAGCAAGCACTCAGCATCTTCCATTCCTCCTCCTTTCTAACAATTGATTGACCTTACTTATTAAGGACAGTTATTAGGCTAGTCAAAACTAGTCAGCTATATATTTATAGATTAAGGTTTAGACGAACTGCTTATCTCATTCCCAAAACGTTAAGGTTTTTTCCTCTTATTTTCATTCTTAGATGAATTTCATTCTTAGGCACAAAACAAAGGACAGTCTTCACCACCTTTTAGCCACAACTTAAAATAAACCCATGGTACTGATTGTTGGTCCAAGAAAGCCCATCTGTTAGTCTGTGAAGAGAAAATTCAAACGTTTCCATTCTTGTTAGCATCTCTAAATTTGGAAGAGGAGATAGAAGCTATGAGCTGAAATAAGGTTCTTTGGATTATTAGCTCCACCTGGGTTTGAATCCTGGCTCTCCCATTTACTAGATGATAGATGAGTATCTTTTCTAGGCCTCCGTTTAATCATGAATAAAATGGAGATCATGGTATTTGCCTCATGTGGTGGTTAAGATTAGATGATGGGTAGGGTACATGCAAAGCTGTTAGCAAAGTGCCTGGCACATAATAAATGTTTGATAAATGTAGTTTTCATTATCTCTGGATCATTAAGTCTTATTAATAATAAATGTTCCCATAGTCCCTCAGTAAGTTCTTCTTAGTGCTAAGGAAAACTAACATTTGTTGGTGCATGAACTGAGACCTGATTATTTAGCCCTTGTTTACTTAGTACTGTGTGAGGTAATAAGTGGGTATGCAAGTACACATATTGTGATATGATTCTTGCTTTCTAATCCCCACTATGAAATGTCAGTCCCAGGAAAAAATTTAAGGAAACTCAACTCAATGATGGTATTATATTGTTGATATTCAGGCTCTGTTACTAACTGTGTGACCTGTTACTTCCCTGTGTCTCAGTTTCTTCATCTGTGAAATGTGGAAAATACCTCGTAGGATTACTATAAGGAACAAATGAGTTAATATATGTGAAGCATGGGACACCTGGGTGGCTCAGTCGGTTAGGCGTCCGATCTCAGCCCAGGTCATGATCTCATGATCTCATGGTTCATGAGTTCGAGCCCCACGCCAGGCTCTGTGGTGACAGCTCAGCACCTGGAGCCTGCTTCTGATTCTGTGTCTCCCCCTCTCTCTGCCCCTTCCCCACTTGCTCTCTGTCTCTCTCTCTGTCTCTCAAAAATAAGGATAAACATTAAAAAAATATATATATATATACATAAAGCTCATAGGACAATGTCCAATAACGTGGTGAGTGCTGTATGTAAGTTGCTGCTAGATTATGACTCCTAGCGGTTTAATACGTAAAGCCTTGGGCTTAACTGACCAATTTTTCCTCCTTTTAAAGTGAATAGTTTTTTTTTTTTTACGTTTATTTATTTTTGAGAAAGAGAGAGAGAGAGAGAGCAAGTGCGTGCATGTGTGTGAGGGGCAGAGAGAGAGGGAGACAGAGGATCCGAAGCAGGCTCCTCCATGCTGACAGCAGAGAGCCCGATGCAGGACTCGAACCCATGAACCATGAGATCATGACCTGAGTGAGCCACCCAGGCACCCCAAAAGTAAATGGGTTTCTTTGTAGGGGGCTTATAGTATATCTTTAGCCTCCGTCATCAGGAAGTTTTATAGGCTATAGCTGGTAAGAGATGGGGAGCTGAAGGACATGGTCTACAGATAATCTTGTCCCATTTTGAGATTGGATGCCACAATATCTGTATCTTGCCAGCCTTCCTTTTGATGATGGTTTGGCAGGAAAAACATATCTTGAAATTCTTACAAAGCTGATTTTTCCCCTCACTGAGACATTTTTGCAGGCCTAGAAGGATGGGGTGCTAGTGATGTGAAAGTAGGATATGGGGAAGGCAATTTGAATTGACTGAGACCTTTGATTTTAGCTTAACATCCAGCAGGCAAGGGATTTTCTAATCTAAAGTTACTTCCCTTCTTCAAGGAGAAACACTTTTCTGGTTTATATTTCCTTCTCGAGAAGTGAGATTAATATGTTTTCTTTCCATATTAGTGAGATTGAACATCTCTCCATTATGTCTATTGATCAATTGTATTACTCTGGTGAATTGCCTGTTCATGTCCTTTGACCTCTATTGTTTATGAGGAGATTACTTCTGTAGAATAAGGGCATTAAAACTTTGCCAGATGTGTTTCAAATATATTTTTCATTTTGTCAGTTGTCTTCTTTTACCTTTGGTTGTACTTTTTCATTTTAACTGCAAGAAGCTTGTAATGAATCTATAAATTTTTCCTGAGAAGTATCATCTCATTATGGTTAAAGAATTTCTGCTGAGCACTATAATACATGTCATAGTTTATGTGTAGACTGATCCGCTTAATAAACATTTTTCCTTACAGAGAGGTGATTGATTGTCACATGATTTGAAGACTCTTTGCAAACTAACACAGGCCTGTGGCTGTAACTACCTTAATAACAATAGCTACCACTTACAGCTTTGTGCTAGGCAATATGCTAAGTCTTTTATGTACTGTATTCCTAATATTCAACTTCATGCTACATAATGATTGTCCATATTTCATAGATGGGTCAAGTGGCCCTAGAAGTGAAATGCTTTGCTCAGGGTCTTAGAGCTAGTTAGTGGCTGGATTGGAATTCTAATTTAAGTCTGCCTAATTTCAAAGTATATACTTTCTTCACAGAGCTTGGCTTCTTGAGGCTTCAGATAAATTAGATTGGTCCCAAAAGTTAAGTAAATATTTTTTACCAGAACTTGAAAAGATGGGCTGTAGCCCAGTGTAGTTAAACCACTTCTGGTTTCTGAGGGCACAATGAAGGCAATGAGCAGTATGTAAACTAGCTGAAAGAAAAGTCTCTTCTGTCTAGGGCAGTGGGTTTCAAAGGGTGGCTCCCACCAGCGGCCAGCGGCCTCAGCTTCACTTGTCCATTTATTAGAAATGCAAATTCTCAGGTCCCACTCCCGACCTACAGAATCAGAAATTCTGGGGGTCGGGCCCAGCTATCCATTTTATATAATACTTCTGGCTGATTATGATGCATGTTAAAATTTGAGAACCACTGGTCAAGGGAAATTATTTTATTCTCTCTAATCATAATTTCTGCTTTTGTGAGCTTCTGCCCAAGTTTCAGCCCCTAAGTGCAAAATTAGCATTATCAGAAAAGCATGCAAACAGGAGCTAGTTTTGAGATCAGTTTAATGAGCATTTAAGGCAAATCCACCTTGCTGAGCCACAGTTTCCCATCTCTAAAGTGATGTTTAAAAAAAATATTTTTAATGTATATTTTTGACAGAGAGACAGAGCATGAGTGGGGGAGGGGCAGAGAGAGAGAGAGACAGACAGACAGACAGACAGAATTTGAAGCAGGCTCCAGACAGCTCAGAGCCCAATACAGGGCTCAAACTTGTGAACCATGAGATCATGACCTGAGCCAAAGTCGGATACTTAACTGACTCACTCAGGTGCCCCTCCAAAGTGATGTTTCGTTTTGTTTTAATTTTTTTTTTTTTAACATTTATTCATTTTTGAGAGACAGAGCGTGAGTGGGGTAGGAGCAGAGAGAGAGAGGGAGACACAGAATCCGAAGCAGGCTCCAGGCACTGAGCTGTCAGCTCAGAACCCGATGCAGGGCTCAAACTCAGTGACCATGAGATCATGACCTGAGCTGTAGTGGTACGCTTAACCAACTGAGCCACCCAGGCGCCCCCCAAAGTGATGTTTTAATAACCTCTATATCCATAAGATAGAATGTAAAGTGCTTATTAGCACCTTGCCAGGCTCCCAGATGGTTGAGAAATTGCCTCCAGCAATTTTTCTTGTTTAACAAAGAGCCCTCACCTGCCTTCTTTTATTCCTCAACTTTTCTTTCTTTCTTTCTTAAGTTTATTTTTGAGAGAAACTGAGACAACGTGAGGGGGGGGTGAGGGGGGGTGGAGAGAGAGGGAGAGAGAAAGAATCCCAAGCAGGCTCTGCACTGTCGGCACAGAGCCTGATGTGGGGCTTGAACCCACAAACTGTGAGATCATGACCTGAGCCGAAACCAAGAGTCAAACGCTTAACTGACTAGGCCACCCAGGTGCCCCAACTTCTCTTATTTCTTGAATGTATTTTGCTGTCTTGTATCTCTGAGCCTTTGTATTAGCTATTTCTCTTGGACCCCCCAACCTCCACCCCTCTCTACCTCACTAACTTTTAGAGATCCTTTTGATCCCTGCTTCTGGTTTGCTTCCCCTGGAGAGGGCTTTGTCAAACCTCCACCCTCCAGTCTCTGTGCTCACATAGCAGCCTGTGTTTCTCCTGTCACACACGTATCACAAGTTTTGGAATCGCCTGTCTCCTTATATAAACTTAATTGAGGGCAGGTGCAGTGTCTTGTCTACTACCATATTCTAGGGCCCAATAAAGTTCCTCACACACTGTAGGAGCTGGTAACTATTAAATGAATGAATGGTGGCTGTCATTATTGCTGCTCCATCGCCATTGCCATCATCGTCGTCGTCGTCACCATCATCATCATCCTGAGAGCGAGCTTCCCTCTCTGGCTTATGGTTTTTGTGCTGACTGCTTGTGATAATCTTAAATAGTATTAGGACCAGTGCCTGTTTTTTTCTTTCCCTGAGAGCACGTGCTTTGACCTAGGGTGATACGGTAGTTCACTGAGTTGCTTCCTAACCACCATCCTTCTGTGTCACAGGTGCCTTGGGAGAACTGTATGCCTTGATGGGTCAAGTTCATCATGTGTCAAACCCAAAATGGCAGCATCCTTCGGACCTCACCATGCGGTGAGTGGGTGATTAGAAGGAGGAGGAAAAGGGTAGAATTTGGCCTCAGGAGGAATGTGGTGGGGTATTGGGTGTAACTGTATAATTGCAGAGGTAGAAAAAAGAAGCAGTAGAGTGGAGTAAGAACTAGACTGAAATTCAGGAAACGTGGGGTCTGGTACTAGCTTTGCAGTTTATAACCAGTTGTATGATTTTGATCAAGTCACTCCACTTCTCTGGTCCTCACATCAGTAAAACTAATATGTTGGACTAATTGATGTCAAAGGGCCTTTCTATTATGAAGTCTTCTGGATTCTTGATGCAGTGTGGTTTTACGGATTGATTCAGTTACAGAAACTTTGGAGTCATCTTTGACTCCTTTCTCACCCCATATTCAGTCCATTAGCAAATCCTATAAGCTCTACTTATAAAATATATCCAAAACTTGACCATTTCTCTTCATTTTCACTTGGACTGTTGCAAGTCTTCTAAATGGTCTCCTGCTTCTGCCTTTGCCTGTCTACTATTCTCAACTCGGCAGCCCAAGAAATTCAGATTCTCTGCTCAAAATTTTCCATCTCACATTTCCCATCTTCACAGTACCCTGTAAGAACCATGGCCTGGGCTGACGTGGTTAGCTCACCAACCTCATCTCCTGCAACTCTTCCCCTTGCTCATTCTGTTCTAGTCACACTGGCTCCCTTGCTATTTTTCGAGTATGTCACACGTATTCCCACCTCAGGACCTTCATACTCAGTGTTTTCTCTCTAGTTGCCAAAATGATAGCAGATCTCAGAAAGACAGGGCAGTGGAATGCTTATTAGATGAATTCTGGAGACAGGTACGAATTCAAATCCAGGCTCTTGTACTTACTCCACTTTATGACCTTGGGCAAGTTATTTAACCTGAGACTCAGTTTCCTTACCTGTACAAGATATTAATGAGAGTAGGTAGGATTGTTATTAGCATTAAATGAGGTGAGGTGTTTACAGAATTCAGCAAGTACTTGCATATAGGGCTAGATACATGTCATAAAATATTATAATTATTTTCAGTTCTGGCTACTCATAATCACCTGTGGAGATGTCTAAAGATACAGAGGTCCAGGCCCTGACTCAAGGGATTCTAAGTCATTAAGTCAGGGGTTGGGGTTGGGGGCCAAGAACCTCAATCTTTAAAAAGCTTCCCAGGTGGTTGTTAGGAGCAGCTGGAGTTGAGAAGGAGCTCAGATTATCTAACAAGGTCTTTGTCAGAACCACAGCCTAAAGGACCAGGGTGACTAAAGGGGAATCTCAAGAAACTTTACTTTGAGTCCGTGCTATTAATTATTCAGTCTCCAAACTTGCAACGTGATACTCACATGATGACTTACCTCTTCCCTGGGAATTTTATTCTAATTTTAACTGCTGTGTCCTGAGCAACCTTGAGCTGTGTCAGACAATGAGGTCCTGTTGGAGGTACAAGTCTGATGCAGTGAGATACAGATCCTGTTCTAAATGTTTCTTGAGGGACAAAATATTTTTTGCCTACTTAAGTGTTATGATACATTGTGTATCAGGTTTTCTTAACATTTGTGTATATGGCATGTATCACCATAATACCTGTGTGGCAATTTGGCTTCGGGAGTTGAAAGGAAATAGCACTTACATTGTGACTTTCATATAAATAAAACAGTACAAAATTTCTAAAATTGTGAGGATTGAAATGTAAAATTAGTATCTGATATCCAAAAGTAAAGATATTCTTCAAATAGTTGCCTAGACCATTTTTTGTGTACAGTTAGCCATTCCAGCTGAAACACTCATCTTTCCTGTTTTTATTTTCCCTTTCTCCTGACAGAAACTACGCTCGGTTCCGACAGAAACCTCTGCAAAGATACAGTCTGACTCAGTGGGTTGACAGGAACATGCGAAGCCACCATCGGTTCCAGCGTCTCCCAGATTTCCCACCAAGTCCATTTGTCTCATCCCATCAGCAGTGAAGGTTGCTTTCCAGGCTCCTGTTCCAGTCCCGTTCAGAGCAGCAGCTCGTCTTCTGCTCTTTTGTGCTTTGTAGATTTTGAATTTTATTTTTCACAAGATTTTTATTTAAAGAACTTGTCACCTTTTG
>CM053570.1:77535089-77807650 GCA_028646485.1 Cryptoprocta ferox | reverse complement strand
GAGGCCTTCTTGCTGTCTGGGTTTATGGGAGTGACGGTTATGTGCATTCAACTGCCCTACCTAGCGTTCTTCGTTCATGATGACATTCTCACCACGGGGGTCTTGACAAAGAGTAAAAATGTGCTGTTTACAGAGTTTACTTTTAAGAGCCTGAAATGACCTGTAGTTTTGCATCTAACGCAGGCCTGATTTACTTGAGTTGTCGGGATCAATTATGAAACTGAAGTTTGGTGCCTCCTCTTTATGATGTTTTCTCCTTTGTAGCAGTTGTGTTTAATGTCATTAAAAAGAAATAAAAGTACTTGTCGTGGCATATGTGCTGTGGCCGTCTGTTGCAGGCTTTGAAGGAGGGTTCCTTCCTCTTCTGCGTAGGTAGGTTAGTGGGGTCTGGGCGGGGGTGGCAGTTAGTAGATTGTGGTGCTGGGGGAGGTGAAGGTGTGTGCTCCCTATTCTTTTGAGGGTAAATTACAGTGTTGAGAAAGGCGTTCCAGCAGTTAAGAAATGTTGAAATTGATTGGGATCTGCAGCTACATCTAGTGCATGTCAGGAGCCTGACATCGAGAAAGCCTGAAATATCACTGTGCTGCTGTTCTGCAGAGCGGGGGGGAGGGGGGGGGAACGGCTCAGCCCCATCAGACAAGCGCTGCCCTCTGGTCCCTCCCACGGCTGTGTGGCTGACCTCTGTGTCCGCCTCTCCCGAGCGACTACTGATTAAGGAGGAAGCCGAGCTATCCCAGGGCATTCTCCCTTTAAGGGATGTGGGAAACCAGAATTGATAACATTGATGGTTGTTCTTAATCCAGCTTCGCCACAAACTGACTGCCCCTGGAACCTGGATGAAGGTGGCATAAGTATGGGGAGATGTGGGAGACACGGCGTTCCTTCCATCCCTTTTGTGAGCCTAAGCTTCTTAGACTTGCCCCAGGAGACAGGATGAAGGCAGTAAGTACTAGCTTGTCACCTATATTAGCCAGTGCTTTGAAAATCTCCCCTCATGCTGAGGAAATAAGTAGCAACATGTTGGGACAGGCTCTCTGTCCCGCTGTTACTTAAGTTTTGTCTAGTGGATATTGCATAGTCCAGGCAAAAGCTTCGATATAAATTTGCTAAACACGCAGCTATTTGATACAGATCTATTTTGTTTCTGTCAGGTGGAGATCCCTTCCTTGTCCAGGGAGTTGCTTCTTTCCTTTTTAGCAACATGTCACTGCAGACATCAAAGGTTTCCGAGACCAGGCTGTGTTGTCTGAAGTGGTGCTGTCCTTTACCCTTAGTTCGTTTTATGTTACAGGAAATTGAGGGGGAGGAGAAATGGACCTTCTCTCAAAGGAATGGGGTCATCCTCTAGCCTATTTTGAGCTTTTACAGAAGAAAACAAAAAAAACTCCAACCACCTAAAACTAGAAAGCAGAGTTCCCTGCCTTTCTCAGTGTTGTCCTGCTTTTCTCCAAGCAAACAATTCCTAAGCTGGCTCTAGGGTGTGCGTGTTCTGTAAGTCAGAGCACCTGTCAGAAAAAAAATTTCCACTTGTCACAGGAAGTATCAGCCGGTCAGTGGCGGAATTCCTTAACGAACAAGCTCCTGCTTCGTCAGTCCCCCCCACCTGTCCTGTCCGATGACAACTGGAACATGCCACAGACAGAAAAGCAGACCTTCCCCAGCACCCACTGAGAAGGGGGTGGAATGTAATCTCTTGGACCACCTTTAAAACACTCCACTGCATGGTAGTCCTGCATCCCTGTCATTCTCATTAAGGAACTATTTGTATAGCAAGATCTCTCCTTCGACTTAGCTTCAACGGACCCTTGGAAGGTTCGGGAATATTGTATTGCGGGAGCTTGGGGCGGCTGGAGCCAGGCCGGGGCCGCGTCCCACTCGTGGAAGCAATTGTTCTTGGAGGCCACTTAAAAGCAAAATCCCAAAACTGCCAAATTGGTTTAACGAGGGTGAGAAATAGCGTAGTGGTCTGGAACATCCCGTGACCGGAGTGGTGCGATGTTACATATTTTTGTAAAAAGGCTGAATGAGAGATCTTCTGAGTGGGTTCTAGAGGAGGCCACCCCGAAAAGCCTGGGTTCGAGGGACAGGATCAGAAAGAGGAAAGGACTCCTGCCCCACAGAAACACTCATGGTCCTTCCTCTCCCAGACCCTGCAGCTTCCCTCTTGCTGTTGGTACCCTTTATGTTTTTGACAGGTGAGGAACCCCCCCCCCCCAGAGAAGTAGGTGGCCTGAGGGGCCACACGGTGACAAGGCAGGGTTTCTGCCCTCCGTCTGGCATTGTCCCAACATCCTCCCACAGGTCCGGCGTGGTCTACGGGTCAGGTCTCAGTCTCCAAGACTGCACCTGCACCCGGCCCAGGCTGTGAGGAATCTGCAGATCTCAGTGCGGTGAAGAGGGGACCCTAGCCCAGTCCTAGCTGTAGGTTTACTGTGGGATGACGCCTGGCCCAAGGAAAGCTCAGTCGTAGAACGTGGGGTTTTAGGGGGGTAATTAAGGGAATGGGGTTCATCTAAACCAGAAGTGCTCCCTCCTCCCCCTCAGGCCCTCAGCTCCCACACTACAGGCGCTGCTAAATTCCCATCAGCGGTGCCTCCCTGACCACCGACAGAGATCTCTCTTCACCTGACGCTGACTTAGGGGCTGCTCCACCACGTGGCACCAGACAGAGACACTCAGGAGCGAGGGCCTGGCAAGTACCTCTCTCTCGGGCTTAGAGTTCTGGGTGCTAACAGATTTCCACTTTCCCACCCAGCCTTTAAGACCTGTTTTTCTTCTCTTGGAACCTTCCAGAACAGTCTACCCTAAGTCCTGCTCACCTGACATTCTCTCTCCAAGCTCTTGCTGGCTCTGGACAAAAAGTGTCTGAGGTGTCCCATTTGCTGGTTTGCTCACTGGCTAATGGCATCATTACTGCACCTTGCAGCCTGCTGTTGGGCTCATCACGAGGTTCCTTGAACAGCCCCCCACGGGCGAGCTGGGAATACTGAGTACTGCTAAATCCCGCTTCCGCAGCTCCTCTCCGCTCCCCTCCTCACCCTGGGGAGGAACCAGAACTGCATTCCTTTGGTCAGGGAAAACACCCAACTGCTACCCAGAGGGGAAAACCCTTTGTTTGAAAAACCGAGCCCCAGCCTGCATACCTATGCGATGAGGCAGCCCAAGCCTGGATTTGGGGGCCTCAGTAATAGGCTGATGGAGCAGCTATTTTCTCCTCCTACACGTGCACCCCCATCTGTTCGAGATTTCCCTTCCAACTCCAGCTTGGCTGGCAGGCATGTCCCGAAGAAGCTGGAGGCCAAAATGGAGAGAGAGAACCGACTCCCTCCTCCACACATCCTGACTTGCTGCCAATTGCCGGAAAAAGAGGGCAACATTTGGGCATTTACCAGAAGACAAGGATGTGCCTTTTCATTTGTCTTTTATTTTACATTTAAAAAGAGGTTATTGCTCTAACTGGATCAGAGGTAAGGACCTCTTCCCTAAGCAGCCTTGGCCTTGCAGCCCCATTCAGCAGGGATGGAAGTCACAAGACAATGAGTGGAGCCTCATGCCCTCCCATGAGGAAGCCCTTAGTAGTGCGGACATCTGCCTTTTACCCTGTCTCTCCTCCCTCCCTGTGCGGCCACACCAGGGCGAAGCAGAGTGGCGGCCGGCCTAGCCACGAGAGCTCTTGTAGACCGGACGGCAGGGCCGGTCATTGGGTGATGGCTTTCAGCTCTCTGGCTTGGGGGCCACCGCTCTGACCATTCAGTTCAACAGGTATTCACTGAGCGCCTACTGTGTGCCAGGTTTGTGCTAGGTGCGGTCCTCCCACGTGCCCGTCCTGAGCCACCAGTGGAAGATGCAGAGGCCCATCTCTTCCCATGCAGGCATTCAGCAGCCGCAACTTGTCAGTCCTAGGGAAGAGTCTGCCTTCCCTTATCAAGCACCATTTTTGTTTTGTTTTGTTTTGTTTGCCAGAAAGGGGCAGTGGAGAGAGAGACCTGTCACCTCACACCACTCAGGCTCTAGGGAAGGACATGAGGACCCTGGGTAGCTTTCACAGAACCCTGGATGAGATGGCAAGATATGGAGACCCCAGAGGCCAGGGCTGCTCTGACTGTCCGCGGTAAAATGGCTCAGGCCTGCCTTCTAGCAGCTTCCACTCCAGAGTGGGTGATGTAGCAGCCCCCGGGATGTCCCATGTGGACGGACATACCTTTACAGTCGTGTAAGCCAGCATCGTTACAATTCCAAGAGACTCTTCCTAAAGAAATGGGGCCAGTACCGTCCAGGTCTCTTTCCTACCTCGTCTTCTGAAGACTGCAGACCAATTATGTTAATGGTCAAAATAAGGGCCAAAGAAGACAGAGGCTGCGGGCAACGAGCTCGGGGAATTCCTCTGCCCTCTGGAGTGAAGCCCTTCAGTCACGTTTCCCAAAGAGACAAAACGGAACATCTTACACCCTCGCAAAGTTGTGCATCGCACCACAAGTCCTTGAGGGCTGGATCCAGGAAAAGGCTTGCTGGCAGCCACCCCCCTGCCCCGTGGCTTTCCTGAAGGCTCTCGGTCTGAAAGACACAGCTGGAGTCAGTCTAGGTGCTTGTCATCTCCCAGGGGCTCTGTGCATCGTCTCAAAGAGGAAGCCAGTCCAGGAGAGGCTAGGAGGCAGAAAGAAGGCTGTGTCTCATGCAGCTTTGCCTTTTCCAGAATGGGGCCAGGCCTTTTAGTTTTGTGGCTTGTTTATTTTTTGCAGAATTTGGGTTCGTAGTTCGGCTTCCTTCACCAGACTGGGACGGGGAAGGGCGTGCCTCCCCCACTCCGCAGTCCTCCCCATCCCGGTGCCCACGGACCCGGGAGACCGGCAGAGAAGAAAAATGAAATCCTTCTCCCTGCAGACAGGCAGTCATGCTTCGATGATGTTCACCGAGGGCTTGTTTGGAAACTGGGAGGAGAAAAATGAGAGAAGCAGCCAGGGCTAATTGAACAGACTTCTTGCAAGGTTGGAACTAGGGAGAGGACACGAGAAGGAAGGGCTGCAGCCTAGAAGCCAGGCTCTTGTCCCGCGTGGAAGGAAAGGAGTGGCCCTGCCCGCGTGCCTCGTCTCTCTGCCTTCTCCAACCCAGCCTTCGGCCTCACTCCCTTAGTGGCCAAGACTGGGGGCTGGGCCCTCAGCCCCCGGGCCCCTGTCCACCCCCGGCAGGGCCATCCCTCCGGCCGGTTCTCGTGCATTCCTGCAGACCTGCCTCTGAGCACAGCCTCAGCCACTGACATTGTTGAGGTGCTTCTGGAGACGGGGGTTACTAAGAGGCTTCAGGAAAACGTGCCAGAAAGAGAGAGGCCGAGAGAGGACAGTAAGCCAGAGGGTGTGAGGAGATGGAGGGAGGAGGAGATGTGGAGAGGGCCGGATGTTTGTTTGTTGGATAATCATCGTCAGAACCATGGCATCTCTCACTTCTCCACCGTCTCTTCTGAGCTGCTCAGAGCGAGCACTGAAAAGGTTTTCATATCTGTTTTGCAGAAGAGGAAATGAAGGCACAAAGAGGTGAAGGGCCTGCTCAAGGTCACGCGGCACAGCAGGGGCAGAAATGAGCCTAGAACCCCCCTACTCGTGTGGTCCCACACCAACCAAGAATTCTGCCCTCCCCAGTCACTGCCTTGGTTGAGCCCCACTGGCCCCTGGAGAAGGCCCAAGATCAACTCGCTGTGTCCTGTGTGTCACACAGGCAGCTGCCAAGCTTGGCCCTGCCCAGCTGCAGCCACGCTGAGCCCAGGGGCCGCCGCCCACCCAGGCCGGACACTCACTCTCACCTTGCTGCGGAGAAGACCTCCGCCTTGGTGCTCTGGTGTGCTGGTTTCCGACGCACTCTTGGTTTTCTCCTTGTTGTTATTGGGTTCATTGTCCTTGATAATGTCATATTGGCGGCAGAAGAGGGCAATGACCCCTGGGGCGGGGGAGGGCGGAGGGGGCGACAAGGGAGAGCAGTGAGAGGCCGCCTGCCCGCTTCATCCCCACTGGCACCTGCTGAGCCCCGGTGTGATACTGAGCTCCGGATGGCCTGTCCCAGGCACCACCACGGTGGCCTGCCTCTGGACCCTGTGTCCACCTGTCCCCCACTAAGCCACGCCCACTGCTGGGCTGATCTTCCCACGACACCACGCATCTGGTCCCGTCTCCCACCTTCCCTTCGTTAAACCTCTGACAGCTCCCCTTTCCCCTTAGGAGACCAGAAAGAGTCAACACTCGCTGAATGTGTGCCAGGCCCCGTGCGCTGACATGGCCAATGCCACCGGGTCCTCACAGTGCCAGGAGGGTACCTGTAATGGCCCTCCCCAAGGTTACCAGTGAGGACGCTGATGCAGAGTGCCTACTCCAGGGCCCGCAGAGGGGGGAAGCCGGGCTGCGCACTCCAGGGCCTGCGCTCTGCTAGCTGTTCACTGTTAGCAAACTCCCAAGATGTGAACGTCATCGTTTTTGAAAGTCAGATACTATTAAGGCAGCCGACTCCAGTGCTGGTAGGTGTCTTCTCCATTTTTACCTCTGTGCTTTATTTATAGTGCTATTTCTTGATCTGCTTTAGATACTATCTTCTGACTTTCCACCGTGGTAGATACCCTGCTTCCTTCCCCACGATCCTAGCAGAATCACATCACAATCTTGGGTTGGTTCGCCATGTTTCTATGGTTATCTAAATACTGTCTGTGCCCAGTCTAATAACGCACCATAAACCTCTTTTGTACAATCTTTTCTTTTTGCCCCTTTTCTACAAGTGCCTGGTTTTTTAAAGTTCTTATTCATTTATTTTGAGAGACAGAGAGATAGGTGGGGGAGGGGGGCAGAGAGAGAAAGAGAGAGAGAATCCCAAGCAGGCTCTAAGCTGTCAGCGCAGAGCCCAACACAGGGGCTCGATCTCATGAACTGAGACATCATGACCTGACCCGAAATCAAGAGTCAGACACTAAACCGACTGAGTCACCCAGGCACCCTGCAAGCGCCTGCTTTTCGATGTGCCTCCAGAACATTTTTTCCGGACGCTTCTCCAATACAGCCTGCTCTCTCAACCACCATGCTGACGCAGATTTGGTGTGGCATTCAAGTCCCTCAAAACAGACTCCAGCCTACTTTACAGCCTCACCATCCTTTACTGTCCCCTTTCTACCTTCTCTCTTGGGTCACAGCTGCACTGAGCCAGACTGAACTTAATCTGTTTCTTCTACACGCTGTCATCAGAACACTGTTCCTTTTTTTGGCTGCCTGGTGAACTCCTATTCATCCTGCAAAGCTCAATCCCCATGTTTCCTCCTCTCTGTGTTCTTCCTGATTTCTACTCCTAGCCCCAGAATTGACTTCCTCTCCTCTGTCCTCAGGTGAAGGCGCTCATCACACTCAATTACACTTAAGTATGGGCTTGGCTCCTCCCAGACCCGGTTCCTTGGGAGCCCAGGCCTCTCCTTAGTCATGATTGTAGTACTACTATCTGGAATGGGGTGGCTGTTCAGAAAATGCTGGTTGAGTTAAATACAAAGATGACATTTGTTCTTTATCCTCAGGTAGCACATAGACAAGTGGGAAAAGGAAGAGACATGAGCCCAACTACCTCGTCTAAGAAAAGCTAAAGAGGGGGAGAAGCAGTGCATTGTGGGAGCACCACGCAAGACGGCCATTCGAATGGATGGACTGGGGAGATTTTATGGAGGCCGTCTCAGAACTGGGTCTAGATGGAGAAGTATGTCAAGAAGGTGTCCCAAGCCTGAAGCACCTGGAGGCCCAGGAACCCAGAAGGAGGCATGGTGGCTGCAGTCATGGACAGAAGGCAAAGGGGCTGTGGATGCGTCCATCCCAGGAGTCTGAACTGAGGGAGGGAAGGGCAAGCGCTCATATAACCAGTCCTTCAAGGCAGCTCTTAACCTACTAAGTTCCTTGTGAGAGGTTAGATCTGGCCCCCAGAGCAGGACTTCGAGGCTTCTCACGTTCTCTCTCAGCTGCCTCCAAGCTTCTGTGAGAGAAGGGGTCTGGCCAGGGGCCTTCATTCCCCCGAGGTCAAGTGAGTTAGAGCTTGGAGGCAGACTCACCGGCCCACATGAACAGGACCACCACGATGATCAGCACCTCGCCGGTTCGCAGCTGTTGGCTCCTCCCCATCTCCTTCATGGTCACCTCATCTGTGGGGAGGGGGACATTAGGTCCGAGGCTCCGTTCATTCCCAGCCACCCCCCTAGGGCCAGGCCCAAGACCTTAAGTGCTTATCTCTACAGGTGCCCAGACATCTAACAAAAAGAGATTCGAGACTACGCCGATGGCTACTTGGGGCAGGAGCAACAGGGCCTGGACCTGAAGCTGAGAGGCAATATCCCCATTGTTTTGGGGACTAGGGTGACCTCCTCTCTCAGGTAACTGCTTTACTAGGCAGCAGGGTGTGGGGGGGCGGGGGACGGTGGGGGGTTGGTGCTTTCCTCAAGGCTCACCCCGCCCACCCCCTGCTAACAGTGCCCTGGGCCTGCCTTTGTTCTTGGCCGCCAGCTTCTCCGCCTCGCGTGGGGTCTTGAAGAGCACTGGCTCGCTGGCTGGACTCTGGCCCTGAATGGAGATGGCCTGCACGTGCACAATGTACTCAGTGTCCTCCTCCAGGTCCCAGAGGGCGCACGAGCGGGTGGTGGTGTTCACCTCCTGGATGAAACGCAGCATCCGCACGTCCTTCTTCTGCCAACGCAAATGCCAGGCCCGCTGCTGTCAGCTCCCCGTCACCGACCCCACTCTGCCCACCTCGCTGGCGGTGACAAGGGCTCACCCGGCTACCAGGCTTTTATAAATAAAGTCTTTATACACATAAGCTTCCTCACCGATCCCCTCACCTCCCGCAGGGAGCTATCATTACCTCTGTTTTCCAGGTAAGGAAGACTGGGTGCCAAGAGGTTAGAGAAGTTGCCCAAGACTCTCTAGAACTTGAGCCAGGTCCCAAACCCTGGTCTTATGTTTAAGATCGAAACCGGACTCTTGATTCCCAGATTCCAGTCAAAGGCCCCTGAGCCCTCCTCACTGATCCGTTCCCCCATTCGAAGCCATGTGTGCAAATCTTCTGCCTGTCCCTCTTGCCCCTTGTTTCCTTTTCCTTTCTATTTCTGCACCCCCTCCTCCCCACCCTCTGCTACTATCTTGATGTGTTCTTCCCTCCCAGACCCTCAAGGGTTACCTGCTGAGAGATGGCAAATCCGATGACAACCTCATCCTCCAGGACGTCCCAGCTCACCACCGCAGAGTTGGCCTTGAGGTGCCTGACAGTGACATTCACTGGGGCCGAGGGGCTGTCTGGGGGTGGGGAGGCACCTGAGCCTGAGCACCCCCTGCTGTGGGGCCCAGGCCTACTGTCTCATAAGTGGAAACCTGGGGAAGGCCACACAGTGGGGGAAGGAAGAAAGCAAGGCCTCCATGGGGCTAGCACATCTCGGTTTATCAGTGGTTGAAGAGCCAGGCCTGAGAGGCCCCAGGCTCCTCATGTCCAGGATGGGAGTCCCTGCTGGTCACACTGGCTCGATCAGGGGTCCAAGTTAAAATTGATGGGCCTGGGCCAGGGCCAGATCTAACGGAGGGGTGGTAAGAGGTGGCGGGGGGTGGGGAGTGGTAAGAGGTGGGATGGGGGGGGCATGGGGCAGGCATAGGTGCCCAGGGTTGCAGGTGCTGGAAGTTAGTCTGATGAAAAGCAGTCAAAAGGACTCCCAGTCCAGTGCTCTTTCTACAATACCACACTGTCAAGTGAGTGACCTTGAGGGAAGGAGAAAGACCCAGAGGTCGAGAAGAGCCAGGACAGGGTGAGCCCTGGGTTGGGACTAAGGATCACAAGAGGAACCCCCAGTATTATAGTGACCCAGGAGCCAGGCAGAAGGAAGCCTGGGGAGGGGTCTAGGTGAGCCTCTTCTCCACACTCTGCCACGCTTGAGAGGCAGGTGGGGAGGTGGCAGGGAAGACGGGGTCACGCAGAGAAGGTTCTCTCAGGAGAGAGTGAAGAGTACGGGTAGGTCAAGTCTTCTGGATATGGAAAAAGGATGAGAGGGGGTCAGTCAAGAAGGGAGAGTGAAGGGGATGGTGGAGGTCAGGGAAGGAAGAACCTCTCTCTCTAGGAGAGGGGGCGTGAGTCACACAGCCTCTCTGTCACCCAAGGGGCAAGTGCTGCAAGGGGAGGACCTGGCTCTGAGCAGCACCCTTCACCCCACAGAGGAGTGGACCTGAGGCCCCAGGGGCTGGGCCTGGGGCGACAAAGCCACAGTGGAGATAGAGACAGAGGGACACAGACAGGTGGCGGCAGACACAGAACCAGAAAACAGGCAAGTGGGCTATCAGAGACAGACGTAGAGAGGAAGCAGAGAGAGAGGAAGAGAGAGAGAGAGAGAGAGCACTGAGCCACAGAGAGATGGGTAGAGAGAGAGATGAGCGAGGTGCCAGAAGCCAAAGGGACAGATACAGAGCCTCAGGAGAGCCTGGGCTGGGCCAGGATGAGGTCGGCACACGGGATGGGCCAGACAGTGACTGCAGCAGGCTCAGGGGTCCACCCCACCCACCCAGAGCCCTAGGGTGCCGGTCCCCAGCCCCCTCACACATGCTCACGCAAACTGGGACCCCATCCTGCTCCGACCTGCAGA
Organism: Cryptoprocta ferox; assembly: GCA_028646485.1. Classification (NCBI taxonomy): domain Eukaryota; kingdom Metazoa; phylum Chordata; class Mammalia; order Carnivora; family Eupleridae; genus Cryptoprocta; species Cryptoprocta ferox. The sequence goes on along the minus strand of CM053570.1, from coordinate 77,797,032 downwards.
GTTGTCCTGCAGGGCTTTGGGGACAGGGAGGGAGGCCCAAGGTTGGGGGACTGGTGTCCTCGGCTGCTCCCCGGGCCTGAGAAGGGAGCTCAGCTCGGGCACCTGAGGCAAAGGCCTGGGGTCAGGGCAATGGGATGGGGGGTCCCCGGGGATCACAAGACCCTAGACCCCAGAGCTGGGGTGGTGGGCAGGGGGTCAGGGGCCGGAGGACAGGCCTGGGGGTCAAGAGGTGGGGAAGAGGCCGGGGCCGGGCTGGGGGCTGGGGAGGCAGGAAGGGGCCCCGAGAACTCCCGCCCGCCCGCGCCGAGCCCCCCGCCCGGGCCCCCTTACCCGCCTGCACCAGCGCGAGGCAGACGCAGCCCAGCCACAGGCGGAGCGCGGCGCGGGGCGGCCCGGGGCGCATGGCTGCTCGTCCCGCCGGCCGGCCCGGGGCGGCGCAGGGGGACGCGGCTCCGGCGCCCGGCGGCCGCTGGCGCTCGCGCTGCGGCCCGCGGCCCGCCCGGTCCGGCCGCCCCGCGCCGCCCCGCGCCGCCTGCATGTCGGCTCCGCGGACAGCGACTCCCGCGCGGCGGCGGCAGCGGCGGCGGCGGCCGCGTCCACGTCGGGCGCCCAGGGGGCGGGGCGCCCCCGCTGCGGGGAGAGGCGCGGGGAGGGGTGAGGGCGGAGGGCGCCCCCACCCCGCCCCCTCCCGGCCCGCGGGCCGCCCGGGGCTCACACCGCTCGCCCGCGCGCAGCCCCTGTCCCCCTCCCCGAGCACACGGCCCGACCCGGCCCCAGTCCTGCCCTTCCCCAGGGACAGGGAGGACGCGCGCCTCGAGACGCAAATCGGTGCACCCCCCCCCACCGCCGGCCCGCCCTCCCTCGGCCTGGGGGTCCCCATCCCTCACCCCAGGCCCGAGGCCTTGCAGGCCTGGACAGACGTGAGCCGAGGGGAGTGTCACAGCAGGGAGTGGGGGGACTAGAGTGCCGGGTAGGCGCTGGGGTGCATTCAGTAGGTGCTCAGTGTTTCATCGCGGCGGGGAAAAGGTGCTTCGACTCACTGGAGACCTAGCTCTGTGACCCCGGCCAGTCCTTCCCCTTCTTTGGATCTCCATTTTTTATCTCCAGGAGAGTAACAACCCGCGCCTACTAGGTGCTAGACGCTGTGCCGAGGGCTTGACTTGCATGATGCCCCTTACTTCCCACCGAACCCCTTAAGGAGCGCTCTGCGACCCCCGTTTTGCACAGGAGACTGCAGCTCAGAGAGGTCACTTGACTTGCCCGAGGACCCACAGCAGAGCCAGGATTTGAACACAGGCTGATCTGACTCCCACACGTGTGCTTGACTCGGTTGTCTCCCCACCCAGAGTGAACTCACCTCCCCCCCACCATCCCTGAGATCCTAGAACTTGCCTGTGCCAGCTGCTCCCCAGCCAGAGAACAATCTGGAACAATCTCTTCCCGAGAGCGCCGGAGGGGAGTAGCTCCAGCCCCCTCCCCCACCATTCTAGCCTGGCTGAGTGCTGTGAGTAGTGAGTGAGCTAAGGATTCTAAAGTGCAGGGGGCTTGGGAGACTTGGCAAGTAACCACAGTTAATAAAGGGCTGGGACGGCTCCTCCCTCACCACCTTGGGGACACCTATATGCCTCCCGCTCTCTTCTGCGCAATCCACCCCTTTTCTTTTCTTGAAGAGGCAGAGAGCTGGCCTTGCCCTGCATCTGCTACCCTCCCCTTAACAAGCAGACCTCCGGAACAGCAGCCATCCAGGGAAGCCCCTCATCTTGTGGCACTCTGCACCCTGAGTCCCCATCAGAGAAACAAGGTTGAGGAGGGCGGCACAGACGGGGACCCTAGGGCCCTCAACATGGAGGGACTCCCACATCTCCAAATGAGTCTCTCTCCTCCACTCTGAAATTCCACCATTGGCAGGGGAGGCATTCCTTTGGGTCTTAGAGACCTGGTCTTCCCCGAGGCTCGTGGGGAAGAGCTGATCCTTTTTTGAAAAGGGACACTTAGCAAAGTTGTCCCACAGAAGGTCTTCAAAATCTCCCTCAGCCCACCATTTTAGATTGACACACTGAGGTCCAGAGGTGGACAGAGCTCCCCAAAATTCACACAGTGGGTCACGAGGAGCAATGGAGCCCTCCTCTCCTACTGGCCACCCCAGGACTCCTTGCTGACCCTCAAGTTTGTGAGGGTCACCTTGTAAGGGGTAGGATAGGAGGGAGCTCAGGGATTCTTACTGAGAGGGAACCGAACTGACCAGCCCATCAGTACCCCGAGGCCTGCTCTGCTTGGCAGGCTGAGCCCCCACCCCCACCCCCCCAGCCCCATTTGCTTCCTCAGCCACATACCTTGCGCTGGGGTGAGCTTCAGTTGGGACCCCCACCTGTTTGGGGGCAGGAGCCAAGAAACCAAAGCACCTCTTTCTCCTTTCTCCTCTCTCGTCTCCTCTCTCTCTCTCTCCCCCAGCAGCTGCCTTCTGCCCCACCCCGCCTGGCGCCGCCCCACCAGCTGCAGCTTGGCCCCTTGGGACCCCCCTCACCCATCAGGCAGGAAAGACAACCCGGGGCCTGCAGGAGCAGCTGGAGTCTCCTTAGGCCTCATTGCAGGAGCCAGCAGGAAGGAAAGGGGTCAGTGAGAGGTCACACAGTCCACTCCTGTCCCTGCTGGGGAGAAAAGGCGAGAAGGGAGAGGGTCCTGGTGGGGTCTGGGGTCCAGTCTAGCGCCACCGGAGGAGAGGGAGGGGGAGTCTCAGCGCCACCTGCTGGCCTTTCCAGGTATAACCCCGGGTAGATGTAGGGCACTGGGAGGGGGGTGATGGCTGTGTCTAAGGGTTTGGGAGGGAGGGGGGAAGTGGTTGGAGGAGAGCGTGAAAGACAGGGAGGATTTGGAGAGTCGTGCCTGTGGAAGTGTAGCCTTCCCAGGCCCCATGATGCATGGGTGCTTGGGCATTACCAGAGTCAGGGAAAAGTCTTGATGCCTGCAACCAGTGGAAGCAGGGTAGGGGTGGGAAGAGTTGGGAAGAGTTAGAGCCCCTGCTGGTGATCTTGGGAGGGGCCACCAGGAACAATCACTTTATGGGCACAATCTGTACACCATCTCTTAGCACAGGGCTAAGTGCAGGAAGCACTCAATAAATGCGTGTTGAATTTGTGGAATCAATTTGTTCTTCTAACATATATCAAATGAGCACCTGTTATGTCCCAGGCTCTGTGCAACATTCTGGAAATACAGCAGTGGAAGAATGAATGAATGCATGAGCGAGAATCTGGGTGGGGATTGAAGGATGGGCCTCTGTCCTCCCAGGCGGCGCTGGTCTCCATTTGGACGACTCCACAGACATCTCCTAGGGGGTTGGCTAGTCACGAGGACTTGGACCCTCCTGAGAGTCCAGAGCTGCCCAGAGTCCTAGCACCTCACCCAGGCTGCAGGTGCCCAGCCCAGACCCCCAGGTAATCATTTAGAATGGGAAGGCTGCTCTTCACAGCCTAGAATGGTCCTGGCCCTATTTAAGGGATCTCCCTAGATACACACACCCCAAATCACAGGAAGAATCAGAAGGGCAGGAGGTGGCTTTGGGCACATAAATAATCAAGCCTCTACCAAGAACTTGGCTTTTTGTCCAGGTTATTCTGAGTTTTAGGTTGGCACGTGTTATTGGCTCCAGTTCCAGATCAGGAAGCTGAGGCTCAGAGAGGTGTGAACACACACCCTGGGTCACACAGCCAGTGAATTATGGAGTCTGCCTACCCTTTCCCTTCCCCCCTGGGGGCTCCTCAGGGTCAGGAACCTTGGCCCAGGGTTCACTAAAGGACTTAAGTTTTCCTTCCCTGGAGAGCGCGAGGGAGCTTGCTGCTCACAGAGGCAGCTGCTAAGCCCAGGCCCAAGATTACCCAGGAGCCCCAAGTTTGCTACTCTTGATCTTGGGGTCATGGGTTCAAGCCCCACACTGGGGGTAGAGATTACTTAGAAAAATAAAATCCTAAAAATGAAGTATCAGACGGAACACTACCCTGTAGACCAAGAGGCACCAAGGGTCTAAAGAGGCCAGAAGACGGGTGTTTGGGGGCTCAGTCAGGTAAGTGTCAGACTCTTGATTTCAGCTCGGGTCATGATTTCAGGGTCATGAGATCAAGCCCTGCATCTGGCTCTGCACTGGGTGTGGAGTCTGCTTAACATTTTCTACACACACACACACACACACACACACCTCTCTCTCTCTCTTTCTCCCCCTTTGCCCCTCTCCTACTCTCCCTCTCTCTCTTTCAAATAAATGAATAAATAGGTCAGAAGAGAGCATTAATTTAAAAGGAAAGCAGAGAGGGCTTCTGGGAGAAGGTGATGCCTGAGCTTAACTAATTCGGAGTGTCAAGTGGGGATTAGTCAAATGAGGTGGAAGGGGCAGAGAGAAAAAGGAATCTTTTGGCCTTGAGGCCCAGGAGAGCAAAGTATTCAAGTTGGGGGGAAGCAGGGAGACAGAGGAGGGTTCGGGGAAGGGTGGGAGGAGCTGCTATGAGCTTTGGGCTGTGATGATGAGAACAGGAAAAACAGCCCTGGATTTGGAAGACTGTTTCAAGCTGCAAGAGAAGTTGGGCTAGGGAGGGCTTTAAGATTATTTTTCTAATGTTTATTTATTTATTTTTGAGAAATAGAACGTGAGCAGGGGAAGGGCAGAGAGAGGGGGCGAAAGAGAATCCCAAGCAGCCTCCAGCCCCCGGGAGGGCTTTATTTATCCAACAAATATGTATGAACACCTATAGGTCCTAGGGACACGGCTGTGACCAAGATGTCAAGATTCCGCCCTCATGGATCTCACATTCCAGTGGGAGAGACAGGCAATAAACAGTGAGCTAATGACTAAATAAAATACCTTCAGAGACTCCCCCGGGCTAAGAAAAGGATACAGGGAATGGCTGGGGGGGGGGGCGGGTAACGTCAGGTAGTGTGCAGTAATGGGCTGCGAGGTTTCCTGATTGGGTAAAAGAGACGTCCTCAAATCTCGTCGGTTCTTCCGAGTCTAGGAAGGAACCGACTCCCATCTGACCACGCCCAGAGAGGTTGAGAATCTTGCCCAGCCTCACACAGCCAGTCAATGACAGCCCCATGCCTCAAACTGCCACCAACCCTAGGGCCCACTTTGCCTTTGAAGACAGATTCTCAGCTACAAACTACAGTCCCCAAGATCCGTCGAGGGCAGTGGGGCCAGAGGCCCTGTTGTAGGAGCCCGGATGTGGAGGAGGTTGCAGTAGGAAGTGAAGGCAGCTGGACTAAAACTTCTTCCCCACCAATAAGGGTGGAAGGACTGGAAGGACGAGAGCCTGGGAATCAGATAGCGCTGAGACTCCAACCTTTACTCAACCTTGACCGGCTGGGTGACCTCGGGTACCACCATCTGAAGTGAGGTTCCAAGGTTCAAGGGCCTGCCCGCCTTTCACATCCCAGGTACATCCTCCGCCTGAAGGAACGTGGTTCCTCAGAGCCAGGAAATGGCCAGCAGAGGGCGCCACATTTGCCACAGCGAAGCCAACCATGCCCAGAACGGAAGAGGCTCCAGGAACCGAGAGCCCTGTTTGGGGGGAAGCTGTCCGGCTTTGCCAGCTCCCCGGTGCACAGACCACAGACTCAGCAGCCAGGCAGAACGTAGGTCTTGCTGTCCCTGCACCGTGCACAAGTCACTGACCTTTCTGGGCCTCAGTTTTCTCATCTGTAAATGGGCCTAACAATCGTGCCTGCCTCACAGGTTTCTGTGAGGACTCAGTGAAGACCAACCACATAAGGTCTGAATACACAGGGACTGCTGTTTTTATCAGCAGCAGTGGTAGTTGTATCTTAAAGTTCCTGACTCAAAGGGTATCCAATCAATGATAGCTATGGCAATGACGATGATGAGGATAATGATGGAGGACTCAGTCACTGTTTATTTTCAATTTCCTAAGCAGGGAGCACCAGCACCTACAGATCTGGGATGCCTCCAGTGACAGGGAGCTCACTACCTCCTCAGCAACCCATTTTCACTGTTAGAGCATCCTCCTGCTGAAACATCCCTCCTGGATGCTGACCCACCCCACCCCACCCCCGCCCAACTCATTACTCAGGTCCACCTGGTCTGGCCTCTGAACTCAGGCCCCCTCATCTCTGAAGGGTCTGCCTGAGAGGCCTGGGAGGTCGGGCAGCTGGGTCCCTGCCTTTGCTGGAAAGGTAAAGAGCTCACAAGTGAACCCAGATGGCTTCACCAGTAAGAGATTCCCGGTGGGTCTTGTTGCTGTTCAGAGCTCCTCTTCTGCTGACTGGGAGAGGGAAGTGAAAGGAAAGCCCCAGTCTCAAGAAATGGCTGGATGCTGGAGAGGGAATCCGATGACCCAGAGCCACAAGCCCAGGAACCCTGGCATTCTAGCTGGGAGGCTTCAGGTCCTGCCCCACCTCCTGCCAGGCCTCTTCATCTGTGTTTGTGGGTCCCAGGGAAGCGCTCATGGGTCTGGCACCAACAGGTCTGGTGGGGAGGGCAGGAGTCAAACAATCCCAGACTCACATCTTAACTTGGCCCCTGCCTACTGTGGCAAATCCCACACCTCTCTGAGCCTGTTTCCTCACTGGGCACCCATCTCAGAGTGGCGTTGTGGGGAGTACGGATGTCTTCTGTGAAAAGGAAAATGCAGTACCGGGCACATAGTAAGTATTGACAAATGTAGCAGTGGGTACAGAAGTGCCTCATGTGTCCTAGGTGGGCCAAGGTGGCTCTGGGAGTGGGTTATATCAGGCACGATCATGTCCTGATCCATTTCTCGGTTAGCGGGCGCCTTGTGCGTGTGCCTGCCTGTGCCTTCATGAGCAAGGATGCGCATATGTGTTCACAAGGGGAGAATGGGTGTGCCCACACGTGCATTGGGTCTGTATGCATGTGCATGAGTACACATGTGTAGGTGTGCTTGTACCTAAGGCTCTCCATCCCAGGGATTCCCAGGGCACATGCATACTTGCAAGTCCCCGTGCAGAGTCCCTGCACTGATTTGGGAGACCCCTCTGTTCACTGTTACTATGGAAACAAAGAGGCAATCCTCAGTCTCCGGGAGAGCCTGACCTAGTCTTCCCAGCAAGGGAGACGGATCAGGAGCATGAGGCCCTGGGATACGGCATCCTCAGCCTCTGGGGCTTGGCTTCTGGGACTCTGGGAGCCTCGGAACCCTGGGGGAAGCCCACACTTCTTCAAGGCATCCTGGCTTACTGGAAAGAGCTCAGGAAACAGAGCTGGGTCCCATCTTGGATCCGGCTCTAATCCCATGAGCAATCTCAGGCAGGGAACTCGATCTCTTTGTGGTTCTCTTTCTTCATCCATAAAATGGGGCCAGCAGTGGGTGCCAGCAGAATCCTTGAGCTGGGATTTCCTTTCCTCTCCCCGGGAGGACCTACCCTCTAGGCTATATGAGTGTGTGCCCCCGAGCCCCGCAAGGTCACACAGTAGCCTCCAGGTGCACTACCCTCCGGTGTTGTGTGGGCTCCTCACAGCAGCTTTGGGAAGGAGGCAGTTCACAGAAGAACTGAAGCTCCAGGAGAACACAGCTGGCTGTGGTGGGATCAGGCCTGCTGCCCCCACTCCTGTGGGCCCAGCCTTGTGCCACGTGTGCAATCTCTCAGGCCACCGAGCCCTGCTGCAGGGGTGACTGGGGATTCCATCAGCTTTTCCGGATTGTGAGGGGCAGGCGGGGGTGAGGGAGAGTCATCCTGTGGCCATGGGCCCTGGGCAAACCCCCAGAGCAGAGCTGGGGCTGCTGGAAGGCTCCTGGGGGGCAGATTCCAATTTAGGAGGGACTTTAAAAATTTGGGGGGGGCAGCACCTGGCTGGCTTAGTCGGAAGAGCTTGCAACTCATCATCTTGGGGTCATGAAATCAAGCCCCACGTGGGGTGTAGAGATTACTTGAATAAAAAAAAAACTTAAAAAAAATTTTTGAGGGGTGCCTGGGTGGCTCAGTCAGTTAAGTGTCAGACTCTTGACTTTGGCTCAGGTCATGATCTCATGGTTTGTGAGTTCAAGCCTAGCACTGGGCTCTGTGCTGGCAGACCAGAGCCTACTTGGGATTCTCTCTCTCCCCCTCTCTCTTCTTCCTCTCTTTCTACCCGACCTTCCTCTCTCAAAATAAACAAATGAATTTTAAGAAATAAAGACATGTAAGAACATAAAAAAAATTGTTCGGACTCTTCAGATTTTGACTCAAGTCTCAAATGAGGTTGAGCACCTGCACGCAGCCTGTAGACATGCAGATAGAATTTCATATACAGTTCCAAGCAACACTCAGCTTCCTGCTCTTTATCCTACTTCCAAGAGTGACTATTCCATTTGCTGTGACCCCAGGAACAATTTCCAAACAGAGATATACCAGGAGGAGCTGCAGGAGCAGACTGAATGTGTAATGCAGTGAAAACGTGTAAGAAAGACCCAAATGCTTATTTGCCGGAAGAGCTGTCACAAAAGGGGCTACTCCTGATTTGAGGACGGGGCAAAAGAATGGGCCTGGATGGGGGACCCAAAGCAAGCCATTGAGCCTGAGGCCCTTCCAGCTAAGAGTTGCTTTCACCAGCAGAGGGAAGAGGAAATATTGTGCAGACAAGGGACGGCTGGGATGTGACCTCACCTGCCTGCATCACTTTATCCCACCCCCGCCTAGGTTAAAACCCATATGCAGGGAGATGGGGGTCAGGGCTTCCCTCAGCTTTGACTCCAGATCCCTTCTTCAGTGTAGGGGAGATCCTGGCCATCTGTAGAGGAGGTGATGGGCCTTGGGGAAGTTTTCAGAGGAAGGTGGAGGGTAGGAGCTGAGCTGGAAGGCAAGCGTTGGGTGTATCAGGGAAAGTCTCCAACACCCACTTACTCTAGTAGGCGGTGGGGAGCCATGGAAGGTTATTAAGCAGGGAAGAAGGGGATTAGATGTGGAGAAACCGAAGGCTGGGGAGCTGTAAGAGGACCAGGTGATAATATAGGGCCATTGGAGGAGGGAGTGGGGCGGGGGCAGGGGAGTTGGGGGCAGAGGACAGGGCAGGCCTGAGAGGCATGCTTTGGTTGAACTCTGACTTGGGAAGGAAGTGTGGGATGAGGAGGAGAGAGGGGTTCCTGGAGGGGACCCAGGCGCGGGGCAGGCTGGGTGGACGGCCATAAGCTGGTGCTGGCTGGCTTGAGTCTGAGGTGTCTGTGGGCTGGAAATACAGGCTTTCCTGAGAAGAAGCCAGAGTCGGTGGGGTTGTTTTTGTCCACTTTCCCAAAGCTGGGAAGGGGCCACATCAAGATGGGAACCCGGGTCTGTTTCCCTGCAATGTCTGTAGGTTCACACTGAGGGACCAGCAGAGGTGCAGCCCCTTTCAGTCTCCCTTTGGGTCCTGGATTCTGAGCTTGGCAGAGAGATCAGCGCTCATTTTTTTTTTTTTTCCTTAGAGAGAGAGAGAGAACGCTCACACGAATGGGGAGGGGCAGAGGGAGGGAGGGAATCTTAAATAGGCTCCAAGCCTAGTGCAGAACCCACCTAGCACAGAACCCTCCTCCAGTGGAATCCAGCTCGGGGCTTGATCTCACGACCGTGAGTCAGAAATCAAGAGTCAGACACTTAACTGACAGAGCCACCCCTGAGCTCCTCAGCTGCTTTTACCCAGGAGCAAGTAGGGGGTGAATGGAATGAATCTTACCCAGGAGTTGGTGCTTTTCTTGGGGGCACTGGGGCCATCCCACCACTGCGGAGCCCAGTAACCTCAGGGACTCTGCAGGCGGGATCTTTAAACCCAAAACTCCTGCTCAGTAGAGGGACCATCTCCAACCAACCCCCACCTTCCTGATCCCCCCACACCAGGGAGGCCCTGTTAGCTCGCTGGAGCTGACATTAACAGAAGACCCACTGTGTGCAGGCCCAGGGTCCCCAACTCTACAAGCTTCCTCTCACTCAATCCTCACAAAAGCCCTTCAGGAAGGCATTAAAGTTACCGTTTCCATTTTATAGATGAAGGAACCACCCGAACCTTCCAGAGGTGAAAGGCCTTGCCCCTCTCCACGGTGGGGATTTGGGGGGGCGAGTGGGTCAGGGTGAGGCTGCTGTGTGACATGGCCCAGCAGCTCTCTGAGCCCCGTCTGTAAAGTGAAGCTTGCTGGAGGGACGCCACCCCACTCTGATTTTAGTTTTGCAGTCCCAGCTTGCAGGACTTTCCCAACACCCCCACCACCCCCATTGTGTTCCTCATGGCCCAGCTCCCTTGGGAACAGCCAGGCCCGCCCCCTCCCCTTCCCGGGCTGTGCTCTTGGCAGCTCTGCGGCCCTGGGCTCTGGTCCGGGGGTGGTCCCTAGCAGTGGGAGGGGCAGGCAGAAGCTGGGATCAGCTGGGCTAAGACTGGGGCGTCCGCGGAGACCCCCAGACCCCCACCTCTGGGCCCACGGTGCTCTAAGCTGGGGTGGGCAGGGCCCTTCAGAAAGGGGTGGCTTGAGGTTTAATCACTTTATCAATGTTTGTTTGTGTAATTCAGCCCTGAGATGCTTTTCCCTCCATCTGTCCCCACCATCTGCTCCCATCAGGATTTTCCAAACCATTTGGGACCTAAGAAGGGAGGGTGGGGGTTGCGCCTCTGAGGGGGCTGGGGAGGGGCTGCTTCCACCTACCTCACTGAGAGACTTCCAGAGGGGAGCCTGGGCTCCTGAGTCACATGGAATTGGGTTCAAATTCTGGCATTGTTATTTTCTTGCTGTATTCCCTCCAGCATGTGGCCTCGCTTCTGCGAGCCTCAGTCTCCACATCTGTGAAATGGCAGTAACATTATTTACTCTTCAGGATTAGTTCAGATCAGAGGAGGTGATACCTGCAAAGTACCTTGCATACAGTAGGTGCTCAAGAGATATGCAGTCCCCTCTCCATTCACCCCCCACTTGCTTCTCTCTCTGGCATCCCTCTGTAGTGCTAGAGGAGGGTAGCCACCTCTGGTTTCTGTACCCCAGCCCTACTCCTCAGACTGTGTGGACACCCCTTCCCGTGGGACTTGCTCTTCTTCTATCCCCCATGGTCCTGCTCACCCTTCAGTTCTCTCAATGACCCCACTCAACATCTACCCTAAGTTGTGCCTCTCCCTTCCCTCCTAGATGCCTCAGTCTGGGGTAGGAGGGGGATGAGTATCATCAGCAAGGACACCCCCCCCCCACCCCCACAACAAGTCTTCATAGAGCCCTTTAAATCTGCAGGGTTCTGGGGCCACTGGGGCCTCCTGCCTACTATGCTCATGCTCAGAATTTCAGGCCTGAGGAGACAGTGAGGCAACAAATGAGGCCTGTCTTGTAGGTAGAGGGTCAGGGGTTTCGACAGGGAGTGTCAAGGCACCCGGGTCACTTATCTAGGCTTTCTGTTCCACAAGGGGAAAAGACTTGCTTCAGGTTATCCAGAAGCGAGGGACCCAGGCAGGCCTCCTGACAGCTGCCCCTCTGGCCCCCTTTTCTGGGTTATATCTCAGGCCATTAGGTCTTGGGCCTTGGTGTACAGTGTGGGAGCCCCAAGCCTTCCTCTTTGGCTCTGGGGGGCTTCCCAATGCTTCTTAGGCCCCCAAGAGAAGAGAGGTGGCTGATGGGAAGTAGTGCAGAGCCTACCAGCGTCCGAACTCTGCCCCCAGACCTATCCCACTCATTCCAGGTACAGGGAAAGTCAAAAGGATGTGAAGCTTCCAGAAGCCCCAACTACAGGGAGACAGAATTCAGACGGGGGGGGCCCTGAGGGCGGGGCATCAGAGTTACCTTCACAAGGAAGAGAAACAGTGGGACTAGAAGAAGGCCCCCGAGGGGCTAAGCCACGAAGTCAGCCTGTAGGAGGTCAAGCTGGCACGGGTAGTGGGAGGAAGCAGAGATAGTGGCTGAGCAGCATCCTGTGAGGTTAAACTGCAACCCCCCACCCCCACCCCCAAGGATGGAGAGGAGGATCCAGAGCAGGCTGGGAAGATTCTCTGGCCTCAAGACAGAGGAAGGAGGAGGAGGAGGAGGATGGGGAGGAGAGGGCCAGGCAGTGAGTGCTGGGCAGTCCCCTGATCCAGCTCCAAACAGGGCAGGCTCGCCTGCCCTAGTGGGGAGGATGGAGGAAGCTTGTCACTCCAAGGGCCTAGGGTGGGGGCTGAGCTGCAAGTCTCTCCCTGCCCCCAGGGCCTCACACAGGAGGCAGCTGGGAACCACCCACACATGTCTGGCATCTCTCACGCCTCCACTGGGGGTCCCAACACCAGAGCCAAGGTACACAGAGGAACTGATGTTCCAGAGGGCCCACATGTCCAACCCCCCGCCGCCGCCTGGCTCCCCAGCACCTCCAGTTGAGACCTCCCCATCCTCAAGCAGGAAGGACAAGACTAGACTTTGACCACTTGAGCAGCCTGGTTGGGGACCTGGAGGTGGGGCTTTGGTCTGAGCCCTGGAGAGCCAGGGGCGTCCCAGCTGCCACCGAACTGGGAGGAGCTGTCCAGAGAAGGCAAATGCTGTCAGCTCACCTTCAAAGTAACCAGACGCAGGTCTCTCTCACCCTGAAATGGCCCCCGGCTTCCGCCCTGGCCCTCACTCCTCAAGTCTGTTCTTGACAGAATGCCAGAGTAAGCTTGACCTGAAAGTCAGACCCTCACTCTGCTCAAGGCCCCAACCCAGAGCACCCCATCTCATCTGGAATAAAATCTACAATCCTCGGAATGGTCTTAAGCACTTGCCACCATCCCAACCTCTGAACGCCGATCTCAATTTTTCCCCAAATACTTATCTAATACATCACAGAGTTGACTTGTATATTTTGTCCACGGTTTACTGCCCACTTCTGTAACCCCACTGCCTAGAACAACACTGGGCACAGAAATAGTGCTTGATGAATATTTGTGCCATGAAAGGATGAAGGCATATGGATTCAAGTCCAAGCCTTCCACTCACCAGCTGTGAGACATGGAAAAAATCATTTAACCTCTCTGAACTTCAGGCTGCTCATTTGTGAAGAGGGGACAGTAAGGCCCACCTCCTAGAGATAAAGGACAAAATTCAAGCCCAAGATGTGGGGATTGCTGCAGAAGCAGGCTGAAGGAGGATGCAGCCACCATCCTGGCAGGAGGAGCTGTGATGAGGGTCAGCGACTCTGGAGAAGGGCTGTCCTGTCTGAGGTAAGGTGCCTACGCACTTCAACCCCCCCTCCGAAAATGCTCCCCGGTCCTCACACAGGACCATCCTGCACAGGCAGAGGCCGGGCACGGAGAGGGGTATGGGAGGAGCAGTTTAGACCAATGTTGGGAGGTGAGATTCATTCTCAGAGGGGTCCGGGGCGGGGGTGAGATCCGGAGCCGTGGGCAGGAGATGGGGGCGGGGCTCTCTAAGGCCGAGGTGGCGTAGGGGGCGTGTCTGCCCCCCACCCAGACCTCCCGGACTGGAGAAGTGGGAGCTGCCCCCTCGCGGAAGAGCCCCCAGCTCTGCTAGTTCGCGAGTTGAGGCGTGGTGGCAGGAAGGGCGCCTATCGAAACGCCCAGGCTCCGGATTCCGCCCGCGGAGCGACGTGCGGCTTTGCGCCCAGGTAGGGTTGCGGGTGGAGCGGCCGGGGTTGTCCCCGGCTCGGAAAGACGTCTCTGGGCACTGACCCCCCCGACCCCATTCCGGCTACCTGAGTCGAGATGCTGAGGAGATTGGAGACCTCTGTCCTCCTCCCCCGGCGGGCGCTCCCTAGTGAGGGGGCCGGGGAAGTGAGGGCGTCCCCTTCCCTCTCCAGGGCAGGGGCGGGGGCGGAGCCTAGCGCACCACTTCCCCCCGCCCCGGGGTTGGAGGGGAAAGGGAGGAACAGGGACCCCCCCCAGGGGAGGGGCTCCGGGCCAACGCCGCGGGGCGTCTCCCTGGCAGTCCCTCCCCCCGCCCCCCGCCCGCCCCTCCGGCCGCCTCTGCCGCCGCGCGCCGCAGCAGCGCCGCCTTCCCTGCGCAGTCGGTGTCTCCGCGTCGCTGGGTGAGTGGGGGCCGCTCCGGCCAGGGCTGGGGGATGCGGGGAGGGGGCAGCCCGGCGGGAGGGGGTCCCGTCCAGACTCTCCCACCCCGCCGCTCCCGCGCCTCCTGGGGAGCCTCCTTCGCAGGGCGTTGGGGAGAAGGGGGCTCCCCAGGGGAAGAGCGCGGCGCTCTCCAGGGTCCTGACCGCCGAGTGGCCAGCGGGGAGGAGTCGCGTTCCGGCCGCCTCCGAGCGCCCCCTCCAGGAGGGGCCCCGCGCCCGGCGCTCTGAAGCGTGGGCTTAGGGCGAGAGCTGGGGAGAGGTTTGGAGAAGGTCCCCGGGGCGAGTTTCTCAGGTCGAGCTGGGGGTCCTTCCCATTCGGGGGACTAGGGGGTCTTTGCGGAGACAACAGAACCTTCTACGACCCTCGTTTCCAAGTCTTCCGCTTGGGAGGGGCAGTTCTGAGGGTGGCAGGGAGGAGGGGGGCTCTGGAAGATCTCTCCTGCCCAGCGCATCTCTCAGCCCCCGCCCCGATGACCCAGTTCCTTGGACCTTGAGGAGGGGACTAGGGACACACTTCTCCGCCCCAGCTCCACGCATTTCCTCAGTCCCCTCCCACACACTTGTTCATTGGGTCCTCAGTCTGGGGCAGAAAAGGCTGCTTTAGAAAGGAGGGTCGCCAACTTGCAAAAACATGCACGTGACACTGCTGAGGACACACACAAGTCCCCTAAATGGCCACTCGGGCACATCCCCCTCACACTGTGATGGGTGCATACCTAGTCACATGCACACATATTGACTGAAACACACGGGAGTCAAATGCCATGCAGAAACCAGAGACATATGTGCATACTTGAACACAAGCACTCACACACATGTTCATCCACATGTGCACAGAGCTATGTGCAAATGCACACACAAGGAACATCCTCACCCTGTCTCACTTACAGCCCCAGGCTGTGGGGAGGGATTCACCTGCATACACCCCTACACTCCTGCCTGGAACTGCCTGGCTGTCTCCTCCACTGCCTTCCCCTCAGCCCTCCACACCCTAACCTCCTTCACTGAGGGGATCTTTCTGGACTACGTGAAAGGTAAGTATTGGGGGGAAGGTTGGGTGGCCAGGTATCTCACTGGAAAAGAGGCCCCTAGTATGTCTGAGAAGGGTTGCAGCTCCCTCTCCTGGGACCTGCAAGCACCCCTGGGAAAAGAAAGATGGCAAGGCTGCCTGAGGGTCCCACGTGCCACTGGCCATGTGAGAGATGTCGGCATGGGAGTTGGCTTGTGATGGCATTTGTGAGACATGTGGGGTCGTGGGCTGGTGTCTTGACGCACAGGGTATGGGAGCTGTTCGTGAGTGGTGCCGTGTGTCAGTACATGTGAGTTGTGGAGCCGAGGGAATGTTGTGTGGAGGCATGGTGACCCATGGTGGTATGTGAGTGGCATGGGAGCCAGTGTGTGGATTTGGTGAGCTATGTAACATTAATATGTGTCAGTGTGTATTCATTTGTATGTTGTTGTGCATGAGTCTTGTGGCTTCTGGGTACACATAAATCATTTTTATTTGACACTTACGTAGCACATATATGTGTAGGCATCATGCTAAGTGCTTCACATGTATTAACTAATTTAATCCCCACAATAATGAGGCAGGTACTATTACCCTCATTTTACAGATGAGGCAGAGAGAGTATAAGGAACTTGTCTAAGGTCACCTAGCTGGTAAGAGGCAGACCTGAGATTCAAACCCAAGTGGTCTGGCTCTGGAGCCTAGGTTAACATCTACCTTATGCTGGCCTTTGTCAGGCACATGCATGTGGAGAGAGAACAGGTCAGTGTCTGGGCTGCAGGCGTATTTTGTAATGAGAAGCATCATTGTGAGGCAATGAAAGAGCAGGAGAGAAGAGGACCAAAAGGCCTTTTTGCACCTCCCTGGGCAATTCCGGGAGTCACCCCTGTCACTCCAGGGCTGTGCAACCTGAACCAGGTCACCTCACTTCCTTGAGCCTGCCTCCTCATCTGTAAAGTGGGGCTAATCCTTGGAGTTCGCTTTGTGAGCATGAAATGCTATTCACCTGTGAAAGCCCAGTGGCTGCCACTGAGAAGGCTCTCAGTAAATGTGAGCCCACTTCCCTTCCTCCATCTCCTGGTCTGTTCCCTGGGAAACTGTAAGGTCCTGGGAAATGGTGTGGAGCACGTCACAGAGGCAGGATGCCTGGGTATGGGCTGTTGACTTTGGGCCAGCTACTCTCTTTCATTGGGTCAAGTGAGAGACTGGGGGTGTCTGGTGTCTGGGGGCCTTCCTGGAGTGGTGTCCAGGGGCCAAGAGGGCCTGACCATTCCCTCTCTACCCCTTGACCCCCTCGGGGATCCAGGTGGGACTTGGCTTGGTGGCCATGGGCAAGCAGAACAGCAAGCTGCGGCCAGAGATGCTGCAGGACCTTCGGGAGAACACGGAGTTCTCGGAGCTGGAGCTGCAGGAATGGTACAAGGGCTTCCTCAAGGACTGCCCCACGGGCATCCTCAACGTGGATGAGTTCAAGAAGATCTACGCCAACTTCTTCCCCTATGGTGATGCCTCCAAATTTGCTGAGCATGTCTTCCGCACCTTTGACACCAACAGCGATGGCACCATTGACTTCCGGGAGTTCATAATTGCGCTGAGCGTGACCTCGCGTGGCCGCCTGGAGCAGAAGCTCATGTGGGCCTTCAGCATGTATGACCTGGATGGCAACGGCTACATCAGCCGTGAGGAGATGCTCGAGATCGTGCAGGTGGGCCCCTGGACCCCTCAGAGTGCCAGGTGCAGGGCCAAGCAGCGGGCACCCACCGTTCCTTTTTATCCTCTCAACAGCCCTTGTGGGTAGGTAGTGGCAGGTGTTACTCTTGCGAGCCATTTAAAAAACTAGTAGGAACTGATTTCCAATTTAAAGAAAAGTTGAGAAAACTCTCATATATCCTTTACCCAGATTCCCCAATTAACTTTTGCCATATTTGCTTTATCATTATGGGTGTGCAAGCGCTGTGTGTGTAGTGCTTTGCTGTTGTTCTGAACATGACCCTCTACCCCTGAATACAGCAGGATGTATTTCCCAAGGATAGGAACATACTCTTACATAACCCATAATATGATTATCAAAGTTAGGACATTTAATGTAGAAACAATGCTATTATCTAACTTACAGACCATATTCCAATTTTGTCAACTGTCTCGAAATGTTCCGTGTGGCACTTTTTACCGAGGTCTAGGATCACACATTGCATTTAATTGTTGTGTCTCTTTAGCTTCCTGTAATCTGTAACAGTACCTCAGCCTTTGTCTTTCAAAACTTGACATTTCTTCATAGTACAGGCCAGTTATGTTTCACTGGTCCTCATTCACTCAGGAGAGAATGGATGCTCAGGTAAAGACATTGGCCCAAAGCCACACAGCCTGTAAGTGGACCACCTGGGTCCACCATCCACTTTCCATGTGGACACCCAGCCACCTTTCAACTGACTGAAGGCCCATTAAGAACCTAGTACTAAGTGAGATGTTTATATCCATGAGCCAGTGCATCCTTACAGCAACCCCACGAGGCTCAGAGAGGTGAAGTGACTTGCTCAAGGTCACACAGCATGTAAGTGGAGTCGAATTCAAGCTGGCCACAACTCAGAGCTTCCCCTAGAAAGGGATCTGGCTTCCAGTTCTGGAATTGGCTTCAACTCTTAGATTTCCCATTTGTAAAATGGGGATGATGATACTGACCTCACAGGGAGATTTAAGGACCTGATATCAATGCTCTTTCCTAGTACAAGTTTAAGTGTAACACATGTTAGCTCTACAACAACCTTCCAGAGTCCCTGTCTCCTCGGCCCGGCATTGAAGTCCACCAGGGCTCTGGTTCTAGTCTACCTATCCAGTTCCTAGTTCACTTTTCGCCTAGCCTGTGTTTCTTCACCCATATAGTGCGGGTATTAGCCCTCTACGTCACCAGGTTATTGCAGGTATAAAGTGGGACAGGGGCTCTGTCAAGAGAGAAGAGAGGTCTCCATATGATTGCTACTTGGCAAATGTTAGATGCTGTCAGTTACTAATCTCTCCTCTGCATATTCTCTGCGCTAGCCAGAGTGGCCTTTTCAACATCCTTAGGATATGCCCTGAGTAATCCCACTGCACAGCTTTGCACAAGCTCTTGTTCCCTTTCTTTTTGCCTCTCGGAATCCTTTCCCTCTGGTTCCTCAGCTCTGCTGCTTTCCCTTCCATTGCCTCCAGTCCCTACTGGGTTCTTGCTTTGGCTTCTCTCTTGCTAAGCATCGGGGTACACTCTCTTGAGCTAGACTAGAATGGGCTGTTTTGGGATGCACTACTCTCCCTGTGTCTATTGCTAGGGGTGAAACCTTAATGTTTGTGACTCCATGGGCCAGGCATGAAGTCTCTAGCTGATGGACAGTGGGAAGTTCTGGGGGTCTTGGTGGAAGGGCTGGGGCCATCGGGGTGACAGAAAATCGCTCAGGGATTGAACAGCACCTGGATAGTAACCAATATGAGAGATACTCACGTTTTACCACTTCGTGCAGTTGCACTCCTCTATACTGGGTAAACCTCAGCTCCATTGGGGGCACCAAACCCAAGACATCAGGCATGGCCAGTCTCATTCCTTGGGCCTCCTCAGGCCCCCTGCCTGGCTGGCCTCTGCTACCTAGGCCCCGATTTCCTCTATGGCAGCCCAAGACGGCCAGTGCAGACAGAGCTCTGCAAACCCCAGTGACTGATTAATTACAAGTCGGCTCCAATGAAACAATGAGTGCACAGCAATTCCAGATAATTAATTAGGAGACCCAGGAGAGGGTTGTCACTAGGGGAGCAGTCACTCTCTAAGTCACTCGGCCATCCTTCTCAGGATCCAACCGTATGGTAAGGTGGTGGGCACACTGCAAGGGAAAACACTGCATCTTGGCCTCTTGGGGGCTCCCACTCTGGTGGGAGAGAACAAGTGTGCAGCCCACACTGACTAGCGAAATGTGGCATCTGGAGTCTAGGGGACTGAAAGGCAGGGAAGGCCTGAGGATGTGGTGGATGAGTAATGATTATATTATGAGCTGCTGTTTACTGACCACTTACTCTAGCCAGCTACTATTCTAACTACAACAGTGTCTCATTCAATCGTCTAGACAATCCTATTGAGGGAAGCATGAGAAAACTGAGGTTCACAGATACATATACACACAAGGTGATTAGTGGAACCAGGATGCCACTCTGGGTCCATTTACTTCGAAGTCCTGCTGGTCATCACTACCCATAAGCATCTATCCAGCAACTACGAAGGTGCAGATTCTAATTCAGTCTCTGCCATCAATTCCCTTTCCAAGCCTTCATTTCTTATCTGGGAAACGGGGATCATGATACCTGCTTTTCAGGGCTAGTGTGAGGCTAAGAAATAATACATGTAAAGTAACTGGCACACAGCAGGTGCCTGATAAGTGGTAGCTAGTACTATTATTCCAGGAAGAGGCTGTATATTCTGGGAAACCTGAAAGGCACAGAGGGGTTGGTTGTGGCAGGGTCACCCACCAGGGGAGGCCTGATGATGGAGAGGTCAGCAGGGACCAGAGCGCGAAGTACCTTGAGTGCCCGGGCTGAATGGTTTGGACTTGGCACAGAGGGCAGTGGGAGGTGCCAAAGCCTTTTAAGCGGTGGAATCCCTGCCACAGGCCAGGCACTGTGCTAAGTTCTGAGAATATGGGTACTAGCTAGATGTCCATGATCTTTAGCTGTATGCTGGAGACTAGAACCAATCCTACAAAATTACTTCCAGAGAGGTGCCCCCAAGGAAAAGCCCAGGAGGCTCTGGGCCAGCATATGGGCCTTGACCCAGGCAGGATCAGAAAAGGCCTCCCTAAGAAAGCGCTATGTAAGTTGAGTCCCAAGGAAGAGTGGGAGGCAGCAGAAGGAGCGTGGGGCAGCATCCAGAAGGAGCTGGGTGCACGGTGGGCCTGGAGGGAAGCCTGTGTGTGATGGGAACGAGGCGGCAGCCCACTGGGCTGGGGACGTGGTGGTGGAGATCTGTGTTTGGAAACCGTTCAGAGGCAGTGTGGGGGACAGATGCAAGGGAAAGAGGCCGGAAAAGACCAGTACGGAGGCTGGAGCTGGATCTGAGGCAAGGGAAGTTTATGGGATGGGAGAAGGGAGGCTTCTTGGCAAAGGTGTCAATAGCAAAAAGCTGGAACATTGGGGCGATCGGTCTGATCCTTGAGTTCCAGGGCGCCAGGACCTAGTCTATCCCACAGGCCAAGCCCTACGTGCTCTGTGTACATTTAGCACAAATATCCTTCGTGTTGCCTCCAGAGATCCTGCACGTGGCAGCTGCAGTTCTGGGCACAACTGAGCACATGCTGTCCCCGCCTCTGGCAGATGCTCATTTGCGTTTATTTGCATAATGCGCCCGCCCTCTCTGGGCCCTGCGGCCTCTGGCCCACCAACCCTTAGTGCGGCTCTGCGCCCCCTGCCGGCCATAGAGGCACAGCAGCCCAATGTCACCTCCGCCCAGCGCCCCCTGTAGGCCGCCGAGGGCGGGCTGCCCAGGGCCCCGAAGTTTCCGAAAAGCAGCGCTAAGCCGGTACTCACCCTGGAGCCCGCAGCGCCCCGCACCAGCTCCTAAGCCCAATGTTCTAGCCCCTTCGCTATCTGGGTCCTGATATCCTGCAACCTCCCTCCTGGCCCAATGCACTCAGCCACCCCCAAATTCTCGGCGCCCACTCAGCTTCCTGCTGCAGGTCCTTTGTACGTGCAGATTGCTCTGCCAGCAATGCCTTTTCCACCTGGCGCTCCAAGGGAACTTGGTCAGGGCCTGCTCCAATAGCCCCTCTTCTGGGAAGCCTCTCCAGACACTCCTTCCTAAACTAACCTCCCTCCCCGTTCCCCCACGCCTCCGTGACCACCTCTCCACCTCACCCAAGCGGGAGCAGCAATCTTCTGCGTGCGTGGAGGCGGTTTTGGATGATGGGGGTGGGGGGCTCGGGCAGGCTCCTCTCACTCCCTGCCTCCCCCTCCCGCCCCTCAGGCCATTTACAAGATGGTTTCTTCCGTGATGAAGATGCCGGAGGACGAGTCGACCCCAGAAAAGAGGACCGAGAAAATCTTCCGCCAAATGGACACAAACAACGATGGTGAGGGGGGCAGGGATGGGGCGGGGCGGGTGCCACTCCCCCTTCCTCTCCCGCAGCTCTGCTCGGCCTCTCCTTGCTGCGCAGCCGCCTTCTCCAGCATCACTGCTCCCCTCGCCCCGCAGGCAAGCTGTCCCTGGAGGAGTTCATCCGCGGGGCCAAAAGCGACCCGTCCATCGTGCGTCTGCTGCAGTGCGACCCCAGCAGCGCCTCCCAGTTCTGAGCGAGGACCCAGGTTCCCCCTCCTCCCTGCCTTCACTGGCCCTCTCCCGGCTCTCCGGCTTCCTCTCCTTGTGTCTATCCAGGCTGGGGGTCAGGCTGGGCACCCCCACCCCCACCCCAGGGCCTGCACTGTGGGGACTCTGGAGAAGGCAACCCTGCGGCAAGCAAGCGGTTAGCACCCTCGGTCCAAAAGGCAGTATCTCCCTTAGGCAATGAGTGAGACGCAGGCTCCGGCTGGGTCTGCCCTCCCTTACCCAGACAGAACTTCAGCCATTCTCCCCCGCCCCGCCACCCGCACCCCTAACTCACACGCAGCCTCGAGCTCCTCCCCCAACCATCGGGCAAGCTTCCCCCGCCCTTGTAGCTTTCAGCCTGGGTGCAGGGCGGAATCATGCCCAGGTGAGGAGGCTGTCTTCATTTGGATAGGAGGAAGGATCTCAGAGGCGTGGGGGTTTGAGGAAAAAGTCTCCTTGAGTCGTCCTTTCCTGCAGGAGGACCTCAACTCTTCCTGCTCCACAGCTCTTGTTGGCCTGGAGGCCACGATGCAAAAGGAACCCCACCCCCACCCCGCCCCTTTCCAGCCTCCCAGCTGTGGGTCCCACGAACCCCCACCTGCCTTCCAGCACTCAAAGGAACACAGACCCACCGATCCCTCTGTATATTTGTCCTCTCTCAGACACACACACACAGGCCCACGGATGGGCAGACACATCCCGAGCCCCAGCCACAGCATCCTGTGTGGGAAAGAAGCGCAGGCCCCCTGGCCAAGTCCCCTCCCCTGCTGCATGCATCCACGTGGAACATCTCTGTTCTTTTTAATAACTTCAGAATAAAGTCTCATTTCAGTGCAGTGGGCTGGGTAGCTGAGGGAGGGGGTAGGAAGCCCCACCTGGGTCCCTGAGTGACCAGTGAAACCTCTCGGTGCTGTTCCAGGAATCCTGGCCTGGTCACAGTAGACTTGGTTGTGGGGCCCCATCGGTCACGGGGCCTGGACGGGGCATCAGCTCTCAGACGGTCAGTGGCTCAGAACTGGTGCAACTCAGCAGGTCACGGCCCTCCACAGGCTCTGGGCTCTCCTGCATCTGCAGAGACACAAGAGGCTGACAGGGACTGGGTCTGCTCCTACAGGACACCTAGGGGAGGGGAGGATGGGAGGGCTGGGAGGATCTCTGGGGCAAAGGAGCCTCACTACCCCCTCCTGTGGAAGAGCCAGACCATACCCTCGGAGTGCCCCCAGATTGAGCCCGGATACCCTCCCTCTCCCTCAGGACACATCCTGGCCCTTGGGGAGCCAGGTTTCAGCTGTGTGACTTAGCTGGGAGGTCGGACCTCTCTAAGCCTCCGAGCTTCTTCCTTTCATTCTGGGGGAAAAACTGTTGCCCCAGTTCTTAAGGCAGGGGTCCCACACAGAGGGGTAGGGGCAGACCAGTCTGGGCTTCCCTGCAAGGACTCCTAGGAAATATGGGGAGTCAGGGCTGATGGAGGGGGTGGCGGGCCTTACCATGTGGTGACTGCTTTTCCCCCACCAGGGCCTCAGGTCCAGCAGCTGGTGGGCAAGCTGGGCACAGCGCACAGCAAACACGCTCTCTGCCACGCAGAGCACTAGCGCGATGCCCCAGAGGCACAGGCTGGAGCTCTGTGGGGGGCACAAGGGGCAGGATGGAGGGCGGGTGTCCAAGGACCCTTCCCAACTCTGATGAGCACCTGGGTGTCACCACTCATCCCCCCCCTCCGCCCCGCTCCCACAGCCCTGCTCTGCTCCCCCACTGCAGTCCCAGGCTTAAGCACTCACATAAATGCGTGTGGGGTCGAAGGGACAGTCGGGCACCAGTACCAGCAGTTCGGGGCTTCCAAAAGTGCAGGCAGCCAGCAGTGCCCGGCCTTGGGTGGCAAAGGTCACGGCGATCGAGGCCAAGAGGCCCAGGGCACAGGTCAGAGAGAGAAGGGCACAGGCCATGCTTGAGCTAAACACTGTCCAGCGCTGGATGGGGGAAGCCACTGGTCAATGGATGCCAGGCTTGGCCCCATGGGGTCAGCCTCACTCTCTCCAGGCAGACTAGGCCCTTCAGGGTGGCCGCTGCCCCTACCCTACCCCTCCAGCCCCTCCCAGGAGGAACCACATACCAGGGGGATGTTGGGGAGGTAGCGTGACAACACAATGGCTGCAATGCCAGAGGTGATGACCTGCGGGGAAGGAAAGCAGGCAGGGGTCAGGGGCACCCTGGGATAAAGATCCCACTGATGCCAACTCTAGCCCTCCAAGCCCCCAGCCCCTCATCCCGGCTCAGCTTTGGCCTCACTACCTCCATCTGCACAGAGGCACTGCTGCTTCCAGCCCTGAAGAGATGTTTCTAATATCCGGTAACTCCCTGCCTACAACCTTCTATGACTCCCCACTGCCTATAGTTGTTTATCTCAAACAGGGACCTGTGTAGCCCAGGGCTGCAGAGGCATGTCACAGAATATATATGGCATGTCTCCCTGGGGCGGAAAAGATTTGGGGGAGAAACTAAGTAAACTCAACTGGCAAGGAACTAAACACAAAATTGTTATTTTAGCAAGTCAGAAAGCTTCATGGAGTAGAATTCCATGGGCTGTGCCCATGGGAGGCAGGCGGTCCGATGGCGATCCAGCAATGGCATTAATTCACTGAGCAGCCACAACTAAGTGCCCCAAGCTCTCTGGGCTAAGCCCCAGTCTGCAGGATGAGCTCACAGAAAAGACACTAGCTTTGGTGTCAGACACAAATGGTCTCAGATCCTGCTTGGCTTCTTTGTATTGCCAGCGGTTGGGTGAATCCTCAGTGTTGGTTTCCCCCTCTGGAAAGCGGGGCTAGCAGACACCCCATGGTGCCAGAAACAGTGAGGATTAACTGAGGAAGTGAGGGCAAAGCCGAAGGGGTCCAGCCCAGAGGCCACCCCTGGCGGACCTCCTAACCCTGAGCTCACTGCTCTCCCTGCGTTCCTTACAAGGCTGGCGGGAGGAACAAACCCCAGGAGTTAACTCCAGGGGACACCACACACATCTGCACAGCCCAGCCCTGTCCCACCAGCTGAGGCTTCTCCTGATTGCTGGGGCCTGTGATCTTCATTCACCTAAGTCTTGGGACCAGCAGGCTGTTGGAGCTTCACTTTGGAGAGACTAGGCTTAGAAAGAGAAAGAAGTCCCTCAGCCAGGAGGCGGTGGAGATGGAACTCAAGACTTTGGTGTGTGGATGTTGCCCAAAGGTGGGAAAGAGCTTTATGACCTTCAGAACACCAGGCCCCTTCACTCGTGGATTCCTCAAACAGCTATTGACATCTAGTCATAACCATGGCCGCCATTAATTGAGCACCTCCTATAGACGATGCCTAATGCTAAGTTCCTGCCAAATTGTTTTTTTCGGTGTCCCCAGAATAGATCTTAGCCATTCCCACCTCCACACCTTTGCATCTGCCATTCTCTGTATTTGGAATGTCATTCCAGCTTCCTCTCCTACTTGCTGGCCCTGGCATGCCTCCTATGTGGGCTATGGTAATTGCAGCCTATCTTTGAACTCCTACTCATCCATCAATATCCAGCTCAGGGGCCTCCACCTCTGTGAACACTCCTGGACCCTCCCAAGCTCAGCTGATGCTCCTTCCTTTTGTCCAGCACTGCCCTGATCACCTCCCTATTGTAATAAAAATCCGAGCTCACAGTTGTGGGCACCAGGACTCCCTGGGGTGGACAATGTTACCATCCCCGTGTAATAGACAAGGCAGCTGAGGCAGGGAGAGGTTGACTTATACAGTTGGTAAGTGGCAGAGAGGCTAGCACTTGGGGCTCTCCCCTTGCCCACCCCCAGCCCCCTCCAGCTCCCTCTCGCCAGTTCCGCTCCCAGCCTGGCCATACCACGATGGCAGACATGACAGAGAGGATGTTGACCACGCAGTACTGCAGAGCCACGGCATCGTGCGGGGCAGCCACATAGCGCAGAACGGTGCCATGCAGCAGAGCGGCTGCAATGAAGCTCCCATGGCCCAGCACTACCAGCACCAGCCCTGTCTTCATCAGCACCTTCCGGAAGTCACCCACACTCAGGCCACCTATGGGGGACAGCCACGTCAGGGCCATGGGGGGGGCTCGTCCTCGGGCAGAGGAAACCGAGGCCCTGGCAGGACTAATGGACATTGGGTTCTAAGTCGGCTTCCGGATGGCTTGGGGTCACAGACGTGTCTTCTCTGAGCCTCAGTTGCCTCATTTGGAAAAGGGGTTCACAACACCTTCATGAGAGTCTTTGGGGCTCTGCGGCTGGAAAAGCCTACAGGTGGTACTTAATAAAGGGCAGGAGTTCTCGGTAGTGCTCAAGGTTATGAGTGGCAGGGCCACAACTTGAACCCAGGTCTCTAGCTTTAGGTCCATGATCTTTCCACTAAGCTCCCCATTCACTGATTTATTCATTCAGGAGTTTGTTACTCAAATGCTCAGAGTGCCTGCTCCGTGCCAGGCCCCAAGGTACCACGGTGAGTTTGACAGTCACTGTCTAGGCCCCAAAGAGCCCCTAGTTCACTGGGCAGGATCAGATCCTGGTCGGGATTCAGTCTGGTGTGTAGAGCCTGGTACATAGTAGATAATCAACTCACAACTGCTGAACTGACTTGAGGCAAGAAACTCAAACCTCTGAGTATCCATCTCCTCATCTTTAAAATGGGAAGAGGGGTGCCCAGCTGGCTCAGTCCAAAGAGCAGATGACTCTTAATCTTGGGGTCGTGAGTTCGAGCCCCACATTGGGTATAGAGATTACCTAAATAAATAAATAACTTAAAAAATAATGAAATGGGAAGAATAACCCTTGTCTCCCAGTGGAGAAGGGTCCCAGCAGGAGATAGATGGGAAGGTAGGTGGGGCATACCCTGGGGGTGCTGGGAAAAGCCAGCTCTTGGTGCAGGGGCACTGGACGGGGACAGGGCAAGTCGGGGAGGCTGGGGTCAAAAGAACACCAGAGACTCATCTGCAAATTCTGAGTGGCCAAGTGGCTACCCAGCCCCTGTCTGCGCACCTCACGGAGAGGGAACTCTCCTCCTGGGGCAGCTCAGGCTGTTCCATACCTGCTCTTTGGAATGTCCCCTATGGGTCCTGGCTTGGCCCCAGAGGACACATACAATGCTAGCCTCCTGGTCCTGTCAGCCCCCTCATTCCAGCCAAGCTCTGGGAGACTGGCCAGGCCTCTAAACTAAGCTCTAGGAAGTCCCTTCCTATGCCTCAGTCTCCTCATCTGTGACAGTGGGGACTGGATCCTACTTCATATATGGGAGCCCTGTAGCTAAAAGAAATGAGAAGAAAAGAAAGAAAGAAAGAAAGAAAGAAAGAAAGAAAGAAAGAAAGAAAGAAAGAAAGAAAGAAAGAAAAAGGAAGGAAGGAAGGAAGGAAGGAAGGAAGAAAGAAAGAAAAGAAAGAAAGAAAGAAAGACAAAGGAAGAGAAAGGGAGGGAGGGAGGAAGGGAGGGAAGAAGGAAGGAAGAATGGAAGGAAGAGAGAGAGAGAAAGGAAGGACAAGAGAAAGCGAGAAAGGGAGGAAGGAAAGAAGGAAGGAAGGAAAAGAGAAAGAAAGAGGGAGGAAGAAAAAGAAAGAAAAAAAGAGAGAGGGAAGAAGGAGGGAGGGAGGAAGAAAGAAAGAGGAAAGGAGGGAGGAAGGAAGGGAGGGAGGGATGAAGGGAGGGAGGGAGAGAAGGAAGGAGGGACGGATCACTAGAGTGGATATTCTTGGGGGCCCTGTGCCAAGAAGCAGTCCCTAGGGAGGAGGGAGTATAGGGGCCACTGTCATAGCCCTTCTGGGTGACCTTGTGGTATATAAACTCGAGAAGGGCTGGTGCAGCTGGGTTTCTGAGCCGCCTGGGGGCCTGTAGGACCCTCTGGAGCAGGACTGGGTCTCAGAGCAGAAGGCAGGTGATGGCTTGATGTGACTGTGGAACTGGGACCGCTGGCGAAGATTAACTGCTAGTCAAACAGGAAGCTTGTCCCAGGAGCCTGACCCACCTCACCCCCTCCACCCACCTGCTTGGCAGCCCAGACACCACCTGGCTCAGGGTTGGGCTCACCAACAACAACATCCCAGGGCCAAGACTTGGTCAAACTGGAGGGACAGGGCCAGCGTGGGGCTGTGCCTGGAGCCCTGGACAGAGTCTCGGGGCAGTCCTGGCCTCTCCTGTCTAAGTTAGCATTCTTAGAGGACTTAGCAACGTGGTTACCGGCACGGGGGCGAGCACTTCCCTCTCAGGAGCCAACTTCCCACAGTACTCCTGGGAGGTGGTGCTACCATCCCCATTTTACAGATGAGGAAACTGAGGTTCATGAGGCCTCTTGGCTAGAATGGGGAGTCCCCAGGTCTGCCTGATGCCCAAGAGCAGCATCCCTGTGCCCAGGGAGTGAGGGGAGAGGACCCCCAGTCCCCCTCTGTCTGGATCCCGTTTGCCAGAGTCCCTCCCATCCCCGCCCGGTTGGAGGAGTGGAGGGTTGGAGGGGGGAGCCTCTTGCAAGGCCGAGGAGGAGAAAGAGGCAGGTAGCCCCTGGCTCCGAACTCCCCGGGCCCTGGGTCTCCCTCCCTCCGCTCTCCCTTCAGGGCCGGGCGCGTGCCGCTCCCTCCCGCGACTCCCCTCCCGCCTGGGGAAATCCCTCCTCCGCCGGAAAGGAAAGTAGGGGCGCGGGGGCGGAGGCGCTAGCCCACCTCGAGGGGGTTCCAGCAGCCCTCCTCCCTCCACCTCACTGCTGGGGAAACTGAGGCCGAGAAAGTAAAGTGGCCCGCAGAGAAGGCGGCGGGGGCTTCGCGGGCCGTCCTGCCGCGGCTCACCCAGGCGCAGACACATGTCGGCTCCCGCGCCGGCTCTCGGCGGCCGCTTCAGCGGGGCTCCGGGTGCAGCAGCCGGCCGCGGGGCCCCGCTCCCATCCCCGTCCGCAGCCTCCGCGCCCGCGCGCTCGCCCGCCGCCCGCCGCCCGCACTGCCCGCGCCGCGTCTGGGTCCCGGGCTCGCCGGCGCCCGGCCGGCCTCCCTTCCCGTCACCCCCCGGGCGGCCCAGCCCCGGGCGGGCCCTGGCGGCTCGTTTGCATCCCGGGCCGGTCCGACCGGCTGGGCAGCCCTTCCCCGCCCGCCCGGCTGAGTCACGCCGCTGGCCCCTCCCACCCGCCTGGCCGCCAGCCTCGGCGCGATCCCATCCCTCTCCGGTGGGCCCATTGCACAGATGGCCAACTGAGGCTCGGAGGTGGCCGCCGTCGTCCGGGGGTGGGGGGGATAGGGGGGACGCCTTACGCGTGTTGGCTGCACCTGGTCAGGCAGCCTGGGGATGAAGGCTGGGAATCTACTTCTTTCTAGAAGACGGGTGGTGCAGGAGCCCTGCTCGGGAGACCAGAGTCTGTCCCTGACTTACTGTAGGACCTCAGGCGAATCACTTTCCCTGCCTGGGTCTTAGTTTTCACTGGGCAAAGTACCGGCCCTGTCCTGGGAGTCTTTGGTCCTCCGTGCTGAGCAAGGCACTTTATTCCCCTGCCTTGGAGGTCTCTGTTCTCTCATTGGAAAATCAGGGATAATAATTGCTGTTTTCTACGCGGAGGTAGAATGAGATACAAAAATGAGATAAGAAAACACTTTGAAAATTCTCTAGAGTACCTTCAAAGACAAAGCGTAGACCCGGCCGGATCCCACAGTAGGAGCTTTACATATCCTGCCTATTGGTTACTGAGCCTCTTTAATGTGCCCGGAAGGACCCCTGGCCTCCCTTGTTTTGTCCTCAGCATCTGGAAGTGTACTTGGCCTCAGCATTTGGACGTGGTAGTCAGTGGGAACCCAGATTCCCGCTCGGGTCTCCATGTCCATGTTCCCCAGTGTGGTCGAGCTGTGGCTGCCTCCCAGGGCTTTCTCAGCCCGCAGAGCAGGCCTCTGGGAAGCGCTTACGTGGGATCTGGGCAGCATCAGTTCATCGATGCACCCCCCCCCCCCCCCATTGCACTGGTCAGCAGGCTTCAGCCCAGGCGCTGGCTTGGTACTTCCAACACCAGATGTCCACGGAATGTGTGCCTTTCTGCACCCCTGTCCTAGTGCCAACTGTGTGCCCTGTGTGTCAGACACCTGGGTCAGCACGCATGTTTCTGGAGTTTAGAGGATGTTAACACCAAAGGAGGGAGTGGAGCCATTTGAAACTGGGTCCGGGAAGCCCCTGGGGGTCTTGGCAGGAGGCCCCAATCAGGCAGGCTGCCCTGATAACCCCTCAGCGGACATTCTTCCCAGTTACCTGCTGTCTGAAGGGAGACAGTGCTGGGGGGGCAGAGTGGGGAGGAAGAGGTGGAAGGCAAGATGGGGGGCAGTTCGTGAAGCCACTGGGCTGATGCTCTCCCAGGCTGGCATTTGAATCTTTATGTCCGTGAGACAGTCCTTCAGTAGCGCAGCTGGGCAGGACTTATCTACATTGTTAATGCTCCCTTGTACTCGTGATCCAGCAATTCAATTTCAAGGTCTTCACCTTACGCACCGAAAAGTGCAAAGATACGTGTGCGTTGTTGTAGATAAGCTGTTCCTAATCGCAAGCGGTAACACCAAAGTGATAACCAAGAGAGTGTGGCTCCCAGGAAGAGGAAGGGAAGGATTTTACTTTTTGTTTGACACATGGCTATATTGCAGAAGTCTTACACTGAGCATTTATTCATGTCTTGCTTTTGTGACGAAGAGAGAAAGAAAAAAAACCTTTATCACCGCCACCCTACTCCACCCCACCAACAACTTTCTCATGACAAAGGCCACCTCCCAGGGGCTGCCCTGGAGAGCACATGTGGTCACTGCAAGGTCAATGCCAAATCTCACGTGTGTGAGCGCATGTGGTTTCTCCATCAGTGTCAGGTGGTTGACAGTGACACCGCCCACCTGAGCCTTCTTGGAATTAGGCTGGAGACGTGGACCTCTTAAGTGTCTCTGCTTTCAGATGCATGGATGAGGATCCTCTCTTTTTATTCTTGGAATAAAACTGAGTTAAAGGTTATTATCCTGTTTTAAAGATGAGAAATTTGAGGCCCAGACAGGTAAAAGGCTTCTCAAACATCACACAGCATGGGGGCGCCTGGGTGGCTCAGTTGGTTAAGCATCCGACTTCGATTTCAACTCGGCTCAGGTCATGAACTCACGGTTCTCAGGTCATGATCTCATCCTTTGTGAGTTCGAGGCCGTGTTGGTCTCTGTGCTGACAGCTCAGAGCCTGGAGCCTGCTTTGGATTCTGTGTCTCCTGCTCTCTCTGCCCCTCCCCCACTCATGCTCTCTCTAAAAATAAAAAACATTAAAAAAAAAAAGATCACACAGCATGTATCAGTGGTATAGGGCTGAGACCTGTGTGCTTGTAAAGGGTGCTCCTGAGTGCAGGAGGGGACTGTGGGGGTGGGGAAAGGGGGGAGGGGAGCCCTAGCCTCCAGGGATGGGCCTGTTATCCTCTGAGGAGGGTAAACTGCCTGTTTCTTCCCAGACAATTTCCCAGCCATGGCCCAGGTTTAGCTACCTGAAGTTATTTCCATTTCTCTTCCTTATTGCCAAGTGGCCAAAGTCCAAGCACCCACTGTCCCTTGCCTCTTCCACACCCTTCTGCACACTGGCCTGGGCTTCTAGGAAGAAACCTAGGCCAAGCTCTGGTCCTTGATCCTCTACCAACACACTGCGACATGCTGACAGCTCACTGCCATTCACTGGACTTCAGTTTACTCATCTGTCAAATGGGGATAATGTTGCCTTCTCTGCCTCCCAGATCTCTGTGGTGTAAATGACTCGAGAGCCATGAAAGTGGGTAGAAACCTGGTCAGAGAAAGGCAAGTAGTAATTCCCCCTCTACCTGGAACATTTAACAACCAGGTGTGACCCAGTGCACTTCAGCTGAAGGCTGGGTCTTCCCAGGGCATGGCCCCCCTGCTAGACTGCTCAGCTCAAGAGAGGGCTCCGGCTCCTCTGATTATTCGAACACTTCCTCCATGTAAATAAAACAGTCATGCACAAACCCTACCATATTCTGGGGTGCCTAGGTGGCTCAGTCTGTTGAGCAACCGACCCTTGAATTCAGCTCAGGTCAGGGTTGTGGGATCGAGCCCTGTGTGGAGCCCCTCGTTGGGCTCCGAGCGTGGAGTCTGCTTAGGATTGTCACTTTCTCTCCCTCTGCCCCTCTACCCTGCTTGCCCTGGCTGTCTCTCTCTAATATAAAGTAAATAAATAATTAATTTAAAAAAACCCCTGGGGTGCCTGGGTGGTGCAGTTGGCTAAGTGTCCAACTCTTGATCTCAGCTCAGATCATGATCTCACAGTTCGGGAGTTTGAGCCCTGCATCGGGCTCTGCGCTGATGGTGTGGAGCCTGCTTGGGATTCTGTCTTTTCTTCTCTCTGCCCCTCCCAGCTTGTTCTCTCTCTCTCAAAATAAATAAATTTAAAAAAATTATAAACCCCCACCATATTCTATTTTAGGTGTGTATATACATGTGCATAAAACAAAAAACCAACTGATCATGCTTGTCTGAGAGGAGGAGCCACTTAAAAGGGGACTTTGGCATGTTTACAATGACAAATTCTAGATGCTGTGAATGGGGCTGTTTGTCATTTGTATTTTTTTCCTATATTTTACTTTTCAAAAAAAAAAATTCCAGGGGCGCCTGGGTGGCTCAGTCGGTTAAGCGTCCGACTTCAGCTCAGGTCATGATCTCACAGTTTGTGGGTTTGAGCCTCACGTCAGGCTCTGTGCTCACAGCTCAGAGCCTGGAGTCTGCTTCAGATTCTGTGTCTCCCACTCTCTCTCCCCATCGCCCACTTGCTCTCTCTCTCTCAAAAATAAATAAACATTAAAAAAATAAAAAAAATTGTCATTGTAGGAAACTTGGAGGAAATAACAGGAAAGTATAAAGAAGAAATCAGAGCTACCCACAATCCTCCCTGCCCTCACGGACAACCCCCACGCACACTTTGGAGGGTCTTCTCCTGTGTACATGTATCATTTTTTCCCTCTCTGAGACTCCTGCCCTCTGTCTCTACTTTGCCATCTCTTCTCATCATCCTCATCTGTTGCCCTCCCTGTCACCCCCCTCCATCCATCAAGGACTTCAGAATTTGTCAGGCAATCTGTCCTAATGTCCTGCTGATCCATCCAAATCGCCCTCCAATACCCTTGCTTGACCTCCTTGGTGACCTTTATCATGACCCTGCCATCCTCTCTGGGGCCATGCCTTGAATGGTCCCCTCTGGAACCCCAGCCTCAAAGGTCCCACAAAGCCCCCTCCTGCAGCATGCCTGCCTTCCAACTCCTAGTGCCTCATCCCCTTGACTTCACAGAAGACACCCCTGGCCCATTCTATTTCCTTCTGTTCAGTCAGCCTCTCCTGGCCGCTTGCCCAGCAAGCCTACACCCCAAGGCTGAGCGTACGAAGGCCAGCGCAATGGTCCAGGTGAGGAATGAGAAGTGGAGGACTTGAACTCGAGGAGGAGAGGGAGATTTGAGATAAGTGATAGATGCACATTATTCCAAACCCACTCACCTCCTTTCTCCTCCTCCCAGGTGCTCTCCAGCTCCACATGGATCCCACTCTATCCCTCGTCCTGCCCCTTTTGGCTAATGTCCCGGTCAGCCTCTAAACCCACCAAAGTCTCTTCCAATCCTGAGACAACACCGCCTCCCCTTGACTCCCTTTACATTTTCACTCCTTTTCCCTTCCCCTCCAAGGTTCTGGAGTGACTTGTCCTTTTGTGCTGTCTCCATCTTCTCAACTACCACCTCCTCATCCACAGCCATGTGCTTCAGCTCTCTGCTGGAAGAGTCCTGTCTGGGTCACCAGGGACTTCTAACTCGGCCGGATCCAATGGAAGCATTTCAGGACGCGGCTGGTTATTCATTCCCCCTGCACTCATAGAGCAGTTCCTGGTTGTTCCTTCTCAGTCTCCTTTGTGGACTTTTTTTTTTTTTTTTTGCTTTATCTTATTTTAATTCCAGTATAGTTAACATGCAGTGGTTTATTTGTTTCAGATGTACGATATAGTGATTCAACAATTCTATACATTACTCAATGCTCATCAAGATAAGTGTACTCTTAATCCCTTCACCTATTTGACTCATCCCTGCCACTCCCCTCCCCTCTGGCAACCACCAGTTTGTTCTCTATAGTTAAGAGTCTGTGTTTTGGTTTATCTCTTTTTTTTTCTTTGTTGCTTTGTTTTGTTTCTCCTTGAATGACATCATATGGTATTTGTCTATCTCTGACTGGCTTATTTCGCTTAGCATTGTACTCTCTAGTTCCATCCTTGCTGTTGCAAATGGTCCTTTATGGACTTTTTGTGATCTGCTCTACCCTTAGACATTGGTAATCCTTTGTATCCTTTCTGCTTCCTTTTTGTTCCCACTGGTTGGTTCGTGATGTCTCACGGCTCTCCTTTTATATGACAATTCTGAAATCGCCATCCCCAGACTACCTTCCCTGAGCATTAGACTCAAATTGCCAGTCTCCTAATCTTCCCACCGGTCATCTCAAGCTTGACAAATACCAGCTGATCATTTCCTCTTTTCTCCCAAATTGCTCCCTGTATATTTTCTGTCTCGGTGGCATCACAATGTACCCAAGTCAAAAGCCTGGGAGTCATTTTTTACTCTTCCCTCTCTTTCTTTCTTTCTTTTTTTTTTTTTTTTAATATTTATTTATTTTTGAGAGTGAACAGGGGAGGGGTAGAGAGAGGGGACAGAGGATCCAAAGAGGGCTCTGTGCTGAAAGCAGAGAGCCTGATGCGGGCCTTGAACCCATGAACCATGAGATCATGACCTGAGCTGAAGTCGGAGGCTTAACTGACTGAGCCACCCAGGCGCCACTTCCCTCTCTTTCTACACAGAGTCAATCATCAAGTCCTGCCAAGTTACATCCTAAATGATTCTGTAGCAAGTGTTTTCCTCTTTGTCCCTGCTATTATTGCCCTTGTTCATGTAACATCTCTTATCCCCCAGCTGTTTTTCCACACACCACTGGGTACTCTTCCAAAAGTATAAATCAGATCATGTCACTCTTCTGCTTAAAATAAGCACCATAAAAGAAAATTTAAAAGACATAAATAAATAGGGGGCCCCTGGGTGGCTCAGTTGGTTGAGCATCCGATTTTGACTCGGGTCATGATCTCACAGTTTGTGAGTTCAGGCCCCACATCAGGCTCTGTGCTGTCACTGTGGAGCCCACTTTGGATCCTCTGGCTCCCTCTGTCTCTGCACCTCCCCTATTTGTGCTCTTTCTTTCTAAAAAATAAATAAACATTAAAAAAAAAAGACATACATAAATGGAAAGCCATCCTGGGCTCATGGATTTTAAGACTTAATATTGTTAGGATGACAATTCTCCCCAGTTGATCTACAGATTTATTGTAACCCCTATCAAAATCCAAGTTTCCCCCACATTTGTTTTGCAGAAATTGATAAGATGATCCTTAAATTCATATGGAAACACCAAAGATCCAAAATAGCCAAAACAATCTTGAAAAAGAAACAGGTTGGAGGATTTCAAAATTTACTCTAAAGCTACAGTAATCAAGACAATGTGATACTGGGCATAAGGTATACATCAATGGAATAGATTTGAGAGTAAAGGCATATAAAGAAACCAGAAATAAACTAGAACTAAAAATACATACGTGGCCAATTGATTTTTGACAAGGGTACCAAGGTGATTTAAAGAAGAGAGATAGGGTGCCTGAGTGGCTCAGTTGGTTAGGTGTTCAACTCTTGATTTTGGCTCAGGTCATTATCTCATGGTTTGTGAAATTGAACCCAGAGTGGGGCTCCGTGCTGACATTGAGGAGCCTGCCTGGGATTCTCTTTCTCCCCTCTCTCTCTGCCCCTCCCCAGCTTACGTGCTCTCTCTCTCTCTCTCTCTCTCTCTCAAATAAATAAACTTAAAAGAAGAAGAAGAAAGAGTAGGGGCACTTGGCTGGCTCAGTCAGTAGAGAACATGACTCTTGATCTCGGGGTTGGGAGTTCAAGCCCAATGCTGGGCATAGAGCTTAATTTAAATCAATCAATCAATCAATCAATCAACCATTGACTTGGAGAAAATATTTGTGAAGCATATATCTGATAAGGGTCTAGTATCCAGAATACATAAAGAACTATTACAACTCAACAGTAAAAATAGGCAAATAAAAAAGGTGAGAGATTTGAGTAAATATTTCTCTAAAGAAGATATACAGATGGCTAATGAGCACATGAAGATGCCCAAACTCAGTCAGTAGGGGTATGCAAATAAAAACCATAAGATACTACTTCATCCTCACTAGGGTAGCTGGCTATAACCAAAAAGATAGACATAACAGGCATTGAGGATGTGGAGAAATCGGAACCATCATGCACCACTGATGGGAATGCAAAATGGTGCACATACTTTGGAAAAGTTGGGCAGTTCCTCAAAAAGTTAAACAGAGAGTTACCATGCAGCTGAGCTTTCCATTCCTAGGTATGTACCCAAGAGAACTGAAGATATATCTTCACACAAAAATTTGTACATGAATGTTCAGAGCAACTTAATTTATAATTACATCACCACATCCAAAACAGGAATCCATGTTCTCTGCGTTCTTCCCTGTTACCATAAATGAAGTATGTTCTCTTGGGTACTTTTTTTTTTTCTCCTTAGAGAGAGAGAGAGAGAGAGAGCGCGCGTGAGTGGGGAGAGGGGCAGAGGGAGAGAGAGAATCCCAAACAGGCTCCATGCTCATCGCTGAGTGTCCGATACTGGGCTTGATCTCATGACTCTGGGACCATTACCTGAGCCGAAATCAAGAGTCAGGCACTCAACTGACTGAATCACCCAGCCGTCCCCTCTTGGGTCTTTCTAAGGTAAGTTCTCTTCTTATCAAGGGCTTTGCTTCTGCAATTACATCCTTTCTTTCCTGCAACATCTAGTACTTCCTCACCAGTTAACACCCAGACATATCTCTACATCTGTGTATCTCCATCTCAATACAAAACACACACACACACACACACACACACCGACACACACTACCCCCAGACTCATTTCTCTGCCTCCCTTCCTGCTTTCTCAAATCTCATCATTTGGCAAAAGCTTCTTCTATCTGTAGCCTCAACGATTCTTCACTTCCTGGGGACGTCCATCTCTTGACTGACCCTTCATGACGGCATGCCTGAAAATTGGGCAAAGACCTCCTCTCTCTGTTTGCACCCTCTTTTTCAGTGATCTCAGCCAGTCCCTTGGCTTTTATATTCTCAATGTGTCAATGGCCCCCTGTGTGTCTCAGCCCTGACCTCTCGCTAAGTGCCAAACTTGTGTGCCCAACTGCCTACATGTCATCTCTACTTGAATGCCTAGCGGCCATCTAAACTTAATAGACTCAAGAAGAGCTCTTGGTTCCTCTCCCCTCATTCCATTCTTCCCCTAGTCTCACACATCTCAGTAAACAGCACTATCATTACCTACATGTTCAAGCCCAAAGCACGAAAGCCTTTCTTGATTTCCTCCCTTTTACTCATTCTCCACATTCTATCCATCTGCAAGTCCTGTCGCCCTGTCTCCAAAATATGTATTATGTTAAACAGCTTTTCCCCATCTCCACTTCATCCAGCAGCCTCCTAACTGGCCCCTCTGCTTCAAGCCCTACAACCCACTTTCTACACAGCAACCATTTACTTTCAAAAACATAATTCAGGTCGTATAAAAACTCCCTTTAATGGCCTACGTAGGGCTTCACCGTGGCCTGCAATACCCAGCACACCCTAGCTCCCCTCTACCTCTCCGGCATCACATCCTATCTCTCTCTCCCCTCAATTTCTACCCATCAGTCACACTGCTCTTCCTTCCTTTCTTTCAATGCACCAAAGTCGATTCAAAAAAAAAATTAACATTTATTTATTTTTGAGACGGAGAGACAGAGCACAAATGGGTGAGAGGCAGAGAGAGAGAGAGAGGGAGAGAGAATCCAAAGCAGGCTCCAGGTTCCGAGCTGTCAGCACAGAGCCTGACGCGGGGCTCCAACTCATGGACTCAAGATCATGACCTGAGCAAAAGTCAGAAGCTCAACCGACTGAGCCACCCAGGCACCCCTAGTCATTCTATTTTTGTTGCTTCTCCTTTTTTCAGTTTTATTAAGAAATAATTGACATACATCACTGTAGAAGGTGTAGGGTATACCGAGTTTTATTTTCAAGGCATTTTTCTCTAGGTGAAATAATCTTATTTATTTATTAATTTCAGTTCTTTCTACAAGAATGTTGGCCCTATGAGAGCAGAGGCCTTAAGTATCTTGTATGTAGCTCATCACTCAATGCCCCTCACCTGGAAAATATCAGGGACACGTTTGGTGCTTGGTGCATATTTGTTAACGGATAAATAAAGCATTAAGTCAGGGCTCCTCAAAGTGTGGTCTACAAACTCCTGAGCATCCCCCGCATCTTTTCAGAGGCTCTGTGAAGTCAAAACTATTTTCGTAATAAATACTAAGATGTTCTTTTGCCTTTTTGGTGGTGGGAAAGCAATGGCAATTACAACAGCTGGCCCCATAGCGTAAAGAGGCTCCAAACTGTGTTTGAAATCATTACTGCCTTGCATCCTCAGCAAAGGAAATAATTACAGCAGTTTCATTCGAGAATGGCTTGATGAGGGGCACCTGGGTGGCTTCGTTGGTTAAGCCGCTGAGTCTTGGTTTCGGCTCAGGGCACGATCTGGTGGTTTGTGAGTACGAGCCCCACGTTGGTCTCCATGCTGACCATGCAGAGCCTGCTTGGGATCCTCTCTCCTTCTCTCTTTGCCCCTCCTCCTTGTTTGTGCCCTCTCTGTCTCTGTCTCTCTCTCAAAATAAGTGAATAAACTTAAAGAAAAACTTCAAAGAAAGACTTGATGAAACAGTACAAATTATTAACTTTATTAAATCTCTACCTTTGACGATACTTCTTTGAAATATTTTGACAGGGTGGGAAGAATTCTGCTATATGCCTAAGTACCATGGTTGTCTCAGGAAAAGCACTCGTGGAGTTGAGTTGCAAGTTGAACACTGTTTTTACCTAAAAGAAGGATTGAGAGACAGACCATGGTTATGCAAATGTAGGGGTTTTTTTTTTTTTTTGCAGACATTTTCTCTAATGAAAGAAGTGAGCCTACTGATTCAAGGGGGGAAATTGACAATATTTGCTGCTAATAATAAAATTTCAGCCTTTGAGTGAAAATTAGACTTTTGGAATGTTTGTATCCACCACTGTGAATTTAGTAGCTTCCCAATACTTAAGTACTTTCTTTTTTTTTTAATTTTTTTTTTTTAATTTTTGAGAGAGAGAGACAGAGAGGGAACAGGGGAGGGGCAGAGAGAGAGGGAGACACAGAATCCAAAGCAGGCTCCAGGGTCTGAGCTGTCAGCACAGAGCCCCATGTGGGGCTTGAACTCACAAGTTGTGAGATCATGACCTGAGCTGAAGTCGGAAGCTTAACCAACTCAACCACCCAGGTGCCCCTACTTAAGGACTTCTGATGAGATCAATGGTGATATTAATGAATATAATTTATATTGTATAGTAACATGTGTCAACATTTAGAAGAACTCTATAGCTCAGTGAACCCTATATTCCAAGTGTTACAAAATCAGTCATGGATAAAAGATGCATTCAAAGAGCATGATAGACCAGTGTATTTTAACTTAATGAAAAATTGGTTTCAGATTCCACATGGAAACTAAATTTCGCAAGTTTTCATTTGTTAAGTTTTGGTATAGCATCAAAGAGGAATATCCACACACTTACCAGGCGGGGGAAAACCATGATCATAAAGGTGCTTTTACAGGCAAGGCCCATCCGTTGCCGACCTCTTCGATTTCCCCCAAATGCGGAGACTTATGGCAGTGGGGGACTGCAGTTACTTTGTTCTCTTAAAAAAAAAAAAAGGAATATCCACAGTTATATGAAAAAGTTTTTAAAATAATCCTCCTTGGGGCACCTGGGTGGCTCAGTTGGGTAAGCATCAGACTTCGGCTCAGGTTGTAATCTCACGGTTCACAAGTTCAAGCCCTGAGTCGGGCTCTGTGCTGACAGCTCAGAGCCTGGATCCTGCTTCCAATTCTGTGTCTCCTTCTCTCTCTGCCCCTCCCCCACTCAAAATCTGTCTCTGTCTCTCAAAAAAAGTAAACATTTTTTTCAAAAAAAGAAAATAATCCTCCTTTTTCCATTTTTATCTGTGTGAGGCTGAATTTTGTTCATATACTGCAACTAAAACAACAAATCTCAACAGATTGAATAAAGGAGCAAAGAGGCAGTTACAGGGATCTAGCTGCCTTTTGTAAGCCAGACATTTAAAGAGACATGCAAAGCTGTCAAACAACGTCATTCTTCCCGCTAACTTTTTTTTTATTTGCTAAATGTAGTTATTTTTCATTGAAAAGGGTGTTATTTGTGTTAACTTTAGTGGGTTTATCATTTTAATTAAAATTTTTTTTAATATTTATTTTTGAGAGAGAAAGAGAGTGAGCAGGGGAGGGCAGAGAGAGAGAGAGAGAGAGACAGACAGAATGTGAAGTAGGCTCCAGGCTCTGAGCTGTCAGCACAGAGCCCGACGCGGGGCTCGAATCCACAGACCATGAGATCATGACCTGAGCCGAAGTTGGACACTTAACCGACTGAGCCACCCAGGCGCCCCTCATTTTTATTTTTAAATAAATCAATATGTTTTTAAACTTTTTTTAATGTTTATTCTTGAGAGAGAGAGAGCGTGCACGCACGAGCAGGAGAGGGGCAGAGGGAGACAGGGGTACAGAAGATCAGAAGGGGTACAGCTCCATGCTGACGGCTCAAACCCATAAACAGTGAGATCATGACCTGAGCCAAAGTCAGATTCAACCGACTGAGCTACCCAGGCGCCCTTATTTTTTAAACTCTTAATTTTACTTTGAATATGGCAAATATCAATAATGTAACCCATATGAACAAAAACCCTTTTCAGGTCTTCAATTTTTCAGAGTGTGAAGGGATCCGGAGACCAGAAAGTTTAGGAAACACTGCTATAGATAAACACTAGAGTTGATCAGCCCCATACAGAATACCTTGGTGCACCGGGAGGGAACACAAGAGAATTAGAAACAACCCTATTTGGAAAAGGAGAGGAGACAAAACAGCCCCCAATGGTCTGAGGCGTGTATTGCCGTGTATTGCATCCTGGAGGTAGAGGGCAGCAAGTGTTCCCTGCCTTGGTAGAGTGAACCCGGTCTGTCCCGTCTGCCATATTGGGGGGGGGGTCTCCCCTCTTCATTGTAACTTCGAGGCCACATCTTAGGATTTTGAAGATGTCCTGTTAGTATTGTTTGGAACCGAGACCATGTCCTAGGGGTTGATCAATTGTAGGCTTCCTTGTGCCAGGATTTGGGTTTTTCTGGCAAAACCATTCCCTTAAAAGATATGGAAGGTTTCTGACTCTTCATATTTGGATAACTCTACGGGTTAATAACCAAGTCAGAAGACTTGTGAGTTATGGTCTCTGAATCTAGAGTGGGGGGAGTCTCTCTGCAATGAGACCACCCAGTGCTCAGCCTAGGGCCTCCACCTTCACCTCTGCCTTGGAGCAACTCTGACCACTAGGCTCTATTCCAGTGGAAAGCTCTTTACATAAGCTAACTCTCCTGTTTACGGGGCCAGGCAGGAAGGGCTTGGGTGGGGCTGCGTTTCCTGCCTTCCTGCCTTTGTTTCCACTCAAAAAATTTTTTTCAATGTTTATTTATTTTGAGAGGCAGAGAGACAGAGCATGAATGGGGGAGGGGCAGAGAGCGAGGGAGACACAGAATTGGAAGCAGGCTCCAGGTTCTGAGCTGTCAGCACAGAGCCCAACGCAGGGCTTGAACCCACGAACGTGAGATCATGACCCGAGCCGAAGTCGGAGGCTTAACCGACTGAGCCACCCAGGTGCCCCTGTGTCCACTCACTTTAACTTCGACATAAAGAGATGAGCTTTTTCAATCCTGCAAAGCACATGACCATCAGACTGTGTCGGCTTGGATTGCTGGCCTCAGGCAGTCTCTCTTGGCAAAGCTGTAGGCACGCAAGATCAGGGGCCAGGCTGCCAGGATTCAAGGGATAGCTCCAGCCCTGTCCAGCTTTGTGACGTTGGGCGAATGGTGCTGTGCCTCAGTTCTTCAAATGTAAAATGGGGAATAACAACAGTACCTACTTCTTTGTGTTATTGTGAAGATTCAGTGAATTAATATGGGTAAAGCTCTTAGAGCCCGACACAGGATGGGTGTTTTGGAAATATTAGCTTCTAGGGGCAGCTGGGTGGCTCAGTCAGTTGAGCGTCCGACTTCCGTTCAGGTCATGGTCTCGTGGGTTTGGGAGTTGGAGCCCCGCATCGGGCTCTGTCTGCACTGATGATGCGGAACCTGCTTGGGATTCTCTCTCTCTCCGCCCCCTCTCTCTCTCACCCTTCCCCACCCTCATACTCTCTCTCTCACTCAAAGTAAATAAATAAACTTAAAAATTAAAAAAAAAGAAACAGTAGCTTTTATTATTCATTATTCTGTCTGCAAAATTTGTGTCTTTGACTCCAAACTAAAGGCTTGGGCAAACAGCCAAAACATACAACCTTCCGACATATTTCTACCAAAGCCCCGAGCTCTCACCTGTGTTGGGTACATGGTCTGAGCTTCAGGAGACCCTGGCCGTGCACCTGCATGCTGACCTCCCAGCCTGGGATGGGGAAATCCTCACTCTCTCCACCCCACCTCACCCTGCCAGTTCCACGTGTTAGGGATCATTACCAGCAACGCCCCACTTCCTGTATTAATCAGAAACTCTTCGGTTACAGGTGACAGAATCTTAACAGAAATGGGCTTTGGATAGGGAGAAAGAATTTGTTGGATTATGGTACGGGAAATTTCAGGGACTTCAGGCATGGTTAGATCCTGGCCCTAAAATGATGTCATCTGGTGTCTTCAAACGGTGTCCCTGTCTCTTGCCCTCCGTTTCTCAGCTCTGCCTTCTTCTGTGGTTTCAGTATCAGGAAGTCTGTCCACATAGTGGAAGATCCAGGCTTACTTACGTCTTCCCGGCTTAGGAACCTCAGGAGAAAACAGCCTCTATTCCTCTGAAATTCCAGGAAAGTTTGGGATTACTTTGAATTTCTCCAGCTCTAGCTGTGTTCCTTAGCCTTGTAACATAACACCCTGAGTGACGTCACACGTGACTTCAGAGGACTGGAGCCACACAGCCCAGGGAGGGGAGGAAGGATTGGTATTTATCAACCATCTGTTGGGGGCATCTTACGTCTTCTCACAGTGAAGATTAGACCCTTGGGGAAGGACACTAAATCTCGAGGCCATCTTCATGTCCCTCCAAGCTGCGAGGGGAGGGGCCCCTTCTTGTGTCTGCAGCCAACCCCTCTGCCTGCCCCTGATTTCAACCCTCTGGCTTCTAGAGCACCATTAAATCGCTTCCTCTCTCCTCATATTTGCTCCCGAGTGTCCAGACATGCACGAATCTCTCCTACTACAAAAACAAGTCTCCCCTTCTTGGGAGAGAACCAGCTACCACCATCTCTACCTCCTCACCATCCACTCACACCTCAACTAAATGCACTCGGTTTTCTACTGCTGCTGTCTTCTGAGATTGCTGTCTCTAAAGTTAGCAATCACTACCCATGTGACAAACTCAGTTCTCGGCCAGCTTGACCTCACATGTCCGCTAACCCTGCTTTCCTTCCTGAAATTCTCGCCCTGTTGGCTTCCACTGTTTTGTTCATTCCTCGTTCCCCTCACCCCTTTTCTGATTGCTCCTTTCTCTGCACGAGTCGGTGAAAGGCTTATGAGAAGAGAAAGCCAACTCTCCTGTCATTCACATCTGTGGTTTCAAGTGCCATTTTGTCGTTGGTGATTTCCCATCTCCATGGCCTGTCTCTGTCTCTGTGTCTGCCCAAGCACAGAGTCTGAGCAGAGCCCTTGTCCACATATAGTGAGCGACGGATGAATTTCCTCCAAGGCAGGTGTCCAAGGAACGAGGAAGCAGCATCTGCATCCAGAACTATATCCTATGCCACCCACAAAGGCAGACCCACAGAAGTAAAGTTAAGCAGCATCTCCAGCGTAGGCTAGAGGTGGGGCAGTTGTGCTGCCCTTGCTGGATTCCTTTGATGACACTTCAGGCCTCAGAGTGCAACAGCACAGCACTACCAGCCTCCTTTGGTCCCTGGGCTCATGAAGCCCTTTCTCTCTCATATCGCATGTGATACAGCCACGGCAGAGTGGAAAGAGCGTGAGGTCTGGAATTCCAGATCTGGGTCTGTGGCTTGCTTCTTCCTCTTCCTCCTCCTCCTCCTTCTTCTTGTTTTTTTTGTTGTTTTTTTTTTTTTATTTATTTTTGAGAAAGTCAACACAAGTCAGGAGGGACTGTGAGAGGGAGAGAGACAGAATCCCAAGCAGGCTCCACGCTGACAGCAGTGAGCCAATGTGGGGATTGAACTCACAAACCGCAAGATTCTAACCTGAGCAGAAATCGGAAGCTCAACCAACTGAGCCACCCAGGCCCACCCTTCCTTTTTTAAAAATTTTTAACATTTATTTACTTATTTATTTTGAGAGAGAGAGTGAGAGAGAGAGCTGGGGATGGGCAGAGAGAGAGAGAGAGAGAGAGAGACAGAATCCCAAGCAGACTCTGCCCTGTCAGCACCTAGCCAGCCGAGGGGCTTGAACTCATGAA
The DNA here is from genome assembly GCA_028646485.1 of Cryptoprocta ferox. Lineage (NCBI taxonomy): Eukaryota > Metazoa > Chordata > Mammalia > Carnivora > Eupleridae > Cryptoprocta > Cryptoprocta ferox. The sequence goes on along the minus strand of CM053570.1, from coordinate 77,753,086 downwards.
CTGTGACATCATGACCTGAGCTGAAATCCAGAGTCAGGTGTTTAACTGTCTGAGTGACCCAGGCGCTCCCCCCCCCTTTTTGATCTGGCTGTGACCCCCCAGAAAACCAGTGGCCATGTTTGGGTAGGCTCATGAACCTCTTCGGGTGTGCAAGGAAGAGCTATGCTCGGATGACTGACAGTAATGGGGGCTATGGAAAGGACAGTGAGGAAGTACGGTGGGTGGGGAAGCCATCTCGGCAGCCCACGCAGGTCCCTGGAGAACAGGAACAATGATGTGGTGACAAGCTCTGGGTGTGCTTCTAACGCTTCTGTCTCCTATGTCAGGCAGTCTCGTCTCACACAGGCGGGTGGCCTCCAGCACATCTAGGTTGTTCACAGTGGCATTTGGCTTGGGTCCAAGTCCTGTGTCCAATCAGCAGCAGGAAGGTCGGCAGGACTGACCTCATTGGATTTACATGACCTAGATCGCAGTGATTCCATGAGGCAAGATCAGCTCAGGTCCACTGGCCTGGGGAGGAGGCTGAGGGAACAGCAGGCACTCAGCTTCACGGATTGTGTGTCTTCCTCATTGTGTCTCAATTTCCTTCTTCATTTGACAAATGAAGGGGTTGGATCATTGATCTTCAAAGGTGTTTCCAATTCGGACTTTCCAGGAATTTATTATTATTATAGCTTTATTGCACATCAGCTCTAGCAAAATGGCATGTCATATCCTTGCTGGAAGGTTTCAAGTTGTGTCGTTTATCAGTCAGGGATCAGTTGTAGGAAGAAAAAACTCCCTTAATTATTTTAAGCAGAAAAGGACTTAATACAGGGAATCCAATGTTAAGAGAAAGAATTGGAAGGGCTGGAGGAGTGGGTTCTGGAACGAGCCTCCAGGAATGACTCTTAGAACAAGACCCCAGAATGGCTGCTAACTGTGGCACAATCATGAAGTCAGGAGGCCACTAGCAGAATTCTTTTTTTTAAAATATTTATTTATTTATTTAAAATGTTTATTTTTGAGAGGGGAGAGGGGCAGAAAGAGAGGGGGACAGAGGATCTGAAGTGGGCCCTGTGCTGACAGCAGTGAGCCTGATGCAGGGCTTGAACCCGCAAACCATGAAATCATGACCTAAGCTGAAGTCAGATGCCAAGCTGACTGAGCCACCCAGGCGCCCCTAGAATTTTTGCACTGAAGAACGTACCCAGTGAAAAGACAACCCACAGAATGAGAGAAAGAACTTGTGAATCATAGGTCTGTTAAGGGAATTTTAAACAGACTATATAAAGAAGTCTTCCAACTCGACAATACAAAAGACAAATAACCCAATTTAAAAATTAGCAAAGGAATTGAATAGGTATTTCTTCAAATAAGATATACAAATAGCCAAGCAGTAAGTGAAAAGATGCTCACCATCATTAGTCATCAGCGAAATGCAAATCATAACCACAATGAGATACCACTTCATGCCCACTAGGATGGCTATAATGAAAAATAAAACAGGTAGTAACAAGTACTGGCAGAGATGTGGAGAAATTGGAACCATTGTGTATTACTGGTGGGTAAAATGGTATCGGGTCTGTGGAAATAGGATGGTTTCTCGAAAAAATGAAACATAGAATATCCATATGATCCAGCAATTCCACTTCTGGGTATATACCCGAAAGAATTGAAAGTAGGGACTTGACCAGATTTTTGTACACCAGTATTCACAGCAGCACTGCTCACAAATGCCAAAAAGTAGAAACAAATGTCCATCAGTTGAGTGGGGAAACAAGATGTTGTATATCCAGACAATACACGATGGAATACTATTCAGTCATAACAAAGAATGAAGTATCAATACATGCTACAACATGGTTGGACCTTGAAAACCTATGTCAACTGAAAGAAGCCAAACACAAAAGGCTATATATTGTATGATTCCATTTATATGGAATGTCCAGAACAGGCAAAGTCATGGGGACAGAAAGTAGATGAGCAGTTGCCTGGCTGGGGTGATGAGGGCTTTGGGACTGACTACTGATACATTCTTTTGAGGGTGATTGAAAAGTTTTGGAATTAGAGAGTGGTGATAGTTGGACAACAACTTTAGGAATATACTTAAAATCGACTGAGTTGGACAGTTTATTTTTTGTTGAGTTGTACAGTTTAAAAACAGTGAAAGGATGGTTAAAAAGCACATAGCAGGAGCTCCTGGGTGGCTCAGTTGGTTGAGTGTCAGAATCTTGGTTCCCGCTCAGGTCATGATCTCGTGGTTCGTGGGTTGAAGCCCCACAATGGGCTCTGCGCTGACAGTGTGGAGCCTGCTTGAGATTCTCTCTCCCTCTCTCTGTGCCCCTCCCCCATTTGCTCTCTCTTTTTCTCATTAAAACAAAACAAAACAAAACAACAAAATACCATGTGGCTGCAATCTAAGGCTCAGACGGCCACCTCTGCTGCTACTGCCATGGCTTTCCAACCTCATGAAGCTAGTGCTTGGCCACTGGAATGCTGCTAAGAGTAACCCAAGGTTGCCACAAACACCTGCTGCTAGGTGGTGGCCTTGGCCTTCCTTTCTCCTCCCAACTTTTATATAAATGGATGCAATTTATAGACCCTAATTTGCAGGCAGAATATTAACTACAAGGGATTCTGGGAAATGCAGTGGTTTTTTTTAAAAATGTTTATTTATTTTGAGAGAGCAAGCTGGGAAGGGGCAGAGAGAGAGGGAGAGAGAATCTCAAGCAGGCTCTGCTCTGTTAGCACAGAGCACAATGTGGGGCTCGATCTCACGAGCGGTGAGATCATGATCTGAGCCGAAATCAAGAGTCGGTTGCTTATCCGACTGTGCCACACAGGCGCCCCTGGGAAATACAGTGTTCAACTTTTTAGCCTTGGCAGTAGGAGAAGAGACTGGAATGGATGCTGACGGCCAATTCACCATATCTACACTAATTTACCCTTTGACATTTTAGGGATCTAAACATGCTCCCCAAAAGGAGATATCCAAAGTTTCATTCGTCATGTATCTATCCCTGGGTGATGTTCATTCTAGTTCAGTCACAATTCTACCTCGACAACCTAAGGATTACACGATCAAGTTAGCAACAATAACACATCTTATCATACTGGGGGAAATGTGGGAGGCAGGGAAGAAATGGATTGATATTTATAAATGTGTATAATAGAGCAAGGAAAAATATGAAATGCTAACATAGCCCTGATTTCTCAACTTCTCATGAATTAGTTATTTATATTCATACATTTGTTTTAGAACTTTGCCTCTTGAATATGGCAGGCCCTAGAGGGTCCTTCAGGTTCCAGACATACTTCATTTGCCCCCACTGAGCAACAGCAAACCTATCTCCCTCAATAATCAAGATTAATCTACCTAGCACAATCGCCGACTTTTGGGCTATTGGTTCAGTGGATGAGGCTCCCAAATTGGTCAGAAAGTTCTCTGTTGAATGGATTCATTGTTGTGTGCCCTGGTGGAAGTCTTTCTCCTCTGGGTATTGAGACTTCTAAACTAACAAAGACCAAAGTCACAGGGATAAGCAGCAAAACTTTTGTGAGTGGGTTATATATATTGGTCACTGTTTCAGAACATATACCTCATCCTCATCCTATGGGACAGGACTTCAACCCCACAAGGTGTTTTCCAGTAGTCTTCAGTAAGCCACTGACTGTTGTCTAGGGCCATGGGTCTCAGCCCATTGGCCTTAGCTTACTTAGCTCACTTGATGAGAGACGTTGTGCAGAATACTACACAATGAATAAGGCATTCAGTAAGTTCATGGATGATGATGATGATGATAAGTGAAAATATTAGTCAATACATATAGCACTTGCTACAGGCTGGGCACTATTCTATGTATTCATGTAATCCTCACAGTCCTAAATAAAGAAACTGAGACAGAGAGGTTAAATAATTTGCCCAAGGTCCTAAGCTACTTAAAAGGTGGAGTTAGAAATTCCCATCCGGGCATTCTGGCTCTGGAGTCTATCCTCTTAACCACTATGCTTGTGAGAATACAAGGGGGGAATGTCTTTGGTTTTGTAATAATTTAAATTTTATTTAAAGTTTCTTTGTGACTATTTTAGGTTTGACATTCATGGAAACAAGCCATACTTTGATTCTCCATTGAGGAAAATCCCTGTGTTCTCTGTGATGGAAGGGATCTGATCTGCTATTAAATGTGCAGCTAGTCTCCCCAGACTCTGGAGCAGGGCTCAGTAAGCCAATACCAGCTTCTCAAAAGAATGGGCCTTGCCCAAACTAGCACAACTTGACTCCAACATCTTAAGGCCCTGCACTGTGATTCTCTTATGGAAGTTTGCGGGTGTATATGTATACAGTGTCCTCATTTGCCAAGGGACTTTGCACACCAATGGACCTACTGAAGCATAAAGCCCACACTGCTTTCGCTGCAGCCTATACCAACTGGTGACCATTCACTTTTTCTTGGCCCATTGAAGTTGGTAGCCGTGTGAGTTACTTGGTAAACAGGTCAGCACAGCATAACCAATATATCAAAAGGGATCAAATTCTCAGCATATTTCTCAGTGGTGGCAGGTGCACTAGGCAACAGCTTATCTTTCACTGTAGATATCCTGCCACACTCCATGCTACTTCTCTAGTTTCCTAAAAACTTCATGGAGGTGGAAGTGTCAATCTCCACAGGGATTATCTCCCAGCCTCTAGAACACATGTGCTTTACCAAGGCATTTAGACACCTGCTACTTCCTACTTGGTCCAAAACTATGATTTTATCACATGTAGAGTGGTGTTCGGGGAAATGAGATGATTTAAGTGTCTACAGATTGGATTTCAACAGAGCTGACGAGGTGATACAACCCAGATGTAGGACAGTAAGATGCACTGTTGACCCTGATAGGGGAAAGTAATCTACTTGTGATGTTTTCTGCTCATAGGGCTAGAAGAGAAGAAAGCATCTTTCTAGTCAACAGTTGCATGGCTGCAGGTGCTGGGGCAGGTGCGGGCTCGCTTCGTGAAGAGATTATATCTGAAATAACAGCTGCAGGTCACGTTCTGTACAGGGCAAATAATTTTAAATGTAAGATAGAGATCAGCCAGCACGCCTGGACTTCTCAGTCTTTGGCAGTGGCGGCAGTATCTATCATGCCCTCAGGGATGCACTACTGCTTTTGAATTATGATTCTGGTAGGGAGGGACAGTTCCAGGGGCTTTCTCCTGCTCTTCTTACTTTATTTATACTTTCTTATAGTTTTAACTCTACAGGTCGATGTGAAGATTCTGCCAGTTGCCAAGTATGTCTATAACAACCGTGTCTATTGGAACTGGGAAGGAACGACAGGACGAATATGTGAGGCAGACCCAGGCCAACATTCCTTTTAAATTACTTGATCCCCGGGCGCCTGGTTGGCTCAGTCAGTTAAGTGTCTGACTTGATTTCGGCTCAGGTCGTGGTCTCGTGGTTTGTGAGGTCGAGCCCCATGTCTGGCTCTGCACTGTCAGCACAGAGCCTGCTTGAGATTCTCTCTCTCCCTTTCTTTCTGCCTCTCTCTCTCTCTCTCAAAATAGACATTAAGAAAATTATTTCATCCCCATATATTAGTTTGCTAGATATGCTATAACAAGTGCCACAAACTGGGTGGCTTAAACAACACAATTTTATTGGGCTAGAAGTCTGAGATCAAGGTGTGGGTGGGCTTGGCTCCTCTGAGGGCTGAGGGAGACCCTCTCCCAGGCCTCTCCCGTCTCTGGTGGTTTGCTGACAGCCTTTGCAATTCCTTTGCTTCTGCTGCATCATCCTGATCTCTGGCTTCATCTTCATATGATGTTCTGTTTTTGAGTCTCTGTGTCCAAATTTTTCCTTTTCATATGACCTAATCATACTGGATTAGGGGCCTACCTACTCCAGTATGACCTCATTTTATGTAATTATATCTGCAACAGCCCTATTTCCAAATAAGGTCAGATTCTGAGGTATTAGGGGTTAGGGCTTCAATACACAAATTTTGGAGGACACAATTCAACCCTTAACACCCCATAAACCTCTACTCTAACTAGTGGACCACAGACCTTTTATAACTAGTGGACCACAGACCTTTTAGGTCCCTTGGGATTACTGTTAGCACAGGGCTAGTTTCTAAGTATTTCCTAAAGGCCTGGGTATTTCCATTCCCCTAAACACAGGAACATAGATCAATGGCTTAATATTCCCTTGGGGAACAGTGAAAGATTTACAATTACAGTGACAGTGATATTGTTGGGTGCTACTTCCAGGGTACTCAGTACCCCTTTATTCAAGGACCTTGGGTCTGAGAATTTAGTGAGAGTTCATAACTTTCCATTTTGGTGACTCAAAACAGGTCTCTTTTTGCCAGATCTGGAGTCTTGCTTTGGGTTATACAAACCAAATAGGACCTTGGAAGTTTATATTTCATCACTCTGGCTCTATTGCCTTGGTACTGCCCCTTGGCTCCTCCACTCCAGGACCCCATCATCCCTATTGGGAATTCCATTTCAATGGCAGCATCTCTTAGCTTCATTCCCAGCCTATGGAGGATATAAACTACAGCACTTTTCAAGATAAGGTGTTCCCCTTATCTACGTACTTTCCAATTCCTTGGTGAAAGGAATATCCTCTGAGCACTTCTGGAGGGCAAAATAAGATGAGTAAGTCACACATATGACAAATCTGCATCATTTCTATCTTCATGTTTTTGGATTTATCTTCTAATGCTATGCTAAGGAATTTTTGGCATTTCAGTTTGAGTGTACACCATGTTCAGTCCAGGTTTCATTTAACCAATCAGCTAAGAGCCGCTCTTAGCTGCTAAAGCCAATATACCCAAGCCAGAATCTCTAGAATTCCCGTATCAATAAATTCAACCCAAACGAAAATAAAATTATGTTCTTTTCTTCCTGGTCTAATTTAAACCTTTAAAATCCAGGTTTCTGCTGATTCAAATTAACCAAATCTTGTAATTCTGTTAAGGCTTCCCTCAGATCAGACTTTGTGTTTGCGTTCCAGAAGCATACTGGGATCTAATTCTAGTTACAGATCTGGTGGCAATATGGGGTAGTGGGTTGGACATGAGTACTGGCATTCCCTTTCAAGGCAAGTACCCAAGGGTCTCCAACTAAGACAGGACCAGCCATATCAGTGAAGGGAAAAAAGGCTGTTTCTGCTGGTAAGAGAAACTAAGTGGAATTTACCTAAATCCACTCAAATGTCCCCATTTCTCGTTTCAGGGTCCCACTCTCTCCCAAACAATGCTCTAATTTTCATAGAAGAGACATGGGAAGGCTATGAATTTAACTTACACTGTAATTCCGTGACCCAGAATCTCCTCCTGATTTTCATGTGCATCAGCCTTGCAGTTGCAAGAGACGAAATCCTTCTGGGGCCCTCCTATACATGCCTTGAGCTGAAAATTTAAAGCTCTAGAGTCTTTTTTGTTTTGTTTTTTTCCTTTACTTCTTGAGCATAGCCACCACCATCTAGGCCCTCATTTCTTCCATGACGGTCTGTAGTGGCAGCCATCTGGTCTGCCTAAGTCCTCCAAAAGATAATCCATTTCAAGTGAAACACAAATACAAGTAATCTTCCTCTACTATTTTTCAATGGCAATTTTATCCTCATTTCCTCCAAATCCAACGTAATCATAACTAATCTAAGAGTGCCATCTTTGAGGGCCTACTGCCTATAACCATTTTCAGAACCAAATAGGGTTATCGGAGTTTAGTAGTTGCAAGAAACAAAACCCTTCTACCTATTTTAGGAAGAAAAGGATTCAATACAAGTAAATTAGGTGCTTGCAAGAATTGGAAAGCCTGAGCAGTGGGCTCTCAACTGGATCTCCTGGTCTACCCTGGTAGCGTTCCCTCTGCCACCATCAAGATGAGGGATCATCAGGCCACCACAGACTGATTACAAGAACACACACCCCCGTTATTTATGGATCAGGAAGCCCTTCAACACTCACAAAACTACGGATGGGTAATGGATACTGTTGAAGAGAAACCCAAGGTCTCTATATCCTTGCAGTAGCAACAAAGTGGCTGAAGATGGCCCCACAATCACTTCCTCCGTCCACATCTTGTTTGTATATTTAATTGGCAAAATTTAAATTACATTCAGAACCTTGGTTTAAGGAAGTTTAAAACACGAACCTTTTAGCTTTCCAGCCTCTGGAGAACAAGAAAGTATATTAGAAAGGGTGACAATGAATGAGTACCCATTTACCATATCCGTTTCTTTACATTAGCCCATTCAAGTGGGACTGGTGACCAGACACACTCTCCCAGTTTTAGCCCCTTTGAAAGCTGACTGCAAGCATCCCATCTGTCTGGCTTTGAAGCTTCCCTCTCTTCCTGGACTCGGGAGAAACTTACAATTTCCTGGTCTTCAGAGTTGTTTTGCTAATCTATACAATCTCGCCCCCAGCCACCTCTTCAACCTCCTTGGTCCACATAGTTCCAGCCAAATAGGTCTCTAAGTTGTGTGTGTGTGTGTGTGTTAAACAGGCTAAAGATGCTTCACCAAAGGGCTTTTGTACTTTATTCCTAATAAAGTCTATGTCTACTATGGTCTTCCCCTAGATATCCACTTGGTTCTTTCTCACACCCCTTAGGATTTAGATCAAATGTACCTTTATCAAAGATGCCTATACTACCCATCTGAAGCAGCACCGTCTACCACTCTCTCTTTACTCTCCTACTTTGTTTTCTCCAGTGCACTTATCCTCATCCAGATTATCTATCTGATCGTCTTTCCCCACTAAAGTGTAAGGTCCACGGGGACAACAATTTTGTGCTTTCTTCATTGCTGCATTCTACACTTGAAATGTAGGAGGCATTTCAAAACAAATGAATGTGTGTGCACAAAGAGGAAGTTAAACGTTCCCCATTTGAAGGGAGAACAAACTTTTCCAATGCATTACTCATGTTCTCCTCCAGGTGGTGCCGAAGGGCCTTTTCATCAGCTAATGTCTAGGATCTACAACAGCAGTGTTGCAAAGGATTAGAATAAGCTTAGTGTTTCATAGCCTCTGGTCTAGAGTTCTGGGCTTTTCTTAGATGAACCCCATAATCTCCCTTAACTTATATCTTATTATTCCTGCAGGAGGAAAAAACAGGAGTCTTTACCAAAAGCATTTCAGGATACCACCTCAATCTTTACGACCCCATAATTAAGGATTATTTCTCCCATTTTGGCTAAGGGAAAGCAGACTCAGAGGCAACTGCCCAAGTCTCAACAGCGGGAAGAAGCAGAGCTTAGATAAGAACAAGGGTCTGGCTGCCAATTCTTGCCCCTCCAAAAGACTTCTTTGAGTTGTTATCAAAGTTAACTGCTGTCCTGGTAATGCTTCAAGAGAATTGCAATCTTGAGCTGATTATTTGCAGTTTCACAGATCTGCAGACTGTTTGCCTCTTTTTCCAACAGTTTCCCTTTTTCACACAAGGACACCCTCTAGGGCACTTTCTTCCAGAGACCGAAAGTCCACTAAGAGCATTTCCTGTCTCAGGTGCAGGGAAATGGACTCAGTCTGGCTGCAGTGCCCTGGTCTTCCGAGTTGTCTATTTTCCAGATTCATCCTCCTCATTTCGGTAAAGCACAGGCCAGGAAGACAAGGAGCAGGTGCATCTGTGAAAGGAAACAGAAAGCCATCTGGTCCTTAGGGAAAGGATGTTTTCAATTCTTCCTCTGAACCCAGGGCTAAGGAGCTGGAGAAGTTCCTTATATATTGTCTAAGAGTTGCAGAAATTAAGGGCATGAGAGAGAAACTGACTCACAGTCACAAAGTAAGTTACTGCCAGATTTAGAATCTTACATCAGGTTTCATGAATTTTTTAGTTTTTCTGCTACACTATGAATGAGCTCTCATTTCTAAAGCCAAAACCCCAAGTAGTACTAACGTAGCTCAATCTTGACAAATTTATAAGAGCAGATAAAATCAAATGTTGAGATTTTGATGGCATGTCTATCTCCTTAACGAGTTTTAGTCACATTCCTTAGTCCCTCTTACTTAAACTACATTGGCAAAACTAAGAAAGCTTTTTGGAACAGGGAATGCACACCAGTCCCTTTCCTCCTCCAGTAAGAATACTCTGCCTCCAACTTGTAACCTCTCACCATTCACAGCCACCCCTTCCCCTCCTCTGAAGCACATTTCTACTAGTGACTACAGCGCAGAAAAGGTGAAGTAAAGCTTAAACAGGAAAGCTGCAGAGCTGCCTCTAGAGGGCAAACAAGGTTCATTTTAATCTACAGCTTCTCCATATGGCTGACTCAGCTAATTCTTCGGTCTGACGATACAGTCCAAAACAAACCAAGCTTTGCTTCCTGTCAGGCTAGGAGTCGTCGGTTTATAGAGGACTCCATTGCAGTCTAAGTAGAATACAATCCTTCTTCCCTGGGATTAGGAAAACTCCAATCTAGAGACTGTTAAAGACATTAAGTGGTCTATTCGATCAAACACTTGGCTCTGTAGGACTATCCAAGCCAAGGAAAATGAGAGGAGTTGAATTATGACAGAAATCTTTATTAAAATGTGTTTCTTTCAGTAATACGTTAGCATACGTACAATATACACACATACATCTGTACACTCTTTGACACGCCTCGTGGACTGCCACTTTCAGTTTAACCAATAAATTAAAACTAAAACAAGGAGGGAAGGGGTTGAGGGTGGGACTAAGGGCAAAAATTTCCATGTTTTATCTGGTAAGAAATTGCAAATTTCTCAGAATTTCCCTGGGGAAAACCTGTGACCAGAGAATCTTTGAAATAAAATACAGAAATTCCCGCCCACCCCTCTACAAAAAAAAATTCCAAAAGATGCAGTTACAAGTGTGCTTCTCAGAACAGGAGCGTTCATTCCACTTCATACTCTGCCGTCTGCACCTTCTGGCTTCAAGACAGTCTTCCCCTCGGCTGGGGCGGAAAGGTTCATATGGGCACTTGGGCTTGGTGCACCTTGGGCTCTGGGAGTGGGGGGGCAGGCTGCCGTATGGGAGCGAGGGGAGCCACACTCATCTGAGGTGATGTCCGGCACATCGTCTGACTGTGTGTCAGAGCTCTCCAGGTCACTGCGGATGCTCTCGGGCTGGGCCAGGCTGATGTCCCAAGGTTTGCTGGCCAGGCAGTCTTTCTGTTCACAGCTTTGGTGTTTGCAAGAGGGGTCCTCTTCGTTGCTGACACTGCTGCCGCCACCACTGCCTTCTTCTTCATTCTCTGCCATCTGAGCATGAACGTGGAGCGAGTCCTCCGTGCTGCTTCCACTCACCAGCTGATAGTGGCTTGGTTTGGCTTCAATGTCCACCTGGATTTCCATATTGTTGCATTCTCTGTGGAGACAAAATCCACTTTGCTAAGTCATGCATGGGGCATGCTATACCTGTTGGTACAAGCAGTCTGTGGGTTCAGGATTAGGAAGTCCAAAACACAGGTAGTCAGTAGACAAGAACTCACTTTTAGTAAAATAAAAATTTAACCTAACTCTCAAGATGGAGAAGAACTAGATCTCTTTTGATTAAAAACACATACATACCTCTGCCAATTTCTTTATACAACTAAAAAAGAGCTTTCAAAATTCAGCTAAAGGTCGGACCCTCACACTATCTTACTCAAAATATGAAAGTGAAAGAAGATTCACAGTGTTTTACTATGGTGTCACAATTGGAAGGAACCAGAACCTCTCCAGCAGGGGGTGCTGCAATCACACCATATCAGTTACACTAGGTCCTCAAAAATAAAGAGAAATAGGCAACAGGAGTCACATCAAGCAAAGAGCAACGTGAGAGCAGAAACCACAGATCCACAGACATCAGTGAACAGCAATCCAACTCCTTAAGGTTCATGTGAATAATTATACAATAGCCAAAAAAGACCCAAAAAGGGGGGCAGGGGGGGAGGAAGAAAAGGGGGAAAGAAAGAAATCCCTAAAAATCAAGCACTATAACAAGAAGACTCAATCAAGAGATCCCAAACGCTCCTATGCCAAGAACCTGCCCGGTGAACTCAGGGCACACACTGTATATCCCATCCGATAGTACACGCAGCCCTAATATGAGGCGTTGAGCTTCTGAAGGCCTAGTACCCGACCACAAACTGCAACCTCTCCTGGGCATCTCTGACTGTTCACATACCTGTCCTGTGGGTTGTAGGAACTGATTATGGAACCGGCCATAGCACGAGTGCTTGCGTTGTCACTAATTGCACCAAGACTGGCTGTGTCTTTGGGGAAAATTTCCTTTTGGACATCGGCTTGAACTTCTAACCTGTGTAAAGAGGGGACGTTCACGTTAATATGAGACCTGGGTATTCTGAGACAGTCTGCTTCCTGGCACACATCTCTTCTATTTTTCCCTTGCAAACCGAGTTGATCTGATCTGATCTCCAATTGTCAAATAGCTCAAATAGATGCTCACATATTTTCTCTCTTGAGTATCTATTGAAATCGTCCCCTCCTTTCTATCCCCATTGCTATTCCTTAACTTTAGGTGCTCAACATCTCCTCCTTGGAAAACTGCAGTTGGATTCTCTCTCCAGCAGCCCTAAGTCCAAGTCCAACACCTTCCAGATCAATGCCAATGTGGACAAAGACCTGATCACTCTAACAGTCCTCTCTTGGTTCTCTACTGCCAACAGGCATTTAACGTCTTCCTGATCTGCCTCCAAGTTCTCTCTCCAGTTCCGTCTCTCACCATAGGTCCTAAATCATAATCACTCTGAATTCTTTCTTTCCTTACACACCTATATACATTGTATACTCCATGACTTTGCACATACTATTCCCTCACTCTGGAAGTTTCCTTTATGTGACAAACTCATATTCAGTCCTAAACAACAAAGGAGGTGTCATCTCCTCTCACTCTCCCAGCAAACCAGTCATTTCCTGTTAAGTGCTCCCACAGCACCTACCTACTTATTAAATCATTCTTTGCATCTCTCCTCCAATCATCTATGAGCTCCAAAAAAGGAGAGACCACATCTCATTTACATTACATCTTGCACATAGGAACTGAAACACTCAGCAATCAAATTATCTCCAGGCTAGGAGATTAAAGGGCACAGACGATCAGATCTCCCACAAGAGCAGCAAACTTTCCCGATGGTGTCTCAAAGTTGAGAACCCATAACTATTTCCCTTCTTGGCTTTAAAACCAGTTTGCTGTACACCTAAGTATTTCCTCTTAATAAGTTTCACAGTCAAACCCATCTGACTCATTCACTTCCTATAAAAGGCTTTCACAGAACTGGAACAGCTAGACTGGCTAAGCAGCAGTTTCAGCAAGTCCGTCTCCAATGATGTCTGTCTGCTTATTTACAAGGGTGAGGGTTTTAAGAAAGCCCAGCAGTGAATTCTCCGGCATGTGGGGGCGGGATCCCCTAACGACCAGAGTCATGAGACACAGACAGGTCAGCAGCAGCCTTCAGCTGCACATTCGAGCAACCTCCATCCTGTTGCCTATGCCTTTGCTCCGTAGCTCCAGCCTCGGATACCCTTTAAGCATGTGCCACAGCCCAGGAAAATGAGGCAGTGTGATGGAAAGTGTGTCGAATCACAGACCTGGGTTCTAGTTTTAGCTCTTCCACAGATTCTGAGAACCGGAAGAGACTTTTTCACAAACATCATCCACTTAGGTGCTTCCCAGATGGCAGCTTGTACAGTGACTGTGCTAGAATCACCTGGGGAGCCTTTTCAAAACATAGATCCCCAGGTTCTACTCCAGGAGATTCAATTTATTCATTTTGGGATAGGGCCCCAAAATCTATTTTTAAGAGGCTCCCAGGTGACTGACAGGCACTCGGGTGTGGGATCCAGTCCATCTGTCATCTGTTGCTTGACTCTTTAGCCAAAAGGCCTAATAGCCAAATGGCCATCTGGTCTTAACTTTAAACAGTTCCAGGGACAGGCAGCTCAGTATTTTCAAGGTAATCCAATCTAATCCTTCTTTGGATTTTTATATAGATTTTTCCTATATTCTCTATAATGAAACAAAATTAGTTTCCCTATAGCTTCTGCTAAGTTGCCTTAATCTACCTCTTGGCATGAGTCAGAATCCTTTCTTCCAATTCAAGGCCCTTCAGATATCTGAAGGCAACCATTTCTCCTACCTCTTCACCTTGTTCTGTCCTACCCAGAGGTCTCTCTTCTCCAGTGCACTCAACTAACTGCTTCTCATATAACAACTGTGATGCTTCGCTGAATATGTTCTGGTTTATCTAACTGGTAAAATGACTGTCAAAAACATTTTTACTCATAAAGCTTTACATATTCTCAACACATGTTCATAGAATTGATTTTCCTTATCTATCAAATGGGAATAAAAATAAGAATGTAATAAGGATCACAGCACCGATAAGCCAACAAGAGACAGCATGAATGCTGTTCAACTGAAAGTCAGTGACAAGCCTGATGGGGAGCACAGTCTAGGGATTTCCACAAAAATGTGTGTTTTCCCTTCCAGAAGTAGGCAGCCTTAAGTAGCAGAGGGAAGACCTGAAGTCAGGATTACTCTTTAGGTGGGGCCACTATGGTGCAGTGGAAAGAACACCAAACTCTGTAAGTCACTTAACATTTCTGAGCCTGTTTTCTCATTGTAAAGTAAAAAAACAAAACAACATCCCCCTCCCCACATTGATGACTGCATCAAAATGAGATGATATATGAGATGTGTCTAGCACAGAGAAATGACTCAATACAGGTATTTTACTTCTTATAATTCCAACTGGTTCTGTCAGCAACTATCTATTTGCTTACCTGCTATACTTTCCCTTGCCACTGGAAAGAATGCCACCACTCAGCGTGCCCCCTGAGAGGGCTGCAAAGCTGGCTGTTTCACTGTATGGACCCTGCATAACACTGAGTCCATCTGTAGGGCTTCCACTAGTGCTCAATACACTAGTCAGACCTTCAATGCTGCTTTCCCCAATGCTGGGGTTCTTAAGGGCTCTCCAGGCATCTGCCACTGGGGAAAGAACCAAACATCTCAATTTAAGACAACACAGCATCAAAACAGAGTCTGTTATTTTCCTGTAATGACTCTTCAGAGTGGAGAGCCTTCATGTAGAAGAATACTCATATATCCACCTAATGAACAGCTACTACATGCAGCCACTACACGTCAAGTGCTTGAACATATGTTAATCATTAATCTTTCCAATAACTAGGCAGAAAGAGGCCCAATTTCAGATGAGGAAATGAAGGCTTAGAACGAAATGACTTGTCCCAGTCATGGCTGGTCACACAAAAACTTCGAATTCTAAGTCCACTATTCTGTCCATTATACCATAGATGCCATCTAATCAAACATGCAGATTTCAAAATATAGTCAGGTCACATGTTGATTCTAGTAGGAAGCTTAAAAAACCTGTGGGACTCTCTGTGCCCTAGCTTAGTTAATACGGTAAAGCGAAAACATCAAAGTATAAGTTGGGGGGTGGGGTGGGCGGGGAAGAAGACGAAAGACTTGCTCTAGTCCCAGCTCTGCAGAAGCTCTTAAACCCATTTAACAGATGTCGAGACAAAAGCTTAAAGAAGTTCCCATTAAATGGGGATGATAATAGCCCCTGCCTTCCCTATTCAGAGAGCTGCTATAAAAACCAGGTGAGATAATAACTGTGTAAAGTCCTCTGAAAATTATAAAGTACTGTGCAGATATAAGACTTTATTATAATCACTACTATTACCAGCATACTTGGAGTTACTTGGAATCCTACTAGTTTGTACCTGCCACACAGAGCCAAGTACCAGAGGAATTAACCTAATAACTCTGGAACAAAGAAATGAAAAGCTAAAAATACTTTACCCCCTACAAAGCTCATTATCCAAAGTAATCCAATGACAATCTCTCTGTAAAATGTACTGAATTCTGATTTTTATCTTCTGTCCCATAAATTCAAAGGGAAATTAAAATTCTCCCTTTACCTGTGATTGGACCATCATCTTCATCAAACTCAATTTTCACCCCCTTTCCATTGGCTGTGCTAACTCCACAGCCACCTCCACGACAGAGAGAAATGGGCACAACCCCATAGACATAAGCCAGCATAATGGGGACACCAATACCTGGGGGAGGAGAAGGAAACAAGTCAGCAGGCCATCAGGTTTCAACTGCCCTAAATTCTCCTTCCCAACCTGAGCACAGACAAACCACTTTATAAAGGGCCAAAGAAAGACATAAGATGGCTATCCTAAAGAGGTAGCTGAGTCTAACAGATGATGACTGGACTTGGAATTAGGTCTGGATTAGAATCCTGGCTCCAATTTACTAGCCGTATAACCTTGGACATATCTTCCCAGGGTTGTCAAAGACCATAAGGAAAGTATGTGAGTGCCCAGCGCAGTGAGTACATGTTGCTTTTATTTTCCCTCTTCTATCACTGCTGACATACTAATACAAGAAACAATCAATAATCAAATATTAAATAAGTGGGGGTTTAGGATCCCCACCCCCACAGAGTGTTAATTCCAAAATCTTACTGCTATGTGAGGCAGAATGGCTTAGTTAAGAGCACAGGCTCTGAGGTCAGACTGACTTGATTCATGTCCCAGCTAAGTGACCTTGGGCAAATTACTGCACCTTTCTATTACAAGTGTGCTGCTGTGAGGATCAAATGAATTCATACATGCAAAACACTGGGAACTGCTCCTGGCACATGGAGAGCCATAATAAATGTCAGTTTTATATTTTTATTCTAAAACAAACCCTCATGCCTCCTAAAATACTGTGAGGCATTAAGCAAATCAAAATAAAAGTAATTTTATTTTGTGGGTTCCCTGGCAAGTGGAGAGGAAAGGTATAAAACTAGGTCTTAAAGTAAGATTCTTTAATTCAACCTTTCCCATGTGTCAGATGGAGTTCTAAGCACTAATTTAAGAATGAAAAATCCCAAAGTCTGACAATTTAGTGCAGCTGATAATCACAATAATAGTGCCTAGAGTTAACTCTCAAGGTGGGTTTGGCATAAAATGTAGGAGCCTCCAAGGTGAAACATCTGGCCGGAGGGCTAAACTGCTATAGTTGGAAAGCTAGAGGTGGGGAGGAGGGTGGTGGAAGAAAAGAGAGGGAAGGAAGGAGAAGAGTCGTGGTCTTGGCTAGCTTACCCACACTAACTGCGGCAATGACTGGGGATGCAATGACTGACAAAGTCACACCTCCTGTGATAGCCAAATTCCTCTTGTGTTTGGAGGTTTTCCTTCCCTCATATCTGCTGTGAATCTAAGAATAAGAAATAAAATTCAGGTCAGGAGATTAGGATACCAATCTTTTCGCCAGGGTGAAAAAAGACAAGTGAATATTCTACCTATATTAAAATATATCCCCCACCCACTAAGAGGCCATCTTTCTCAAATTTTAACCTAACTCAGACCAGGGTGACACAAACTAATACAGAAAAAGTTAATCCAAGAAGAGACAAAAAAAAACTCAGGGGAGTGATGCAGATATTTCACCTTTAAGTCACCGAGATGAACCAGGCCCAGGATGCCAATAAGAACATCTAGATCTCTTGGGGTTTATAAAAATCCATTTAAGAAATTAAGGTTATTTTTATCCAAGAACCAGCTGGTTTTCAGGAAGCTCTGAAATATAAGCTCCTCCCTATTTCCTTCAAACTTTTACCAACAAACCTGGGGATGGAACATACACAGAACTCAGTGTGTCTTACCTTCCTGCCAACATAAACAGGAATGCCGATGACCATGGCAGGAATGGCAATGCCAGCAATGAGGGATATCCCCACTGGAGCACCAATCAGTGTGCCCAGCTGCCAAAGAATTTTCTTCTTACGGCTCCACGGCTTCTTGCCCCAGAATGTGCAGCCAGAGGGGCTGCAGAGGAAACATGCTAAAGTTAATGGTAATATTATAAATGCAGCTATTGTCACCAGAGGGCTTAATAAGAGCAAGAGCCTTCTTTTTCAACAGGAATGATTAACAGTTACAAGAGCTTACAGGAAATGAATATATTATATGAGGGGGAGCAAAAGACAAGGTCAGATTACTAGAGCTCTGGGCTCTTTACTTTTTGTAAAGGTACACTTCCAAACTTGAAACCTCTTTTCCTTTCTTTTCTGTTGAACTCTGTCCTCCCTCACCTACCAACACTGATCCAGCTTCCCTGACTGATATACTACTTGGGATCCTGCACCACCTACACAATCGACATTGCATCCGAAAGCACTGTTTCCTGCAGCTAATAACACTGATTTGCATAGTTTTCTTGGCATCTGTCCTACCCATATCCAATAGACAGTATAAATCACGTTCCTGGGAAAGAATAAGACTTTGTCACACCCTGTATGTCAGTTTCATAATCTGAGTTTGGCTACTTTTATACTCAATTCTTATGTGTTCAACCATTTTTGCTCACTCCTTTTGTCCCATCTTTTCTACTAGATATGATAAGCAATTTTGAAAGTAGGGATCATGTCTTACACACTCGTGTCCCTGGTAATTGGTATAGTGTAAGTACTCAATGTTTGTCATACTGGAAATGAAAATGGTTCATGCACACAATGAATGTTAAGTTGGTAAATATTAACTCCTTCAGGACAATATTTTAATATTCACTCTGAATCTTTTAGAATCTTTTAGAAAGTCATTACATGTAAGAAACTGTAAAAAGGTAACTCCAACCTTAATAAATTTATGCAGTTTAGCAAACTTAGACTTGTATATGAAGTATATATATATATATTGAAGCATAGTAACTTTTATAAAGAAACATTTAAGGAATGCCAATACAGAAGAATGAGGCAGAAAAAGCTGGGGAAGGCATCATAGACAAAATGGCATTTAAGTGACCCCTGAAGGGTGAATAAAAACTGAACAGGTTGAGATAAAAAGAGGTTGCTGAGAGGGTGATGTGATCAGAAAGCATTCTGAGCAAAGGAAAGAACATAAACAATTATGAAAGAACACCAGCAAGTAAGACAGCACAGAGAAGACACAGGGAATAGCAAGTCCAGGTTACCTTTAATATAGCGTGTATAAAAGCAACATGGAAAAAGCCAGAAAAGTAAATGAGGGCCAAACTGTGGAAAGACTTAAAAGCCATGCTAGGGAAATTGAACTCTATCTGGAAGGTAATGAAAATAGTCCCTGGAAGGTGCTGAACTCGAAAAACACATGGTCACAGGAGTGCTTCAGAAAGAACTTTTTATAGCTTCCTTATTCTGTAATGAGAAGACAGACAACTATGTCTCTTTGACCTCCTTTTCCCTGAATCAGTAAAAGAACAAGACTATGAAGCAACGGACACATTTGCCATCTCACCTGAGGTAATGCAAGTCTGAGATCTCTTTCATACAAAGCCAACAGAATTCACAGCCACACACCGCACAGGTCATATGATTACAGCTCCCATCATTCATCTTGATAATGTAAGCACTGCATCGTGGGCATGGCTTGATGTCATCTGCCAAGGGGGAAGGAAGATTGGGTAGAAAAATACCCCCAGTTAAACCTAGTTTGATTTATGATTCCTAGGAATATAGATAAAAAATGAGGAGGCAGGAAAAAAATTCTTGACTAAGAATTCCAAATTGTGCAACCCACTTCACTGGAACGCTGGCTATGTCTAGACCTCAGGAATTTTCATAAAATGGATCCTGTCTCATATTGAGCTGCCTATCCCCCAAACTTGCATCTTACACAGCACTTAAGCCACACTCTGAGCAAGAATACCTCCCTAGAGAGAAAGATCGTTCCAAGAAAAATGGAATGTCATCAGCCAACAGGCTGGCAGAATTCAAAGCAGAGTCCCGCTGGAGAAACAGTCTGCAAAAAAACTTTAGCTCAGGAAACTCATTTTTCAGTCTCAGTATCACTGTGATTTGCTGTTAACACAACCCACAGACCCTTCCCATGATATTTTCAAATTCAAAACCTAAAAATAAGTGGGTATGCTATGTAGCACACACCTAGTAATTTTCACAGCAAGCTAGGAACTATCCTATTAAAATGACAATTTAGGAGATTATGCTGTGCCAGGAAAAAGTAATGGTAAAATCTTTCCTACCAGCCTCTCCCAAATGACATCAGTGAAATAAAATACATTTATAAAAGGCAATAAACCCACTGACATTTTTAAGTAGGTTTACTCTGACTTGCCAGGGTTCCTCCTTTTAAGGTTAATCATTAATCCATACTAATATTATTTCCTTTCCTTAACTCTGTACCCTACTTCCCAAAGCAGTGATGCACTTAAAGCTGGTAGGAAAATAACAGAGGTTTAATACTAATTAAATGTCTCTCTGCTCACAGTGAAGGTTTTGAAAAAGTCCCTAGCAAAAGGACCTAATTATTTTCCAATACAAGACATGTTACTAAGAAGGTAGAAACTAGAGAATTCAATTTTGTTGCATTCCAATTTTACCAATTTATAGGTTGGAAAACCTATAGTTGTCAGAGAGAGAAGCTACATATCAAATACAATACTGAAGCTATTACCAAATATTTTCTGCTCTCTGTTCCCAGGAAATACTTGGTTGCACAGTAAGATAATCTCTCCCAGCTTTAGGCTCACATTATGAAATATCAAATAAAGAGAAAAATGAGAAAATGCCAACTTATACCTGGTCCAGATTCTTGCCCATAACTGAGACCTGAAGTGTGCTTGGTCCGTACTCGCAAAGTCTGTGCCCTCTGCTGACGGGCCATATCGCATGTCTGATTTGGATGCCATATTTGCTTGCAGTGGTAGCAAAACTCTGTTTGGCAGCCTTCCCTCTCACAGGTCAGCTTTGGGCAGCTGGCGCAGCCATAGGCAATAACAGCATAACTGGGTAAGGACATAGGAAGAGATATCAGTAAGGTAAGAAAGATCGGAACAAGACAGACATTATTATTCATCAGTGTCAGGGAATAACGCTGACACTCCTCACCATTACACATGCTATAGAGAGAAAAGAGTACACACATAACACATAACATGCACACACAAGCCTGCCGAGCAAACTGTAAAACATATTCTGTGTGAGAAAGTAAATTTCCTCTTGAGATTCTAAAAAAACACGAATCACTTATTTGCTGAAAAAACAAGGAAAAATACCGTAGTTAGACTGAATTCTGGCACATATTCAGTCACAGTTCAAGCTGCTTTTAAAGCAATTTCCCACAGCAAGTTTCATAAATAACAGGGTACAAAACTATATCCTTTTGATGGCTTACTATATTTAGAGAGATTAGAATTTGTTTACATTAAAGGACAGAACATTTGTAAAACAAGCCATAGCAAAAACTAAAGTATACTTTTTCATTTTTAAGTTCTACAGTGAAGCTGGTCTGACCACACACAGCCTGAGACAAGGGCCATAGATGGATTCATGACCAGCTTTTCCTACTGAAAGCTCATTTTATCTTTCAAACTTTTTTTTTTTAACTCAAATCTATACCTTGAAATATCTACTTCCTTGACAGTCTCCAGAGTCCAAGAATACCATTCCTCTACCTTACTAATTAATACATAATAAGGTTATAATCTCCCTCCCCTTCCTTCTCTCGTCTGACACATATATCTTAGTAAAGACGGGCAATTCAGAATCTGTCTGCACCAACATCAATTGTTTCCTGTAAGTCACATTTATTTTCCAAGAATTCTCTCTCACAAACAACAATATTTATAA
Organism: Cryptoprocta ferox; assembly: GCA_028646485.1. Taxonomy (NCBI): domain Eukaryota; kingdom Metazoa; phylum Chordata; class Mammalia; order Carnivora; family Eupleridae; genus Cryptoprocta; species Cryptoprocta ferox. Next base: position 77,731,490 of record CM053570.1, on the reverse strand, counting down.
CTATTAGCGCTTCTGACTAGTTCTAAATATGTCAGCTAAATGTTCAGATTACCCTAACAAATGAATGCTTGTTTAAAATAAAAAAAATTTTTTTTAAGTAATTTAAAGAACAAAGAAGGGAAAATGGCAGCTGTGAAAGTTCAAACAATTTTTAAACAGGTCAATGACTGCAGGCTTAGGTGTTGCCATTGGGCTTTTCTGTCCCCTATTCCACTTTCTCCTCCAAGTGCCAAAGACCTCAAACAACTTTTACAGAAGGCTACAAGGTTTTCTTGGATTTCTTCTACTGTTTATTTGAATGCACATTAGATGTTCGTAACAGCAACTCAAGTTCTCAGGTTTGAGAAAGACACTGAAAGTATTGATGACATATCATCTGTTACATAATATAGTCTGTATTAAATCTCTTCTTAGGAACAGCAAAGTGGGAATAGGTCAATGTATGAATGCAAATGATTCATATCCTGTAGGAGTTCTGAGCAAATTTATCCCATCTCGCTGGAAAATAACTACTACAGATAAACAATGTTTCTCCTGAAGAAAGTGACTTCCTTACTATTCTGTGTTATAGGAAAGGTGCCAGATGGCCTCTGAAAAGTAGTCAACTTCTGATGATACAAATTACACAGACAGTCAGGAAGCCCTGATCATTTCCTGATCCATTCCTACCTCACATGGTGGGAGTAAATATTTATTAACAGATTCTTTTCTTTTTTTTTAAAGAACATTTGACAAGATTGATAATGTCAATTTTGGGTGTAGAATTTGGTTCCAAGGAAGTAATATAACCCCAAATACTCACAGGAACGCACAGCAATCTAGTACCATGACACAGAATTACTCAGGGCACGAGACTTGGCATTCCTGTTTTTGGGCGCCTGGTCTCGGCTCCTTGCCTCTGACTCATACTGCATGACACTGAGCTAATTTAAATCTCCAAGCCTTAACCTCTACCCCAAAAATGGAGGTGCTTGCCACCTTTAAGTGGAACTACACATATTCTAAAACTGCATTTGAGATCTTCATACTGAAAGGTATGATATAAAAATATAGCATATTTTATCCTATCCTTTGCATAATCTACTCCTCCTGCCTAGAAATGTTCTTTCCTTTCTTCTTCTTGCCCTGGCAAATACTTTATCCATTTAAGAACCAGCTCAAATTTCATCTCCCCTATAAAATCCACTTAATCTCTCCAGGCGGCTGGTTGCCTACTTTATGCCTAGGTACATTACTTCATATTACTTTTCACATTATGTCATAGTTATTTGTTTATACATGTGCTTCTCCAACCAGACTAGACTCAAGGAAAAGTATCATCCATTTTTTAATCTTCAGGGGCTAGCATACTGGTTCATGCTTAAAATGCTGTGTTCAATGACTGACAGAGACCATCTCCTGCTTGGGTTCTTTACTTTCCCCAGGCCATTCTAACTCTTCTCATGGACCATTACTCTGTCCTAAAGCAATCTTTAAACCTTATCCATGTATCTATTGGTTTACTATATGCCAGGTACTATAATTTAGTCCTAAAACTCTGTCTAAGCCCATTTTAGGAGTAAACTCCTAAATTCTGAATAGGGTAATCTTCCCCAGCTAGTTGAAAAAAATGTCATCCTTGAGACCAAATCCACCTTGATAATCTTGTTCCTTCTCTTCCATGTCCCACACTGGAACCTCTCTCCCACCCTGGAACCTCTCTCCCACCCTGCTCTTAGCTTAACCAAGTTAATTAGAAGCTAAATGGGGGGTGGGGAGGGAGAAGCAGCAGCTAAATAGAAGGTGTTGGAAATTACATGCTGCTAAGAAAACAGACATATCCTTCTCCCTCCCCTTAATTTCATACAAATTTACTAATTTTGTTCATTTCCTAAGTCTTCAGAAATATAATGTGTGACCACCTGGACCACAGCATTACCTAACTTCAGCCCGGGAGAAAAAAAAAATCCCACTATTATTGGATTATGCTCCAACAGATCCCAGTAGTTAAAGAAATGTGTTCTTATATTATGTCTGCACTTTCCAGCTCCAGGCCACTAGACCTTAGCATGTGTAAGGGTAGCAGAGAGGCGACAAGTTGTCACAAGTTGTCCTCTTACCGTCTCTCCCCCTCCCCTCCTTTTTTTTTTTTTTTTTTTGCCCTACTTCAAACTCATGTCACCTCTTGGCCAGACAACTATAAGAGTCTACTATCTAGTCTCCTTATTCCCCACTCCCAATCCAAATTCCAATTCCAGAAAGTTATCTATCATGCTGTTACTCCTTTACTTAAAATCCTTCAACAAAAAAAGTCTTTTTTTTAATATTTACTTATTTTTGAGAGAGACAGAGCATGAGCGGAGAAGAGGTAGAGAGAGGGAGACACAGAATCCGAAGCAGGCTCCAGGCTCTGAGCTGTCAGCACAGAGCCTGACGCAGGGCTCGAACTCACAAACTGCAAGATCATGACCTGAGCCGAAAGTCAGATGCTTAAGCAACTGAACCACACAGGTTCCCCCAAAAAAGTCTTTCAAACTGGAACCGTGCATGGCTTAGATAGGGCTATCAACTTGAATCCAGTCTACGTTTTCTGACTGATCTCTAGTTACTTTTCAGATCATGCTCTCCATAATGTGCATCCAGACGCTGACCAAACTAGCCTCTAGACTTAGTGCCACATTTTTATACCTCTATGTATTTGCTCATAATCCTCTGATTTAAGATGCTTTTTTTCTTTACTTGCATCTTTGTTTGCCTTGTATGAATTACTACTCATACTCGTCAAGGCCCAGATCAACTATTACCTGCTCTGCGAAGTCTTTTTTTTTTAATAACAATTTTTTTAATGTTTATTTATTTTTGAGAGAGAGAGAGAGAGAACACAAGCAGGGAAGGGCAGAGAGAGGGAGACAGAGGATCTGAAGCAGGCTTCACGCCATCAGCACAGAGCCTGATGTGGGGCACGAACCATGAACTGTAAAATCACAACCTGAGTCAGATGCTTAACTGAGTGAGCCACCCAGGCACCCTTTTCTTGACACCTTCACACAAAATCTTTCATCGGTCCTCTAAGAGCATTTGTATTTTCTTTAGTATGTGTTACACTGCATTTTCTTTCTTCTTTTTCTATTTATCTATCTATGTATCTCCCTCCCTCCCTCTCTCCCTCCCTCCCTATCATCTCTTCTAAGAGGCCAAACTCCCTGTCAAGAGGGCCATGTCTAAGTCCTTTTTGTCATACCCAATACTTACCTAAGGTTCAACACTTTAGAATTCTCCCAAGTGTCTACTGCATGATCATCTGTCCTCTTCTTACCCTCCCCCTCATTATCTGCTTCTTTTCCAAAAACTGTGCTATTCATTACCTTTATCTATCTTCAACTATCTAAATTCAAATATCCCATTCTTCTAGGATCTAACTGAAAAATCTTGTTCGTAGAGTTGTGGAAAAGGTTGGAATATAGATATCCTAGTCCAGAGGAGCTCTCAATCTATTCAGAGCACAAGATTCATTGTTAATTAAGGACACTAACAGAAGACGGAGTAACTGATAAAGGAGTTTGGAAAACGGCAGTCAGGGAAAGTTTGAATTAAAGATGCCTTCGAAAAAACAAAAACATGTTTCCTGTTGATCTAAGTTTAGGGAAATTACATCAGATTGAAGATTCACATTGTTTATTAGCATTAGCAAAATTCACAGTGTATATTATAGTACACTTTAAACAAAAGGTTTAAAAAGCTCAGAAATAAATTTGTTTTGTTCAAGCCAATATTTCCCAAGCTTATTTGATCACAAAATGTTTTCCTTTCCAGTAATACGTATAATATACATTGGGAAGTATTGTCGCAAGTGAAAAATAGAAAATAAGATGAAAAGATGGTAGGAGACTATAATGGGGCTTACATTATAAGGGTAAATCACATAAAAGATCAGTTCTTAAAGACATAAGAAGTCATCTTATATATCAGGTATGAACAGGTTTATTTAAAAATTTTTTAAGTTTATATATTTTGAGAGAGACAGAGATAGTGTGAGTGGGGGAGGGGCAGAGAGAGGGGGAGACAGAGAATCCCAAGCAGGCTGTGCTGCCAGCACAGAGCATGACGCCGGGCTCGAACCCATGAAACCTTGAGATCATGACCTAAGTCGAAACCAAGAATCGGATGCTTAACCGACTGAGCCACCCAGGTGCCCCAGGTATGAACGGTTTTGAGCAGGGGAGTGATGTAAGATGTTCCACTTTCGAATGAGTACTTTCGCAAATATGGGAAAGATATATGGAGCTGGAGGATGATGCAGATGGACAAGAGAGGGGTGGGTAATAAATAGACTGAAGAGTTGTGAAATAGAAGGTACAGAGTTAAATTAAGAGTAGATGTCCAGATCAACTTTATCTCAAATTTTTAAATGTCATACCAGAGAGAAAGAGAGACAGAGAGAGAGAGACCAAAAGAGGGAGATAAAAGATGTCCAGGAAGGGTTCAGAGAGGAAATAAAATCCTCATTGACTGAGAATTTTGTCTTGCTCAGGAAGCTTGTTCTTCCCTCATAAATGTGCTAGAGATGAACAGAAGGTCCTGTTTATGGGATGGTCCAGTCCAGTTCTCCAGAAGACCAACAGCTGAAACTACCTGTTGGGGCCAGGTGGGAAGGGGCCTGAGAGAGAACCAGCAATGAGAGGCTGGAGTGGTGGACCTGCACAAAGAATTTAGGTTAAGACAGCCTTATCTCCTATTCATCTGTACAGAAGATCTGCCACTGTACACCAGGAAATTTTCTGTTGCCTCCTTTGCTCACCCCTCACTCTTCCAGAGATTCTGAAAGGGTTTAAAGATAGCAACATAGAACTTGAGAGGAAAACATTACATATTTACATGATGTGGGTGTTTCTGAGGCAACTTCATGCTTAAGCAGAGACTCTAAGGGGTTATAATCCACTGCACCATTTATTAGCACTGAGACATTGAAGCCCACGCTTAAACTTCTCTGGACTGGTTTCTCCTCCGTAAAATAAGTTTATCATAAAGAACTATAAAAATGTTAGTTATTTGTATTTTGAGTTAATTTTATCTCATTGGAAAGTATGTTTTAAATATACTTGGTAATACTGTACTTAATAATATTAAATAATAATGTAAATGTTTCCACACTGAAATTGGTTCTCTTATTTATGAATAAAGTAAAATCATATTCAAGTATAGGAAAAAAAATTCATGACTCTTTGCTGGCTCTACAAATATCTTGTAAGCAAATAATTTTAAAGGTTTATTTATTTAAGTAATCTTTATACCCCACATGGGGCTTGACCCCGAGATCAAGAGTCACACACTCTTCAGACTGAAGTCAGCCAGGTGCCCCGTAAACAAATAATCTTTTAATATAGTGTTCTCATTATCATAATCGCAGTGAAGCTAATGATCAGAACTCTGTCAGTTCACTTGCATGCCTCCTTCAAACACACACACATATACACACACACAGCAAACGGAGGACTTGATAAACTGGCTGTAAGAACTTGATTTGTGAGTAAAGATGGTCAGGTATAAGAAAAGAACTGGGGGTTATGCTTCTCTTTAACTACTCATCCAGGATTTTTACCAGACAAAGAAGAATAGAACAGTTTGATTAAAACAAAACAAATTAAGCTGTTTTTCTCCTGGCATTAAAAAGAAGTGGTGGGGCACCTGGGCGGCTCAGTCAGTTAAGTGGCTGACTCTTGATTTCGGCTCAGGTCATGATCTCACCGTTTGTGAGTTCTGGCCCTGCACTGGGCTCTGTGCTCACTGCACAGAGACTGCTTTGGATCTTCTGTCTCCCTCTTTCTGCCCCTTTCCCGCTGATGCTCTCTCTCTCGAAAATAAATAAACGTTAAAAAAAATTTTTTTAATAAATTAAAATAAAAAGAGGTGGCAAAACCATTGGCCACATCCCCAGGGAACTCAGACACCTGTTCAGGAAGTGACAGAATTTTAAAGTTACTCTCTATTTATCTAACACCTCCAACTGCAGACCTCAAAACACTTAGCAAACATTAATTAATAAGCCTCTCAAGGCAGGAAAGGATTAGGCCTGTTTCAGATAAGAAAAAGTAGATAAGAGGCTGTGCACAAAAAGAATCAGAAAAGAAACTAGACTCTAGCATCCTTTGGCTCTTTCGATGCTGTCCTTAGGCTGCATTTGACAAAATGATTCAAACGGTAGCATCCCCGATAATGCCAACAATCTCATGCTTTTTAAAAAGAAAAAGCTGAGAGGAAAGAATATTGGCCTTGATTGGAATTAAGACAAGTGTTTCAAGCCTGGTTCCACCACCCGCTAGTTATATGACTCTGAACAAGTCACTCAATTTATTTAAATTTCAGTTTTCTCATCTGTAAAACTAGATCAAATCTATCTGACAATGCTGTAAGGATCAAATTCAATTACGTATGCCTGGCACATGGGCACTCAGCTGCCAGCTTGCTTTCTTTCCCCCAACTTTACCTTCTTTAAACCCACAGATAACTCACTTTAAAATACAGTTATATTGTTTTTATAATTCTTTTAACTAATTAAAAAAACCTCTGGATGATACTAATTTAATACATGGCAAAATAAGAAATGGCCTTAATTCGTTAATAACTTTCAGTAATGGTTTACAGTTGTCACTATCAAAATTGTAAGTTAATTCCTGTCCATTTTTATTGTTGTGAGCAAAGGCAGTGATTGATTTCATAGGAAAACAAAAACGGGAGTTTTTCCAGAAAGATAATCAGTGATACCACATTTCTCACTTGAAATTCAAGGGAAGACATTTCAAAAAAGTAGTTTATTGATTTCATAGAAAAACAAAAAAGGGAGTTTTTCCAGAAAGATAATCAGTGATGCCACATTTCTCACTTAAAATTCAAGGGAAGACAGTAGTTTAACACACTATTCCAAAATTAACCCTGCAATGTTCTCTTAAGTAAACGTTCTTATAGTTCAGAAAACAGATCACTAGTATCTATAAAACCTCTATATTAACCTCTAACGGCCATTAAGATCACCAGACCACCAGAAATAAGAGCCTACAAGGTTCTTTCCGACACTTATTAATTGAAAGTGAAAGCGATCTACCATAGACAAACACCGTACCTCTGACTACAGCCCTTCAAAGTAATTTAGAAACCCCATCTCGGTGAGGTTAAATAACACACCCATCTCTAAACAAGTCTGGCAGAATAGAAAGACAGAAGTTAACTCTTCTAGACATGAAGACAGCTTCTTTTGAAGGAGACAAATAGCATCATGGAAATCTTAAAACAGCCTTGACACACAGGCTACAATTACAAGCCCTTCTTAACTCCTTTGAAGCAAAAGGGCCATGCAGCTTTTTACTAGCATTACATTCACACACTGCAAGGAGCCCCTAGCATCTTTTTTTCCCCCAAAACATAACACACAAGAATAAAATGATCTGCCCAAGGTCACAGAATTGGTGAATGGCACAGTCCGACTCCCAACCGGGTAGATAAGCTCTTCTTTGCTGCATGCAACCGTTCATGGTTTGTATGGACAGTGACACACAGATTTTTTTTTAAGTAGGGGGAGGGTGGTCCCCACTGAATACTTCACATAGTAAAATCTGGTGTAATTCTGTCCCTGCACATACTGCATTATTTTCTCACTGACCTTAAAAATTCAGGATATGTGGTGCGTTAAAAAGACTGTCATCAAGAACTCAAGATCAGAGACGCTGGGTCACACATTTTCTCCTCCCCTAGCAACCTCTGGGCATCCTTCCTCTCAGTGCCCCGTTGCTTCTCTGGACAAAGAAAGGGTCCGTCCACCCCTCACCCTGCCCAAGGCAGCAGTGTAAGACCACAGGGGGCCTCCCAACAGCTTAGCACAGAAGTCACACAATGCCCGGGGTGCCCCAGAGCTGCCATTGAGCTGTCCTTTCCCCCTTGGTGCCATTTCCGTCACCTCCATTCCAACTTTCAGCAGCGGTGGGCAGGAAGAGCACACCTTCTCCTGCAATGCTGCTAAGTCTGCCCCTGGCCAAAGGGACACACCCCTCCGCATGCTGTGAGCCCCTCCGAAGGATACGCTCATTCTGTCCTTTGCCAATTATCCCCTCCCTGCCCTCACTGAGACCTGCCCCCTACACCCCAAGACGGAGGGGCGTTCACCCGACCAAAAAGCCTCTCCCGGCCTCCTGACTTGATGGACAGCTCCCGTCCCCTCACCGACGGCTCAGCCCCCACCGCGATCCCTCGGGAAGGGCGGGTGGTGGGTGCCTTCCCGCGCCGGTCTGGGCTTGCAGACGGTGGCCGGTTACCAACCCGCCGCGGTTGCCGCCTTCTCCTTCCGCTGCTCATCCCTCACCTCTCCCTCGGAGCTGGGTCACACACACGCACCCGCGGCGCCGAGGACAGCCTCTCCGGGCCGGCCACACGCGGGCTGGGGTCCGGCTCCCGGGCCCGGGGCCCCTGCGCCGCAGCCCCTGCCCGGGCGGCCACGCCCCCGCGCTCACCCGCAGTCCGGGGCCGGGCACCAGCGGCAGTCGGGGTCCGAGGCCAGGTAGCGGCGCAGCATGAACTCCTCGTACTTGTGCATGAGCGGCGGGTCGGCGAGCAGCAGGCGGATGTCGTGCGGGTTGAGTCGCTCGCTGCACTCGGGGCAGCTGATGGGCACCCGGCTCTCGCTGATCTCCAGGCGCAGGTAGTGGCGGAGGCAGTCCCGGCACGAGCGGTGCGGACAGCTGAGGAGGCGCGGGGCCCGCTCGGGCGGCAGCCGCACCAGGCAGAGCGGGCACTCCACCTCCTCCGGGCCGCCGCCCTCCGCCGCCTCCTCCTCATCGAACCCGGGCCCGGCCGCCGCCGCGGCCTCCGCCTCCTCCTCGGCGGCCGGCTCGGCGGGCAGCGCCTCGGGCGGCGGGGCCTGGGCCGCGGCCGGGACCGGGGCGGGCGGCGGCGGCGCTGACGGGGGCGGCGGCTCGGCCTGCGGCTTGGCCCGGGCGCGGCGGCCGCGGGCCGAGGCGGAGAAGACACTGTGGAAGGTGAGGCGCCGGCGCCGGCCGCCGCTGCGGCACTTGGGGTCGGGCGCGGCCGCGTGTAGAGATGTAGAGCGCGGCGACTCGGAGTCCTTCTCGGAGCCCATGACCCCCGGAGGCCAAGGAGCGAGGGGCGCCCAGCGCCACCACAGCTCCCGCCTCAGCGCCCGCCTCAACCGGCGCGGCGACCGCCGCCACCCCAGCCTCCGTCCCCGAGCTAGAAGCCGAGCGGCCGCGTCGAAGTGGTTATAAAGCCTCCGCCCCGCGCGCCGATGCCCACTGCGCAGGCGCTTCGCTGAGACACCTCACAACCCGCACCGCCCCCGGGAGGGGGGCGCTGGGCGGGGCCGAGTGGGGTGGGGCCGGGCGTGCTGGGGCGGAGCCCCGCCTCCTCCCGGTCATGGGGTTCGGGGCAGCCATCTTGAGGAGGCACTAACCCAACTGCTTTTCTTGGCCCCCGCCCCCAATTCCATCCCCCCTACCGCTTTCATCCTCGAGGTGGAGTTTTCGGTTTGCTTTTCCTCGCGGATAGGCCGACTGCCACTTCCAGCAAATGATACTTAGGTTACTTCATCTATAAAACTCAGACAGGGGTAGATCAGGTGGTGATTCCCAACTGGTCCACCTTGTAACAATTCTTTCGTTGTTTAAGTTAACAGCATTAATTAATAAAGAATATAGTCATTCATTAAGCGTCTACAAAGTGGAGGCATTACTAGATAAGACAGACAGGTTCTCCTATCCTCAAGGGATTTGCGGAATAGAGTCCGAATTCCTTAATCCACCATTCAGTGAGCTAATTCTGTGAGCTAATAAACTGTATTCCTAGGCCCACCTCCCAACCTATCCTCCTGGTAGCTTGGTTACCTACAATTTGTAGAAGGAGGCCCAGCATTCCTTTCCCCCTGGAAGTGTCTTTCTTCTGCTGTACACAGGCTCCCTGGTGGGACGTGAGCATTTAACTACAACAGCGATGGGAATGACCTGTTAGGGTTAGGTTCCGTTGCAAATAACAAAAGAAAAATAAAAAAAACTTACAATAGAAATTGGTTTCTCTCTTCACAAAAAAGAAGGCCAAACGTAGGCAGTTCAGAGCTGCTCTGCTACACTCAGGACTTGGTTTCCAATCTTAAGTTTACTTCATTGTGTTACACCTTTGGAAATACGCAGGAGAAAGGGGGGGAAGAGTGCACCCTTTTCTTTTTAAGAGACTGTGTTGTAAGTCCCACACATTTTTGGTGACATCTCATTGGCCAAAACATAGGCCCATGGCTGAGCTGAGAAATGTTGTCTTTTAACTAGGTACAATGTGCCCAGCTAAAAATAGGGGCTCTGTGATTAATAAAGAATGGTAGGGTGAATACTGGAAGGGACCAGCTGTCTTTCTCATGAGTGGCATTTAAAACCATGAGAAAGGTCCCCAAGAATATGCTCTGAGAAACTTCAAAGTTTTGAGATTAAAACAGTGGAAGAGGAGCCAACAAAGGAAAGTGAGAAGCAGGGGCTGTGAGAGGGGGAAAACCAGGCAGGTGTGATGTCACAGACACCAAGATAACATGTTTCAGGGGGTGTGGGGGGGAGTAGTCAATTGTGATAAATGCTGCTGAGAAGTCAGGAAAGAAGAGAGAAGTGACCAATACCGTAAGGAGGAGGAATGTTTCTCCTCAAGTAAGGAGATTTGCTACTGGATGGCTAAAACAACAGTTAATTTCTATATATTGGTCAGAATAGGCTAGGCTCTGCTATGGTAACAAACAACCCAAGTAGCTCAATGGCTTAACCCAAAAAAGGTCTATTTTTCTCACACATGCAAAGCCTGATGTGGGTCAAGGCACTCTCCAAGATACAGATCCTCCACTCCACTGGGTAACTCAGAGATCCAGGCCACTTCCATCCTGGGCTCTACCACCTCAACACAAGGCTTTCGGCATTGCCTCAATAAGGGAAAGGTTGCTAGAAGGTTATGTACTGGCAATGAAATACTTCAGCCTGGAAAGGGCACTCATCACTTCCATTCAGACTATTAACCAGAACTTGTCACGCAAGCTGAATCTAACTGCAAGGGAAGCTGGGAATTGTAGGGGGAAGCCATGGACTGTTTAGTAAGCAGTAGTATCAAAACAGCAGCTCCCTATAGTTGTTTTTTACTCTGTCGTCAGTGCTATATGTCCTGATGAGTTGCAGGGTCCCCTTCAAGGAGGTGTGTGTCTGTGGTGGGGATGAAGGATAGGGAAGAGGTCTGCCTTGCTCCTTGGGTCAGACTATGTCAAAGGAGATGGGGATCCCTGATTCTAGGCAGACCCAGATGGCTTTCAGGTGTTTCTCCCCACACAGCTGTCAGCTTCCAAGCTTGCTGAAAAGCTCAACACACTGAAAGTTTGCTTGTCTTGGCACTGGCCTCCAAACAAACTCTGTCTCAGCTCAAAGCTGCCACCGTCAGTGCTTTGGCACAAAGCTGACCTCTCATAAATGCCATTGAACTTTGCAGTGGCCCCATTCCTTTCCTAATGGGTTTTCTTCCCTCCTGGATCCATCACCCTTGAATCGAGGGACTAAAGCAATTCCTCCCACTTTTTTTTTTGTTTTCCTCTGTCTCCACTTCGTAGAGACTGAGTGGTGACTCAGGGGGATGGCATGAGAGTAAGAAGGAGTCTTACTCATTTTTCACTCATTCAGTAAACATTTATGATTCTTTGCGCTAGGCTGTTTGTCAGGCACTCGGGTCACAGAGATGAAAAACAGCCTGATGAGGGTCGCAGACAAGAAAGCAGGCCATTGGGATACTAGGTGACATGGACAGGCCAGAGGAGGGCATGACAAGCCTTGCTCGGGGTGGTCAGGGATGGCTTTCTGAGGAAGAGCCCTTTGAGCTGGGTCTCAAAGGATGAGTAGGAGTTGACACTTGTCAGTAGGGGAAAGAGCAGAGGGAGTCTGGAGGAAAGGCATAGGAGTACGGACACAGGATCAGTCAGAGGAAGTGTGGACAGCAGGGTGTGACAGGAGTGGAGAATGTCTGAAAGGATACAAGAGAGAAGAGAGAATGGAAAGGCTCTGTGTTATGACTCCATTGGATGCAAGGAAGAGAAACCCAACATGAACTAGCCGATACTAAAAGAGGAAGTTGACTCAGGCAATCCTTTGAGGCAAGTACTACAGCAACGGGCCCAAGGACAACTACATCCAGGGAGCCACCTTCACTCCTCCATCATTCATCTTTGCTTCTCTGCCTGGCAACTCCTCCTCCTTCTCTTCCTCTTAATTGTGGTAAAGTATACATTACATAAAATCTACCATTTTTACCAAATTTTTAATGTTTATTTTTGAGAGAGAGCGAGAGCGAGAGAGCGAGTGAGCACAGGGGAGGGGAAGAGAGAGAGGGAGACGGAGGATCCGAAGGGGGCTCCAAGATGACAGCAGAGAGCCCGATGTGGGGCTCAAACTCTCAAACCGTGAGATCATGACCTGAGCCAAAGCTGAACACTTGATGGACTAAGCCACCCAGCCGCCCCACGTTTTTACCAATTTTAAGTGTGCGGTTTAGTGACATTCAGTATATTCACATTGTTTGTGCAACTTTCCTTACCATGCATCTCCATCCCTTTTCTCTCTCTCAAACTGAAACCCTGTACCTATTCAACAATAACCCTCTCATCTCCCTGTTGTGGTTTTTCAGACCACTTTCCTCTCCAGGCTGGAACTGTGCCCATCCCCAGCTCATGCCTTCTAGCTTCCTCACCAGAGAGATGAGAAATTCTCTTCCCTTTGTTCCAAATCCCCAAAATCCCACAGGAGGATTCTGACTGACGAGGCTTGGTCACATGCTGACTCACACGCTTGATCATAGGGGATGGGATGCCGTAATTGGTAGTCCCCACTTGGACCATATGTTGGGCCAGGGGAGGAGCAATTCTTATTTTCAGAAGAAGGGAAGGGCCAAAAGTGACCAGGTGAAATATGAAACGTTCACCAGAGATAGGTTGGGGCCAGGTCACCAGAAGCCTTGAACACCAGGCTGAGGACCTCAGCTTTTATTCTGTTAGGCAGTGGGGCACTGTAGGAACATTTTGATCAAGGCGGGTGATATGTACAATGAAGTTGGTCTACAAAATCAGCTCTTTCTTTACTTGAGGCTCTATTTTTCAAGGTTGCTCTGAAAGGTAATTTTAATCAGATGTCACCTGAATATACCCAGCTCCTTCCTCTGGCCTCAGAACTGACCTCTACCTCATAGGCAGTCTGATCTGGGTCGCCTCCTGTCTCCTGGATTTCCAGGCCCTTCTTCCCCACCTGCTTCAGTGAATGGCCTCTCCATTCCCACAGAAGTTCTCCTGCCCCTGACCAGTCCTCCAGCCCCCACGTCCAAGTCCAGTTTACCTCTAAAGTGTTTTTAGAACCTCACTTTTCTTATTATTTCTCTTGCCTGGACTTTGGCCCCAGCTCCTCAGTTGGACTGTTTTGTGAAGCCACCAACTCATGTCAATCCCTTCTACAGTTCCCACTGCCAGCCTCATCTCCTTCCATGCCTCTTAGAATTGAACTATTTGGCCTTTCCGCCCCCCCTAAGTAATCTCTACACCCAACGTGGGGCTGGAACTCACAACCCGGAGATCAAGAGTCACATGCTCTACTGACTGAGCCAGCCAGGCGCCCCTTAAAAATATGGGAGGCTTCACGAATTTGTATGTCGTCCTTGTGCAAGGGGCCATGCTAATCTTCTTTGTGCCATTCCAGTTTTAGTGTATATGCTGCCAAAGTGAGCACCATCCGGCCTTCTTGATGTTATCTAAACATGTCCAGAATTACCAAGTTTCGTTTCCTTTGCAGATGCTGGTCCCTCTGCCTCTTATGCCCTTCCTATCTTTCTTTACTTGGTATAAGAGCATGCATACTGCCAGGCTCATTTCCATGGTCACAGTCCCCCTTTCTGCAGTCAGCCTCACCACCCTCCCACCTTTGTGTCCCCAGGGCACAATGTAGATAACTCAAGTATCACATCTATTACTAGGATGACCACGTAATTTACTGCCTTAATCCAGGACACTTTTGAGAATAAATGGGGACACTATTATTTTTTTTTAACTTAATGTTTATTCATTTTTGAGAAAGAGAGAGTGCATGCAAGCAGGGGCAGGGGCAGAGAGAAGGGGAACAGAGGATCCAAATCTGGCTATGTGCTGACAGCAGAGAGCCTGATGCGGGGCTTGAACTCACAAACCACGAGATCATGACCTGAGCCAAAGTCAGATGCTTAACCGACTGAGCCACCCTGGAGCCCCAGGAATGGTATTATTATTTTTTTAATGTTTATTTATTTTTGAGAGAGAGAGAGAGAGAGACAGAGAGAGAGAGAGACAGAGCATGAGTAGGGAAGGGGCAGAGAGGGAGACACAGAATCTGAAGTAGGCTCCAGGCTCTGAGCTGTCAGCACAGAGCCTGACGTGGGGCTCGAATTCACGAACCATGGGATCATGACCTGAGCCAAAGTGAGAAGCTCAACCAACTGATCCACCCACATGCCCCCAGGAGTGCTATTATTAATTGCCCTGGTTCAACAGGTGTAAACTGGTCTCTTTTCAGCAAACTAGGAAGTATAATCACCCACCTACACCCAACATTGTCATAAAACCTGGCACTTAGTGCTTTCATTTGTCTGTTCATGTCTTTAAAAATTTTTTTTAACATTTTTATTTATTTTTGAGAGACAGAGAGACAGATCATGAGCAGGGGAGGGCAGAGAGAGAGAGGGGGACACATGGAATCAGAAGCAGGTTCCAGGCTCTGAGCTGCCAGCACAGAGCCCGATGTGGGGCTCGAACCCACGAACTGTGAGATCATGACCTGAGCTGAAGTCGGACGCTCAACTGACTTAGCCACCCAGGCGCCCCTGTTCAGGTCTTTTAGATAGTATTGTTATCCCCCATTTTTAAGATGAAAGGATGGAGCTTCAGAGAGAGAGGAGGCTTGTGGTCACATAGCCAGAAGGAGACAAAGCTGGCCTGGGAAGCCAGGTCATTAGCTTCCAAACCCTGGACTCTTTTGACTCTAGAGGTCATTATATTACCACCACACCTGACCCCTCCAGTACCAGAGTCTTATTGGTGTTTAGGTTGGTGATGTGTGGTCCCCCTAGATGAAGGGGGGAGGTAGAAATGGTGTCTTACTACGTCGGGAGGTAGAAATGGTGTCTTACTACGTCTTGTGCCCTGGCCTAACATAGAAAAGGCTTCAGGGCACGTTTGTTACATAGATGACTTCTTGAGGATAGAACTGTGTGTCTTACCTTAAATTCAGCTGTCCTTTCCACAGCTAGTACCTAGCACAGGACTTGCCATGCATCTTTCATTTAATAAAAATTTATTAAGCACCTACTATATGTCGGTGTCATGTTGGTGATACAGTGATGAGCAACATGACAAGGTCCTTGTTCTCATGGAGCTTACTGTTCAAAAACAATCCCACAAATAAATAGTGTAAATGGGGATAAATCCTAAGGGAAGTACTGGGTACTGAGGTTTAAGAAATATTTTGGAGGTAAATTGAATGGATTCCGGTCATAGGTTTGATTGAGGATAGCAAGATGGACATGGCTATCGGGTTTTTGCTTAAAACGGAGAAACAAAGGAGCAGTTCGTCAGGGACTGTGGTCGGTTTGGACGTGCGGGGGCTTGAGATGTCTGTGTGGGGTTTCTCTTTGACTCTTCCCCACCTCCAGCCAGGTTAACTGATCGGCCCAAAGCTGCAACATTGTGGCAAGTAACACAAACCCGCTTCAGCCAGTCCTCACGAAGCTGGCCTCCAGGTAGCACGGTAGGCAAATGGGCAGATGGGGGAAGGCAGGAGAGAAGCAGAGACGGGATGTGTTTCCTGAGACAATCATCAGACCTCCCAAGCTGCAGTGGCGAGAAGCCAGGGACCTGGCAGCGGTTAACAGGACAGAGAGAGCTCGGCCCCCGCCCTACCCTGCTCTGCGCTGGGCCAGAACATCCCCTGCGCGCCCGGACACGCGGGAGGGGCTGCTCCGTGCCTGGAAATCCGAGCGGCCGGGCAGGCTTGGCAGCGGGACCGCCAATCCGGCTGCGCCTGGTGGCGGCGCCACGTGACCGGCCTCCTTTCCCCACCCCCTTCTCGGGCCTTCCAGGGAAGACCGGCATCCCCGCCACCCCGCCGCCCCCGCCCCTCGCGTGCCGCAGCGGCGCGGGAGGGCGCAGAGGCGAGGGGCCGGGATTCCGCCGCAGTCTGCTGCGGCGCAGGGGAGGGCAGGGGAGGAGAGGGGGAATAGACGAGCGCGTTGCAGGCGCAGCGCCTGCAGTGTTTTCCGTCAAGGTCAAGCGTACCGATTCCCGCGCGAGGCTGTCTCCGGAGTCCCTCCCCTGCGATTCTCCCAGCCATTACCACCTGGCCACAGCGTCCCGAACGCTCCTGGACCAGCCTCTCGCTGGGCTTTCTGGGGGGACATTCGGGGGGATGGGGGGTTTCAGTCAATGCCGCCTGCGAGCTTCCCAGCCCCTTTTCTCATAGGCACACCCCATGCTGTGTCCCTGCTCTCAACCCCACACTGGCTCTCAGTGCCCTGTAAGAGAGGGTTAAGGCCCTTCAGAACCAGGCCCCAGTTTAACCCTTTACAGCCCCCTCCCCTCCCTCGCACCAGAGACCCAGCCCCTCCGGAACCCTTAGCCTTTCCAAGAACAGTCACCGATTGCTTACTTAAGTGACTACTGTTGCTGTATCTTCTGCCTAGGGTGCCCTTTGTGAACCAGCAAATTCATAGACCCAACTTGATTGTAATAACGCAGTGAAGGGTGGAAACCGGTGCTGAAATGCCCTTTAGCAAAGGTCACAAAGTTGAAAGCCTGCAGGGATCAAGCAGGAGAAATAAGACCAGTGGGCAACCACACAAGAAAAACTTGTCTAAAGGGCAGAGACTCTGCTCTCCATTCAGGCCAACAGGCTCCTTGGGAGGAATGTGGGCCCTATGATACCAGATGTTATGCGTTTACAAGAAAAGCCACAAATCCAGATTTTCATGTGTAATCTCTGAAATTTTAAATGTTGATTTGATTTCTTTTTTTAATGTTTATTTATTTATTTTTATGTTTACTTATTATTGATAGAGAAACAGAGCATGAGTGGGGGAGGGGCAGAGAGAGAGGGAGACACAGAATCTGAAACAGGCTCCAGGCTCTGAGCTGTCTGCACAGAGCCCGACGTGGGGCTCGAACCCACAAACCGTGAGATCATGACCAGAGCCGAAGTCAGGCGCCCCATGTTTATTTATTTTTGAGAGAGACAGAGACAGAGCATGAGCAGGGGAGGGGAAGAGAGAGATGGAGACACAGAATCCAAAGCAGGCTTCAGGCTCTGAGCTGTCAGCACAGAGCCCGATGATGGGTTCCAACTCACAGACTGAGATCATGACCTGAGCCGAAGTCGGACGCCCAACCGATTGAGCCACCCAGGTGCCCCATGTTGATTTGATTTCTTAAGAACATCCCAGCTGACCAGTTGCAGCTCATAGATCCTCAGCGTGTGACCTCCTGTCCTAGAGAAGATGATAGCTTTGATTGGGAAAATACTTTGAAAAACTGTTCAAGGTGAAGGTTTGCTCTTCAAGCTCTGAGACATAGCTGCTGTGAAGGCAACAAGGAAATGGACTAGGATTTGAAGTTTTTCCTAAAATGACACTGGATGTTTGAAGCTACAGAGCACTCAAGAGAATCTACCAGAAACTGGAGGACTGTGTTTTTAAAATGGGGAAGGCAGGGTGGCAGCCAGCAGCTGGCCAGGGTCACCCACCCACCAGCATCAACTACCAGGAATGATGGCAAACATTTTTTCCCCGTCCTGTGGGGCGAAGAGAAGGTGTGTGGGGGTGGCATGTGTGGCTGGGTGAGGGGGGTATAGGAGGGAGAGCCAACCCTCCCAACCTCTAAGGTTTACACAATGGGGTAATGCCTGGAATAGAAATTGGAGAGCTTCTTAGGAAGAGGGAATTGGACACAATAGCCAAACTATGGCAGCTGTCCCAAGGCTGAAGGGCTGGGGACAACGGAAAAGGAAGCAGAAGAGAAGGCTGAGGCCATCTTGGGAACCAAGTTATTTTTAGTTCACCCTGAGGTTTTTTTTTTGTATGATCCTCTTCTCTGTCTCCCATTCCTGGAAACCTTCAAAAAAGCCTCCTATACTCACTGAGGCTGCCTAGATTGGGGTGTTGTAGAAATAGTGGAAGGGGCCAAGTTTTACATCTATTTTGGTATAGTGTTGACCAAAGACAGTACAGGCAGAAGCAGGAGCTGGATCAGGAGAAATCAAATCTCCCAGAAATTTGCAGTAATATTGGAGAGGGTTTTGCAGTGGGTGCTTAGGCTCATCCAGTGAAGATCTCAAGGGGCCCGGTGGCCCTTCGCTGACATCTAGGTTGCAATAATGAAGAATCAGCTGTGACCCACTGAGTTCTTGCTTGTACCAGACACTGTGACACTGTGCCACACATACACATTATCTCTGTTATCCCTGCACTGATTGTGTGAGAAAGTCATACTTTCCTACATGAGACACTCATCATACTCCCCATTTTACAGATGGAGAAATCAAGGCCCAGAGAAGTGAAGGGACTTGTATAAAAGCCACAGAGATTAAAAAAAAAAAAAAAAAAAGTGGACTGGACCTGCTCTCCAACCGATTGCCCCCAACAAAAGAAATTGTCATCTTTCTGGGGTTTTCATGGGCACACTTGTCATGCAGAGTTATAAGTACTGTTTTGCCTGGCATGCCTGTCCTCTCCACTCATCTATGAAGGGGCAGGGGCCATGCCACTAATTTAAGTGCCTGGCACACAGTGGGTACTGAGTACCTATTAAGTCAGTTCATTTAAGGAAGGTCAGAAGCAGTGCCCTCAAGTCTCAGATCTGTGTGTCCTTGAGCAAGTCATGTACCCTCTCTGGGCCTGAGTTGCGTCTGTGGAATAGGAATTATATATGGACCTCACAGGATTATTGGTGGATTTACAGGAGACCAAGTCATAGAATTTCTGGAAATTGCCATACAACCGGCAGCAGCTGCTGCTGCTAATGATGATGATGACGGTGGTGACCGAGGAAGGAGCAGGGAAGGAAAACCAAAATCCAGCACTGTATCAGCTCAGAAGGGAAATTCTCAGGAGGGCCTGCCCCAGTGTGCAGTTTCCAAGACTACTGTGTCTTTGTACGTTCATCATTGTTGGGAGACCTACTATGTGCCAATGCTTCATCTCATTTCAATAAAAACTCCGTTTTTCAGGGTGCTCTCAGCTGGAGCGGCCACCTCGAGGAGAAGGCCATCCCACCTGCAGACATGGGGCATGTGTGACTCCAAGGATCTACTTCTGGTGTGGCTCCCCGTTCTGGCAGTGGGTGGCACCGCGAATGTCTACCAGCCTGGCCACAGGGTGTGTGCCACCGGGGCTCCCAAGGGACCCGAGGCTTTTGTGTAGCAGATGTACCAACCTTTCCTCACCACCGGTGACAGTACCGAGCCTGCAGCACTTACTGGACCATCTACAGGACTGCCTACTGCCGCGGCCCCGGGCCAGCCTCCACCACGCTTTGCCATGCCTGCTGCCCTGGCTGGAAGAGGCCCAGCAGTCTCCCCAGGGCCTGTGGAGCAGCAATATGCCAGCCACCAAGGCAGAACGGGGGGGACTGTGTCCAGCCAGGCTGCTGTCAACACCCTGCAGGATGGCAGGGTGACACCTGCCAGACAGACATGGATGAATGCAGTGCTGGAGGGGGCACTGTCTCCTGTGGTGTGTCAACACCGTGGGTAGTTAGTGGTGCCAGTGTTGGGAAGGGCACAGCCCATCAGCAGATGGTGTGCTCTGCCTGCCCAAGAGAGGGACCCCCAGGGTAGCCCCAAACCCCACAACAGGAATGGACAGTGTGGTAGAGGAGGAGATGCAGCGACTTCAATCAGGGTGGATGTGCTGGAGCAGAAGCTGTAGCTGTTGTTGGCCCCACTGTACAGCCTGGCCTCGAGGGCCCTGGAGCACAGGCTGCCTGACCCCAACAGCTTCTGGCTCACTCCTTTCAGCAGCTGGACCACATCGACTCTCTGAGTGAGCAGATTTCCTTCCTAGAGGGGCAGATGGGGTCCTGTTCCTGCAAGAAGGAGCTGTGACAGGCCTGACCCAGATCCCCGGCTCTGGCACGAGAGCCCGTGCCCACTGTGCTGGCCAGCACCCCTGCACCCCCACCAGTGGACCCGTGGCTGAGGGACGGTACGAAGGCCCTGCTGGCAAGCAGCTCTGATCTGTGTCAGAATAAAATGACGGTTCAGTGGGGAGAAAAAGCTCTGTTTTATTAAGAACAGATACTCAATTATTTTCCTTTTACAAGTGAGAAAATGAGGTTAGAGAGAGGATGTGACGTCCCCAAAGGGAGCACAGCAGTAAAGTGGCAGAGGCAGGATTTGAACTTGGATCTGTGTGGCTCCAACACCTTGTTCTTTCTGTTTTCTGTTCAGTCTTTCCTCTGTTCAGCAGAACATTTCTCAAGCATCAGCTAAGTGCTACTCCTTCTGCAGGGGCAGGGGAGACAGGTCAAGTTGGGGAGACAGACAATGTAGCAGACACCCACAATTCAGCATGATAATCTCTCTGCTGGGGGGATTGCGGTGATAGAAGAGGGGCTGTTGCTTTAGACTTGCCTTTCTCTGGCCCATGGACCCCTGAGGCACAAACTTGCCAAGTGGTCTCCAAGTCCCTCTACCCTAAAGTGAGGAGGAGACACCCCTTAATCCCTCCTCTCTGGGTAGAGGGGATTGTTGCAGTGGGGACCAGACAATAATCAAACAGCCCTGTCCAAAAGAAATCCCCCCCAACCGCCTCTCCTCTGTCTCTGTATCTCTGCGTCTGTCTGTCTGTCTGTCTGTCTCTCTCTCTCTCTAACACAAACACACGCCGTGATGACAAGAGGTGGGTGATGGGTTAATGCGGGTGGAACCAGTTTCTCCATCCTTCTGGCGTGCCCTGCCTGGGTGGTCCTTGGCATTTGTTGCCTCCGCTCTAAAGGCAAAAATGACAGGAAACTTGCATTTAACACCCTGTGATACGTGCATTAAAAAGAAATCAGGAAGGAAAGTCACCCAACTATCGATAGTGATTATCTCTGGGTAAAGTTACACGTAATCACTATTGTCTTCTTTTTACTTATTTGCTTAAAAAGATTTCTTTTTTTCCCCAGGGACTATTTTTGTAGTAAAAATAAAATAAAATAAAATTTTATTTTAGTAAAATTTTTTGTAGTATTTTGTAGTAAAAATAAAAATAAAAATTATCCTCCATTTTAACAATTATGTGTGGCCTCAAAGGTGTGGGAGAGGGTCTATTAGAAGCAATCTGACAAGAGGTTTTGCCCTGAGCACAACCAGAGCTGAACAAGACAGCATAGAGAGCAGAGGGGAGGAAGTGAGAGGTCGTCAAGGGTTAAAAACAAGAGCCACAGCTCCTGAGAGCTTGCTCTGAGCCTAGGTCCTTCCTGGCTCTTCATGTGCAGAGCTCATTTAACCCTCAAAGCCAGATTAGGAGATCCATTTTATAGGAAAAGTAACCAAGACTTGGAGAGGTTCCATTCCTTGCCCAGGGACACACAGCTAGAAAGTGATAGAGGCAGGATTTGAATCCAGATCAGTGTGTTTTTAACTTCTGGACTTAGAGGCCATTCCAAGCCATTCTCAGTGGCATAGTGCCTTCATATTTCCAGCTCTTCACACGTGCACAAACACACACGCACTCACATGTGCGCACACATCCATGCTAGTACTGTGCAGAGAAGCAGGTGAGTTGAAGATCATTGTCCCATTTTCCATGTGAGAAAATTAAGGCCAGAGAGGGGACTTGCTCAGTGTAGTCAGCTGAGAAGTGGGTGCACTCCTAGAAACCAGGCCTCCTTTCTCTTTTCTGGCAGTCCTCCTCTTCCTCCTACCTTCTGCCAGTTGCGGAGGCTTCCTTCTCGAAACAAATGACTCAAGGTAGATTGCTGACTGGACTTCCCCTTTCTCAAAACACAGGAAGCCTATGTTGTTTGCAATTGTGGGAGAACAATTTCAGGTCAGTTACAAAGTGGGTGGGGCCACATAGAGGATTGGGTCCTGACGGGGCGGGGCTCCCTGCTACCTGAGCTGCCAAGAGAGGCCCAGAGTTTTTCTTTCCTGGGGCTCATGTCAGTGTGTCTGCCAAAATTAGGTCTGAAGTCCCACCCCAAAAAGCTGAATGAACTATTACGGAATTTAGAAAAATGAGCCCAGTGGGTGCCTGGGTGGCTCAGTCAGTTAGGTGGACAACTTTGGCTTAGGTCATGATCTCATGGTTGGAGCCCCATATGGGGCTCTTTGCTGTCAGCATGGAACGCGATTCATATCCCCTGTCCCTCCCACCGCCCCTCCCCTGCTCTCTCTCTCAAAAATAAATAAACATTAAAAAAAAGAGCTCAGGAGGAGAGGGGGGCATTAATAATAATAACAACAATAACAATAATGGTGATGATGATAGCTCAGGTTCATGGTACATTACCTTTGTACCAGGCACTCTGAGTCGCTGACGCACATGAACTCACTTGAGCCTCATAACAGCCCTAGAAAGAAGATTCTATAGCTTTGGAACAAAAAAAAATTCTATTCAAATCACAGCCATGCAGCTTCCCAGCTGTGTGACCCTCGGGGGTGTTATTTACATTCATCCAACAAATATTTTTGAGCACGTACACTCACTACACTATGTGCCACAGGCCATTCAGTGAACAGAACAAGGATCCCTGCTCCCTTAGTGCTTCTAGTCTACAAGGGGAAGCAGATAAACTGTAAACACAAAGTTTTGTTAGAAGGTTATAAGGGCTAAGTAGGGTAAGGATAAGGAGTGCAGATGGGTGTAGGGGTGGAGAGGGAGGGGATCCAATGTTAAACAGTGGTGTCAGGGAAAGCCTCACCAAGAAGATGATATTTATGTAAAGTGTTAAGGAGGTGAGGGAGTTAGTAGCCATGTAGATGACTGGGGACAATCTTTTCTAAGCAGATGCTGCGGCCGATGCTCAAGCTCTAAGTGTGCCTGGTGATTTCAAAGAGCAGCATGAGGGCCAATACGGCTGGAGCAGAAGGAGCCGGGGAGAGAGTCCTCGGACCCCCAACAATGCCCCCGTCTTTCTTTCTCATACCAGGCTTTGTGCGTCCTTCATTGCTCTCTTTTATTAACGTTTATTTATTTTGAGAGAGAGAGAGAGAGTGAGCACAAGTGGGGGGCATGGCAGAGAGAGAGGGAGAGAGAGAATCTCAAGCAGGCTTCGCACTGTCAGTGTGGAACCAGACACGGGGCTCGAACGCACAAACTGTGAGATCATGACCTGAGCTGAAACAAAGAGACGCTTAACCGACTGAGCCACCCAGGCGCCCCCATCATCTCTTATCATAATTTGTGATTGTTTCATTTATTTGGGTGTTTGCCTACTTCTTGTTTGTTTTCTCACTAGCGCTAAGCTCCTTAATAAGCAGAGGACATGTTAGTCTTGTTCAGTGCTCATCACAGAGAACATAGAAAGTGCTTAATTCTAGTTGAATTAATGAATTAAATCCATTCATCCATCCGTCTAGTCATAATCATGATAGAAGCTCCCCATCACGTATAACACTGTTTCTCGGGGTACCTCATTCTGAGTTCCAGTTCAGAATATTAGGGCAGAGGTAGTAGTTAAGAGCATAGGTTCTGGAGCCGGGCTGCATAGCCATTCCAGGTTTCACTACTTACTAGCTGTGTGATCTCAGGCAAGTTTGGGAAGTCTCTTTGTGCCTCAGTTTCCAAACCTGGAAACTGGCATCATAACAGTATCTCTCCCCAAGACTTGTAAGCATTCTAAGCAGTACCAGGTGTATAGTGCTTACATAAGTGTTGGATATTGGTGTTTTCCTTCTTTGCTCCTGTACCAGATCCCCAAAGGAAAGTGAGAAGGGCAGGGGGTGCCCACAAGGCATCCCTCATGCGTGCTGCTGTATCTGTGTTGTCTCTACTGGAGTAGCATTCAGTGGAAATAGTTCCTTGCTGTATAGCCTCCCAGAGTGATTCTCTGGCCCTTTTCTGCTACACAATCTATAGTGGACTCTTGTTTATAATCGAGCAAGCTAACTGATACAGATATCAATATTGAGTACCTACTTCTATGCCTGGTCCTTTACAATTCTTATTTCATTCGCTCCTTAGACAGACCTGAGAGGTAGTTATTAATAATCCTATTTGGCAGATGAGACAACCAACTCAGAGGGGTGAAGTGACTTGACTAAGGTCCTATAGCCAATGAGTGGCAGAGCCAGGGCTCGAGTGTGACTCCACACTGCTCTCTCTCCACATTGCTTTGGCACGATTTTCTCCTCCAGCACTTGCTGCTGTCTGTGAAGACAGCCCACAGCTCAGCTCTGCCTAGACAGAAGAAATGATGGGAGTCTGTCCCTAAGCCAGAAAGACAGACAGGTCTGGGCTGCCTGGGAGGAGCCCCAGGACCTGGAGGGGAGCTGATGGGTCTTGCCTGGGTCTGTACTTCAACAGGAGAAGCTGTCCTCTCCATTGCCCTGAAAACCAGAAACATTTTCTCACTGAGGTCTGAGCCCAACTGTCACTGGGTGGCCTGATTCCCATGGAAATGTGGAGATAGAAAACATCTGGGATTGCTGCGGTTGCCAGGCAACAACCAGCTACTCACTCACTCTGACAGAGTCAAGGAGGCTGCCTTGATGCTGTCAGAGATTCTTGGATCTGATGCCTGGAGGCCTTGATTCTGGTTCTGATTTGCAGTGCGACATCGGGCAAGTCCCTGCCCATTTCTGGGACTCAGTTTCCCATCCCTTGTTTAAGGAGTGGTCAGACTGTGTCAGCCACAATATGAGTCGACAGTAGATAGTTGGAATCAGTGATAGCAGGGCAGGGCCAGAGCCTCAGGGGCTGCAGTCATAGGTGAGAGCAGACACTGTTCTCCTTCTGTCTGTCCTGTGCTAGCCTGCCCTGGCCCTGGGTGCCATCTGAGGGCAAGGGACGTTCCCCCCCACCCCCTACCCCCCGCCAAGCTAATTCAGGCCAGCCAGACTCCATCCCAGGCCCACACTCGCAGCTCAGTCTGGGAACCATCTTTGGAATCACAAGTTAGGCAGACTCAGTGCAGCTACCGCCTACCCGGAGTAGGGAGTTTCCTCTGTTCCTGCCAAAATGAAGCTACCCAGCTCTGGGTGTTTCCGTGAACATCCATCAGAGGACCTTCTGATGCTGTTTGCAGAGATTGCATGGATGGTAAACCCTGAGGCTGGTGTGTTCTGTAGCAATCAGCAGAGTCAACACGTTCCATCTCACAACCATTACAAACAATGACAGCAGTTGCCAAGCCTAGCAACACATGCTTTATGTCCGTGATCTCATTTAATCCTCATACAGTCCAGAGGGATGGGAACAAAGGTCCGTGTTGTACAGATGAAGAAATGGAGCTTCAGAGAAGTGAAATGACTTGCCCAAAGTCCCAGTAAATGACGGAGTCAGAACTCACACTCAGAGCCAATGCCATGGTCTGGGGGTTCGAACCACAGTCCCAGAGGTGGCTGTGTCAGAGCTGGAAGGGCTCAAACTGCCCCATGCCCCACTTTACAGGTGGACAAATTAAGGCCCACAGAGAAGTGATTGGCCCAAGGTCACATAGCAAGCCAATATGAGCGCAGATTCTAGGACCACTTTTGACAAAGCCTCACCTCACCATTCCAGAAAACAGCAAGTGCCCCAGGCATAGACAAGAAATCCCATCTTAAGGAATCCCCAATATTCCCTGGGAAGTAGAACAGTGCCTAGGGTTTGAAGACCAGGATACCCTGAGGTCTCAGGGTTAGGGCTGAGAGTCCTAGCGTGCCTCTAGGCAGCAAGGCGGCTGGCGGTGTCACTCTTGGGGGCCATTCAAAATGTAATTTTGAATGCTATGCCCTTTCCATCTGAGGGCTGACTTTATAGAGGTAAACCTCCTTCAGAGACAACCCTCACCATGTGAGAGGGTATTGAATTTCTGACCCCCTCTTTCACCCCTAGCCTAGACCAGAAACCCCATGAGGATCTGTCTGGGTCCATCTCTCTGTACCCATATCCAGCACCATGCCAGGAAGTGGCTCAAGGGGATGAATCACATTTGCTCACTTGTGGAAATGAGCCCAGTGGTGGTCTGTGTGGGTCTAGGTGATGAGAGGTGATCCCCAAGGCCGGAAGCCACTTAAACATTGATTTGCACTCCCCTGCATACATAAGGCCAGAAGCAGTGTGAGCGTGCATGCGTGTGTATTTGCGCAGACCCTTATGTGAAAACCAGAGGCAATTACATTTGAATCCACTTCCTATTGCTTCAGTAACAAATTACCATAAATTTAGTGGCTTAAAACAACGGACAGTTTTATTGTCTTACATGGAGGTCAGAACTGAAAAGGGTCGCACAAGGTCTGTAATCAAGGTGATGGCAGAGCTTTGCATTTCTTTTGGAGACTCTTAGGAAGAAACTGTTTCCTCACCTCTTTAGCTTCTCGAGCTGCATTCCTGGGCTGTGGCCCTTCCTCCATCAGCAAAGCCAAGCAGCACAGCACCTTCAGACCTCTCTCTCTGTGCTTCTGTCTTCACACATTGCCTTCTCTCTCACAGGGACCCTGTGATTACAACGGCCCCACCCTGATAATCCAGGGTGGTCTCCCCATTCTTAAGATCCGTAATTTAACCACATCTGCAAAATCACTTTTGCCATGTAAGGTCATGTTCACAGGTTCTGGGGGTTAGGATCTGATATCTTTGGTTGGCCGTTATTCAGCCTCACTTGCTCCATTGAGCAAGACACTCAGTACATGTTGGGTGAATTTCATCATAAGAAAGGGAAGAACTACTGCCCTAGCAGAGAGCATGAGATCCCAGAGCTGCAAGAACTGAGAAAATGTGGGCATAGTATAGCCCCACCAGTAAGGCATCACCCCCACCCCCACTAAGGCATTGCTGTTGTTCTGCCCCTGGAATACTGGTGACTCCTGCCCCAGCCCCGTGCAGGCGTCACAATTTTTATTTTTATTTTATATCATGAATAAACAGCTTATAAGTTTGTTACCAAACGACAGAATCTTGATTTCTATTGATCAATTAATTGAACAGAAGAACATTCTGGTTAAGCATGAACTTAATCTGGAATCTGGAAGACCTGGATTCAAACCTAGGCTCTGCCACTTACTAGTTGTAAACAGTAATTTTAGGGGTTCCCCGGGTGGCTTAGTGGGTTGAGTGTTCGATTTCAGCTCAGGTCAGGATCTCGCAGTTCATGGGTTTGAGCCCCATATTGGGCTGTGTGCTGACAGCTCAGAGCCTGGAACCTGTTTCGGATTCTGTGTCTCCCTCTCTCTCTGTCCTTCCCCCACTCGTGCTCTGTCTCTCAGAAAATAAATAAACATAAAAAAAAAACCCCAAACCCCAGTAATTTTACTTCCGGGAGAAGACTCGGATGATATATATTGTTTTGCTTGTTTTTTGGTCTGTAAAGTGGGGATAATAACAGAACCTTCATTGTAAGGTGGTTGTGACAAATAAGTAAGATAATGTATGATGTAATGTGGTTTTCAAAGTGTGGTTCCCAGACCAGCTCCATTAAATATTACCCACCCCTGATATATTGAATCAGAGACTCTTCAGATGGGGCCCGGAATTTATATTGCAACAATCCTTCCAGAGAATTCTAGTGTAGTTCAAGCTTGAAAGTCACTTGTATATATGTCTTTATGCCTTGCCTATATATAATTACATTATGCACTGTATAACATACCATATGTTATATATATACTTAATGTAATTAATATGCTATATATTGTATTACATATAATGTGCTAGGAGGAGGGAGCCTGGCACACAATAAGCACTCAATAAATGGTTCTCATTATTGTTTATTTTTTTATTATTTTTTTTTATTTTTGAGAGACAGAGACAGCACGGGCAGGGGAGGGTCAGAGAGAGAGGGAGACACAGAATCCGAAGCAGGCTCCAGGCTCTGAGCTAGCTCAGCACAGAGCCCGACGCGGGGCTCGAACCCCGGAACCGTGAGATCATGACCTGAGCCGAAGCTGGACGCTCAACCGACTGAGCCACCCAGGGCCCCCATTATTGTTTTTTTTAATGTTTGTTTATTTTTGAGAGAGAGCGGCACAGGGGCAGAGAGAGAGGGAGACACAAAATCTGAAGCACGCTCCAGGCTCTGAGCTGTCAGCCCAGAGCCCCACGTGGGGCTCAAACCCATGAACCATGAGATCATGACCTGAGCTGAAGTTGGATGCTTAACCGACTAAGCCATCCAAGCGCCCTGGTTCTCGTTTTTGTTATCACCAGTGCTTACTATTGATAGTTCCAGCATATTCCCTCTGAGATGTTGAGTCGGGTGTGTATCTCTCCCCCTTCATATCCTACAAACACGGATACATGTTAGGAGGGTCTCCTAATGCAACCTCTCACTCATTCAGCTGCCCTACAATGAGGCGGTCTTTCTGCCTGTCCTTGTTAACTATTTCTTCAGACAGGTTAAGCCGTCTGGTCAACCCCTTCCCATACCTATATGCCCACTGTGCACGTACCATAGAGACCTTCCCCCAGGTGTCTCTTCTCCAAGGTACCACTCAGCTGTGCTTGGGGCTCTCTAGCATGTCTGAGCCTCAGATGAGGGCGCAGGAGAAGTCTCCTTCTCTAATCTGGGACCTATGTTTCTACTTGTCTGTCTAGCTTGGCAGCTACTTCGCCCTGCTGACTCACCCTGCTCTGAGGTTGACCAAAACCCCCAGGCCTTTTTCTCAGGAACTGCCTGAGCTCCGGTTGGTTGGGTCACCCCAGTCCTTGACACATGCAATTTATTTCTTAAAAATAACATTTACTTTTGAATGACAAGAGTAATACATCCTTGATGCAGTCATTTAGGAAAGAGAAAGGGAAAAAAATAACTGGTGATGGTCATTTTTACATGGACTGATTTTTAAAAATGATCCTATATTTTTGCAATCAAGAAAAAAAAACCCCACACTTAAGCAACTTTCATTTCTGGGAGAATAAAAAGAATTGGAGAAAACAAAACTAGCGTACGTGGGGATAACTTGAATCTTAGCATATATAGATATCTCTGGTCTAATATACAATTCACACGTATGTCAGTATATAACAATGTCAGCTCATCTCCCAGTGACTACCATTGCTAATATTTCGGGCATAGCCTCCAGGACTTTACAGTTAACATCCTGTATGTTTTTTTTTTAATGTTTGTTTGTTTGTTTTTAATTTATTTTTTTAAAATTTACATCCAAGTTAGTTAGCATATAGTGTAACAATGATTTCAGGAGATTCCTTAATGCCTCTTACCCATTTAGCCCCCCCTCCCCCACCCCCTCCAGTAACCCTCTGTTTGTTCTGCATATCTAAGAGTCTCTTATGTTTTGTCCCCCTCCCTGTTTTTATATTATTTTTGCTTCCCTTCCCTTATGTTCATCTGTTTTGTATCTTAAAGTCCTCATATGAGTGAAGTCATAGATTTGTCTTTCTCTGATTGGCTAATTTCGCTTAGCATAATATCCTCTAGTTCCAACCATGGAGTTGCAAATGGAAAGATTTCATTCTTTTTGATTGCCGAGTAATACTCTACTGTGTGTGTATGTGTGTGTGTGTGTGTGCACGCACACACACCACATCTTCTTTATCCATTCATCCATCAATGGGCTCTTTCCATACTTTGACTATTGTTGATAGTGCTGCTATAAACATTGGGGTGTATGTGCCCCTTCAAAACAGCACACCTATATCCCTTGGATAAATACCTAGTAGTGCAATTGCTGGGTCATTGGGTAGTTCTATTTTTAATTTTTTGAGAACATCCTGTATGTTTAAACTTAAATTTAGGTCTAAACTTAGCACTGGATTTGGAGATAGACCTGGTTCAAATTTTGGCTCCTGTATTTATTGGTTGTATCACTTGGGACAATTTATTAAACCTCTTAGAATCTCAGCTTCCTCATCTGTAAAATGGAGGTAATAATATCTGTTCCCCAGGATTGTGGTCAACAGGAAAATTAATGGAAATAAAGCATAGAGTAAGAGCCTGCAAAGAGCTTATATTGGGGTTGTTACTATTATTAAATGTTCACCTGGCCAACTGCTGTTCCCTTCCAGATCCAGGTCAGCTGTCGCTTTTCTTTCTAGTCTTCCCTGGCGGCTCCCACACCTCCCACTCCCTTTGTGTTGCTGCTGTCCCGTATCCATCCTTCTGCTATAGCCTCAGACACACAACGCTGTGCTCCCTACACTCCTAAGCTCCTCCAGGGCAGAGACTATGTCCACCTTGTTCATTTTTGTGTCCCTAGGGCAGGGTCCAGCAGAAGGCGTGCCCCAGAGTGGCTATCAGGATGCATCAAATGAGAGAATTAGAAGGGGTTGGATAAGGGGCACCTGGGTGGCTCAGCCCGTTGAGTGTGGGACTCCTGGTTTTGTCTCAGGTCATGATCCCAGGGTCCCTGAATCGAGCCCCACTTGGAGCTCTGCACTGAGCATGGAGGCTGCTTAAGAGTCTCTCTCTCTTGGGGTGCCTGGGTGGCTCAGTCTGTTAAGCACCTGACTCTGGCTCAGGTCATGATCTCACTGCTCATGAGCTCATGAGTTCATGAGTTCGAGTCGGGGTCAGGCTCCACACTGTCAGTTCCCCTGCTTGGGATTCTGTGTCTCCCTCTCTCTCTGCCCCTCCCCTGCTCTCTCTCCTCTCTCTCAAAATAAACAAACAATAAGCTTTTCTCTCTCTCCCTCTGCCCATCTCCCCCGGCTCGTGCACTCGCTCTAAAATTAAATTAAAAAACAAAGAATTAAAAAAAAAGGGGGGGGATGTTTAAGAATGTTAGAGAATGGATGAATAAACATGGGGAGACCGAATGCATGAATGGAAGAAGGTATGAATGAGTCAGGAGCCGTAGGCGTCCTCCAGCAGCCAACCCTCTTTTCTAGCAGGGGGAGCAAAACCCCTTCTCTTGGGTGGGTCTCTTCAGATGGGGCGCGGGGTTCCTGCCTGGCCCCGGCTGCCGCGACCCCCTGCCCTTACAGCGGGAGCGTCTCTGGGGGCGGGGCCTTTCGAGGTGCGGGGGAGCTTGGGGGGCAGGTCGGGGAGGCCCGCCGGGGCTGGGGGAGGCGGGGCCGGAATCTGTGCACCCACACGGCCAATCCCGTTCTGGCCCACGCAGCCCCCACACTCTGCGGCCCCACCCGAGGCGTGCGCTCTGGAGGAGCCTAGGTGGCTGAGATACTGAGGCCCCAGGGGTGGGAGGCTGCAGCCGGGCCAAGTCTGCCCCCAGCACGCGACTTCACGCGCCGTGTGACCTTCGCCGGCCCAG
This sequence comes from Cryptoprocta ferox, assembly GCA_028646485.1. NCBI lineage: Eukaryota > Metazoa > Chordata > Mammalia > Carnivora > Eupleridae > Cryptoprocta > Cryptoprocta ferox. The sequence continues at coordinate 77,700,090 of CM053570.1, read as the reverse complement.
GTCTCCGTTCCCACTCCAGTTTCCCCATCCTGGGAAACCCTTCCGGCGTTGGCGTGATCAAGTCTTAACTCTTTCCCAGGCAACCTCCAAAAAAGTCTCCGAATGCGAAAGCAAAATCGAAACCTGATACCTGACGCCACCGAGTAGACCCTTAGGAGGAGCGGAGAGCTGAGTCAAACGCGAGGGGGAAAAGGCGCCTTGCCCTTGGCTCCTTCCCGGCCTTCAATTTCCTTCAATTTCCCGATCCATAAGCCGGCCAGCTGTCCTCAGTACCCGTCCCACGCCCACAGGACTGCAGTGACGACCAAGGGGCTGTTGTACGTGAACTGCTTGCAAGCGTTGGGAGTTGGGAGTCAGTGACTCTCACTTTCGGAGGCCCAGCCCTTCCTAAGGCCAGCACCGCACCCCCCCAACCCTTGGCTTGTGGCGGGGGCAGGGTAAGAGGGCCTTCGGGGACATTCCTGAGCCCGTGTGCCTGCAGCTCGAGAAGCTAGTCTGGGCCCTCCGTGCTGGCCTCAGGCCTGCGGGGAAGGGAGTTTTTAGAGAAGGAAATGCTTGTGGTGAGACGGAGTGATGGAGCAACTTCGAGGGAGGTCCGGTGAAAAGCTCCCTACTCTGGGTGCGTTCTTGTGGTGGACGCGCGGGCGCTGTGACCCTAGCCGGTCCCCACCGCGGTCAGAAAGTACCAGGTGTTCACCAGGTGCTTCAACAGCCGCAGCAAACCCGCAGGCCAGCCCACTAGCCGTCTGTGGGCCTCAGAGCCTCTCTTCAGTTTCCCAAGGTCTCCCAGAGGCTGGTCCACCAGCCACGCCTCTATTCTCCAAAGGCTGCCCAGGGAAATGGCCTTGGGAGTTAGCTCCTGACTTGTGCGGTGACATGGGAGGTTGTTTCCCCTATATGGAGCTCAGTAATGAGCGACAGTGAGTTGCATCTGGCTCTGCACTGGCATGATCTTGAACCCAAGATCCTGTGGCCAAGACAAGTATTTTTCTCAACTCTGGGGTTGGGGACAGTAGAAAGGCCCAGCCCCGTGGACAGATGAAAAGGTACCCAGGAGAGTTGGAGGGGTTGATCACTATTCAATGAACGGCTTGGAGAAGACCCGGCCTTCCTGTGTTTCTACTTCCTCATCGGCAGAACGGGGACATTCCCTTTTAGGTCTCTCATTCCTTTTCTATAAAAAAGGAGGGGGATGGGCGCCAAGCGTCTTGGGTACTGTGATTCTGCTTCCTAGCTGTGACCCAAGGCAAACCACTTCACCTCTCCATCTTAGAAACGTCTTAGTTTCAGGGCGCCTGGGTGACTCAGTTGGTTAAGTGTCCGACTTTGGCTCAGGTCATGATCTCGCTGTTCATGAGTTTGAGCCCCGCGTTGGGCTCTGTGCTGACAGCTCAGAGTCTGGAGCCTGCTTGGGATTCTGTGTCTCTCTTTCTCTCTGCCCCTCCCTGGCTCACATTCTGTCTCTGACTCTCAAAAATAAATAAAACGTTTAAAAAAAAAAAAAAGAAACATCTCAGTTTCTCCATGCCCAATGGGCGGTTTACTGAGTTCAAATGGGGTGAACAGGACAGAGAGAGTCACAGCCCAGCTTCATCTCCCCCCACTTCCTGAGGAATCCGGGGTGTGCTGTCCCCACGGTGCTGGCTGGAAGTGAGTGACCTTTGGGATCTGTGCCCCTGAGATTCCGCTGAAAGACCTCCAGTGGCTCTCTGCCCAAACGGGATCAAGCACCAACCTTAGCCTCCATTCAAAACCCTCTCCCACTTGGATCTAATTCTCCTCACTGTCCAACATACACCAGTAACTTCCTCAAGCAAACCTTTCTCCCTCAGCCATTTACTTGTGATGTCAGGGTCCCAACTGTACTTGTCATCAAGATCTGCTCTTCTTCCACCTGTTCTCGAAATTAGACAAGGCTATCCCCACAACCCAGGAGCAGAAGCCCGGAACCTGGGGCGTATTATCTTCAACTCCTTTTCCTCACCACCCACGTTTATACTGGCCCAAGTGATGAAGATTCTGTTCTCTGGGAATCCATCCTACATACCCTGGGACCTTGTGGAACATGTGGGGACATTACTGAATAGGCACGCACCTTCCCTGTGCTGGGCCCTGTGCTGACATTGGAGCCACAGAGGTGGGTCAGTCTTTATCCTTAAGGGCCCCTGGCTGGTGGGGAGAGGGTCACATAACCACACCCCTGGACTTGCCTATTCAATCTCTTTACATTTTAAGCCCCCTACCCAGGAGAACATAGTGAGGCCTACAAACATGGGTCGAAGAGAACCGGACTGGCTCAGTGACCCTGAGGAAGCCTTCTCCCTTTCTGGACCTGTGCTTTGCCATCTGCAGAATGGTGTGGAATCGATTCGAAGAAAGGATGGTTGGGGGCTTTTCCAGTTCCAACAATCTTGGAAGCAAAAACTCTCCAGGCCGGGCCATAGGAGGACGAGGGAGACAGAGGCAGGGCTGCTCAGACGCCTGACTGAGGACGACTTCCCTGCTCCTGCCAGGCATTTCCTTGGAAGCCCCAATCCCTTGCCCTCACCTCTCCCCCCAAGGTGGTGTAAAGCCTGGCCTACAACAGAGAAGCTGCTGGGCAGTTCCTTCCGAAGCCCTGCTGGGCTATCTGACTGGCCGACAGCCCAACCTGGCTGGTGACTGCCTGCTTCCCTCCAGCGGGCATGGGGCCGGAGTCCAGGCTAGGGAAGGAGAGCCCAGGGTCTCTGCCCAGTGCCTGCTGCGCGGAGAGTTCATGAGTCCCAGCCCTGGGTTCGAACCCCAGCCCTGCCACTTTTTAGCTATGAGACTGTTATAGTTAATGCTCTGTGTCGACTTGACCCGCTCACAGGAACCCAGACTTGGACTGGCACTATGTGAACAGAGGCTTTGGGCAGCTTGCTGGCTCGCTCTGAGCCTCTATTTTGAAATTTGTAAAAAATGGAAACCATGATTCCTTGCACAAGTACCACGCCTTCCTTTAGAATTCCCACGATTTGTGGAAAAGAGCTCCAAATCTTTGCAAGCCTGTCCACGCTCTCCTCCACCCTGCCCTGGGCTGCCTTGCCAAGATGCGTTTCCCCATCCCTGACTGGAAGCGTTAGCTGGACACCATTCCCTCTCCACCCCCACGTCTTTGCACCAGCTGCTCCCTTCCGTGGAACACATGCTTCATCTCGTCTTTTATCTACTTGGTAACCTCTCACACATCCCTCAGGGGCCACCTCTGCGGTGTCCTCCCAGCGCCTTCCCTGACTCCCTTAGGAGTTGCTCGCAGTGCCTGGCACACCGCTCGGCTGTAGCATTATTCATGCCATGTTGGGGTTGTGGGTCTGCGTGTCTGTCTCCCCAGACTGTGAGCTCCTTGTCTCTGTGCGTGACAGAAGGGTGGCTTCCTTTTCTTTGCATTGCTGCAGTGTTTTTCAGAAGTACTTTTTCAGAGGCACGATTTCACTTGAACTCAGCAACGTGGGGAAGGAGGCAGAGCCAGGATCAGAGCTCCCAGTTCATTCCCAGACAGGGCTTTTTCAGAAAGGAAAACTTGGATGGAGTGTGGGGGGGGAGTAGGGGTTGGTTTTCTGGCTTCTAAGGCCTGCAGCTCAGCACAGGCTAGAAAGGCAAGGCCGGGTTGGATTGGGGAGGGTGGGCCCCAGGCTAGCAGAGGGTGCAAGGGCAGATGGAGACCACAGGAGAGGGTCAGATCTGATTCCAGATGTGTCCCTCTCTGTGCGGTTTGGGGCAGCTCTCCTCATTTCTCCATCTGTAATCTTTAGCTCCGCAAAGTGTTGTTTGGAAGGCCAATGTGGAGGGCACAAGATAGTCATGGGGTGAGTGCTCTGGGAAGGAGTGGCACTGAGGAACGTGACAGACACAGGAAATATGTGCACTCAGATTGACTCAGATACTCTAGCTCTTCCTGTCTTTCTTATAACTCATCTGTTATTGTGAGAACCCCCTCCCCTGGGCCAGAGTATCCAAAGACCTCCTCATCAGAACCCAAAAATCCTCTCCGTAAGGACCCAGAGACCTACCTACTGGGTCCAAAGAGACCCATCCCAGTTCAGGGCTTGAGGGCCCAGTGCTCAAGGGCTTAGAGCTTCCTACAGTATATAGGCCTTTCTGATGGTGGTGCCCACACCCCCTGGAAAGGACTATATGAACTTTGTGTGGGGCTCGTGCTCCATTTCATTCAACAACAGTCCTGCTTTTGCACCCTCAAGGGCAGAAAGAGCCACAGTCCAGGTGTCTGCTCTGAGCTCTGGGCTGCCAGCAAGGCTGGGAAATCTGCTTGGGGTTTCTAGGCACCCTCAGGCTCAGCACAGGGCTGTCCCTACATCAAAAATATCTCTTGAGCCATTCTTATGTCCCTCCAGGAAGTTCTTTTCTAGGAAAGTCCCTTGGATGTCTGTCATCCCAGGGATAGCCTGGCCCAAGGCAAAGCCAAGAAAGACAGTGGTGATTTTATCATGTAGCTCAGAGGTCAGAAATGTGGGTTCTGATGCTCGTTCTGACTTGCTGTGTGGACATGGGTGAGTCATTTGGACCTCCTAGATTTCAGTTTGCCTTTGAGTGGGGATTGTGGGCCCCATCTCACAGAGGATCCAGTAAGATCAAAGATGTGGACATTCTTTGCTGTTGACATGTGAATGATGGGAGAGGGCTGGCTGTGAGGTGCTGGGCTGGGAGTCAGATCCCCCTTACAGCCAGATGACAGTGGACGAATCATCTTGGACTTGGGCACACTCTTCCAATCCACTGGTTCACTGAGGAAACCGCTCCTCCACGTCTCAGGGTTGGACTGCAACATTACTTCCTTAGGAATAATGTCTTTCCCGTCTGCCCAGAGAGGTGAATTTCCTGTCATAAACCTCCCCAGCTACCTATATTTTTCTAACCAATCCAAATAATCACAAATAATTCATTATTGGCATGCTGACATGTTTAGCGTCTGTCCTCCCAGCCAGCCCGTGGGCTCCTTGCAGGAATCCTGTACAACCTGTTCTCCAGAGGTCAACACGCAGCCTGACCCTCGGTGTTCAGTCACTATTTCTGTATCACCTGGCAGGTTCTTTAAGTCTTAACCGCCTCACTGGGCTGCTGGAGAAATCCAGAAGGTCAAGGGTGAGGCCCACAAGTGTGAGGTGTCTGGGTGGATGAGTTGCTCTGTGAAGGTCTTTCTCTGAGACTAGAGGGAGGGAGCGCCCTCACTAGGAGGTAGGGTGGCGCTGGCATTGGGGGAAGGGAGGAGGTGGTGTGGGCAAGCTGAGATTCCAGAGGCTTGGCACCCTGTTGCCCCCAGACGCCTGGAGGTCTTGTGGGTGGGCCCTGCTCTCTCTAACCTAGGAACCTTCAGATGTGGCTTGCCACCTGGTGCTCAACTCAGCCCCTTGCTGCCTCTCGCCTGCTTCTTCAGTTCGTCTCCTTGCGCTGACACCCACTCCCCCCACCCACCAGCATCTGCCGTGGGGAGCATGCGTCTTTCTCAACAGACCTGGTCTTTCCCCCCAGCAGGCCTTTGCATACATTGTCCCCTCAACAGCAATGCACACCCCTTCTCTGCCTGGAAGGTGCAAGACACACTAGGCTCCATGCTTTTCCCGTTGGGAAGCCTTGCAGGCCACCACAGGCAGAGTTAGCTGCTCCTGCCTTGGACCCCATAGCCCCTTGGGTATTTTTCTCTCTATGCAGTACGGCACCTACCACACTGGGCTGTGATTGGTTTCCTATCTGTCCCCAACCTCACAACTGACTGGGAAATGCTTGAAGGCAGGGACCAGCTCAGCTCCTCACTGCAGCCCCAGTGCACAGCACAGGGTCTGGCACCAAGGCAGAGCCTGAGGAACCAGGGCCGGTTTCTCGGCAGGAGAGACTACTTTGTGGTATCTACATAGGTAGCCTACCATCAGGCATTATGTGGGAAGAAGATCAAGGACCAAGGACAAGGGCAACCTTATTCATTCACCCGCTAGGACACTGAGGCTCCTGAAGGGGTAGGGATTTGCCCAACATCCCATAGCACATCAGTGACCAAGCTAGGTCCCACATCCAGGGGTCCTGAGGCTCGGGCCCCAGCTCTGGGCAATCTTGTACAGTGTTCCGGCATGAAGCCAGGGTGCCCGGAGGCCCCAGGGGCCCAGGCCCTGCAGCTGCTCATTCCACACTGGCTCAGCCCTTCTGGCCGGGCTCTCGGCCAACTGCAGCACGAGGCTCTGTCTGGCTGCCCCTGCCAAAAGGTTGCTGTCAGCAATTTGAGGAGGTGACCAGGCCACTTCCGGCTGGGTGGTTCAGACACAGCAAGGCCTGGAACAGTGTCTCCACTGGACTATGGGCTGACTATGGGCTGGCCTTTCAGCTGCACTGTGTCCTCCTTGCCAACCCGATTAAAAGTGAGTTAGCAGTCTGAAGTACACAGAGCAGAGCCCAGCATGTAATATGCACTCAAGAGACATTCACTGGCATCGCATCATCATTACTGTGATAACGAGAACCTATGTGGCACGGTGAATAAAAGCACATGCCCCTGAAGTGCGCCGGCCAGGGGGCGTATCCAGGTTCCCCTACCGACAAAGTTAAGCAAGGGACTTAGCTTCCTTATGGCTCATTTTTAAAATCTTTGCTTTTATTATCTTTTTAGTTTTTTTATTGTTTATTAATTGTTGAGAGAGACAGAGTGTGAGTGGGGGAGGGGCAGAGAGAGAGGGAGACACAGAAGCGAAGCAGGCTCCAGGCTCCGAGCTGTCAGCACACAGCCCGATGCGGTGCTCGAATTCACAAGCTGTGAGATCATGACCTGAGCCGAGTCGGACACCCAACAACTGAGCCCCCCAGGCACCCCTTATTAATATTTAAGTAGGCTCCATGCTCAACGTGGGGCTTGAACTCATGGCCCTGAGATCAAGAGTCAGATGCTCTACCGACTGAGCCAGCCAGGTGCCCCCTCATGTGTTTAATCTTGAAAATAGGACTGTGGGAGAATTAACTCAGTTAATATGTACAAGGTACTTAGAACAGGGCCCGTACAGAGTGATCACTGAGTAAGTGTTAACTGTTGTTAAGTGGCCCAAATCCCTGGATGGATAGAGTGGCTTCCTCCCTGGCCTCTCTAACCTCTCTCTCCTCAACATTAAAACACAAACTGACCACATCAGCTCTTCCCCGGTTGAAAAGTTCCAATAAATGGGCTCAAGACAGGTGTCCAGAAACGCTTTGGCATGAGGGTGCAGTCTGTTCCTCCTTTGCCCCAGGCCCCTTCCCTGGCCTCTTCTCCCAGCCTCTCCCTTCCATTCCTCCCATGCTCCAGCTGTAACACTTGGCGTTTTTCCATGCCTCCGTGCCTTGTACAAGTCTTTCCTTCTTTCACCACCCAGAAAGCCCCTGCTTGACTCTCCAGGCCCAGAGGGGATGGCGACCCTGCAAGCTTTCCCCGCCGCACCCAGCTTTAGTAGTTGCTCCGTCCTGTTCTGTATCACCCATCACTGCGATTACCTGTGAACGTGTTTCTCCCTGGACTGTGCCCTGCACTTGTCTTTGTGCCTGGCTCAGCACCAGCAGGCCGGGGCAGAAGCTCAGTTTGTGGAAGGGGAGGACTTCTAAGCATCCATCCAGATGCAGCTCTGGGTCAGTCCCTGTGCTGGGCACTGGGGGTGGGTTGCGGGGGGGGGGGCAGAGGCTGTCCTGGAAGAAGCGCCAGTCATGTGGGGAGGTAGGCCAAATCTGTGTATTTACAAATAGAAAAGTGCCAGGTGGCTTGAGTCGGGTGTGGGCCCAATCACAATTCTAGGAGATAAACTGGAGGTTGCCAGGTAGGTGTGGGAAGACCCAGGGAGGAGAAATGGTGGAGTTGATTTCATGGACTGCTAAGTGGTTCCATTTTGCCAGAGCATAAAATATAAGGCGAGACAAAGCTTGCCAGGCTTGTGTGTGCCCGGCAGGTGATACCCCTCCCCTCCCCCCTCTTCTAGGTACTTTTGACCTGGGGAGGGGTTTCTAGGGCATTTCTTTGTTTCGCACAGGAGCGATGTGTGCTCAGGTAGGAGCCTGGCAGGAAAAGGCAGCCCAGTTGATAAAACATGTTTATTTGACACAAAAACTCTCTCCCCACTGGCTGCCTGGCAAATTCCTAATCATCCTTCGAGCTGTGGCTCAGAAGTCAGCCCTTCTCTGAGGCTGTCCCCAACCTGCCTGAGCTAGGTTCCTCACTCCCTGCTGTGTTCCTCCCACTCTGTGTCTCTGATTTTACATGTGTCTCCCCTACTAGACTGGAGCTCCTGGACGGCAGGCGCTGTCTCATTCATCTTTGCTTCTGGGTACAAAGGGCCCGGCACAGACAAAAGGAAACTTTTTATAGGTTTAAGGTGTACAGCATGATGATCTGACGACCCAGGCCTGAGCTCAGGTCGGGGGAGTCCATCTGGTGGGGCTAGAAGGCATGGCTTCAGATGGCGAAGGTCAGAGCTGGGCACTCTTTCAAAGGAATCATGCCTCAATTCTGATTCCTGGTGCCTTGCCAATGGCATGCCTGAGAGAGAAGGGGAGAGACATATATTGGGTACCTACCATGTGAAGACCTAGCATGGACACTCTCATACACAGAATTCTATTTAATTCTGAAAAAGGCATCACGATCCTCAATATACAAGGGAGGAAGCGAGGCTCATGGGAGGGAAGTGACTTGTCCACCGTCTCCGGGTCAGGGAGAAGCAGAGCCAGGATCTGAACTCCAGGCTCGGTGCCTCCGCACCTGGGGCTCGAGTGAACAGGAGTAGGGGCCAGGTGGGGACTCTCAAACGGGGGAGACTGTGCAGTTCTGGGTAGGACTAGGGCCCCCTCCTGGGATTGTGCCCTCTGGCCCTAGACTGAGGGCCATCTGCCCAGTGCTCTCTGTCCCTCGTGCCGCTCTCCTGGTCTCCCTGGGCATGCGAGGGACTGCACTGCTGCCACTGTGTCCTGCGGCCCTGGCCCAGCTCCAGCCTGAGCCCGTCTAGCTCAGCAGCTTCCCCACACCTGCGCCAGCCTGATGCAGAAGCAGGGGAGGCTCAGGGCCCAGCCCTGGTGGCCTCAGACCAGAGGAGCAGCTGGGGGTAGTGGTGGCTGGGACCTACAAGGGGGTCCTATCAGCCCTGGCCGGCATCCCAAGGGAGGGGACTCTGGCCCACTCCTACCACAAGGTCACGGTGACTTCCTTTCTGTCTCTCAGCTGCTCTGAAGAGAAGGTGTGTAGATTAGGGTGCAGAAGAGGACAGGACCGCACAGGCCCCGCTGGGTGGGGTTGGGATTCCCATGTCTCACGGGCTGCAACTCTGATAACAAACGCCCTCAATTCCTGAAGGGCCACCATGTGCCAGGTTCAGTGCTGACAGCTCCATCAGGACTCATTAATTTCTCACAACAGCCCTGGGAGGTAGGCACACTATGATTACGATGCACAGATGAGGGAAATGAAGCTCGGAGAGGTTAAGTGACTTGCTCTGGGCACACAGCTAGGGCACAAAGAAGCTGGGCTTTGAGCTCAATCTGGCTCTAGGGTGAACCATGTTCTTCTAGCCACATCATTTTTGGAGTCCAGATTCCTGAGTTCTAGGCTCAATTGCATTCTTGGGCAAGTCCCAACCTCTCTGGGCCTCAGTTTCTCCTCCTATAAAGTCAGAGGATTAGACCAGGTTAATCTCTAACATCCTGCCTCTATGCTGTCAACTCCAATCCTTAGAAGAGGAGGTCACCATAGCAACTGTAAAGGGAAGTGTCAAGCCCCCAAATACAAAGATAAAGCACAGTTTTGGGGAGGAGCTCGTGAAGTCTGGCGGGAAGATGGTTGGACACACAATGCCATAATGCTAGGTGTTATGTGTTGTGTTATGGGGCTCAGACCTTGAACTGGGCCACGAAGAGGTAGGGTTTAGACAGGTGGCTGAAGAAAGAATTCCAGGTAGAGGACACAGGCTGGGAGGGGAGACTCTGGAAGCCAGCTTCCACTTTTCACTACCTTAGGCCACCCCTCTGGTTCGTAGACTTTCCCAGCAACAGTGGCCCTCTTCACTCACTAGCACTGGGGCTCCAGAGCCAGCCAAGCTGGGTCCAAGTCCCGCTTTTGACATCTACCGTGAGATCTGTGTTTGTTTCCTGCCTGTGAAACGGATATGATGAGGATAGTGACCTTGTAGGTCACTGTGAGGATTCATCGAGATGATGCATATAGTTTAGTGTGACATCTGGCATGTGGGAAACGCTAAACACATCGTTGTGGGATGCCCTTCCCTCCTCTCCACACACCCCTACTCCCCACTGCCTCAGTCTCTCCTCCTCCGACACGAAGCCGCCCTTCTGACTGCTGCACCCCTCACTCACTGCCTTCTCCTCCTCCTGGGGCCCTTGTCTGTGCTGTGTAAGTCGGCCTATCCGGTTGAGTTGGATTCATGTTGGTCACCTCCCCAGGGTCTAGACTGCTTTCCATTCTCTAATCTCCATTCCCACTGGGAATTTACATAGTTTCAGGGAAGCTGATTCTACTCCCGGTGAGGCATGTGCTCTGAGCTAAGCCACGAAACAACCTCTGCCCCTAAGGGTTAATCCATAGGTGGGCAGGTGAACTTATGCAACCCACAGGGAATCTTAGGACTTGCTGGGAATTCTGGGACACAGATTCTATTTTCTCTGTGGCTCTACACGGTGTGCAGTGCAGATGTGAGGTCTGGAACTGCTGTAGCCATTTTGCAATCATGAGAGAAGCCAGACTGAGGATGATACTGAGGGTCCAGAAGTAGGAGAGAAGCAGAGAAATGGAGTTCTGATCAAACCATGGTCTGTTGCCAGGCTCCACTAGACTTTTCAGTTGCACCAAAACAACAAACTTCCTTTATTGTTAAGTCGACTTTCTATTACTTGCAACCAAAATCATACTGATTTAAACACTATCCAGTTAAACAATTTTGCTTACCAATAGCTATGTCTATTCACTTATATACTGACTAGGCCTCTGCTCCACACCAAGTACGGTATGCTGATGTGGTCCTATCCTCCTCAAAGAGTTTATAGTCTGATGGAAAGAATCAGGGATTAAAATGCCTCTTTTGACCTGGGTGGCTCGGTCTGTTAAGCGTCCAACTCAATTTTGGCTCAGGTCAAGATCTCACAGTGCATGAGTTCGAGCCCTGCTTTGGGCTCTGCGCTGACAACACAGACAGAGGCTGCTTGGGATTCTCTCTCTCCCCCTCTCTCTGCCCCTCCCCCTGCTCATGTGCACTTTCAAAATAAATAAATCAACTTTAAAAATAAAATAAAATACTATTGTAAAAAAAAAACTAAACGCCTGTTTTGGGGGCTGGCTCTGATATGTGTAACCTGCTCAGCAATCATCTACTCTCTCCTTTCCTCTCTTCCTAGCAGAACCCTGACTTTTCTTGGCATGTCATCTAAAGGCCTGGCCAACTAACCACAGCAACTCATTCAGTGATGGGCATGAGACTCAGCCCTGAGACTGCGAGCTTTAAAAACAGGTCCTATACTTCTGCTGATGGCTACTAATCCAGGGAAACCTAAGGCTGGGGTTTCCTCGAGCTGAAAGAGTGCTAAGACTAGTTAATCTCTGAGAGCTGGTAGCAATGAACTTCTCTGACTTCACGCCTTCATTCAACCAGATGCCAGTGCCTCCTCTCATACCTGACCCTGGGCTGTAAGAGGGGGAAAGAGGGGCGAAGTGGACATGGCCCCTCCTTTCAGCTCAGTCTCAAGAGGACATATGAGTAAGTAATCCACACCACAGCATAGCCATACTAGGAGTAATCAGCTTAGCCTGAAGCCATTCATTTTTGTTGTTGTTGTTAATTATGTGACATGTTATACACAGTAAAAATTAGAAGACCCAAGAAAAACTTAAAAATAAAAATTTCCCGGGGCACCTGGCTGGCTCAGTTGGTGGAAGTGTGTGGCTCTTGATCTCGGGGTCATGAGTTTGAGCCCTACACTGGATGTAGAGATGGCCTAAAAAGTAAACTTTAAAAAAATAAAGACAAATAAAAATCTCCCTTAGTTCCAGGACTCAGCTATGATCATGGTTAATATTTTTGTCTAGAACCTTCCAGATGCTTTTCTATGTACTACACTTAAAAAATAAAACCCCAACTAAATGCAGTGTGGTATATCGAGTTGGATCCTGGAACAGAAGGGCACTAGTGGAAGAAATGGTAAAAACCAAATAAAGCCAGAGTCTAGTAACGTCCCAATGTTCATCTCTCAGTTTTGGTAAATACCATGATTCTGTTAATAGTAGGGGAAGCTGGGTGACGTGTATGTAGAAACTCTCTGTACTATCTTTGGAACTTCCTGTAAACTCAAAATTATTCCAAAATAAAAAGTTTACTTTACAAAATGAACTCATTCTCTATTGTTCTATAACCTGTGTTTATCCACTCAATAGTTTATCTTGAAATTCTTGCCTTAAGAGAATTTATTTCATGATCACATACTACTATTCCTCGAATGAATCAGCACAGCCTATCTCCCCTATTGTTGGAAATTTAGGTTGTTTCCAATTCTTAGGGTTATAAAAAAATGCTGCACATCCTTAGTCATTTCCTTAGGGTACATTAACAAAGTAGAATTGCTGAGCCAGAGCTGCCAGCTAGGAAACAACATACTGAGCATCACAGGCCATCAAGGTCCTCTAGTCCTGGGTATACGTGAACTTCAGTCCTGACAGGCACACCTAGAAAGAGGTACTGCTCTCCTTCCTTTATTATAGGACAATTGTCAGAGGGTTTCAAAGGATGAGCTAACACATTCTCACCAAAGATTCTCTCAGCCCACCACAGCCCCTCACTGGTGTCATATCCAGCTCAAGCATGCATGGCTCTAACCCGTCCCACAGTGCCCTCCCGTGCTCCCTCCCATGCCGGCCTCAAGGAGGGCAGCTCCTGCAGGCAGCCCCTGGAGTGGTTGATGGAATAAGAGCAGGTCCCACAGGCCCAAGGTATGATTTCGACAACAGCTCCTGTTTCTATCTTCAGCGACAGAATGTCCTCCTCTCGGTGACTTTTGGGTATTATGGGTGCCATGGCCATCAATACCCGGCAGGCTGCCACGTTAGGACAGACTGCTTCCTGTCCGCACCCTGGGGAAGAGACACGTACTTCCAGCCCCACCCGGGGACACATCTAGCAGCTCAGGAAACATCCCAGTGAAAAGCAACCTGTTCTGGTCTGGTGCAGCATTCCGAGGGGAATGGATGTGGCGCTGGGGAACAGGGACAAAGATACACGGTGTGACACGCCTGGTAGGCAATGGCAGGGTCTTTTCCTTGGCAAGGAACCATAGGAAAAAAGATAAAAAAGGACTACTTTATTGGGCTGCTACTGTTCAATTCGGATGGACTGTGCCACCCACAGATGGGTGCTATGACTGGCCCTTTCGCAGCAGAGTTCATTCAGGCTTGGAGGTTAAGCGGCTCCCCAAGCCTACGTCAGTGTCACCATCTAACTATCTCTGTCACCACAGAATCTGTGCACACGTCACTAGGCAAATGACGGAATCTAGAGCGACAATAAAACCGAGAGACTCCCTTCTTTTCAGTCCCACAGCAAGGGTCACCCAACTCACAGTCAAAGCACTGATGCTGCACGTTTGGGAGAGGCGGGAAAGATGCCATGTGGGCCAAGCTGAGAGTGGCCATCAGCTCTGAGCGCGTATCCCTGTCTCTGGCTCTTCCGGGTTCTTGAGCAGAAACACTTCCCTTCTGATGTTCCTATGCTTTTTTGAAAAACACGGTTTCCAACCAAATGCCGATTTCTCAAGTACTCTAGGGGTTCACTACATAAGAGCAGCCCTTAATGCCATCGGCCTCCGCCTGGCATGCCCCACCCTCTGTGCGGAGCCACTCCAGTCCCACCTCCTCCTCGGAGCTACGCGACCCTCTTCTCTGCAGCCTCACTTCCTATGTCACGTAAGCAGCCCTTCCTTCACTCCCTGCTTCTTTTCCAAGGTAGACTCGAGGCAGTTTGGAAAGACTCAAGACATGTCCAAGCACATTAACACCAAACAAAATGGCTGACATCGGGTGAGGCGGGTAAGAGTTTTATTACGAAACCCTGACGGAGGAAAAGCACAGTATCAAACACAAGGGGTTTCCTCACAGCCAGGGCAAAGAGAAAAACAGCAGAAAATGCGGCCTTTCTTACCAGGCGAAGAATGCACACCAACTAAACAGGAAGCTAAGTGATCTCCTAGCTCTAAGCTCAGAGGAATTTGTCCCCAAAGCCTTTCTGTAAGGGACCCCATACAGTGTAATGATCTTACCCCCAAAGTGCGGACCTATTCAGTCCGAGGGTTACTTGCACAGGATCTGGTCTTGCCCTTACCGTCCCACTGCCCCGCGTGACTCTAAGCACAGAACTGCCACGTTCCTGAGATGTCAGCAGGACAGTGGTCCTTCGGGGTTACGAATCATGCAATGCCATTAGCTCTGTGGAGCCAGTACAGGCGGCCCTTTCCAGAAGGTATTGGCTGGGAAAACGGGCCCCTCTCCCCCCCAGGAACTTGCTCCTCTGGCCTTCTGGAACGGGAGTGGTCCCTAGAGTTCTGCAAATCCAGTGCACTGGGGCTTCAGCACCCACAGCAGGGAAGGGAGGGAAGGACCAAATAGAAAACTGTCTTACCTGAGGCAGCACTGGCAAACGGCCTCGACTTTCTTCCCCTTTCGTTCGGATGCGTGGCTCGTCGACTCCTCTGCATCACGGGTGCCTGGCAAGTCTTTCCCCGCTCCCAGCAACGTGTCGACGGAATGGTGCAGCGGTAAGAGCCAGGGCCGTGGAGCCGCAGACAGGCTCACTCTCAGCTTCTGCTACTCTTAGATGCGTGGACCTCAAAATGCACAGACACCACGTGGAAATAACAGTGGCAGTCACTCCCACGGGGCTACTGAGGAGTGAGATAGTGTATGCAGACCCTATCGCACAGTAAGCATTAAGTAGACGTTAAACCATGAGTAATTATGAGAATACGAAAATACGGAATTCTGCATGCGATTTTACAGGTTCGTGGACTTCTAGGGGATCCTAGCTTAAGAGTCCTTGGCCTGGTTCCTGAAAGTCAGGAAGACGACAGCTGTCGTCAATGCTTGCATTTTCTCTCTGAACTCCATCATCATGTCCTGGTGATGCGCTGTGTACCGGGAATCCGGGTCACCAGTGTTGCCAGCACACCTGAAGGGCAAGGGTCATCTCTGTTTTACTGACAAGGAGATAACTCACCCGAGGGCTCGTGGCGGAGGAGGTGTGGTGGGAACCTGTCTTCATTTAGCTGTCTTTTCTAAGAAAGACTGGTGAGGCTTCCTGAGGGCCAACGTTGCTCTTCATTCCGTTCTGTTCTGTCTGCAATGTTCGGTGCCCACAAAAGAGCCTAAGACACAGTCCCTGGGTCCTCCGACTGGCAGCGAGCGTCCGTGGACAAGAACTCATCCTGAGGGGCTCGTCTTGTAGAGCGCTGCACAAGTAGCTAAATCACTTCAGCAACAAGGTCAAGGGGACAGACTGTGGCGTCAGAGACTGCTTTTCGAGTGCTGACCTGGCCTCTTCTGTGAGACCTCGCTGCTCCGAGTCTTGGTTTCCTCCCCTTAAAATAGGAGAATGACAGTTCTGACCGCCGCAGATGCTCTTGGAGGGCTGAGTGTGGTTGTGGCTACTGAAGCCGCTGCGCGGTACCCGGCCTGACTTCGGTGCTCCAGGCAGGGGAGCGGTTCCCTTGCTCAGTCCGTTTCCAGATGAGGAGACCCAGCCCAAAGACATGGGCCATTCTTCTCAACCGTACCACGCGGCCTCCTGGGCTTGTTTCACAAATATTTCCCCCAGTCTGTTACATCATGATCAAGGAAGGGAAGAATCTTTTCACAGGGCATTTACATAGCTCAGGGAACGCAAAGATCAGAGCAAGAAGTCGTGTTGGCACGTGAAATGACTGCACAGGTGGGGATGTGGTGAAGCAGAGGGAGGAGCTGGCTCAAGAGGCAGGATTTACTATGCCTGCGGCCACTCTGGATCTCTCTGGAACAAGAAATCCTGAAGAATGGTGGTGCTCCCAGCCCAGCTTCCTCTGATTTGGGAAACAGCAGTCATTTCTCAGAAACCTCACTGGCAGGGGTGTGTGGGTTGGTTAAGCTTCCGACTCTTGATTTCACCTCAGGTCACAATCTTGCAGTTCTTGAGTTCGAGCCCTGCATCGGACTCTGTGCTGACAGCACGGAGCAGCCTGCTTGGGATCCTGTCTCACTCTGCCCCTTCCCAGCTCATGCTCTTTCTCAAAAACAAATAAACTTAAAAAAAAAGAAAAAAAGAAAGACAGAAATGTCGTTGGCGAAAGCAGCCCTTCCAAAGAGCGCGAGAGCTTCGGTTTGGCACTTTTGCTAAGAAATGGATTTACAAAGAAGCAACCAGGAGTGTTAAAGAGGCAGCTGGAGAGGCAGCCAAAACTCTGGCTAGGAATTAGAAGCACTGGCTTTCTAGGCTGTGGGCAACTGTCCACTCAACAATTACCTAGCCCGGCACGAAGCAGATATTTTTGTATCTACTCAGATCCAACTAACATTTATCAAGTGTGTGCTGTGTGCCAGGCACCAAGCACAAAGCTTCTTTTTATAAACTCCATCTAATGCCAACAAGTCTGAGAAGGTGGCATCACGCCTCTCTCTTTTCAGACAAGGAAACAGGAGCAGAGTGAATGATTGGCCGGGATTCACGGCACATCCTCCCAAGCTCCAGGCACAGTGCTGTCCCCACTACGCCAAGCTGCCTTGTCCTCCGGTGCAAGAAAAGCCTGCATCTGAACCGAGGCTCAAGCGGGTGCGGTTCGTCTTAAGAGCACACGCTTGGACCTTTGTGACTTCTAGTGACAAGAAGGGGCTTCCAAGCCAGATTCGGAATTCAATGCCATCTTTCGAGCCTAGATCCTCTCAAAAAACGCCACAACATGGGATACAAATTTTTAACATATTTTATTGATTTAGTGGCCAAACAAGGCAGCATTTGGTCAGTTAAGAAAGGCACCTCATTGAAAATAATACATCACAGTGCTGACGAGTGATCCCAGTCACAGGATTTGAGGATGGTAAGGACAGTCTTTGGATGGTGTTGCTTAGGACACTTGTTCATTTATTAACAAGAGTCCCTTCACATATCGTGGATGGAAGATGGCAAGAGTGTAGGGAAGCTGGGTGGCTGCTGGGAGCTGACCCATGAAACGGGTGGACTGGTAAACAGTGGTGCATCCATAAGGAGGGAGACCAGCCCTGCCTCCCCCACAACTCCGGTCAACTCGATTGGCTGAGCACACCGCCCCCATGAACACCATACCCCCCACCCCCACCCCATCTCTTTCCAGTGTGGAGATGATCTTCTGATCTCATGGTGCGGGGAACCAGGGTCAGGGTCAGTAGTCAAACCCTGTCTGTTCCAAGCTTTAGGAAAGACAGAACAGTTTGATCTCCTGCATTCCTAGCCTGGCAACCCGTGAGGTTCTGAGATAAAAGCTGAGGCCTTAGGGCATTGGCTTTAAAAAAAATTCTCACCAGTCCACAGTAAATCAACTTCAATTCCTTAGAAACAATACTGCACTTCCCTATTTCTACTTACATACTCTAATCAGTTTAATTAAATTCCCCCTTCCTCTGTACTCTTTCAGACCCCTCTATTATGTGTGAAAGAGATGGCCTCGCTACCACATTGCTGCTCTTTGTTACTCCTTTTGGTCCCTCACCACTCTTCCTTCTCCATCCTCACCCTGACCACCCCTCCCCTCTGCCCAGCACCTAAGAGCAGGGATCACGCCGCGGGGTGATGAGCAGTGGTGCAGTCTCGCCTGGCCTTCTGTTACTAGGCTGAAATAGAGAGGAAACAAGAGAGAAGAAAATGGGTTTTTAAAAACCAAGTAAATATCAGGGAAGGCTGGCATGCATGCCCCAGCAACCAAATGCATCAAACACTGGACATTTCTCTGTCAGGAGAAAGCTCTCATGCCTGCCGCGGTTAAGGCTCTGTAATTAAAGGAAGCAGAAATCTAAATCCTACCCACCCCAAAAAGGGCATATGCGTCCTGCAGGATCTAGTGTCATCATAGCCCAAATATGCACACATGAATGTATACAGATGGGTGACAAATATTTGAGCAAGGATCGTGCGCATTCAATTAGCAAACATCCAAGACTTCAGCTTTGAGGCTGAGTGCCTGCAACTGTCCCCAGTGAAAGGGGAATCAATTCCCAAGGTCTAAGAGGCCACCCTCACCCAGAGGACTCCAGGCCCCTGCAGACACACACAGCTAATAGTTTTGGTTTCACTCCTCTTCCTTGAAGTCATGTGCTTCCCAGAAATGCCCCATGACAGACTAGGTTTCTGTTCAGAATGGGTGGGGTTAGCTGACAGCCAGGGAAACAAGGCAGAGCACAGTTAGCAGGCACTCACTTGAACCACACAAAAGGGAAGCAAGATGGCCACATACCCATGCCCAGCTTCCAGATGGACAGGGGACAAGCCCTCTGACAGTTCCACAGACAGCAGGAGACTCAGGTCAGATGGGGACTGGGACTCTAGAGCCCAATGCACCCAGTCAGCAGATTATGCTGGGGCAGGTGGCATTATTTACTGGACCCGCCTCTGGTTTTCCGATGGCTTTTCCAGAGGCCACTGTTTTGTGGACCCTAACAGTCTATTAATTCATCTGTTTGCCACAAATCAAACCAGATATCAAAAGGCACTGCATGGACCTCAGGAAATGCTTAATAGTTGAGGAACTGAAGTTAGGAATACAGGCTGGTTACTGCCATAGGTGATCTTATTTTTGGGTGATCTCTTCTTGGGGAGTCTGTGGCTACCACCACATGAAGTCAGGGGTGAAGGATTGGATCTGGAGGGGAGAGAGTCTGAGTTTAAAAGGGACACATCTGATTTGGGTTTCATATCCTAGAGAGACTGGGTTTCAGTAAATTCTAATAAAAACAAGGCCAAGAATAAATAGATCACTTCCAAATCATTGTTCTGTTCATACTTGGAAACTGAGGCAAACATGAAACATGAAAATAAACAAACCTACCCTGCTCTCTCTTTGGGAAGTGAACTGGCTGTTCTCAGATGCCCAGCCTGGAAGTTCAGAAGACAGTCTGAATTCAAAAGGACCGTCTGCTTGGTTTAATTCCTTGGCAACAATTCAGTTTTCAAACACAGGTCCCAAATGATCCCTACTTTACAGCTCTGTGATACAGACCACAAAACTATTCCAACTTGGCTTGCATCTTTCTATGGTGATATCCTCTCCCAGTAATTTCTGGAATCTGTAACGTAAATGCCTTTCTCCTTCCATTTAGGGGCAAAATTAATGATCCACACCCACACACTGACTCAGGTGGCTTTTCATTGTGGGCTGGAAAGCAAGTGGAACTCTCTGCCAACAATCTGCCACAGGGAACTTTGGCCCTGCGTTACTTTATGTGATCCTAGACTTCTACTCAGTTACTGGAGATGGAATAAATACCATGAGGTTTTAGAACTGGGGTACCTGGCAGATAATCTGACTTAGGTAACTTTGGTAAAACAAAAACAAAAACAAAAACAAAAACAAGAGTATGGCTAAAGAAGTGAGCAGGTAATAAAACAACCTTGTATCTTAGAAAGACAGAAGAATGTACACGTACTTAAAACCAGCACACACACACACACACACACACACACACACACAAAACATGAGATGAGAGTTGCACACACGCTAAAGATACATCAAGCAAGTGCTTTTTTAATCAATACAACAAATGGTATTCTTTCTGGCCTGAGGAAGCTTCTCTCTGCCTGCTCTGCAGTCCCCACCACTCCCTCAACAGGGACAGGAAGAAGACAGAAACTTCTTCTTTGGACCCAACGTTAGATAAACATAACCAAGTCTTTACATGTGGCTTTGGAGAAGGCTGCTAGGATGCTGGCGAACACGACATCGGGGGTCTGGGTGGCGTCGATGGTAGAGTGGATCCCTCGTTTACTGTAGTACTCCACCAGCGGGGTGGTCTGAGTGTGGTAGGCCTCCAGGCGGATTTTCAAGGCCTTCTCATTATCATCTGATCGACGGATCAAGGGTTCCCCAGTGATCTGAGAACCGGAAGAGAACAATGAAAGTCTGGGACTGTTAGCAAGCTTTCCTTCTCTGATGCCAGATGTGGATCTGCGATGCTGTCTGATCCCAAAGTCCATCAGAGAGAAAGACAGACAATCTAGATTCCCCTCCACTAAAGAACTATAAAGAATTTTGCTACTCCTGGCAAGCTGGTCCTAGGAACAGACCAACTGGGTCCAGAGAAGTCAGGGAGCCTGAGACAGCAAGTGTGAGGAAAGGCGTTTGAGGGAGGAAGATGGGCAAGGCCTATCTCTCACAGCTTCTGCTCAGGCTGTTCACCCTCAAGGTAAACTCCTAGGATCAGAAGTGGAAAGACAGAGGCCCCCGGGGACCAGGAGACTATGCAATTGTAACTTTAGTCACCTGAGTGGTTGGTGTTTTTACTAGGGTGTTGGCCATCACCATTCTGAGAGTGGCAGGTGAAGTGACAAAGAGCTCTGAATGGCAGAATTCCCAACCCAGTGAAATGTGACTAAACTGACGTTATGGCTTTGAAACCTGTACGACCTGACGAACTTGTCTCGAGTGACAAAGGCAACCCAGAAAATTCTTCCTACCGCATGTTCTAAAACAGACGAAATGGACTATTAATCCAGCCAAAATAGTCTGATTTTGTAGGACACAGCAGGGTCACCAAAGAGAAAGGACATTCTTCTGAAGTAGGACCAGTCAACACATTTCTCTTCAGTACTGTTCTCCCAGCTTGGCTCTACTTCTGGGCTTCCAAGCAGCCTTCTCCTGGGACTACTCAGCCATTTAGGTCACCATGATGCCAGAGAGGGGCTGCTCTGGACAAAAAAACAGGCATAAACTGGGCACTGTGACGTAGCCGGTGCTGGTATCTGCCCCAAAGTCAAACAATAAACCACCTGGAGAGGCGCTGTCTAGATAGATGAGCCACAGCCCACGTGATTTACGTGGTAGTGATACTTCCCATGGCTAAGTTATTAATATTGGTAGGAATAAAGATGGAAAAAACAAAGAACAAGAAAGAAAGGAAGAAAGGGGAAGGAAAGAAAAGACAATTTCCTGCCCTGAGTTTACATACGTCATCTTTCATGGGCTCCTTTGGGGGGTTGAACTCCTCATGGTAGGAACGGCCACTCAGGGGGTGAATCAGCCTGAAAGACAGCAAATGAACATGAGTCAGGTTGCCTGACAGTATCCCTGCACCCCAGAGGTCTCCAAGTTGACAAGTAGCGCCAGAGAAGCTTGACGTGAGGACTTGGCCCAGCACAGAACCCAGCTGTAAGCATCGCTTGCTTGGGAAGGTAACTGGGCTTCCAGGAGAGCTTACACCAGAAGGAGTTGTTTTCTACTCTGACCTGACAGTGTCATGAGTGTCTGGCTGCCGAGGCTGGCCTAAGTGCCTAACGCGGGAATTCGGTGCTGGTCTCACACAGCCATTCATTCCATTCATCCAATAAACATTTCTTTACTAAGTGATGAATTCAGGGGCTACAGAGCAATGAGTCAAGATCCCTGATCACAAGCAGTGCTTACTTTAGTGGGAGAGACAATGGGGAAAAAAACCTAAAGTACATGTGATAATCCTTGAATAGCGATTTGTGCAAAGTGCTATGGGGGACAGAGGACAGAGAACCTAACCCTATTTTCTATCATAGTCTGGTTATAAAAAGCAGAAAGGTGTGATAGGAAGAACATGTCCTGTAGATGCAAACACCACTAGACAGTGCAGCACACCTCTGACATCACGTAGATAAAAGGCAACCCGAGCATGAGAGCGCAGTATGAATACCAGCACCAGGAGACATGACTGACTCAACCAGCTGTGGAGTGCCCAAGAATAAGCATTTATTTGGCGCTGAAAATCAAGCTGGTCACTCCATCTGTGCCATGTTCCTGACTGGGAGTGGCCACACCACAAGAGCCCAAGAACCTCAGAAAGGAAGAAAGCAGGCCAAACACTGCCTGGCAGCCAGGGCCTGTCTGGTTTCCCCATTTTGTGCCAACCAAGGCTTCCTTATTTAACTGATGGCTACTCTCCTTGTGAAGGTCTCCTAAACCAGAACTTATCAACATTTTTCACCTCTTGGCATGTGCAGAAAAACTACTTATACAGTACCTGGGTGCCTGCTCCTCCAGAAGAGCCCACCTGCCCAGCCACTCTGATGGGGATCAGTATCCCACCACATCAGCTGAGCTGGGAAAGTCGGGAGTCAGACTATCAAAGCCTGGGCAGACTCCTTCGTAAAATGTAATAGTGAGTTTTAATGACAGCACACTGTTGAAGGGCCAAGTGGTCCATTTACAACATTGGCGGGGGCAAGGTGAGGCTAAGTAAAAACACTATACTGAGTTGCCTGAACATGCTATCATGTGACAAGAGGTCTGACCCTCTTTTATTGGAGTCGCTGGAGAGGTTCCTCGGGTGCCTCCACTGGGGAATGGCATCCACTGGGAGACCCAGGGAGAGGCTGCTGGGCATGAGATATGGACCATGACTCTTCACCTTCTGGAAAGCACAAGGCACACAGCAGCCAGGCTGCAGCAGACACGAACGACTCTTTCCTGTCCACATGCCTGCATCTCTTCCTCACTCGGATTCCCCCAGCCCTCCAGTTACATACGACATTCTGCTCCTTCCCCACGAACGGACTTCATTTTAAGAGGAATGCATGACTCATTCCCTGCAGGGGAAATCAAAGAAAGTCCAAGATCCAAGTTCTCAAAGTGGGGCTGGTCTCAGGACCACCCAAAACAGTTCTAAGAGCCAATGAGCCTGACCTAGAGGTGGGGGTGGCGATGTGGAGGGATCAAGGCTGGGATTCTAGAGCCACGGCTGCTTCGAGTGTGACACTTCCGATGCCTGTTTTCTCATCCACAAAGCGGGGATGGCTTGAGACATCAGGAGAGCCAACTGGTAGAATAATCAGGATACCAGAGAGCCAACACTGAATAAGTTAAAACCAAAACAGACCAGCCATACATATTCAAGAAATAAAGTAATGATTCATAAAATTGTCAGAAATGAGGTCAGAGCTAATCAAAAAGATTTTTACAATGGGGTCCTTATGTCAGATTTAAATAAGGTCTGTATTTAACTGACTAGTTCCTGACTTCTTTTCTTCCAACCATCAGAATAGTAGACCAGGAGGCAGAAAGCAGGCTTTTGGTGCTAGTTCTGCCACTGATCCAGAGTGAGCTTGAAGAAAATACCTTTACCTTCTGGCCTGGCCTGTCCCCTCTTCTGTGAGGGAGCAGGTCACACGACAACATTCACTCCCAAACTGAGAGACTGAGTCTTCTTCCTCTACAACAATCCTGCTGTTTGTTCTTCAGAATCTCTCTGTTCCCCACCAGCCAACCCCAGTTAAAACCTTCTATAACTCCATGTGTTGGTCACAGTCAGGCTCCTAGGTGGGGTCTTGTCCGTTTCTCCTTTCCCCCAATTTAGCCTGTATGTGAGAGCCAAACTAATGTTCTTAGAATGCTATTTCTGCCACACCTCACGGCTTAAGAACATCCCATGGGGGCACGTGGATGGCTCAGTTGGCTGGGTGTCTGAATTTGGCTCAGGTCATGATCTCGCGGTTTGTGAGTTCAAGCCCTACATTGGGCTCATTACTGTCAGTGCAGAGCCTACTTCAGATCCTGTCTCCCTCTCTCTGGCCCTTCTCCATTTGCGCGCGCATGCTCTCTCTCTCTCTTTCTCTCTAAAAAAAAAAAAAAAAAAAAAACCACACAAGAAAACACAAAAAAACACAACAAAAAAAAACAACCAACATCCATGACTCCTGATGTGTCTATCTTCTTCACCTTGACAAAACTTCCCTAGTCAAGCCCCCCTATCCTGCCTTCCCAGCAGCACCCACTCTACTACTCAGCCCTCCCCTAGATCATTCCTCCAACTCTGGACAGACATTCTGCCACTAGCCTCAGCTAGAGGGTGTCCCGGTACCTATACTCATTCTTGCCTCTACTCCCTTTCTGGAAAGCCCCACTGAAATCCTCTCCATCCAGGAAGGTCAAGTTGATGCTACACCTCTCCTGGGAAGCCCTCCCTCCCTGCTCCCAGGCTCCCTCCTTAGGACTACCCACTGTGCTAACCAGCCAGGTTCGATGTATGGCTTATAGACTCTCTGAGGTCAAGGATGGGCATATTGTTCTCCTGTACCCTTTCCTGGTCCCCTGTCCCGAGTCTAGCACTGTGCCGCACACAGAGCAGGCACTCAGGAAGCTGGGCCGATCGAAGCAAAGGCCCCCAGGGTCAACTAGTACTGCTAACATCTGCTTTGTACATTAGGGCCCCCAGCCCTGGTAATGTGTCTTCCTATCAACCTTACCACGTGTTGGCCTCTATCAACTTTGTCTACTATGTGCCAGTGGGGACACAAAAAACCAAAAGTTCCTGCATTGAAGGCACCTATGGAATAGCTAGAAACATGAAAACCTAGACATTTGGATAGACAATTAATAAAAGATGGATTCCAGCATATCTAATAAAGCCTCTCAAGAAAACACCTGTAACGCTCACTCCGCTGTCCGTTTACATGTCTGCCTCTCTCCATGATGATACGGACTGCAGACGCATGGAAAAAGTGTCCAACCTCATTAGGAAATCAAAGTCATAAAATTTCCAACAAGAAAGCATTTTCCCTCTAATTAAATCCAAAAATTTACATGTACTATGATGGTCACAGCATCAATTTAATAGGAGACTTCTAGAAAAAACACAACTATACAACAATAAGGAGACAATTAAGTAAAGGATGGCTCATCTACCGTGAAATACTGGGCAGCAATTAAAAATAATGGTCACGGATGTCTGGTTCAAGATGGTAGGCTGACCATCTTCCTGAGACTCCAATAAAATGACTAGGGATATAAAAGCCACAGCCCACAATAAAGATGAGAATGGGAGGTCTATTAGTGGTTGAGAGCTTCCCAAGATTTCTGGAAGGCATAAAGCAGATGGCAGAGTGGACAGTGAAACAGGGTGGAGGAAACTATAGCCTAAAGCAGTGGCGACCTTTTGGAGCAAACTTGATCAGAAACAGAAACAGAAACATTTCTGTGTTCAATGTTGACCACTACAGAGAAACAAGTACTTTAAAGATTTTATTTATTCTTTTTTTTTTTTTTTTAAGTAAACTCTGCACCCAATGTGGGGCTCGAACCAAGAACTGCATGCTCCACTGACTGAGCCAGCCAGGTGCCCCAAGAAGCAAGCACTTTAAAACAAAATATGGAACAAAGAAATAGTGCGTTTGGCTGATTTGGCTGTACCATGAGCAAAATTTTCCTCCGTTTTCGAAACTTTGTGAAGGTGGTCATACTATTTTCACGATGAATACAAAGCCTTCAGAAAGGTATGGCAACTCACAACGGAAAGCAGATTTCAAAGAGCACTAAAATGGAGATAACCACGTAAGGAATGTGGTATTTTGGAAGCATCTACTGTAAGCAAGCCCCTGAACTGTGCACCTCGTGGTGTCTAAAATGCACAACGGTTCCTCACAGGTCCTATTAACCCCACTCTACGCAGGAAAAACCCGCCTTGGAGAGGTTGGGAAACTTGCCCAGGGTCAGAGTGAAAAGGTGACAGGACTGAGACGCTGTCTGATCTCAAATCCCTTGCTCTTCTTGCCATGTATCCCCATCCCATGCTACCACATCAGTGGTGGATGTCACCAAACAAGACCAATGCATGTTAAAATGGCACTAAGCTGCGTAGCTGGGATCCGTAAGAGTAGCTCTGGTGGACTGACAAAGCGCTGAGGAGGCAGGACCAGAAGGGACCTCCCAGAGGACAAATACCTTCCTGTGATTCTTCGGATGAGCAGAGAGTCCGGGATGCTGAATTCAATCACAGAGTCCAGCTTCTCTTTCCTCTTCTCCATGAGGTTGTCAAGCTGTAAGAGAGTATGTGGCCCACCTAAGCTACCAGAGCTTGACTGGAGCCATTTCCCTCAAAGGAATGAATAGATAAAGGCCAACCCTTCATTTTCATGCAACAGTGACACAAATGCAAGGCACCCACCATTTCCGCCTGCCTCACAGTCCGAGGGAAGCCATCGAGAAGAAAACCATTCTTGCACTGAGGGGTCTCCAAATTCTTCTCAATGAGCTCCACTACCATTTCGTCGCTCACCTGGAAGTTAAGAACAAGACAGCCTTGGGTTTAAGTCCGTTAATTAGATGACATTAGCCCAACTCCAGGGCCAGTAGTTTGTTTCTATATAACCTGATTACTAAACAGTATGTTCTCTTGGCCCCAGAGAAGCAAAAATCAGAGCAAATCAGGAATGGTTCCATTTGGAAAATTCAGTTTCATGATTTTTGTGGCTGCCATATATACATTTTTTTCCCTTAAGATTCTCCTGTGTCCCACCAATTTGGGTGAAGAAGAGGATCCCACTGCCTATCACCTGAACAGTAGGGCTCCGTGTGTTAGGTCCTGAGGCCCTCTCCAGACACTAATCAGAATCCTTTCCATCTGCGGCGCCTGGGTGGCTAAGTCAGATAAGTCTCTGACTCTTGCCTTTGGCTCAGGCTGTGAACTCACGGTTCAGGAGTTCGAGCCCTGCAGCGGGCTCCGAGCTGACAGTGCAGAGCCTGCTTGGGGTTCTCTCTCTCCCTCTCTCTGCCCCTCTCCCACTCACATTCTCTCTCTCTCTCTCTCTCTCTCTCTCTCTCTCTCTCTCTCTCTCTCTCTCTCTCAAAATAAATAAACTTAGGGGTGCCTGGCTGGCTCAGTCGGTTAAGCCTCCAACTTCGGCTCAGGTCATGATATCACGGTTTGTGGGTTCGGGCCCCGTGTTGGGCTCTGTGCTGACAGCTCAGAGCCTGGAGCCTGCTTCAGATTCTGTGTCTCCCTCTCTCTGTTCCTCCCCAGCTCGTCCTCTCTCTTTATCAAAAATAAATAAACATAAAAAAAAACTTAAAAAAACTTAAAAAAAAAAGTATCATTTCCATCAGATAACAGCTCATCAGCAAGCAGCTGTCCTCAAAGCACAAGAAAGGTGAGGGCTTATTGCTGAGTGCTCACCTGAGGAGGGTGAGGACCAAAATGCAGAAAGGCGCCAACCTTGCATTTCACAATTCTCATTAGGCTAACAGTAAAGTGGTCCAGGCCATCCTGGACATAGGTAACAAAGAAGGTCACTGAACTGGCAAGACTGGGTCGGAACCAAGGAAGTGAGGCTCCAGCCCAACCGACTTGTAAGCCTCTCTAGAAGCCCCAGGGAGGACCCCTCCCAGCTTCTGAAGATTGCTTTTCCTCCTGAGCTTTCATAGAAAGAGAAGTTTCCTACCAGTGTGATAGTAAAGGCTGCCCATCTTGGTAGCTAATGCTCTTATCTCCTGGGACCAGCTGTGAACTTGGGGACAAAGTACAAGCTGTGTGACTGAGTAAAGGCTGGAGATAAGTAATCTCGTGGCGATATCCCAATTTTTTCTCAGTACAAGATATTCTGCCAAGACTCAAAGTCCAAAATATTTGGCTTTCTAGCAACTCAAGGTTTCACAAACACGAAGGGAAAAAGCTAGAAGTAAAGGGGCAGGTGGGCAGGCAGGGCACCACCAGATACAGCCGCCGAATAAGCTATCTCAAAGCCTGCCGGGAGGTACCTCGGGGATAAAGGCAAAGCCCAGTGCTTCCCCAATGAACATTCTAAGATATGAAAAGACCAGAGGGCCAAGTACAAAATGACTTTTTTAAAAAAAAAGTCTATTTGTTTATTTTGAGAGATGGAGAGAGCACATGTGTGGGGGAGGGGGCACGGAATATCCCAAGCAGGCTCAATGCTGTCAGCGCAGAGCCGGACGTGGGGGCTCGATCTCACAAACCGTGAGATCATGACCTGAGCCAAAATCGAGTCAGATGGTTAACCAACTGAGCCACCCAGGTGCTCCACAAAATGACTTCTGAAGGTGATTCCCAGAGGCCAGGTCTCAGAATAACTCGGCCACAACTACTCTATGGCACTAATCAAAGAAGATTTAGTGGATCATAGATTGTAATTGTCCAATTAGATCAATTGGACTAAAAACCTAAGAAAATGCTATTATATCTCCCAAATAGGAAGAATTACTTTTGTTAAACGTCAAACAATTCCGTTAGAGACACAGGAACACAGTAGTACAAAAATAGAGTAAAAACACTCTGTGGTTTCCCGTGTCCTCTCTTGGATACATGCTTGAGCTCTGGCCTAAGGATGGCAGTTTCATTTCTGGCTCTAAAAACGGGGCGTATTATAAAATGCATCAGCACAAAGGAACCTCAAGAATATGGTGAATAAAATAAATGCCCACAAATTCAGAATGAACCAAGTAACTCGCTACTCTAAAAGTTCATATAGTGTGCCGGTTTGTTAAAACACCCCACGGCACAGGGCTGCCCGACAGAAGGTTCTAGAGTGATGGAAATATTCTACACCGGTGCTGGTGAACAAACATATGAAATGTGGCAAGTGAGACCGAGAAACTGAATATTCAAGTACATTAAATGTAAATTAATCTCCATGGTCACATGTGGCCGGTGGCCACCATATCAGGCAGTGCAGATCTAGACTCAGGAATATCAACATTCACCGGTGCCACCAAACCTACCAGTTTCCCGGCATCCATAGTTGCCTTCAGCTTTTTTCCCAGTTCTGAGCCAGAAGCCACCATGGCCCTCAGCATGTCCCCAGTAGCCAAATGGCAGACACAGAAGTTTTCAGCCAATTTGGGTGCCTGTGGAGGGGAAGACAAAGACCGAGACAGAGTTAACACTGCAGGCCCTGGCATCAGACTGCCTGGGTGTGAACCTGGCCGTCACTCACTGGCTGTGTGAACTCTGGCAAATGCTGATTTCCTTACCTGTAATAGGGATAAAAGTACTTTATACTATACTGTAATGTATGATTATAGGGTTATAGTAAGAATTATGACATGTAAAGCACTTAAAACTACACCTAGCACACAGGAAGCTATTACCACGACTTCCACTAGACAAACACTAGTGACACAAAAGCCTCAGTTCATAAATGGGAAGAATAAAAATAGGATCAGTCCTTCTGGACACGGTTGCCATGAAGTTTATTTTTATTTATTTTTAAAATTTCCTTTAATGTTTATTTATTAAAATTGTTTTTAATGTTTATTTATTTCTGAGAGAGACACACAGAGTGTGAGCGGGAGAGGGTCAGAGAAACAGGGAGACACAGAATCTGAAGCAGGCTCCAGGCTCTGAGCTGCCAGCACAGGGCCTGATGCGGGGCTCGAACCCACGAACAATGAGATCAGACCTGAGCTGAAGTTGAACGCTTAACCGACTGAGCCACCCAGGGGCCCCTCATGTTTATGTTTGAGAGAGAAAGACAGAGTGCAAGAAGGGGAGGAGCAGAGACAGAGAGAGATAGAATCTGAAGCAGGCTCCAGGCTCTGAGGTGTCAGCACGGAGCCTGATGCGGGGCTGGAACCCATGAACTGTGAGATCATGACCTGAGCTGAAGTCGGATGCTTAACAGACTGAGCCACACAGGCACCCCAATTTTTATTTATTTTTTAAAGATTTTATTTTTAAGCAATCTCTACACCCACTGTGGGCTTGAACTTACAAATGTGAGATCAAGAATCGTACGCTCTACCGACTGAGCCAGCCAGGCACCCCGGCTGCTGTAAATTTTAAAGGAGTTCATGTATATAAAGCACTCAGCACAATGCCTGGCATATAACGTGTTGAATGAACATTTGCCAAAGGAATGAATGTGTGAGTGTCAAGTACTGTGGCCACTGGGCTGGGAGGCAGCTGGGCAAGGTGAAGAGTGCAGTTCCCCCAGGCAGATCTGGCCGTTCTCCTGTCCTGTTACTAATCTCTCAGGGGCTCAGTTTTCTCATCTGTTTAAAATGAAGGCAAAAAGCTTCCATCTCGGAAAGTAGCTCTGAGGATCAGACAGGATACATAAACAGAGCATTTGGCCAACAGTATACACTTACATAGTAGTTTTAGGAGGCAGTATAGCCTTTTGGTTAAGAGCTTGGGATTCAGGCGCACCTGCGTGGCTCAATCAGTTAAACATCCAACTTCGGGTCAGGTCATGATCTCTCGGTTCCTGAGTCGGAGCCCCGCATTAGCTCTGTGCTGACAGCTCGGAGCCTGGAGCCTGCTTCCGATTCTGTGTCTTCCTCGCTCTCTGCCCCTCCCCCATTTGCACTGTCTCTCTCTGTCTCTCAAAAAATGAATAAACATTAAAAACAAAAAGGCTTGGGATTCAGAGTCAACATACCTGGGTTTCAGGCACCAACGGCATGTAACTTGAAAAAAATGGTATTACCTTGCTAAGTTTCAAATTTCCTCTAAGTCAAATGGAAACAGTAGTAGTACCTCGACCACTGGGCTGATGGGATCAAAAGGAGTTTGGCATATGCACATAGGCACATAGTAAGTACTCAACTAACTGGTACTGTAACCCCTACCCAAATTCCACGTTCATTCATACAGAAAGAAAACACCGATGCCTCTTTCAAGAACCCTGCTGGCAGCCAGGAAAACAAGAGACATGGGCCCTGTCTTCTAGGCGCTCCTGGGTCGGTGGATAATACATCAGAATAAAGACTAGAAACAGGAAGAAACTCTGGACAGTCCAGCGTTGGTTATAGTGCCCCCCCACCCCTCACCCCCACCCCCTGCAGAATTTACAAGGAATACATGCAGTTCAAGAAGCTGAATCCTTAGCTTTCTGGTTCAACTGTTTTATAAAATAAGTACGGTTGGATTCTTATTCGAACCAGTTCACTGGGAGTTTTCTTAGTTGCACATAAGAAAAGCTAAATAGATGGGGCTCAATGCAGCAAATTCCAGTTTGTGATTCATGGACTGATTCATTTCGAGCAAAGAAATAACCTCATAGCAAAATGGAACCCAGCTGAAGAAGGTGTTAAAAACTACACTTTGGAAAAACAATGAGGGTCAGGACCCTCTGGTCCTCCAGGCTGGCGTGGTGGCCACAGACCCAGAGAACTGAGCTTCTCTGCCAATCTTTTCCTTGGTTGTTGAAATTAACTTGGGCGAACATTCTGGGGATCAGGCTTGTTCAAGGCGAAAGGCTGACCAAAACACCAGAGAAGGGCTGTAACCACAGAACCTAACTGTTCTATGTGTCTCCCCCCAGATTCTTATGTGCTGTTCCACATGACAGGATTTCATGGCTGTGGCTGTGGCTGTGTGGAAGAGCACTCTACGAGGGAAGCCATGGCGAGGCCGAAGTAGAACTCCTTCATTCTCTGCTGGCTGCATGGGAGTCAATGTGGTTGCAAAGAGCATGGACTTTGGAGTCAGTCAGATTTACAGAGGGATCCTGGCTAAGGCACTCAACAGCTGTGTGACCTTGGGCCAGTTACTTAACTTTTCAGATCGGTTTCCTCACCAATCAAATGGGGATGTCTACTGCATTTAGCTGTTGTGAGGATAAAATGAAAGAAGTACCGAGAACATTGGGCACACAGTAGGCATTCAAAATAAATAAAAGACCTCCCTCCATGGTCCTTCTCTTTTGCATTACTCTTTACTTCCAAACGACAGAAGCAGCCTGATGAAATAACCGTATTATATTCCCCCCAACTTCAAGCTGGTGTTTCAGAGCACTGCTTCTACTCCGAATCTCCCCGGCATGCTGCTAAAATGCAGATTCTGATTCCATAGGGTAGGGCCTGAGCATCTGCATGTTTTTCATTATTTATTTTTGAGACAGAGAGACAGAGCATGAGCGGGGAGGGGCACAGAGAGGGAGACACAGGATCCGAAGCAGGCTCGAGGTCTTGGGCTGTCAGCACAGAGTCCGATGTGGGGCTTGAACTCACAAACTGCGAGATCATGACCTGAGCCGAAGTCACATGCTTAACCGACTGAGCCTCCCAGGTGCCCCATGAGCATCTTCATTGTTAAGAAGCTTGCAGGCCTGGCTGTGCTGTTGGCCCCTGGACCACACTTGCTGCTGAAGCCCCGAGACACTTATGTCTCACTGGCCACGGACCAAGAAATAGACTCATCACCTCTGTGAGAACCCTGTTGGGGAGGGGGTGGGCTTCCGGGTGCATGGTTAAGAAGGGCTAAAACCACTAGGGAGATAGCATGGGAGTTTAATGTTCTCAGTTTTCAGTGTATTATCACAGTCATCTGGGGCACATGCTAAAAATACCAAGGCAGGCCCACCCGCACAGTTCACGACTGAGTGGTTCTCAGACACCACTCTGGGATTCCGATGCGCCGCTTGTGAAACCCTGGAGCAGTGGTGCAAGATGGGGTTTCTGGTGGTACAGACCTGGGTTGGAAGCTAGGATCTACAATTTCTTCGCTGTGTCCTGTTGAACAGTTACACAGCCTTTTTAAGGCCTCAGTTTCTTCATCACTAGCGTACAAACATTAATGTCCACTTTCAGGGCTGTTATGGGGATTTACTAAAATGATGTACGCGAAAGGATTCAGCATAGTGCCTGGCATTTAGGGAAATAAAGGGGAAACTATCAGTTATTGAGATCTGATTTAATCTCAAACCCACATGTTTTCTCACTTTGACATTATCTTTCTACCTTCAGTCTTTCTCACTCCCAGGTCCAATGCTCCTAAATAGGCAGCTGGAATCATCTCCCAAAATACTAGTGGGTGTGGTCCCCCCTAACCTCGCAACACGCACACAAATTCAGAAGCCTTCCATGTCTCCTCAGTGCTGTGGGGAAGAACTCCAAATATCTTAGCCTAGCACTCACAGTCCTCCACAGTAAACGTCCTAACCCTCCCAAGTTCTTCAAAGTTACCTCTGCAGTCCCCTGTCTGTATGCCCAGCACCACTGTAAATAGCGGCTCTATGTAGATTCCCAAATACCTAATATAAGCATCTCCGAGGACCTTGGCTCTTCTCTGTGCAGGAATGCCCTCTCCCTTCCCTCCAGGGTCCTAAGCTGTATCCTTCCCTGCAGGCAAATTCTGAGCATATTTCTCCCACCAAAAGTACTCCCAACTATCCCTTCTTCCTCTGACGAGGACTCCTATCAACATCGGCTAACTCTGAGTGTTTGCAACATGCCAAGCAATTTTTCCATGCATTGTTTTACTGTATTTAGTATGCATAACACACAACAAACCCATGAGGAAGAAGCTATTTTTATCCGCATTTTATAGATGAAATGTAGAGGCTAAATTGCCCACGATCACATAGCTAGTAACAGCAGAGCTGGCAAGCCCCAGCTCTTACCCATGACACTGTATGGCTTTATTAGAAAACAGTAACAAGCCACAGAGCCTTAGTGGCTATCCTTGGGGAAGGTGTGCAGGCGTGTGTCTGGAAGGGAGCACAAAGAGGACTTCACCATGCTGGCAACATTATTTTTCCTGATACGGACATAAGCTACACAAATATAATTGTGAAAATTCACACTGTGAAAATTCATCACGCTGCTCACTTATGGTATTTGTACCTTTCTCCATATATATTATACTTCCACGCAAAGTGTTTTAAAAAGCACAGAAACCTGTGTTTTGAATCTCAGCTCTGCCTCTTAGGTCCCCATGTAACCTCAGGCCAGTGATTCTCCGAGACTATTTTGTCATCTATAAACTGGGGATAATATTACAAACACCACTAGGTGGGTAGGAGGAAGAATGGAATACTCTCAACAAATTATAGTTCTTATTCTGACCCTGAACTACCTAGCATTTGTCAGCGTCACTCATCTGATACTTCCCACATGATACTTTGTACTAGTATGCATTGTTTGCGTGCATGTTCATTTCTGCCTCTCCAGCTGCATTAATAGCAACAGGGTAAGGTGGGGACTCTGCTCGAGACTCTGTCACGAGTTCAAATCCTGCCTTTGCTACTTCTTCATGGATATCCTGAGAGTAAGAGACAGCTTCTGGGCCTCAGTTTATCAGTAAAAAAGGCATGGATAACAAGAGCATCTACTTCCTAGGATTATAGGGTTAAATCAGATAACACATGTAACATCTTTGACCAGAGGCCTGTCACAGAACTAAGCAAAGGGGGACTACTATGGTATAGTGTATTCTCTTGAGGGGCAAGGGCTGCTCTCTGCATCTCCAGCACCAAAACCATCAAACACAACACACACAGGGTAGGAGAAAAATCTAACCCAGGGAAGGAAATAGCAACAGAAAGAGCAGGAAGTTTGGAGCCATTCAGATGCAGGACCTGCCAATTACTCGCTAGGTAAACTAGAGAACTGTCTCTTTGAACTTCAGTTTCTCTAACTGTAAAAAGGGAACAAGAGCGTGGGCCTCAGAGAGGCATTGTGTCACTGCGCGGACACAGCTGACGGAGTCTGACCTTCACGATGGCGGGTGACTGACTGACTGCAT
Source organism: Cryptoprocta ferox (assembly GCA_028646485.1). Lineage (NCBI taxonomy): Eukaryota > Metazoa > Chordata > Mammalia > Carnivora > Eupleridae > Cryptoprocta > Cryptoprocta ferox. The sequence goes on along the minus strand of CM053570.1, from coordinate 77,665,631 downwards.
GTGCCCGGCCATGAAGAACTGATATGAGATGGACACATGGAAAAAAACTGTGCACAGGGGCAGGCAGAGAAAACAGGAAACATGCCTCCGTTATGAGATCTGGGAGCCGATTTAAAATACTTTGTGAAGGGAGGGTGGGTGGAGAAGGAATGGCCACCAGACGACGGTTGTTGGGACTGGATCAGGGGTACCCGGGGACCCATGATACCATCCAGCCTTCTTTTGTGTATTTAACTCTTCATTTAAAAAAAGTTAGGATGTGTCTGCAGGCTAAATGCTGCCGCAGGCTGCCACTTTGCACAACCTCTGATTTATGAACACGGTTGTTTTTTTAAACTCCATAAAACTACCACCGCCAGTACTCCTATATCCACCTAGGAAAAGAAGGGCGTATAGAAGTTAAAGAACTTGTGTTTCCTCCAGTCCCAAGTACCTCTCCTCTACTTCTAGAAAGCCTTCTCTGACCAACGCCCACCATACGCACACCCTTATAAATCAGCTCCTAAGTATAATTTCTTCAAAACTTCCTGAATACATCACCCTTTACACCGAAATACATCCGAGTTGGGGGGGGGGGAAGGGAAATGTGTTATTAAGATGAGGGAGGGGCACCTGGGCTGGGTGGCTCGGTCGGTTTAGCGTCCGACTTCGGCTCAGGTCATGATCTCAAAGTTTGTGAGTTCGAGCCCCGTGTCGGGCTCTGTGCTGACAGCTCAGATCCTGGAGCCTGCTTCGGATTCTGTGTCTCCCTCTCTCTCTGCCCACTCCCCTGCTCACGCCCCCCCCCCTCAAAAATAAACATTAAAAAATATTTAAAAAAAAGATGAGGGAGTCAATAATTATTGAACACCTATGATGTGCCCGGTGGTCATGTACATACCTGGGGAGGCTTTATGTATGTAAAAACATCCTTGTCAATTTTTTGGTCTACGTGAGTAAGGACCCTGTCAGTCTCGTTCACTGCTCCATCTTCAACGTTTGGTGTTCACGAAATGTTTAAGTAAGGTAGATATTATCACCATGTTTCAGGTGAGAACATTTAGGCTCACAAGTTACAAAGCTTGCTGGGCTTTATTATAATATTATAAAACCCTCGTCTCAGCACTGGGATGGGTTACTCATTACGCAACTACTGAAATTATTAACTTCCATATGAACTAAGAAAAAAGAACTGATGCATTTGAGCTACTCTGTTCATCCGCAGTCACTCACAGCAAAAGTCTGCAGAGTCTGGGCTTACAGACTCAGAGTCTAGGCGGCAGTTTCCCTAATAACCAAGGGTGGTAGCAACAGGAAATAGGAGACTTCAAAGTTACTGAGGGCAGGGGATTAGGTAACAGTGAGTTCCAAGGATCAATCAGCTCCAGCTATAGAGAGAAAAGGGAAAGTGGTTGTTCTTGACCTAGTGCCCAGAGCCAAAAAGCATTTATCAGGAATGAACTGAATCTCCCAGACTTCTTTCTCATCACCCACATGAATCTATGCCCTTCATCCATTTCCAACACCATCAAGTGCCAAATAATGTGCTAGGTGGCAGAGGGGTCCCAAGAATGAATAAGACAAGATCTTTTCAAGTGCTAGGGAAAGTGGGCACAGAGCTGTCCTCAGAACACCATTCACTTAGGCTCTCAGACTTTCAGGAATTCCCTCTTTAGAATCTAAGAACAAGCTAGGACCTGTGGCCTGGGGGGCAATGCCAGACCTTAGGCAGGAAGGGGACATTGGTAATCCAAGCTATGGGCTTCCAAATCTTAAATAAGATCATAAATTCCAATCCTGATCTATGGGTCCATTATAGCCCAGATACCAAGTGAGGCCCAACAGTCAGCTAAAGCAGCAGGTTAACTTTAGACTCCAATCTCCTGGAGCCCCGTGGTTCTAGACTGCAGGAAGTCAATTCTGCTATCTTCAGAAAGCAACCTGACCTGTCTGGGCCTGGTTTCTTACCTGCACATTGAGGTGCCTTCTCCCATTCCCCCAACTTAACTGGCTCACTTCTCTCAGTAGTTCCTAATCAGCACAGGCCAGCTCCCACTCGGCCCCACGTGCTGGAGATGCTCCTCCACCTATAGTCATTAATCATTACAAGCAAGCTTCCCCTACCCGGAGTGCCTGGAACATAACCCTGGACAATCCACTCCCATATGGCAGGGAATCTGGGGTCCCCGACTCCTCTCTCAGGCTGTAATCTAGATGCCTCAACTCAAGGCTCTCCCTACCACTCTCTCAGCTTCTAACCCTTAAGGGATCTATATCAGTCCTTTGATCCCCCAACACGACACCTCAAGCCTAGGTCCCTCCAGAACTCTAATTCTAACTCAGACTTCCCCGACCTCCAACTGTACCCTCTCCCAAAGGCCTTCCCAGCACCCCCACCCCCTCCCCAGGCCTAAACCCACGGTCCCGCTCCGGGGCGATCCGGACCTCCTGACCTTGGAGTTCCACGGGCTCCGCGGCTAAGCCCGGCCCTGCAGCTCACCTGGGTACCCTTGCCAGCTCCAGGCGGCCCCAGCAGCACGGCCCGTATGCCTTTAGGGCACTCTGGGGCCGGTTCGGCTGCGGGGACGTTGGGAGCCATGGCCGCCGAGCCTCTCACTGCCCAACCCGCCGGCACACACCTCGCAGGTCCAGGCGCTTCCAGCCTAGCGCGCCGCGCACGCCACGCACGGCCCGCTCGCCGCTAACACTGGTCCGTCGCCACGTCCGTCAAGCCTCTCCGCCCGCCCCGGAGCGCGACGGACACTTCAACGCACCAACCGTGCGGCGATACTGGGGAAGGCTGCTTTTGATTGGACAAAATCAATGCGAGTAAGAAAGAGGCGGGCCATCTTGGACCGAGGGGGGGTTGGGGCTCGCGGCGGGTGTGCGGAGTGGGCGGGAAAAAGTGAAGCAAGACCAGAGGCCAGGCTGGAAGTTCCAGGTTGGCTTTGACAGTTAATGACACCGGCAACCCCGGTGAAGTCCTATGAAATTGCCTGTAGGAGTGCAAATGGGCGAAATCAGTCTCAGAAGACAAGTTGATAATATGTATCAAATTAGCAACTGCACTTCCAGGAATTCAAAAGACATAAAGATATGTGTCAAGATTTGGGTAACAAAGATAGTAATTGTCGCACTGCTAACAGCCAAAAAGGCCCAAATAAGCAAACCAAAGAACAAAACAAAAACAAAGGCAATATCCCAAATGTTCAACAAGAGATTGGTAAAATAAATTGCAACAAATTTGTATATTGAGTCCCCCCCATTGTATAAAAGATTTAATCACATGGGAAAGAAGTGTTCACCAAACAGAATACAAAATTGCAGTGACAACAAAATCCCAATTTTGAGTTACAAGTGAGGATCTCTGTACAGTGTGATTACAGGAGCCTCTCCCCTCTTTGGGCATTAAAAACATTTTTTTAAATGTTTATTTTTGATGGAGTGTGAGCTGGGCAGGGGCAGAGAGAGAGAGGGAGACACAGAATCTGAGTTGTCAGCACAGAGCCATGAGCTGAAGTCAGACGCTTCACCAACTGAGCCACCCGGGCACTCCTTTGTGCACTTTTATATTTTCAAAAAGCTCTATGATGAATTTTATAACAGATACTACTTTTATAGTAAGAAAATAACCTTTTTAAGTCAGGAAAAGGTACTTTTTCTCAAAAGAGATGACCTTCTCTTGGAGAGGAAAATAATTTCTACAGCTTTTTGGTGTGTGAAAGTTTCATCCACACCCCCCTATGAAGCAATGCCTGAGACCCTGGCAAGAACAGCCCCCAAGGGCCCCTTTGGACCTTTGGTCAAGAGTGTTGATTATGAAACACTCTTGACATCTTCCCCACAGGCCCCTAGCAACTCATTTCCTATATCCTGGTAGTGAATCTGCTCTCCCTTCAGCGTGGTCTCTTTCTTCTCTTTCACCTCACAAAAGAGATTAATGTTCATTCCTTGTCTGCACACTGGCCGTCTACAAGGTACTTGACCTTGAAGGAGGCAGAGATTGTTAAACCCATTTTGCAGGAAAATATGCAGTGGTTAGCCCAAAGCCACACAGTGGCAGAGTCACAATTAGGGCTGAGGCTGATTTGAGGTGCCCAGGTGGCTCACTCAGTTAAGCATCTGACTTCAACTCAGGTCATGATCTCGGGGTTCATGGGTTCAAGCCCCACAATGGGCTCTGTGCTGACAGTTCAGAGCCTAGAGCCTGCTTCAGATTCTGCATCTCCCTCTGTGTCTGCCCCTCCCCTGCTCTCTCAAAATAAATAAATAAACATTTTAAAAGTTAAAAAAAAATAAAAAGACGGGCTGATGAGCTGGTACCCCAGAGAGCACTGGGTTTGTGGGGACAGGGATGACGGTGGGGAACAAGCACATTTTATTTTTCTGGTGGAAGCCTCTATGTAGCCAAAATTCACTTCACTCCAAGAAAGCCACAGTTTTGCTGTGCCCAGGGCACCAAGCAAGGGGCATAGGAGCAGTCTTCCCTACCACCAATCCCTACAGTGATTTCTACCAGGCATGGATCCCTCAGGAGGAAAGGTAATTAAGACTACACATAAATACACACAGTGTAAGGTTTATTCACTCAATTTTTAATAATGTCCTAGTCTTTGGAGGCATATTGAAGATCATAAGGGGGATATTGACAGCCCAAGGGAAGGAAGGAGTACCTCATTCATTTATTCACTCAATTTAATTTTTGATAGTAACTGCTACCATCTAGCTATTATTGGGTACTGCATAACAGCCTGTACTAAAACACTTTACGTGCATTAATTACCTCATTTAATTCACACAACAAACTATATATGTATTTACTTTATTATCTGCATTTTTTTAAATAGAGGAAATTAAGGCAGAGAGAGGTGAGCCTGTGGTCTGTCTGACTGGCTGGTGTCCGGCACTGCCAGGTAACAAGATGGACAGTTTCTGTAGACTCGCAGTGCAGCTAGAGGGATCTGAAGGTTTCTCCAGCTAGAGGTGAAAGAGACGAGCTTGAAAGATACAGAGGATTTGGCTTTGGGGTGGGGGAGATTTCAGCTCGAGAAAACATTCAGAGTAAACCATCAGAGATAAGAGAGAATAGGGAGCGCTGTAGATTTTATCCGGTGGGCTTTGGGGAATTGAGAAATTTCTTAGGTAGAGCAATCATGATCAGATTCACATTTTATAAAGATCACTTGCAGAACAGACTGGAGAGTAGAGAAAGAAATGAACGCAAGACAAGCTAAGAAATATTTCTGTTCATGTTTTGTGGTAGGCAGAGCCACCCCCCTCCAGAGATGTTCACATCCTAATCCCTAAAACTTGTGACCCTGTTACCTTACACGGCAAAAGAGACTTTGCAGATGTGATTAAGTCAAGGATTTTGAGACAGAGAGAGATTATCCTGGATGATCTGGATGAAACCAATATAATCACAAAGGTCCTCATAAGGATAAGAGGGAGGCAGGAAAGCCGGAGGAGGAGACGTGATACGCAAGCAGAGGTCACAGTGGTGTGACTGCTGACTGGGCACCACAAGTCAAGGAATGATGCCAGCCTCTGGAGCTGGAAAGGCAAGGAAACAGATTCTCTCCTAGACCCTCCAGAGGGCACACACCTTCTGCTGACACCTTCATTTTAGCCCCGTAAGACCCATTTTGGACTTCTGACCTGAACTGTAGGATAATAAATTTGTGTTTTTCTAAGCCACCAAATTTGTAGTAATTTATTTTTTTATTTTTAAAATGTTTTTAATGTTTATTTTTGAGAGAGAGGCGGGGGGTGGGGGGAGACAAGAGTGCCAGCAGGGGAGGGGCAGAGAGAGAGGGAGACATGGAATTGGAAGCAGGCTGCAGGCTCTGAGCTGTCAGCCCAGAGCCTGACGCGGGGCTCGAACTCATGAACCATGAGATCATGACCTGAGCTGAAGTTGGATGCTTAACCGACTGAGCCACTGAGGTGCCCCTGTAGTAATTATTACAGCAACAATAGGAAACGAATGCATGTTCTTTGGATGCAAGCAACAGAACCAGACTCTGGCTACATTAAGCAAGGAAGGAAACCATTAGCAAGATACAGTTGTACGACAGGCAGCCTCCGGAACGACAGGAACCAGAGCTGCTTTGGGTAATCTAGATCTCAGGAATTAATGGACGATGCTGAGAAGGATATTATTACCTCCTCTGGCGTTTTCCATGTGGAGGGGCCTGCTTTAGAGTAACACTCTTGCTTCTTGCCTCCCCAGGGGAAAAGGAGGGTTTTTCCTCCTCAGCAAACTTACCTGATTGCTGAGTTTAGGGAGAATGAATGAAGCTCAGTTCAGCTCTCCCTCCTCTTTCTCTTTTAGATCCGCCTGCCCACAAGAACCATGTTTTTTGTTTTTGTTTTTTCTCTCTTCCTCCATGCTCTAAATTTCCCAGGGTCTGACCCTTACAGGGAAGATTATGATTTTCCAGTACTGCCTGACACTGGGTAGAGAAGATTGATTTTTGTTTTTGTTTTTGAATTCAGTATTAGTCATTTCACTTGTCTGTCAGACCTAAACGTGCATCCCCAACAGCTTTGTCAATAATAAAGGTAATATTTTGACCTCCCTCTGTTCTACTTCTTTAGCTACCTATCATTGAGTTCCAAACTTGGGTGAGGCTACCGCCGAACCCAACAAATGATTTCTCATGATTCTGTGATTGGGATGACTCATCCTGACTGTTTTCTATATCTGTGTCATTCTACTTAAGATTCAAAATCCTGACTTGGCTTGGATCTCATGTTCGCCCCTTGGCAAAGGTGGAGAATACCTTGATTAATGGTTCCCTCGGGACTGCGGGAATGGGAGAAGTAGTTCCCCCAAATGATGACAGTTTCTTGAAATAAGAGGGAAGAGCCATAGGGCATGCCGAAATGACAGATGTCCACAGTAGGGAGTATTGCAAAAGTCCAGGAGCAAGGTAATGAGGGACTGGCCTATGGAGGTAGAATTAATGGGAACTGACACCAGACCAGATGGGGATAAAAACGTCCAAGCCAGGTGACTGGGAGGAGGGTGATGCCATTAATATTCATCTCATTAATTCTTTAATTGATTCATCCGACATATATTTAGTGAGCATATATTATGTGCCCAACATTGTGCTTAGTGCTAGGGACCTGGCATTAAACAAGGAGGGCAGGGTATCCACTGTTATAGAACTTGCAGTCCAGCGGGGAGGAAAGGCAAGATAGCAATTTCAGTACAGGGATGGGGGCTACGCTGGGGAAGGAACAGTCTGCGGTGGGAACACAATGGAGGGGCACCTAGCCCAGATTTGAGAGGAGGTGACCTCTAAGAGACATGAAATCCCTAGGATGAGGAGAGTTTAACTGGAGAAGAGGGAGGGGACAAAGGGAACAGTGTGTGCCAGGGTCTGGAGGCAAAGGAGACCATGGCAAGTTGAGGAGAACCGTGGTACTCAGAGGAGGAACACCTCTCGTAAATTGAAATCCTATATTGCGAAAGGCTTGGGTGGGGGTTCGGGGGAACAGCCACGTCTCCTCCTGTAGGAGCTGAAAGGGCAGAATGTTGCCTGCCCTTCTGGCAACAGGAGAGTGAGCACATGACCGGGCCTGCCCAGTGGGATGCCTCTGCCCAGGACTTTGACCTTTGAGGGAGAGAAGCAACCAGCAGGGCAGGGCCGGTCTTGGAGAGGACCTGGGAGTCTTGTGGCAGTGGGTGGCCAGTGGCCAGTAGTGCCTGCCCTACCAGGCTTTTCCTGCGCCATGTCTTTGCCCGTGTGCTTAGCCTACATGCCTTGGGTTCCCATCCATGTTTGGAACTCGTGAGCACCCCACATTATTTGATACAGCCCTTCACTCTTCAGGTTAGCCACCAAACAGATGGGAGAGAGCTGAGAGGGAGTCAGCCTGCCTGGAGTTACAACTCGAGAGGGTGGGGGAAGAAAGAAGAGGGTGGTAGGCAGGGCTTTCCCTTCTGGTAAAAAGCAAGATGGCCCAGAGGGAAAACTCCTTTCCTGCCTGCCTTTAGATGTTGAAGGAGGATGCCATGCTTAATCTAACAGCCAGCCTGGGGTTGTGAGGGACAAGCTGAGAGGCTCAAAGAGAAGCTGACCCAGAGTCAGACATCACTGTGTCGCTAAATGAAACGACCTGGTATCACTTGCCTCTAGATTTTTGTGGTGGAGGCCATGTTTATCTTTTTGTGGTGGAGGCCATGTTTATTTGGGTATTCTGGCTCCTGCTGCTGAAAGGACCTCATGTGACACTGCAAGTCATCTAAGCCTTCGCCAGTTTCTCCTCGTGAAGTGTGGAGGATGATACCTACTTCATAGGATTAGAACGAATATCGACTTAGATAATGGTTGTGAAGTATTTAGCATAGTGCCTTGCTTATGATAAGCACTCAGTAAATGTTAACTATGACTGCCTGCAATTAAAACCATGGGGTTGGGGCGCCCGGGTGGCTTAGTCGGTTGAGCATCTGGCTTTGGCTCAGGTCATGACCTCGCAGTTCGTGGGTTCGAGCCCCACATCAAGCTCTGTGCTGACAGCTAGCTCAGAGCCTGGAGCCTGTCTTCGGATTCTATGTCTCCCGCTCTCTCTGACCCTCTCCTGCTCATGCTCTCTCTCTCTCTCAAAAATATATAAAGCATTAAAAAATAAATAAAAGAAAAACATGGGGCAGATGGGTTTGTCCTAGAAGAGGGTAGAGAGAAGAGAAGGAGAATAAGGACTAAATCTGGGGCACCAACGTCTGAGGGGAAAGAGGTGGCCTACAAAGGAGTCAGAGAATGATTAAAGAGCTAAGAAGAAAACCTGAAGTTTCATTCTACCCATCACACTCTTTTTCATCTGGAAGACTCCTACTCATCCCTCAAAGTCCAGTTTAAATATCCCTTTCTCTCTGAAGCCTTCAGGTGCACTCAACCCACAGTCTCACACTCTGAGTTAGTTGTCCTGATGTTCTGGCTCCCACAGCATATCCTTCTTTTCTTGCACTTATCATGATTTATTGTGATTTTCTGCTTTTATATCTGTCTCCTGCCCCAGACTGTGAATGAATTTCCCTAAGAGCAGAGGCATCCTCACTAGCATGGGGCCTGGCAGCCAGGGGTAATAATAAAAGCTAATGTTTGGTGATGGGTTACTCTGTGCCAGGCTCTATGCTAAGTGCTTTCAATATGGCAAATCATTTAAACCTCATGCCAACTCATGAGGTAGGTGCTACTATTAGCCTCAATTTACCATTGAAGAACTGTAAGAAATAAGAAGTTATTTAAACTCAGGTGGTCTGTCTTTGTAGCCTGTGTTGTTACCTACTATGACAAGTCATCCCATCTCCAGTGGACACTGAAAAATAAATGTTTGTTGATTGAAATGATAGAAGGAGTGTTACCAAAGCCAAGGACAGAATTTCAGGAGTGCATGAGTCAGCTTCGGTGGAGTGATGCTGCACTGACAAACAGCCCCCAAAATCTCAGCCAGAAAAAGTCACAGGTCAGCTGCAGGTCAGCTATGGTTCTGCTGTATATCAGGGATACTGACTGAAAGAAAAGGCCTGATCCAGAACATTGCTGCTCGGAGGGGAAAGAGAAAATATAGACAGGTATGCTGGAATGGGTTTGTACTAAAGAGGGCTGATAGTACACATCTCTTTCTGACTCCATGCTCAGTGATATCACACTGACAGGTTGAAATCAGTCATGGTGGGAGTATTTATACTGTGGAATTCTTTTTGGTCCCAAAGGGCCTGTTGTTAAATATTTACCAGTCCAGCACTAGAAAAGAACGATGATGGTAGCCCTTAAAGCTTCTGCCCAGAAATGACCCAGGTCATGGAAACACCACAGGTCACACATACTCCCCTTTTACTTACCAAATCAAGTCTCGTGGCCAAGCTGCAATCAATGGTACCAGGAATATCCTTCTCTCCCTGGGACCGGCCTAGGAGAAGGTGCAGTGAATTATTTGTGAACAATAAATAACATAGTCTGCCTCTCTCAAGGAGTCCACGATGAAGACTGAAAAATGGCTCTTGGAATTGGCCTTGAGGAGTTTGTCCATGACCTTTATTTTTTTGTTTTTTAATGTTTATTTATTTTTGAGAGATAGAGAGACAGAGCGTGAGCAGGGGAGGGGCAGAGAGAGAAGGAGACACAGAATCTGAAGCAGGCTCCAGGCTCTGAGCTGTAGCACAGAGCCCGACGCGGGGCTCGAACTCACGAAAGCAAGATCATGACCTGAGCCGAAGTCGGCCAATTAACCGACTGAGCTACCCAGGTGCCCCTGTCCATGACCTTTAACAAGGGAGTAGGTTCAATTGGAAGCTGGGGTTGGATGGAGGGGGTGAGATCCCTCATTCCTGAGGCTGTCCAGGGGAAGGAGGAAGACAGGTGAGCTGGCAACCAGAGGGAGTGGCCAAGTGGAAGACAAGGTGCCTTCTAGAAACAGTCAGCCTGTTCATCGATGGTCCTGACAGTCATTTTTAGTATTAACCGATCTCTGCAACTATGTTTCTTCCACCTTCATGCCAGGGTGGCAAAGAACAAAAGAGAAAGAGTCCCATTTTGAGGGTTCTAAAAGCTGAGGTCCTGGCCTAGGGGAAAAATATATAAATATATAAAAGAAACGGAGTCTGTGCCACACTGCTGGAAACTAGACACCCCTGCCCAGAGGAGAGAAGAGAGTTCGAGAGAAAGCCAGTTGAACGGTGCCATTGCTGGGCAGAAGCTTTAGGGGCTAACCACCACCATTGTTCTTTTCTAGGGCTGTGCTGATAAATGCTTAACAACAGTCTCTCTAGGAATAAAAAGTATTTACTGAACTATTATGGGTCACTGACAAGAGGGTGGCTTGCCCCTCCTTGCCCTGAGTGGCTTGGGGACGGGCGATGATAGGATTCCCAGACAGGAGAGGGCAAATCCTCGAGCAGAAGAGCATCTATCTCTTTTCTGGCGGTAGGAAGGGCCCAAGAAAGCAAGCGCAGGACCTCAGAGCCCCAGCCCCATCCCACCGTGCAGGGCAAGGCCAAGGACTTGAGACACCCCTGAGGGTTCGCACGTGACCCCATGTGCTCCAGCGGTGTGGGTTGGCGCGTGGTGGGCACTGGTGACAGGTAGACTAGAAGAGACCTTGATGAGGGCATAGGGAGGTCGCAGCGGGGACCTTAGCCGACTGATGATTGGAAAGCAAATGGGGACAAGGACACGCCACGTGCCCTCTTGAGAGGGGCCTGGGGTGGCGGTTAGCTGCTGCTGCTGCCGCTGCTGCTACTACTAAAACAAGCCCATAGTCCCTTAGCTAAAACCAGAGCTGATCCAGAATCTGGAATCCTCTGGACATTAGACAAAGGCAATTCGGGCACACACAGTGTGCTATGTAACACTGTTTAGTATGGCCCCGGGGGCAGCCCCGTGTAGTGAAATACGTGAATATTTCTGCACCAAAATGGATGGGCTACATAAAGATTCTAATATCGCCTCTTGTTTAAATCAGAATGTGTCACAAGTCAAATTCTGCTATCAAGTTACTTTTGATGCCATATTTTAAAAATCTTTCCTAGTTTAGTCCTAGGAGTCAGCCTGACTCCTTCCTTTCCCTCCTTGCTCTCCTCCAGATCCAAGGGGTCAGCCAATACACCTCTCACGTCTGTCTCCTTCCTTCCATCCCTCCTGTTGCATCCTGGCGCAGGCCACCTTCCCTTCTCACCGGGATTACTGCAACCACCTCCTGGCCGACCTCCTGTAGCACCGCCCCCCCCCCGCCCCCCGCCCCCACCCCGGTTCTGCTCCATACTGCCCCTGGAGAAGTTGCTCTAGAATGCAAACTTGGCCTAGCCGGGGTGTTCCATCAGGGAAGGGATGTGATCCACTGAGAAATACCAACAGATTTGAAGAATGTCAACTTTCTTTAATGGCCCCGGGTATGGAAACTTATCTTTTGGAGTCCATTAAGCAAGAAACAATTGCATGCTCCCAGATGGAGGTACGGGGGGCTTTTGCAAAGTTCTGCACTGAGATGTAAGCTGCTGCTGCTGCTTTTCCACAGAAGGAGGGTTCTACTGGGTGCAAGAAGCTCCCAGCCCCCACCCCCCGATTCTCAGGAGTCTGGTTCCATCCTGGGCCCTCCTGACAACTCAGGCAGGAGCTGGGTATGTGCCTGCCTGCTTACCAGGTACAAGTGATTTGTATAAAACACACATCCCAGAGTCAATATGGGCTTCAGTTTGCCTGGGAGTTCTCCCTGCAGCTCCCAAATCCAATGCCGGCCCCCAGAGAGTCTGGCTGGTCACATTCATGGCCCCATATCTATAGGCTACATTAGCCCTGGCTGTCAAGACCCTAAGCAGGCTGGGGCGCCTGGGTGGCACAGTCGGTTAAGTGTCCGACTTTGGCTCAGGTCATGATCTCACCGTTCGTGGGTTCCAGCCTGGCGTCAGGCTCTGTGCTGACAGCTCAGAGCCTCAGGTCTGCTTCAGATTTTTTTTCTTCCTGTATCAAAACCTAAGCCCATCTTCACCAATCTCTCCCTCATTTGGAGTCAGAATAACGAGGCTGGAGCGGAGACTCTTGCCATGTGGGCCAAGACCCACTTCCTATAAGCTTTGAGTCCAGTCACCTACACAGACCAATCCTCTCCCTCCTGCCAGAGTGCACCCCTCCTTCTGTGCCCTTCTTGGGCACCACAATCCCAGAACTGGTGCCCACTTCCCGATGTCTGTACCATACTTCCTGCTCTTTTGCCACTCAAACCACAACACCGAGATGTGCTTTTCTAAAGAACTGGCTAAGCCCAAGCCACTTGTATGAGAAGAGCCTTTCAGCTACTGTTTTGAGGTCACTGTGGCCAAATGCTGATTTCCATAAAAGCTACCAGTATTCCAAGAAGATGTTAACCTCGACAACTGCATACTTTGTTGGTAAATGCTGCACCCTGGACACTCCCCGTAAGGAAACCCTTGTGGCTTGAACCGGAAGTTTCAGTGGAAAATGATGATGTAAAACAGAGAGCACTGGATTGGCAGTGCTCCTAGAACAGCATTTATTGGGCACCTACTCTTCCTGGCAGTCAGAACGCTGTGGCCCCAGTTTCGGGGTTCAGATGAGACAGACAAGTGTGAGTGGAGGGTGATGATACAGCGTGATAAGTGAGGCTGGCTGCCCAATTTAGTCATTTATTCATCGGATGCATGTGTATTGAGCTCTCCTGATATGCTAGGGAACTGGGCGCTAAGTGTAAGCAAGAGAAGGACTGTCTATGCCCTCCCAAAGTTTATAGTCTAACAGTCCTGGGAGAAATAGACACAGAGTGCTATTAGCCTAATCTGCCTCTTTAGCAGAATGCAAATAACCTAATCTGGGCGGGGGGTGGGTGTTGTTCTAGGATAACTTTCTGAAGGACATGACTCCAGAAGAAAGTCCCAAAAGATGGGCAGGAAGGAGGCAGCAAAGAAGGGGGAAGGGCATTCCAGGCAGAGGGAACAGTTGAAGCAAGGGCCTGGAAGAATGAATCAGCTTCGCACATTTGCTAAGTGCGAGCAGCTGGGAATGACTAAAGGCCAGAGTTTAGACTAAACAGGAACAACAGATCTGGTAAGTGACTAGGCTGACACGGGCCACATCTCCTAGGGGCCTGGGTGCTGGGTTTAGGTGCTTGGACTTAACCTGAAAACAGTCGGAGCCGCTGGAGGAGTTTTCAGCTGGAGTGTTTATTAGTTAGGAAACAGACTCAGCTGCTCTAACAAAGACCCTAAACTAACAATGGCTTAAACAAGATAGAAGTTTACTTCCTGCTTCTGTAGAAACCCAGATAGGCAAGCCAGAGTGGGCATGACACAGAGACCACAGAGTTCTTCTGGCTGCCAGGCATAATAGGTGCTCAATAAATGCTGTTCTAGGAACACTTCCAACCCAGAGCCCTCTGTTTTGCATCATCATTTTCCACTGAAACTTCTGGTTCATTCCACAGGGATGAGAGACCGTGGTTCCTTCTGGTTTGTTGCTTCGACATCTTCAACATATGGCTTCCATCTCGTGGTCCAAGAAGGCAGCTCTGGCTCCTACCCTCACTTCTGCATTTCAGCCAGCAGGGAGAAGTAAAAGGGTTGTGGAAGGTATACCCCTTCCCTTTAAAGGCAGAACCCAGGACTTGCACACATCACTTTCATTCATATTGCACTCCCCAGAATTCAGTCGTACGGCTACTGCCGGCAGCCGGGGTGCTGGGAAATGTAGTTTCTCTTCCGGGCACACATGTGCTTCACTAAAAGGCAGAGGCTCGTTATTAAGGAAGGATGGATGCTGGGAAACGAGCTGTCTCCAACAGGAAGCGACAATCTTATTTACCTTTTGGAAAGATCTCTCTTGGAACAGGTGGCGGAAGGACTGGATGGGAAGAGATCAGAGCCAAGGAAAGAATCCAAATGAGAGTTATTGAGGCCTGAACCAAGGCAGAGACATCTGGGGTGGAGGAAGTGGACAGAGGCTTAGGAGAGAGTTGGAAGTTGATTGGACCAGGACATGGTGACCAACTGACTATACTTACAAAAGTTCTGTGCCCAGTGTATAACTAGTGCTTACAAGTGAGTGAATGTATGAGGTGAGAGCGGGGGCCAAGGACAACAACCATAAATAATGGCTCCTGGAACTAGTTTGATTCAGGAATATCAACATTTAAAGGTAAATATAAAATAATTTTTTTAAGAAAAATGACTTCTATTAACTGGTCTTCTAGCTGGTTCCAAAACGTTTGGTCAGTTTTAGTTATTAGTGAGTCTCTTATTTTGGGCATTAACTCTGTCTTTATTTCCTCCCCTTTTTCCTCTTCCTTCTCCTCCTCTTCCTCTTCCTTCTTCTCTCTCACTTCCTCCTCCTTCCTTTATCTTTGTCTTTTTATTTTCTTTTTCTTTTTTTTAAAGTTTATTTTTTTTATTTTGAGAGAGAGAGTAAGAGCTCGAGAAGGAGAGGGGCAGAGAGAGAGGGAGAGAGAAGGAGAGAGAGAATCACAAGCAGGTTCCTTGCTGTCAGTGGGGAATCCAGTGTGGGACTCAATCCCATGAACTGTGAGATCATGACCTGAGCCAAAACCAAGATTTGGACACTTAACCAACCGAGCCACCCAGGTGCCACTGTCTTTCTATTTTCGAATGATAATCTTGTACTGGGCTCCAAGGCCCAGCAGCAGGGCCTGTGGTGGGATAGGTGGACACGGTCTGCCCTCTCCTTCCTGCCCTCTGGAGGGAAGGAACAAGAAGGAAAATAGGACCTTCTTCCTTAGGTTTCCCTTGCTGGCCCTTGTTGATTCTGGCCCCTTCTTCACTGCTTATAAGGTGGCTGAGTTCCAGTTGTCAAGTGGCTCAGCTCATTGTCGGTAGTCCCGTAGCATGGGGCTGGGGGCCGCACAGACCATCCTGAAGAAAGACTCAGTGCCAAAGAGCTCTCCTCTGCTGGTGGCCTCAGGCTCACCCCTTTGCCTCCAGCAAGCCTGCTGCCCCCATCACATCTAACTTTTGCAGCCCCAATCCTGGCGCCTATGGACATGGACAGAATCTGTCTTTCTTCTTCTTCTCACCCACTGGCCACCCGGTCACACCCTTGCCCTTCTCTCTCCAGTGCCCTTTCCCCATTTCCCCTGCACCAGGGCAGGTCAGAAGTGCCATGGCTCAGTTGACATCTATGGGAATGAGAAGTCAGTTCCTTTTGGTGGCACCCCAAATCTAACAAATAATTCTCTTGGCTCTGCTCCAGTTATCTATTGCAGTGTGATAGACCACTCCAAATTTCATGGCACCAACAACCATCATTTTATCATCCTCATGGATTCTGCGGGTCAGGAATTTGACAGGGCACAGGGGGAATGGTTGGACTCCATTTGTGGTAGGCAGCCTCCAAGATGGTTGCCAATGACCCCTGCCTCCCAGTGTTCATGCCCTTGTGTGTCAGTCTACTCCCAATTTTTATCAAGGTGGGGCTGTGCCAATAGAATGTGGCAGAAGTGATAGTATGTCACTTCTGAGTTTAGGTTATAAAAGATATTGTGCTTTTTGCCTCTCTGTGTTTTGGATCACTCTGGAGGAAGCCAGCTGCCATGCTGTTAGGACACTCATTAATGGAGAGGCCCATCTGGAGAAGAACTGAGGCCTCCTGCCAATGGCCATGTGAGTGAGCTTAGAAGTGGATCCTCTGGCCCTGGAGAAAGTCTAAGCCCTTGGCCGGCAGCTAGACTGTAACTTGGAGAGACACTGAGTCAGAGCCACCCAGATATGCTGCTCTTGGATTCCTGACCATCAGAACTGTGCCAGCTGAAGACTGTTGTTTGAAGTTGTTACATTTTGGGGGAATTTGTTATGTGGCAATAGATAATCAATACACTGCTCCATGATGTCCCTGCCCTTAGCTGAGAAGACTCAAAATGACTGGGGGCTGGGATCACCTGAAGGTTGCTTCATTCAGGTGGCTGGTGCTTTAGCTGGGATGACTTGAAAGCTCTGTTGGCCTTGTCACCTGGAAGGCCTTCATGTGGCCTGTCCACGTGGCTTGGCTTCTCACAGCATAGTAGCTGGGTCCTGAAGAGTGTCTGTAGAGTAAGCCTTCCAAGAGAACTTTTGGCCTTGCCTCAGAAGTCAAGCAGGGTAATTTCTACCACATTCTGTTGTTACAAGTGAGTCACCAAGGCTAGTCTAGATTCCAGGGGAAGAGATTTGACTGGTTCTCTTGATGGAGGAGTGATAAGGTCACACTGCAGGAGAGCAAGTGGGATGGGAGATAGAGTGGCCATCTCTGCAGAACACAGCTGGAGCCCTGCCGCGTGGGGAGGAACCAGCCCATTGGTCTGGCCCTCGAGAAGAAAGGGATACGTGGCTTTTTGCCGGCAACACACCTCCAGCCCTGGGGTTAGTGTTGATTCTGCTGAAATGGCAATTCCTGTCAAGCCCTGAGAGGAGCCAGCCATCCCCTGAGCCTGGAAGGGAGAGTACTTCTGTCTTTCCTTCTCAGCTCTGGAATCTGGTGCTCATTTACCTTTCTGGACAAACAAGGTGGGTCCCACCTGGCACCTTGTCCCACCAAGGCCCACGTCCCTGTCCCTCCCAGCCACAGTGCTTACCACTTTACCTCAGTCAGTCTTGGGCTCACCAACTAGCCAGGAATTATGACCCCGTTTCACAGAGCAGGAAGTAATCTGACCAAGGTCACATAAGCGGAAGTGGTAGAGCAGGGACTCAGCACCATGACCTCTAAGTCCATGCTCTAGAGCCCTGCGATTCCAGAAAGCCTACTGGGTGTTGGAGCCTCAGCCCTGGTTTCGTCAGGGCCCTGCTGCAAGTGAGGCCGGTGTGAGCGGTGTGAGAGGGAGGGGTCCTCTGCCTGAGGGTGGGGGCTAGCTGTCAGGTGTGCTGTTTGGGTGAAAGGGCAGGAGAAACAAGAAAGGGAGAATCCATTTTAGCTTTTCAGGCCTCTCCCCAATCAATGAGTATTTCAGTGGCCAGAGGGTGACCGCCAGAGTGACACTCGTGGGTTCACTGCCCCTCTTCACTTGTTGGACTGAAATCCCCTCTCTGTCCTAGAAACTCTGTTTGGAGAGCCCTCTGAGCTCCTGGGACCTGTGGATGCTGGGTCTTGGGGCGATTTTCTGCCCGAGTGAACAGGTCTCTGTCCAGGGTCCGGCCTGCCCTGCCCCTCCTCTCCCTGCGACCCCTACTTCCCATCATGCCACACCTCCAGATCCCAGGATGGGACAATTCCCAGCACCTACTTGCCTGCCAGGCACAGAGCTCATGTTAGGGACCCAGAAATAAGTGAGATACAGGTCACAGTCTAGTGGGAGGAGAAACATAAGGCATTATCTGCCCGATGTCAGGTTAAAGGCACGTTGAATAAGGGTAAGAATCACACAAAGGTGAGAGTGGCTAACTCAACAATAAAAAGGAATGAGCCATTGAAACACAGGACAACATGGATGAATCTCAGAATCATCATGCAGAATAAAAGAGTGCAGACTGTATGATTCCATTTTCTTTTTTCTTTAAAAAAATTTTTTTTTCTACATTTTATTTATTTTTGAGAGACAGAGAGGGACAGAGCGTGAACAGGGGAGGGGCAGAGAGAGAAAGAGACCTAGAATCCAAAGCAGGCTCCAGGCTCTGAGCTAGCGGTCAGCACAGAGCCCAACACAGGGCTTGAACCCACGAACCGTGAGATCATGACCCGAGCCAAAGTCAGACGCTCAACCGACTGAGCCACCCAGGCGCCCCTGTATGATTCCATTTTCATGAAGTTCCAGGCCAGGTAAAACTATGGATGATATACAGATAGAAATAGGATCAGTAGTTGCTTGGGATAAGGGGGTTGGCTGGGAAGAGGCAGGAGGTGACGGATGTTCTGCAGAGTGTTCTGAGGAGGAGGAATATTCTAGGTGGTAAAAATGTTCTAAACCTTGATGGGAGTGTGGGTCACATGAAAATGTTTACTTGTTAAAGCTCATCTGTACACATAAGATCTGTGAATTTCATCATATGTAAATTTCACCCGTGACGGGCAGCATTCAAAATAGCCCCCAGTGACCACCACTCCCTACCCCACCCACCTCCTGGTGTGCATGCCCTTTGTGCAAACCTTGTCCCCTGAATTGTATCGGGTTGGTCTCTGTGGCCCATAGAATATGGCAGAAGTGATGGTGAGTCACTGCGGAGATTAGGTTATAAAAGACATTCATCATAGTCTCTTTCTCATCACTTGTTCTGGAAGAGGCCATGTGCTGAGCACCCCCATGGAGAAGTTCGTGTGGCCAGGAACTGAAGCCTCCTGCCAACAGCTGGGTGAGTGAGCTTACAGTAAGTGGCTTCTTCAGTCCCAGTTAAAGCTTTCAGGTATCAGCCTCTCTGGCTCACTGTGTGACCATGAACTCACGAGAGACCCTGAGCCAGGCCACCCAGCTGAGCTGCCTCCTGGTTTTGACTCTCAGAAGTCGTGTGGGATAATAAATGCTTGTTGCTTTAAGCCATTAAGTTTGGAGACTCACTATAAACGATGAATACAATATTTCAATAAACCTAACGTGTGGGGGGAAAAAGAGCCTCTAAGTGCTCTTGGCCCGGCTGGCTTTGCCAGGGACTTTCAAGTGCTTTCTGTGACTCAGACTTCTGGGCTCAGTCTCTGGAACCCAGAGATGAGGGTCCTGGAGCTCTGTCTAGACGTCGGGAACTGGTGTCTCCAACGTGGCCACAGCTTCTACCCAGGGCACCAGTCCTGAAACAGCTGCACACAGTGCCCAGCCCACACCGGCTGTGGGGAGAGGACTCTAGAAAAGCTCCTCCTTCATCTCTGCCTCATGCCCAAGTGAACCTGCAGGGATCCACGCAGGGCACAGAAGCTAATAACAGCTACTATTTTTGGAACCCTTTCTATGTGCCAGGTGATTTGCAAAGTGATTTGCAAAGTGTGTTGCGTGCATCTTTTAATTTACTCTTCCCAAGACCCCTGGAAATTGGTAAACCTATTTTACCATGGAGAAAACAGAGACCCAGCACGTTGAAGCCAATGCCAGGGTCACAGAGTTATTAGGGTGTGGCTGCTTTATTTACTGATTGATTTTTGAAAGAGAGAGAGACAGAGTGTGAGCAGGGGAGGGGCAGAGAGAGAGGGAGACACAGAATCCGAAGCAGGCTCCAGGTTCGGAGCTGTCAGCACAGAGCCTGACGTGGGGCTCCAACCCACAAACCACGAGATCATGACCTGAGCTGAAGTCAGATGCTTAATTGACTAAGCCACCACGGGCATCCTGTTTTAGACTTAAATCCAAATTTGTCTAGATCCCAAACTGAGAGGCAAGGAAGCAGCAACCCCAGATCTGAAAATACTTTTCTTATCTATTCCCTGTGAGAAAAAACCCACGCAGTCTTCCATCAGAGACAAGGGCACAATCGCAACCCAGATTCCATAGAGCGCTGATATAAAGAGACTGGCCCATGATACCTCAGCGCCAAGAGTCTCAGAGATCTTGGGAGTCATGGAGTCACAGAGGAGGGAACTGAGATCAGAGAACGAAGTGACTTTTCCAAGGACTCTTGGACCTTTGGACCATACTGCCCTGTCTCTGTCACATAAGAAGGGAATGATTGCCATGTGGGAGAAGCATAATGGGTTAAACGATGGCTTTGGGGTAGGGGAATGAGAGAGAAAGGGGAGTCACAGGTAACTGGCGAAATTGAGACCTCATAATGTTGTCTCGGGTCAACCCCACCATGGCTAGGGGCTATATAAACCAGCATCACAGATGGCCCCATTGAGAGCCTAGGCAGCCCTGGAGGACATCACAGAACAAATCCAGAACCGTGCCCAGCTCGTGGCAGGGTCTGCTCACAAGCACTGAGTTTACTCATTTACTGTAAACTTCGGTTGCCCTATTCATTCATTCATTCATTCATTCATTCACTCAATAAGTATTTATTGACCATTTGCTACCTGCTAAGTACTGTTTTAGGAGCATGGGATATTTCAGTGAACACAAAATCCTTGTGAAGCTTAAAATATGTAGACTTAATATATAAATTACAAAGCATCCCAGCAGGTGAAAGGAGTAAAGGAAGAAAAAGCAAAGAGGGGTAAGACCCAAGGGTGAAAACAGTGCATATGGAGAGGATGTGTTGACATTTTACAAGGGTGATTGGGTCAGCCTCCTTGAGAAGGTTTCTTTCAATCAAAGACTTGAAGGAGATAAGGTGTGCCATAGCTAGGTGAGCCGTGTGCACATCCGGAGGACATCCCTGGCAAAATACACACCTGGTATATGAGGGATAAAGGGAAATTATGTCTGCAACTTACTCTCAAACAGTTCAGGAAAAATAAATAATATGGACACGTAGACTCAGATAGCCGTACAATATGTATCAATATATACACACATATATAAATATACATGTACACAGAGAAAAAGAATGATAGAAATAGTGTTAAAATGTTAATATTTGGGGAACTTGGGTAAAGGATATGTACTATTTTCAGAAATTTTCTGTAGGGGCTCCTGGGTAGCTCAGTCTGTTAAGAGTTTGACTCTTGGTTTTGGCTCAGGTCATGATCTCATGGTTTCGTGAGTTCGAGCCCCGCATCGGGCTCTGTGCTGGCAGCACAGAGCCTGCTTGGGATTCTCTCTCTCTACCTCTCTCTGCCCCTCTCCCACTCATGCTGTCTCTGTCTCTCTCAAAATTACTAAACAATAAAAAATGTTAATTATACAAATTTTCTGTATGAATTTTCAAAATAAAAATATTTTTAAAAGAATTTATATTATTTTTTTAAATTTATTTATCTTGAGAGGGACAGAGAGAGAGAGTATGCCCACGAGTGGAGGAAGGGCAAGGAGAGAGGGAGAGAGAATCCCAGGCAGGTTCCACACTGTCAGCAAGGAGCCCGATGTAGGGCTCGAACTCACGAACCCGTGAGATCATGACCTGAGTCGAAATCAAGAGTTGGACGCTCAGCCAACTGAGCCACCCGGGTGCCCCAAAAGAATTTATATTATTAAAAATGGAAGAGGAAAAACACTGTAACAGAAGGAGTAGCCTGTGCAAATTGAAAGTCAAAAGAGGCCTGAGGGGTGGCTGGCTGGCTCAGTCAGTAGAGCGTGCTCTTGATCTCAGGGTTGTAAGTTCTAGCCCCAGGTTGGGTGTAGAGATTACTTAAAAATAAAATCTTTAAAGTAAAGGGAGAGAGTGAGAGAGAGCCAGAGTGTGCTAAGGGAACACTCAGGGTGCTAGCAAAGACAGAAATGGAATATACTGGTGGTTTTCATCTGCCTAGGAAACAACAGCCTATTTTTCCTTTGGGGAACCACCCCTTCCCCCCTCTCCTTCCATATTGATCCCATCTCTCATCTGGGGGAGAGGGGTAGCTCTTGACCCAGGCCTGGCTAATCAGAGACGTGCACCTCAAGGAACAGAGCCAACAGGACAGTCCGGGGGTCCAGAGCTTTAGTGGGGCGAGAGCCTGCCCAAGGAGGAAACCAGTCCAGAGGAAGGCAGGGCTCAGACCTGAAGCAAAGTCTGTGACTGAACTTGAACCCTTCAGTGGCTTCGTCACATGCAGCAAAAATAAATTCCCTTTTTGCTTGAGCCAGTGTGAGTGTTGGTAGTTTCTTACTCGCAACAAAAACGTGTTGATTGATCCAAAGCGTCCGGGACAGCATCTATGGGGAACAGCCATCTCTGAGGAAAGGAAGTTTAAGCAGAGTCCTGGGAGATGAGCAGTGGGGCAGGGGGTGGGGAAAATGCTGCTGGCAAAGGGCCCCAGGGAAGGAAAGGGCGTGGCCGGTTGGAGGAGCTAGCGGATGGGGGACCTGATGGTGGCAGGGAGGCAGAGGAACTGGGCAGAGAGGAGGCTGGACCTGGGTCCCTGAGGGTGGGCCTCTCAGGCAGGACCTGGGACTTGATCCCCAGAGCAAACGGAAGTCTTGCAGCCTTTGAAATTGGGATTGACTTAATTTGCCTTTTGACATTATTTGCATTTTAATAACACTCTGGGGCTGTGTGGGGACTAGATGAACCGGAGGTTATGAGTAGTGCAGGGGGATTACTTAGAAAATTATTGCAGACCTCCAGGCTGGAGACCTCCAGGCTGGACGACTCAGACAGTCGGGGCAGTGGGCAGGACAGAGATGGGATGGCTTTTGTGGCAGCCTGTCTCCCAAGGTGGCCCCCAATGAACCAACTGAACCTGGGACAGCGCCATAACCCACTGTAACCAACAGGATGTAAAGGAAATGACACTGTGCCTTTCCAGGGCAGGAGGTCTGGTGTCCGTGTTATTGAGGACTCTGCTCTGTGGCCTCTGTGAAGGAGCCTACCCAAAGGACCCAGAGTCTCTCCCCAGACGCGAGGTGTGGCTGGAAGCCTCAGAGAGGAAAGCACTCTCTGGCTCCCTGTGGAGTGGGTTTTATCCACCCTGGCTCTGACCTATCCCCTGAGCACAGTCTCTGTGTCTCTGACTTGTGAGTTAACTGGAGGCCTAAGTATTTGGGGATGTTTAGTCAGCAGTGGGGGAGGGGAGCAGAGAGCCCTGGGGTACAGACATGGCTGCCTGGCTCTACTCTTCCTGGGGGTGAGTGAGCAGTTTTCCAGAAGAGAACATGACTATACAGTGATTTAGAATTTAAGCTTGAGTGAGGCTCAGCACACGGGCCTCAGTCCCAATTTCCCTGGGAATGGAATGGAATGGAATGGAATGGGATGGGATGGGATGGAATTCCATCACCCACCCCCTTACACTGGGCAGACTCTCCCTGCCCGCTGCTGGGTGTTCCTCAGCTCAGGTCCCCAAACAAACCTCTCTGGAGGGCTGCTTCTCTCACCGGGCCCCAGCAATATCCTTCTGACACATTTCTGGATTTTCTCCTCTGGTCTCCTGCATCCTTGGCTCAGGGTAATTATACTAATGGCCACTACTTAGAATGCATTTCTTAATGCCAGTCACTTGGCAAAAGCTTTTATATACTCATGAATTCCTTACACCAATTCTAGGAAGTAGGCATTTTTATGCCTATTTTACAGATGAATAAAGCGGGGTTCACACAGGAAAGTAAGTTTGCCATTCAGCCCAGGTTGGTTTTTGGCCCAGCCTGTCTCTTGGGGACAAGAATCTTCTTTCAAGAGGATGCAGCTTCGGCCTCTTTGCCTGCTGTGTTTCAAGTTCATTTAGGCAAGGGTTCTCAAAGTGTGGTTCCTGGGCCAGCAGCCTCAACATCACCTGGGAACTTGTCAGAAATGCATATGCTGGAGGCCACGCCAGACTTACTGAATCCGGGGTGAGGCCCAGAACGAAGTCTGTGTTAACAAGGCCTCCAGGTGATTTCGATGCGTGCCCACCTGAGGACCCCTGGAGAATGCAGGCGAGGCAACAGGCTTCTCCGTTCCCCTGCCTGGGGCTGGCAGCTGGAGAAAGGGAGAATTTTCAGCTGAGTATTTTTTATTTGGTTGCCATTGTTTTCTTGTCACACTTGTCAGAAACAACTCAGGGCTGGCATGAGAGAAAGTGTGTGAATTCCTTAATTGCCGTCACCATTATGATTCTTTTTCACATTTGTGTTCAGCCTAAAAGAGAGTGAAAATAAAGAGACCCAAACTGCCAAATTCAGCATCTTAGCATCTTGTCTGTCTAGGGCAGGGTTGTGACTATAATCCCATATGCAGTCAACGCACTTGAACTTTGCCATCCTGGGCCTCTGTCCTGCCTGCCTCTGTGTCAGGGGACACAGACGCCTCACTAATACCCACGGTCTGCTCCACCATCTCAAATCCCTGACCAGCGTACCGTCTTGAGGGTGAGTCCGGGCTCTGCCTTGTGCCAGCTGTGTGCTCTTGGGAAAATCACTTGGCCTCTCTGGGCCTCAGGTTCTTCCATCGTGAAATGAGAGTAATAATTCTCACCTCGCAGGCTTGTTGCGAGGATGGAGGAAATGTATGTAGCATGGTGGCGCCACACACTTGCTGTGTGACCTTGAGCAGGTTAACCTCTTCTGCTTGTGTTCTCTCCTATAATACCAACAGCATACACCTCATAGGCTGTGAGGTTAGAGCTTACATCCATCTTAAAGGATGGATTGTAGCTTACAAGTTACAATGTTAGCTATTATTATTATTAAATTTTTTAAAATGTTTATTTATTTTTGAGAGAGAGAGACATGAGCACAAGCAGGGAAGGGGCAGAGAGAGAGGGAGACAATCCGAAGCAGGCTTCAGGCTCTGAGCTGTCACCTCTGAGCTGAGATCACGACCTGAGCTGAAGTGGGACGCTCAACCGACCGAGCCACCCAGGCGCCCCCGCTATTATTATTACTATTAAGTATTAAGCACATAATACAGTGCCTGGAGCCTAGAAGATGCTCAGTGAATGGTGGCTACTGTTCTTGTCAGTTTCCATCCTTAACCTGAAGACAGCGCTGACCTTATGATGCCTGAGGCTGCTTCCCCTTCCGATTTCTGGTCGCTTCGGGGATCTCCCTCTCACTGATGCCTTCCGGGAGTTTGCCAACTCCCGCTGGTGCCCTTTCTGCCAATTCATCTTGTGTCTGACTCTGAGTTTCAGCCTCTCTCCGGGTCTCCTGTTGTTTGTTCCTGGCCTGGCCTTAGAATTCTTCGTTCTGGCTTCATGCCTCCTTCCCAGCGCCTCTCTCATCTGCCTAAAGTTTGCCAGACCAGAGTTAAGTCCCAGCTCTGTTACTCACTAGCCGTGTAATCTGAGACAAACAATTTAACCCCAATTTTCTCATCTGTAAAATGGGGCTAATAATGTGTATCTTGCAGGGCTGTCTAAGGATTAAATGCAATCATTGTCAATACTCAGCACGGTTGGTGCCTGTCACATATCAGGTGCTCCCCAAGGTTTATTTACTTCTCTGTCCGCTTCTCCCTGTGGTTCAAATCCCATAATCACTCTGAACTGGTATACTGGTATGTAAAAGGGGGAAGTAATGTCTCCAGCCAGCATGTGATATCTAGTTTGTCTTTCTTCTTTTATAAAAAAATTTTAAGGGTGCCTGGGTAGCTCAGTCGGTTGAGCGTCCGACTCTTGGTTTTGGCTTAGGTCATGATCTCATGATTTGTGAGTTCAAGCCCTGCATCAGGCTCTGCACTGACAGCACGGAGCCTGCCTGGCATTCTCTCTCTCCCTCTCTCTCTCTCTCTCTCTCTGTCCCTCCTCTGCTCTCTCTGTCTCTCAAAATAAATAAACTTAAAAAGATTTTAAACAAATTAAAAACATTTTTAATGTTTATTTTTGAGAGAGAGAGAGAGAGAGAGAGAGAGAATGAGTGGGGGTGGGGCAGAGAGAGAGAGAAAGATAGAGGATCTAAACTGGGCTTTGCATTGACAGCAGAAAGCCTGATGCAGGACTTGAACTCACGAACTGTGAGACCATGACCTGAACTGAAGTCAAATGCTTAACTGACTGAGCCACCCAGGTTCCCCTTTAGTATTTTTTAAGCATATTTATTTTGAAAGAGAGAGAAAAACAGAGAGAGAGAGAGAGAGAGAGAAAGAGACAGAGAGAGAGAATGGGAGGGGCAGGAAGAGAGGGAGAGAGAATTGCAAGCAGGCTCTGAACAGGCAGCAAGGAGCCCAATCTCATGAACCGTGAGATCATGACCTGCTCCGAAACCAAGAGTCAGATGCTTAACCAACTGAGCCACCCAGGTGCCCTCTTCTTTAGTACAGTAAAACCTTGATTTGAGAGCATAATTCGTTCCGGAAACATGTTTGTACTCCAAAGCACTTGTACATCAAAGTAATTTCCCCGTAAGAAATAATGGATGATTTGTTCCACAACCCCAAAATATTCATATAAAAATGATTACAATACTGCAATATAACACAAAATAATAAAGAAAACACAAAACATAAAGAAAATTAATTAACCTGCCCTTACCTTTGAAAACCTTTGTGGCTGGGACGAGGGAGAAAAGAGAGAGGAGGGTTATTGTGCAGGACAACTGTCACTATCACTTAGAGAATCGCTGCGCTCTATTGACTCAATGGAATCTTTTTCTTTTCGTGCAATTTTAACAAGGAACCTATCCAGGGACATTCGCTTTTGCTTCCTTTTGAGGATTTCATGGAAATGTGATGTTGCATTGTTGTTAAACAGATTCATTGCTCACACTGCTGCAGTCTTATTCGGGTGGTGCTGTTCTACAAAATTTTGCACAGTTTCCCACATTGTACGCATCTCCCTAATCTCATTTGAAGTGAGGGGTTCCTCTGCCTTTCCCCCCTCCTTCCCTGCAGAGGAGATCTCCTCCGTAACCTCTTGTTGCTACTCATGATGCAGATCCATCAGTTCATGGGTGGTCAGATCCTGGCCATGTTCCTCCAGCAGCTCCTGAATGTCGTCCTCATTCACCTCCAGTCCCGTGCTCTTCCCCAAGGACACAATTTCATCGACAGCTGGCGCCCCTCCAGGTCAATCAGACCACAGTCTCCTCCAAGCAGAATTGAGAGTTCTCTTACGGACCCCATCCCAGGCTTTATCGATGATCATGAGGCAGTTGACAATGTGGAAATGATTTTTCCAAAACTCTCAGAAGGCAAGGTTTGTTCCTTTGGTCACCTCGAAGCATTGTTGAAATAGTGCTTTGGTGTAAAGCTTTTTAAAGTTCGAAAAGACTTGTTGATCCATGGGCTGGAGGAGAGGAGTGGTGCTGGGAGGAAGGAACTTGACCTTAATGAACTCGAATTCCTCCAGTAAGTCGTCCTTAAAGCCTGGAGGATAAGCAGGAGCATTATCCATACCCGGCAAGCCTTTGAGTAGCAGATTCTTTCCTAAAAGGGGTTTCTTCACTGGAGGACCGAAGACCTCATTGATCCATTCAACGAACAAGATACCCATGCCTTGCTGTTGGACCTCCACATAACGGTTAACTGGCTCTGCTGCACCTTGCATTTTTTGAAGCCTCATGGATTCTTGGAATGATACATGAGCAGAGGCTTGACTTTAAAATCTCTGGTTGCATTAGCACAAAACAAGAGGGTGAGATGGTCTTTCATGGGCTTGTGACGGGGCATTGCATTCTCTTCTTCTGTAATGAAGGTCCTGTCTAGCATCTTTTTCCAAAACAGTCCCGTCTCACTGCAGTTAAAGACTTGTTCTGGCAGGTAGCACTTGGAAACCATGAGCTTCTTGAACTCGGTAGCGAACGCCTCAGCTGCCTTAGCATCAGAACTCACAGCCTTTCCATGCCTCACAATGCTATGGATGCCACTTCTCCTCTTAAAGTTATCAAACCACCCTCCTGCTTGTCTTGAAGCCTTCTTCCTTTTCTGTTGACGTACCTGGCAGTTTACTTACCAGGTCGGTGCACAAGGCCTTTGCCTTCTTGCAGATGAAGTTCTCAGTCACAGTATCACCTGCTAGTTGCTTCTCGTTTATCCAAACCAGAACACGTGGTCATTGCTTTGATATTCTCATGATTCCTTTTGCTGCATCTAGCCCCCTTATTTCTCCTTTCTTCTTTAATATTGTGCAAATGGTCGATGTAGACATCTTATAAAATCTTGCAATTTCGGCCGCTCGCATACCTCCTTCATACTTCTCAATTATTTCCTTCTTGACCTCCACTCTAATCATCTCCTTCTTACTGCCTTTCTTTTCAACCTTTTTCTGCATGGGGGCCATTGTATATGCTCGCACGGATGTTGTCTACAGTACAGTATTCATAAGCTCTTTGTCATCTACTGTATTTAATGTAACTGGATAAGGCAGCAGAGGAAAGGGTCTCTCTCTGCAGGCAGCCTGACCTAGGATGAAGCAAAGCATTCCTAAACTGAGTCTTGTCTGGAAGAGCAAAGGACTGTTCATAGTTGCTTTGAAGTGACAAAAAATACATTAGTGCCAGTTGTGGGGCACCTTCCAATGTTCTGAAAAGTGACTGATTTCTGCCAAACACCATGGCCTGAGGCCGAGCATCCAAATATGGGAGACAACCACCCACAATCCCTAAGAGAGAGAGAGAGACAGAGAGAGAGAGAGACAGAGAGAGAGAAGAATCACTGGCTTAGTTGTGATCATGTGACATTTGGCATCATGTACAACTCATATTGCAAGACATCGCTTGTTTATCAAGTTAAAATTTATTAGAAATGTTTGCTTGTCTTGCAGAATGCTTGGAGAACACGTTACTCAGAATCCAAAGTTTTACTGTATTTTGACTTTATTAGGGTTGGGAAGAAGCAACAATGTCCCCCAACCAGCGACTATGCCTTCCCCCATCCCTTCCTTGCAGCTATGTGGGACTGAGTATCTATGTTTTAGCCAATGATGGGAAAAGAAGTGTTGGGTGGTGGTATGGATCAAATTGTGTCTCTACCCCCCCCCCCAAATTGTGTTAAAGTTCTAAGCCCCAGTACCACAAAATGTGATCTTATTTGAAAATTGGGTCTTTACCTAGGTAATCAAGTTAAAATGAGGTCGTTTGGGTTGGCCCTCACCCAAAATGACTGGAGTCCTTATTAAAAGGGGAAATTTGGACACAGAACCAGATACATACACAGGGAAGATGATGTGAAGACACTCGGTGAGAAGACAGCCATATGAGCAGGGGAAGAGTCTCCCCTAGAACTATCAGAGAGAGCATGGCAGAGCTGACACCTTGATTTGGGACTTATGGCCTCCAGAACTGTGAGACAATAAATTTCTGTTGTTTTAAGCCACCCAGTTTTTGGTATTTTGGTACAGGAGCCCTAGGAAATTAACCAATGTGCAATTTGGTGATGGCTGCCTAAAGTGAGCCTTCCCGATGGCTGCAATGTACAGAGCTGGTGTTTAACATAGTTAACAATCAGTACGGAGATGGGCACTGATCAGAGAGGATACCGAGCATGAACAATCTGTCTGGTCACATTGGTTAAATGTTAGTCCTGGGAATGCTCCAGCAGCCATTTTGGGCCATGAGGCTAGAAGCCAGGAGCGGAGGATGGCCGAGTTGAAAGAGGGGAGGAACCTTGGTTCTGATGACTTTGTGGAGATGCCACACCAGACTTGGACTGCCCACCTCTAGGGTTACACTGCAGACATGGTAGAACAAACCTGCGTTTATGGCTTTGTGAGTTGCGACTTTTTATTTTCCTCAGCCAAACCGAAATTTACCCGATGTCCAATCCCATTAAGCATTGGGAAGCCAGAATGAAATGATGAACCAGAAAGTATTTTGTAAACTCTCCAGTTCTACGCACACATAAGGCATTTTTATCATTGCAGTGTTTGTGACCATGATTATGGTTCGTTTAGGAAGGATAGGTTGGAATAGACTGACATGATCCTGGCCAGAGATCAGAGGCTCTTTGTTCTGCTTCAGCAACATGTTTTTGAGGGCTGTGCACAGAGAACAGTGGCATGAGAATGGCAGGAGAGGGGCCACCAGCCTTTGGGTTGGATGCCAGTGGGATGCCTGGGTGAGTTTCGTTGAGCTGGGGCCAAAATGCTCAGGCACTGGTTGGCAGGTAAGCATAAAGTTTGAATCAGGACGGATGGGTTTAAATCCAGGCTCCACCTTCACTTGCTATGTAACCCTGGGCAGGTCACTGAATTTCTCTGAGTTTCAGATTCCTCATCTGTAAAATGGGACCAATTATAGCCCCTATGACATAAGGTTGTCAAGGAGATTCAGTGACATCACATACCTAGTAGGGAAAAAAGATAAATCCACAGTGTATCTGTATCCAGTCCAGGTTACAGTGTTTTCTGCTCTGACTACAAACGGACGGAGTGGATTCTGGCTTGTTTCTTCTTACCTTTATTGATTCATTCAGTAAGAATATTGAATGTGCCCATTATGGGCTTACTGTGTACCAGGTGATGAAAAGAGCTAGTGAGGTGGACTTAGACCATAGCATCCAAATACAGCCAGCTGTTCTCAAAGGACAACTAAAAAAAAAGTACGGCCAAAGTTTGTTTCAGTGCCTCTCCTCTTCTCTTACTGTCATCTTTTCTTGAGGTTTCCCTTTGAGGTTTCTACCATGCTATGCTGGTCTACCCTCTTCCATTCAGTAGATGTTTAATTCAGAGTAGATGCCACTAATTCATACTATGGTGCAAATGACTACAAAGCTCTCAAACCATGGACCTGCAAATGACCCATCCTGTAAAGCCAGCTGCCCCTGAAAGGCTGTTCCTATGTATAGAAAGCAATGAGGTTCCAGGCAGAAGGACCTAGAGAATTCATTGATTCCGAACCCTCTCAGTTCACAGTGGGGTAACAAAAGCAGGCACACGTAACTTGGTCTAAACAGGATGACCCAACCAAGGAGTCATGCAGCCAGGCTGAGTGGGGAGCAGAAAATGGCTCTTCTATACTCCATAATCTACACCATATATGTGGTAAGTACTTTCTGATTAGGTTGTGTAGGATGCCATAGGGAGATACTGAGGCAGGACAAACACACACATGAGACCAAAAGCCCTTTGGCCCCACTGATTTGAAATGCTGCCCTCATTATATATCAAATCTTTCAATATGCATGAGACTGTTCTAGCCTCTGTTCTGTTCTACCGCTCTCTCTTCCTACAGAGCACCACGATGTTTTAAAGACTATAGCTTTATAACATATTTTGATATCTGGTAGAGGAAGTCCTCTTTTTTTTTCTTCCAAGAATGTCTTGGCTGTTTTTATACAATCACTGTTTCAGATGAACTTTTAACTTCTTCTTCTTTTTTTAAGTAGGCTCGGTGCCCA
The DNA here is from genome assembly GCA_028646485.1 of Cryptoprocta ferox. Classification (NCBI taxonomy): domain Eukaryota; kingdom Metazoa; phylum Chordata; class Mammalia; order Carnivora; family Eupleridae; genus Cryptoprocta; species Cryptoprocta ferox. Next base: position 77,634,460 of record CM053570.1, on the reverse strand, counting down.
ACATGGGGCTTGAACTCATGACCCTGAGATTAAGAGTCACATGCTGTACCGACTGAGCCAGGCATGCACCCCTCATATGAACTTTTGAATTAGCTTTTGAGTAACACCGGTATGGAACCTTCTTCAGCACTCTTGTTTATACCAGTCACGGGGCACTCTGAGAAGTCAGGCACCCAATTCCTGCCCTTGGGAGCTCACAAAATAGCTGAGAAGTGTAACCAAGCAAGAAGTGTAAAACAACAACAGGAATCTCGTGCTCTGGGTAACAAGAGCCAAATGAGTGAGGGGTCCACACAGATGTAACTGCTCTGAGTTCCATTGTCCCTGCATGCTAGGAAAGTCATGGGAGGCTCAACAGGGAAGGTGACATTATAGTATACTTTGATAGGTGAGCAGGCGTTTGTCAGGTATAGAAGAGAATAAATGCTTTGAGTTGAGGAATTCAGAGAATGCTTCTTGGAGAAGACATTTCATTTGAGAGGTGAGTAGGCATTTGCCCGATTCAGAAGGTGGGATGAAGGGAGGGATTGCCCTGAACTGGGAAGGTCCCAAGGAGGCTCTCTGAAGACATTTTAGCTGGGTTTTGAGTTGGAGGAATCAAAGACGCTGGAAGAGGTTAATTAAATAAAAAGGATTTTATTAGCAAAGGACATGACACGGAGATGACATTTGACCTGGGCGTTGAGGGTTGAGGGAGCAGATCACCAGAGGAGAGTGGAAGGAGTCACAGAAAAGATTTCCCGGAGCAAATAGGAAACCTCCTGGCTTCCTGCCCCTCGCTAACAACCAAGATCCAGGATCTAAGCGTCCCACCGCGTAGGCGCTAGGGATTCTGAGGTGGCGGCCCTGCAGTTCCCATTTCCCAGTGTGCGGCAGCCACGAAGCCAGCTCCGCGGGGAGCAAACTCAGGTTTGCGGAGCTGGGTGGCAGAGCTCAATGCTTTTTGTCGGAATCGACCAATGGGATGGCTGCACCCGGTTGCCAGGGCTACAGAGGGGGCCGAGCGGGGCGGGGCCTGGGCCCCCAGGGGCGGGGCCGGGAGGGGCTTATATAAGCGGACAGCAGGCTGAAGGCGGGGCGTGGGGTCGGTGGCTGCTGGGCGGGCGGGGCGCAGGCCGCGGGGCCCGAGCCGGGGGGAGCGGGCGAGCGGAGGCGCCGAGGATCCGATTCACTCGCTGGGGAGACCTATGGGCCGAAGCCGTGTAAATGCGTTTTAAGGCGAGTGCGGGGAGTGGCTCGGGGAGCCTCCGGGAGCGGGCGCGCTCGGCTCCAGTGCTGACCTGCCCCCGGGCCCCTTGCCTCCTCTCAGCAGGGGCCTCGGCTCCGCAACTGCCACTCCTCCTCGGGGTGTTGCACAAGTTTCGAGGTCACCGGCGACCCCCCCTAGCAGCACGCCTGGCTCTGGCCCCCGCGGAGGAGGACGGGGCTTGGTAAGGAGGTGTGGGGGGCGGGTCCTCGGCCCTGCACGCGGGAGGGCTCACCAGGACGGAACCTCAGCCTTCGGGTTCCTGCCCGGGAGCCCGCGACCCCTACCCACCATGTGGCCCCTGCACGCTTGGTTAGAATCCTAGCACGTCAGGACCAGCCTGGCCCTCCATTTACAAACGGTGAAACTGAGGCTACGAGAGGAGACTGGGAGTACCCAGTGTCACGCAGCGGAGAGAGGACTCGAACCTAAACTCTTGGTCTTGGGCTGAGACTCCTTGGTGGGGCCGCTCCCAGCCTCTTTATTTGGGCGTGGTCAAGACTGAGGGTCCCCTCAAAACTTCCCCACTGGAGCTTCTTGGCTTGCCTGTTCCCTCTCGTTCTTTCCCTTTTTGCTAAAACCCGAATTTCATAACTGGAAAGGACCTCCAAAATAATCCATCCATATAACAGATTGGGAAACTGAAGCTCGGAGAGGCAGTGAGTGACATCTAGGCATGTAATGCATTGTCCCAGTCCAGGATTCCTGGTCGTCCCCGCACTTCCCAGTGAACCTAAGCTCCCCAGGCTTGTGGGTGTGACAGGACTGAGCCCCTGGCTTGGGGAGGTCAGGGAGGGCAGCGGAGGGGACCCCCCTCCAGCGGCTCCCTCACTCCGCACCTCCCTTCCCTGCAGTGTGTTGCATACTTTCTAAGGCGGCGCTCCATCCAGCCCATCGGCTCCTCCTCGGCATGGCTGGCTACTTGAGTGAAACGGACTTTGTGATGGTGGAGGAGGGCTTCAGCACCCGAGACCTGTTGGATGAGCTCACTCTGGGGGCCTCACAGGCCACCTCGGTGAGCTGCTGGGATTGGGGGTGTGTCCCCTGTTCCCTGTGCAGGCCCAGCTGCCTTCTCCCAAAGGACTCCTCCGGCCTTCGTCTTCCTTCACTTATTTGGTGTCCAGTCCTTGCTGTTGGCCAGAGACGGGCTCATTGTATCCCCATTTCCTTGTCCTTGTCCCCAAACTTTGCCCTTCCTGCCTGCCCTGATGAACAGCACCCCACCCTCTGGGTCAGAAACCTGGGAACCCTGCTTCCCCCACACCCCCTGCTTCGGGGTATCACCAGGCTCTGACCACCACCTTCCAGTGTGGTCTTCCAGGGCCTGGCTTTGTAGATCGGGCCTCATCTCTCTAGGGTCCCTCCAACCTCCTCCCTGCCTCATCCCACCCGCTCCTACTGTATCGCAGACACGCGCAAATTCAGAACTGTTTGGCAGTTCCCCACTGCCTGCAGGGTCAAGCCAGAACTCTGTCTTCAGAGTCCCTCTCCCAGGTTTCCCCAGTGCCTATCACACTCCACCAGAGCCCAGCCACTACTGGTATTTCCCAGTGAGACCATGTGCTCTGTTACCACCCCGTTTCCCCGGCCTGTTCCCTCTGCCTGGAATGCCCTTCTGCCGGCCTCTCTTGCTCTTACCTATTTCTCACCTTCCTCATTACTCATCAGGGTTACTTTTTCCTAATCTCCCAGGAGGATTTTTTTTATGTCCTTTTCTCTGTGGCCTCCACCACAGTCTGTAGGAATGCCCGTCGAGTTTATTGAATGGGCTCGTAATTTCTTAAAGGGTTTTTTGGTTCTGTTCAAGACCCAAGCCCTGTCTGGTCTTAGCATAATGTCAGACACTAAATGGGCTTCAGTAAAAAAGTGTTGCATAAAAGGGAAACTGAGTCCCAGTGAGGGTTTAAGTGATGCTGTCTCACCCGTAGCCTCATCCACGGTGAGCCCTCAGCAAATCTGATGACCAGCTCACAGGCATGGGGCGCAGTGCAGTGGGATTAGCTCAAGGTGTCAGCGACAACCTATTTGTGGAAGACAGTGGGCTGCAGGCCGTAGCTTTGGGCCACAGGGATGTATCAGACGAATGGGCACACAGTTCTGATACTTTGGAAGCGTGTGCAAAATGCAGCAAGAGGCTGAAAGGCAGGGTTGCTTTCTTGGTTCGAGGGAGGTGGCATTTGAGCTGAAACTTGGAGGTGGATTGCCTTTTCGGAGAAGGGGTCTTCTGCGTGAAGGGCATGGTGGGAACAAGAGCTTGGAGGTGGGAAAGACGCTCCAGTGTGGAGCTGGAGTTTGAGCTGTAGCCAGGGGAGGGGCCGGAGCCAGATCACGGAACCCCTGAATGCAGGCTGAGGAGTCTGCCTTCTGTGCAGAGACTTTTAGAGCCGGGCTCGGGGCGGGTACCTGGGAGGACCGAAGATGGGCCGCACCTGGAGGGGGCTGAGCGCGGCCTCACGTTCACCCTTCTCGTGCAGGGTGATGTTGCTGCCTTCTTCATGGCCGACCTGGGTGCTGTCGTGAGGAAGCACTTCTGCTTCCTGAAGTGCCTGCCGCGAGTCCGGCCCTTTTACACTGTCAAGTGCAACAGCAGCCCAGGTGTGCTGAAGGTCCTAGCCGAGCTGGGGCTGGGCTTCAGCTGTGCCAACAAGGTGAGCCTGTGCCCCCCACTGGCACTCTGCCCCTCGCTGCCTACTCAGCACACACCTGGCTGGGTTGCTGCCGGTGGGCCCCGGGGAAGCAGGGGTGCCCTGCAATTGGCCCCTGCCCTCTGGAAAGGGCCACCCACTTGGGAGGCGGTTCAAGGGATCAGGGAGGGAAAAACAGGCATGGACGTTCTAAATTGGAACCTTGTGTGTCTCTGGGTAGGTGGGTCACCTTTTTAAAGGAGATTTTCAAGCTTCTTGGCATAGAGCTATTCATGGTATTCTTTCAATGAAAGGGAAACAGAACGAAAACACCTTTGCATTATTTTTTTTTCTTTTAATACGTCTTAACGTGTGACAGTACATTTTCTCAACTAATCCTTCGAGAATTCTGTTGTGTTGCCAATTTTGCTGCCTTTCTAATTCGATTAATGCTGTTGTCTTAATCGCCTCTTGCTTGTCTAGATTTACTTTGCTCATTTACTATCGTTCTCTAGTCGTTGAACTACAAGGTGCTAGCCAGTGTGTACATAGGGTTGGCAATACAGTGTTGAGCAAGACAGGCTCCCTTGTCCCAGAGTTGAACGCTTAGCTTATCTATTTTCATCCTGTTCTTAGTTGATAAAAGCCTTTTTTTTAATTAAAAAATTTTTTTAATGTTTATTTATTTTTGAGAGAGAGTGTGAGTTGGGGAGGGGCAGAGAGAGATGGAGACAGAATCCGAAGCAGGCTGAAGGCTCTGAGCTGTCAGCACAGAGCCCGATGTGGGGCCCAAACGCACGAACTGCAAGACCATGACCTGAGCCAGAGTCAGAGGCTTAACTGACTGAGCCACCCAGGCGCCCCTTGATAAAAGCCTTTAAGCTATAAAATTTTCTTCAGAGTATAACTCTGGACATATGTATTCATTCAGCAAACCTTTTTTCATCGCCTACTGTGGGGCTAAGTACTATTCCAGGTGGGTATTTAGTGAGTGAACAAAACAAACAAAACAAAAAAGGCCCTTTCATGGAACTTGCTTTCTAAAAAGCAAGTTAAATAATGAAAATCTATATTATTTTATAAGATGGTCAATGCTTTGGAGAAAATTGAGGTGGGGAAGGGAAGTAGGAAATGTTGGGAGGGAGGATTATACTTTTATATAGTTTGGCTAGGGAAGGCTTCACTGAAATTTGAATACAGACCTTAGGGAAGCAAAGGATCAAGCCAGGGTGATAACTTGGGGAAGAACATTCCAGGCAGAGGGAACAGCAAGTGCAAAGGCCCTGAGGTGAGAGCAAACCTGGTGGGTGTTGCATTGTGATGTTGTCATTACTGTTATTTAAAAAAATTTTTTTAAATGTTTATTTATTTATTTTGAGAGCGAGGGGAGAGGGGCAGAGAGAGGGGGAAAGAGAGACTCCCAAGCGGGCTCTGCATGGAGCCTGATGCGGGGCTCGAACTCAGGAACTGCAAGATCATGACCTGAGCTGAAATCAAGAGTCAGACGCTTAACTGACCAAGCCACCCAGGTGCCCCATTACTGTTACTTTTTTAATGGTTAGTAATGATTGTTTTTAGGGGAACTCCTTTTAAATCCTTGTCAGCAATATGGCTGGGTGTTTTGAGGAGGATTCTATATCCTGCAACTTTGCTGAATTCATGGATCAGTTCTAGCAGTTTTTTGGTGGAATCTTTTGGGTCTTCCATATACAGTATCATGTCATCTGCAAAGAGTGAAAGTTTGACCTCCTCTTGGCCGATTTGGATGCCTTTTATTTCTTTGTGTTGTCTGATTGCTGAGGCTAAGACTTCCAATGCTATGTTTAGTCACAGTGGCAAGAGTGGACATTCCTGTCTTGTTCCTGACCTTAGGGGGAAAGCTCTCAGGTTTTCCCCATTGAGGATGATATTAGCGGTGCGTCATTTGTATATGCTTTTATGATCTTGAGGTATGATCCTTCTATCCCTACTTTCTTGAGGGGTTTTTATCAAGAAAGGATGCTGTATTTGTCAAATGCTTTCTTTGCATCTATTGAGAGGATCCTATGGTTCTTGTCCTTTCGTGTATTAATGTGAGGTATCACACTGATTGATGTGTGCATATTGAACCAGTCCTGCATCCCAGATAGAAATCCCACTTGATTGTGGTGAATAATTATTTTAATGTATTGTTGGATCTGGTTGGCTGGTATCTTGTTGAGGATGTTTGCATCCATGTTCATCAGGGAAATTGGTCTGGAGTTCTCCTTTTTAGTGGGGTCTTTGTCTGGTTTTGGAATCAAGGTAATGCTGGCCTCGTAGAATGAGTTTGGAAGTTTTCCTTCTATTTCTATTTTTTGGAACAGCTTCAAGAGAATAGGTATTAATGCTTCTTTAAATGTTTGGTAGAATTCCCCTAGAAAGCCATCCGGCCCTGGACTCTTGTTTTTTGGGAGAGTTTTGATTCCTAATTCGATTTCTTTACTGGTTATGAGTCTGCTTAAATTTTCTATTTCTTCCTGTTTCAGTTTTGGTAGTTTATATGTTTCTAGGAATTTGTCCATTTCTTCCAGATTGCCCAATTTATTGGCATGTAATTGCTCATAATATTCTCTTATTATTTCTGCAGTATTGGTTGTGATCTCTTCTCTTTCATTCTTGATTTTATTCATTTGGGTCCTTTCCTTTTCCTTTGTGATCAAACTGGCTAGGGGTTTATCAATTTTGTTAATCCTTTCAAAGAACCAGCTCCTGGTTTCCTTGACCTGTTCTACCATCTTTTTTATTTCGATGGCATTGATTTCTTCTCTAATCTTTATTATTGCCTGTCTTCTGCTGGTTTGGGGTTTTATTTGCTGTTCTTTTTCCAGCTCTTTAAGGTGTAAGGTTAGGTTGTGTATCTGAGACCTTTCTTCCTTCTTTAGGAAGGCCTGGATTGCTATATACTTCTCTCTTATGGCCGCCTTTGCTGCATCGCAGAGGTTTTGGGCTGTGGTGTTATCATTTTCATTGGCTTCCATGTGCTTTTTAATCTTCTCTTTAACTTCTTGGTTAGTGAGGAGGATTCTAGAAAGAGACCCTCGAGGAGAAAGAAGGAGAGATAGCCTGGACAGGATGACAGGGGTAGGAGGATTCTGGGTGGGAAAGAGGCGTTCCGTGGTGGAACAGTGAGAACGAGAAGGTTCACCTTTATCAAAGACGAATGTGCATACTCTTAGTGAGAGCTAAGTGACCCCTATTGTCACCAGGAAGCCTCTTTGCATTAGCGCTTGCTTTGCACGCCTAGTTTCGTGCGTGTGTCACATGAATCCTGTGAGGAGCATAGGGAGAGAAGAGCCATTTTACAGTTGAGGAAACCATCGTCCAACCGCACACAACTTGTTCGTAGCAGGGCCAGGACCTCCCCCTGCGGCACACTGGGGCTCTGCTTGGGAGAGGAGGAAGGGGATCCTTTTCGGGCCTTCTCTGTCTAGGGGTTAAGAACAGGACCCAACCCCCCTGACTCATCCTGTACATCTGGAAACCCAGGGGTGGGACCCTGCGCCTGGCCCTCTGGCCTCAGGGCTGGCGTCCACAGAGAGCAGAGCTGTGAGGTGTTAGGGCTCGGAAGGATCTGGAAGTCCACAGGGACATTAAAAGCATGTACCGTTGCGGAGTGCTTCTGTCGCACCAGGCACTTTGCCAAGTGTTTTCTGTACATGATCTCATTTTGTTCTTGCAACAACTCTGTGAGGTAACTATTATTACCCTGATTCTGACAGCAGCCCTGTGAGGAAGCATTTAACATACGGGAAAGGAGGCACAGAGAGTGAGCGACTCACTGGGAAGTGGCCACTTGAGCAGGGCCGGTAGCAGGGAGTCTCCAGCTCTCTCACTGCATTTTTCCATTGTCCCTGGGGAGGGGACGGCAGAGCTGGGCCCCAGCTGGTGACCATTGCTTTAGCTAACGCCTGGGCTGGGAGAGGCCAAGGCCCCTCCCCGCAGGCAGGAAAGTCACTAGCCTTTGGGTACATTTACTGAGGTGGCTGTGGGATGCACAGCTTTTCTTGAAAGGCCGAGACTGCCCTCTTCTGGTGGGACATCACTAGTGGCTACAGTTGACAGCACCATACCTTGGCCCCTGTTGACCCAGGGCCCGGTGTGAGCTACGGATGAGTGTACACTTATCAACAGACAGGTCAAGGGCACAGGCCATGCCTTGCATGGGGCTCTGGTCCACCCCCCCACCTTCTCAAAGACCTTTTGTCACCTCTCCTACCCCATCCTGCCTTCTCTTGCAGTCTCTACCAGCATCCTCCCATCTTAAAAAGCCTTCCTGGGACTCCAAACCACCCCCCAGCCCAGTTCCATGCTCCCACTTGACAGCCAGAGTTGTCTACACTCGCCTGTCTGCGTGCACCTGGCTCTTTGCTTTAGTACCTGCATCTGAGCCACTGCATCCCTGTTGCCACTTTCACTGCTCTGAGGAATCTCCTCTTATCAACGTCCCCAGAGATCTCCAGGATCCAGTAAGCACTTTATTTTAAACGTTCACTTTGAATTATTCAAATGATACACTGATTCACTTACACACACACGTAGGCCATCAGCTTTATGTCTCCAGAGATCATCACCGTTATGAGTTTGAGTTTGGTGGGTATGTGGCACTTAAAAAATACTTACAAATATGATCCATAGAAAATATACAAAATATAAAAGATATTTATGTGGTGGGTACTGTGTCTCAGTAGCTTTAAATTCAGCGGGTGTTGGAAATCTGTCCACAGCAATGCATTTAGACCTTGTTGGGGACACTCCTTGGTCCTCTTATCCTGACTCTCAACAGCATTCAGCACAGTGACTGTTTGTTTTTGTCATAATAACACTTAATGTGAGATCTACTCTCTTAACAAATTTTCAAGTGTACAGTCCAGTGTTGTTAACTATAGACAGTGTTCTACAGATCTCTAGGACTGGAACTTGATGCCCACTGAATGGCAACTCCCCATTTGTGACATATTTTTTTTTAAAACACTCAACAATCACCTGTGCTCCCAGTTGTAAAGACTTCTGCAGCGAATCAGCTGATGAAGGGCACAGCTCTGCCCCTGCCCGGCCTTGCACGGGGCACCTCTGATACCCTACACCCTTCCCCCTGTACAGACATGAGTTGCAAGATGAGGTTTGCTGTGACGGGAATGATGTTACAATCGGTGTATTGTTCTCCCTCTTCTGGACTCGTTCTTTCTCCTTCCTTCCCCACAGGTCCCCGGTACCCGACCTCCCCGCTGTCTAAATGGGAGAGCTCCTCTCTGGATTCTGTCTCAGCCTCCCTTTCTCTTGTAAACTCTCCCTCCGCTTAGGGAATTTCGTCTCCTCCCACGGCTCTAAATACCGTCACTATGCCACCACCTCCCACGTTTTGATCCCCAGCCCAGACCTTCTATATCCAGCAGCTGACCTGATACCACAGGAGGCCTGGAACCCAGGGTGTTCAAACGCACTCCTGATCTTCCCCTTCGAGAAGGGCCCCTCGGCCTGCAGGGCGTGGAGTCAGACGTGCCCACAAGTCGCAATCCACCACCACACTTGTCAGCCCCGCCTCCAGGGCACAACTCCCCCATCTGTTATGTCAGCCAGGGCGATTGCGACTGGTCTCCCCAGAATCCTCTCGGCCCTTCCTGAGCCCGAGTTCACGTGGTAGCCAGAGCGACATGCATTTAAACCTCGCATCTGAAGTGCAAATCTGACCATGTCATCTCTCCTCTTGAAACCCTTCAAATGGATCCCCATGACTCGCAGGGTAAAATATAAACCCACATCAACCCACCTGCCTGCTCCTTTATCTTCCCCCACTGGGCTCCCCCTGCCCAGGCCCCTCTGGTGTTCTCTGGTCCTTGACTAGGCCGAGCACATTCTGCCTCGGAACCTCTGCACAGGCTGTTTCCTCTATCAGAAACTTTCTTCCCTTCCCTCTCCACCTGGGTACGGCCTCCTGCGGGGCTCAGCTTAATTTTCTGACCCTCAGAAAGGCTGTCCTTCACTCCTCACACCTGTCTTGCCGTCCCACTTTCCCCACAGCCTGAAAGCTTCACAGGGTCAGAAGCTTTGACCCTTGTGAGCTACTCACCACTTGTTTTCTTTAGTACCAGTCACAGAGCCTAGCATCTCAACAGAGGCTCAGGAAACACTTGTCAACTCAACATCGAGTTGAATTTTCCATTACAGTACTGTGGTTAAGAGCTGGTTGTGCTAAAGTCTGGCAGTCCTCTCGGCTTTGCCACTTGAAAGCTGTGTGACTTTGGACAAGTCACTTAACCTCTCTGAGCCTCTGTTTCCTGTCTCATAAGATTGATGAAGATTAAATGAAAGTGTATATAAAATATATTTTTTAATTTTTTAAATGTTTTTATTTATTTTTGAGAGAGATAGAGAGAACATGAGGAGGGGAGGGGCAGAGAGAGAGGGAGACACAGAATCCCAACGCAGACTCCAGTCTCTGAGCTGTCAGCACAGAGCCCAACGTGGGGCTAGAACTCCTGAACCACAAGATCGAGCCCTGTGTTGGGCTCGGTGCTGACAGCTCAGAGCCTGGAGCCTATCTTTGGATTCTGTGTCTCCCTCTCTCTCTGCCCTTCCCGTGCTCACACGCTGTCTCTCTCTCTTTCAAAAATAAACAGACATTAAAAAAAACACACACACATACGTTTCCATACCCACTCAGACTCAGGGTCTTCGGAAGCAAGCTGTGAGGGCAGCAACCCCAGGCCTGTTCCACTCTGCTCCTTACTGGCTGTGTTTCGGCAGGCAGGTGGGCTCCTCTGAACTCAGTTTTGTCCTCTGTAAACTGTGGCCAATAAATACTTCATAGGAAAGTTACCAGCATCACATGGGATAATGCACAGTAGTACCTTGCGCTGAAAAGTTGCTAACTTGAAATGAGAGTCTTATTATAAAATTTTTTAAACGTTTATTTTTGAGAGACAGAGAACGAGCCGGGAGGGAGGGGTGGTGGCTCATGACCTGAACCGAAGTCGGATGCTTAACCGACTGAGCCACCCAGGCGCCCTTAGAGTCTTATTATAAAACTCAGACTGGCTAAAGATGGCCCTGTGTCTGCTATAGCATTTCAGAACTGGCTTCCTCTTGGCTTCCTTCCCTTAATCATGGAGAGTCAGACTTGAGTTTGAAAGTTGGCCCTGCCTCCTTGGTGCTGCATAGCCTGAGTACTGGTCTCCTTCTCTATAGAGTGGATCCAGTACCCCTCTAATGGGGTTCTAAGGGGTAAATGAAGCAGTTAATCCAAAGCAAGGGTTGGCAAACCATGGATGGTTACCGCACCCAGGCCACTGCCTGATCCTGGGAAGCTTGACTAAATTGCAACTGTGCTCGTTCCCTGGTGCACTCTCTCTGGTGGCTTTGGTGTTGAGTAATCGTCAAAGAACCTCTACAGCCCACCCGGCCCAAACTATCTGCTCATTGGCCCTTTACAGAAAAGGTTTACTAACTAACATCTCATCTGGCGCCTACTTGTGGTAGGTGCTCAGTGACGATGGTTGTTCTCATCTTCCTCACTGTCTGTGCCATGAATGCAGCGATCTCATGGAATGGTGTTCTGGAAAGGTGAGGAAGAGGAGGCCCCTCGGGGAATGGGGCTTACCAGAGTCACCCAGCACAGTGCTACACGCACAGCAGGCCTTTGGATGTGGGATAACCTGGTTCGGTGAACTTTGCAGTACATCAAGGAATATTCTTTAAACATTAAATCTGTCAGGAAAATGTGTCAGATGTCTACTGTCAGGGCCGTTATGACTGCATATCATGTCTTTGTGTGAATTAGAAAATGTATCCCTGAAGACAGTTGTTAGGATGAATATACTGATTTTGTCAGGATGAGATGCTTTACTGCTGGGAAGTTGTAACAAATATATAAATCTACCATGTATTCTCTGTGGATGGGACCTCCCTCCCCTCAGTTGTACAGTGCGCTACCTGCATGACTGACTGGGGCAGCCTTGCCTGTCCAAGAATGGTGAACCAGCGTGAGTCCTGATTTTCATGTATCTATTGTATAAAAATGAGGCCCCCTTCTTAGGGACCTCCCCATGCGTAGCTATGACTTTGCCCCTCGTTTGTGCTTCTCGGCTTCTGTGGGCCCAGTAGGCCCTGAGCTCCTCATCATCACCTTTGGGACCCCACAGGCAGAGATGGAGTTGGTCCAGCGTATTGGCATCCCCGCCAGTAAGATCATCTACGCCAACCCCTGTAAGCAAATTGCACAGATCAAGTACGCTGCCAAGCATGGGGTCCGGCTGCTGAGCTTTGACAACGAGGTGGAGCTGGCAAAGGTGGTAAAGAGCCACCCCAGTGCCAAGTAAGCTGAGAACCACTCATATGGGGAGGCCGGGCTGAGTGTGAGGACAGCGGGGGCGGGAGGGTAGAGGTGGAGCAGAGGACCCTGCCCTGGACCCGGCCACAGTCACAGGAGATTGGGGTGGGCACTCCTGGACTGGACCCAGCATGCCAGGGCCTGACGAGGACAGAGGCAAGAATAACCATGACGGCCCAAGCAGAGCAAAGCCCACGGTATCATGGAGGTCAAAGTCATGGGCCGAGAGAGCAACAGGGGGCGGTCAAGAAAGCTGAGCCAAGGAGGTGGCATTTGAGGTGCACCCGGGGGGCGAATAGAATCAGGAGGGCGCACAGAGTGAACTGCTGAAGCAAAGAACGCATGGAAGTCGGAAACGGCATGGGACGTTTGAGAGATGAGAGAAATTTGGTGTGGCTAGAACGTATCATGTGCAAGGGGTGAGGGCGACAGTCAATGTTGGTCGTCACGGTCACAGGGCAGGGGCCTGATGCCAACGGGCCCTGGCAGGGGCCAGGGCTGGACTTCCTCGGGCTGTGGCTTTCACCTGTCACTTGACACCCTGGGGATTCTGGTGGGGGGCCTCCTCGGGGCGTTGGGGAGGCCAGGTGGTCGGACCACTCTGGTTCACCTGAAGCAGCTTCCATTTTGTCTGTTTTACATGATATTGGGGTTCTCAATAAGACTGTTTAAAAGGTGGTGCCCCTCACGCAAGAAATGCTGGAGAAGTCTGGCTGGTGTGGAGGCTGGCTCTGAAGAGGCGGAGCTGCCGGGGAGGATTGATGAGGTCGGGACCAAGGCAGAGGCCCAGGGCTGGGCCCGGGGGCATTCAGGGAATGGACTGAACAGGCCCTGGAGGCTGATCCGGCAGCGCAGGGACATGCAGGGCTCAGGCACCTGCAGGGTGGGCAGCTCTGAGTTCACGCCCCTTTTCTCAGAGAGGCCGTGGCTGGGGTAGGGGGAGACGGGGTCCACCCGGCAGAGGTGCCTGTCTCCTCAGGATGGTTCTGCACATCGCTGCTGAGGACTCCCCAAGCCGCCTGAGCTTCCAGTTCGGGGCATCGCTGAAATCCTGCAGACACCTGCTCGAAAATGCCAAGAGGAGCCACATGGAGGTGGTGGGTGTGAGGTGAGTGCCTGGAGGCCCCACCATCCCCACCAGGCCCGCTGCCCCTTTCCCAGCAATTAATCCATTCTATACGAGAGCCCCCTCCAGGCCTCCCAAGGAGGGCCTGCCCCTGGGCCTAGAGTCCTGCCATCGGAGAGTTTCCTCTCTTTGGAAGGAAGGTTTGGAGTGTCCTGCCGACTCAACCCCGTGGTCCCCACAAGGTCTTGTCCTCGGAGGTTCCAGGAGAGACCTGTGCAGGAGTTATTCCAACCTGTAGGCCAAAGGTTGTGCAGCCATATCTTTGCTCTGCCTCTTTTCTTGCAGGGCTATGGAAGAAGTCATAATAAAGACCTAACAGTATAGTTTTCATTGATCCCGTGCTTAGGATATGCCCCACACTGTGCTAAATGCTTCAGGTACATTATCCCACCGCCCTGTGGGATCTTGTCCCCACTTTATAGGCAGGCTATGCGGCTGATGGGCAGGTACATGCAGACCTGGCTGACTCCAGGGCCCTGGTCCTCATCCCAGAAGGCTCAGCCCCAGTGGCAGCCCAAAGGGATGGGAGGGACACCAAGTACCAGGGGACCTTGGATCTAGTCTCTTGTCCACTCCTCACTTGCCACAAGACCCTTAGTAATGCGTTTAACCTTCGAGACCGTCAGTCACGACATCTGTAGAGTGGGCACAGTGTCCAAGGTTGCTCCCGGCTGGGGCGGAGCTGGTCGCACCTGGGGCCCTGCATGTAAGCCGAGGCTCTTCCTCCCTTCCCAGTTTTCACGTTGGCAGTGGTTGCCCTGACCTTGAGGCCTACACTCAGTCCATCGCAGACGCCCGGCTTGTGTTTGAAATGGGCGCTGAGCTGGGCCACAGGATGCACATCCTGGACCTTGGTGGTGGCTTCCCTGGATTGGAGGGGGCCAAAGTGAGATTCGAAGAGGTAACCCTGGGGTCGGATGTGTGGTACTGGGCTCTGTGAGGGCCGGGGTGGGGGGTGTACTGGACACTGTGAGTGGGTCCTATGTGCTGTATACTGTGCTTAGTGCTTTATCTGGATTATCTTTTTTTAAATGTTTATTTATTTATTGAGAGAGAGAGCGAGAGAGAGCAAGAGCATGAGTGGGGGAGGGTCAGAGAGAGAGGGAGACAGAGAATCTCTGTTCTTCGCAGGTTCTTCACCATCAGTGCAGATTCTGATGCTTAACCTACTGAGCCATGTAGGAGCCCCTGGACTATCTTATTATTAGCCCTGTGTTACAGCTGAGCAAACTGAGTTTCTTGGAGGTTATGTCACTTTCTGAGCCTTAGCTCTGCCTGTCTGTAACTCATGCAGGTATCTGAAGCTTAACCACTCTTATTTGCTTAAGTCCTAAATCTCTTTGAGGGCCTGGTACGCTCTATTCCTCCTTGGGGGAACTGATGAGAACAAACAGGTGGGCGGGGAAAGGAGAAGCCCACCTTCTGTCTGCTCCTTTTGAGATGAAATCAAGAAAAATGTGTCATCGCAATCCCCACTCTAACCACTAGGGGGTCGCTTCTCCTTAGTAAGAGCCTGGACCTGGACTATCCACATCCAGGGACTGACCCTAAGAAAATAATCCCTGATGGACACAAAGAGTTAGCCTCAAAGATGAGCATCGTAGCAGTGTTCATAACAAAAGTCCCGTGGACTTTCCTGGTCCATCTAACACTCGGGAACTGATTAAATTATGAAACATTTGTATGACTTCCATGTGAGGCCATTCACAGAATCTGTTGAGTAAAACAGGTTATAAAACACATAGATAAGCCCTATCATGTTTATAACAAAAAATGGCGTTTGTATAAAAAAGAAAGGGCCACTCCAAAAAGTTATCAATGATTAACAATCTGCATGATAGAATTAAGGGTGATTTTGAGCTTTTTCTTCTCGTTATTTTCTGTGAAAAATGTATCATTTAACAGATTGGTCATTTATAAAGGAAAGTTCCATACCAGGGCTTCTGGAATCTGAACTCTTCCCATACTGGAGGCATTGAGGCAAGTGATTTACATGAGTAGAAGAGTCTTGACCCAGCTCTGTGTGCCTCCTGCCTTCTTGGCCAACTGTCTGCAGTCCCCAGCCGGGAACTTAGCAGCTGCCAAGTCCTTCTTTCTGAAATCAAAGAAGCTTTCAAGAAATAGACTTGGAAGGGCGCCTGGGTGGCTCAGTCAGTTCAGTGTCTGACTCTTGATTTTGGCTCAGGTCATGATCTCAGGGTTCGTGTGTTCAAGCCCTGCGTTGGTCTCTGTGCTGACAGCATGGAGCCTGCTTGGAATTTTCTCTCCCTCGCTCTCTGCCCCTCCTCTGCTTGTTCGTTCTCACTCTCTCTCTCTCTCTCTCTCTCTCTCTCTCAAAATATATAAACTTTAAAAAAAAGAAAAAAATTGTTAAAAAAAAGAAATACACTTGGAGATATATCAAGTCCTTAGTACGTAAACCCCACATTTCAAACATGTAACTGTCCCCCACCCCCCTACCACCAGATTGCTTCTGTGATCAACTCAGCCTTGGACCTCTACTTCCCAGAGGGCTGTGGCGTGGACATCCTTGCCAAGCTGGGGCGCTACTATGTGACTTCGGCCTTCACCTTGGCAGTCAGCATCATCGCCAAGAAAGAGGTTCTTCTGGACCAGCCTTGCAGGGAGGGTAAGTGCCAGGTGGGCAGCACAGCCCCATTTTTTCCTGAAGCTAGCGACAGTGACTGGCCGAGCAAGGTCTGGTTTTAGGGGATGGGGAATCTGAAGGGTGGATCCTTGCTTTAGGGAAACTTACAACCAAATCCTCTCTTACCCCCAAGGCACTTCTTTAGTATTGTTTTTTCCTATGCAAGTTTATATTTTATGAAGATTGAGATGAAAACAACCTCAGGGAGAATACTTTTTTAACCCATTGTACAGATGAGAAAACTGAGAGTCAAGGAGAATATAAGTGAATTGCTTAATAGGAAAAAGTAAAGCCTGCATTCGACCTCATGTCTGTCTCCTCTCCCAAGTACAGACTTTTACTCATCCTACTGATTCTCATAACATAACCAAAATAATTAATAACAACTCATATTTGTCTAAGCCTACAAATAGATGACAGAACAAATAGGCATAGAGAGGTTGAGTCACTAGCCCAAATTCACACAGCTGGTAAGGGGCAGTGCCTGGATTCAAGTTCAGGCTAGGCTGACTCATGGTTCTCTGCCCACACTGCAACATCAGTGCTCATCCTTGCCTTTTCAGATAGATCAGTTCTCCCAGCAGACCCCCGAGTGAGTGGGGTCAGGGACTCTGATCCTGGGGCTTTGTTTTCTGCTCTAGGACCCTAGGCAGGAGAGCTGAGGTCTGTGTGTCTTCCCCTGAGAATCCACTTGGCAGGGTGGTGGGCTCCGGTAGAATGTCTTCTGTGTGTGCGTGTGTGTGTGCCTGTGTGTGTATGTATGTGTGTGTTTCCTTTATAAATCTGGGTGATTGTCATATCTAGTCCAGCCAGGACACCTGGCTTCTCATGTGAGCTCATGCGCTTGCCCCATCGTGTGCCTCTGAGCAAGTGGCTTAACGTCTTGGGGTACTGAGTTTGGCTGGGCTGCTCTTTTGCCTTTGCTGGGCATCCAGGGGCTCGATGTCCCAGGCAGCGTTGCTCAGCTGCAGGGGCGGGTGTGCACAACACGAAGCGCGTGTCATAGGAGGAGGCAGGACCCACCCCATAGTTGAGGAAGGGGCAGCCTTTTTGCTTCAGTTACCTATCACCCTCGCTGAGCCTGCCATTGCGCCAACTCCCCACCCCACGCCCCTCACACTGCTGCTTGTACTGCCCCTGACCTCTCCCCTCCCCACAGAGGAAAGCAGTTCCACCCCCAAGACCATCGTGTACCACCTCAGTGAGGGCGTGTATGGAATCTTCAACTCAGTCCTGTTTGACAGCACCTGCCCCACCCCCGTCCTACAGAAGGTGAGCCTCTACCCCACGTGGGCCTGTTTTCAATTGTGTGTGTGTTTAAACAACATTTGGGGGGGTGTTTTTATCTAATTTTCAAAAAGTAAAACATATTCATTGTAGAAGACAGTGGGATGAAGAAGATTATCACCCATAATCCCACCACGTAGAGATAGAGGCTTTGAACGTTAGATTTCTCAGTCTTTAAAGAATGTATTATATTGAAAAAAAAAATAAAGTTGGATTGCATTGTTTTGTAACTGCTTTTTTTCCACTCAGTATGGGGTATAGGTCTTTCCATACCATTCGCAACAACATGCTTTGACAACATGCTTTTTGAAGACTACATAGTATTTTAACTAATCTAACCCTAGTGGTTTGGTTCCCTGTTTTTGAGCACTGCGAGTGTATCTTGACATCTATCCCTGATCAAGCCCTGGAACGAATTTCTAGAAGTAAAAAGAAACCGTTCATCTTTAATGGGTTTTTCCAGGTTAACAAAGGAAGGCACACTGTTGTATTTTTGTCTGTGTAGCCCCTTTTCTGGAAGGGAACTTTAGTGCCTAACCACACCTAGACCATCAGGAGCTCTCAGTGTGTTTTTCTTTCGCTCTCTCTTTCCATCCTGTCTAGTTTTTCAAGACCCACTCAGATGTCAGCTCCTCTTTGTAGCTCTTCCTGCCCCTCGTCTATCACAGGCAGAAGGAGCCCCCCCACCTCCAGGTGCCCATGCCATGACTTGTGTCCTCATTTCATAGCTGGGTTGTTAAATGTCGTTTTCTCCAGCTAGTCTGAGTAAGCCTCCCTGATGTGCTCAGGAATTCAGTTTTCCACTGTGATGTGCTAGCCCTGCCTGCATTCTTGTGGTTTCCCACATCCTTCTGCACTGAGAAAGGACTAGGGCTGGCCTAGGCCAGCCACGCCCCAGGTCATACAGGAGGGCGGCAGCTGCTTCCCAGTTCCCGTCCCCTTGGACCCCCTCTGCATTCCAGTGCCCCTCTTCCTGGTACATGACGTCCCTGACCCACCCCCCCATTCTCTTCAGCTCCTCAGATGAACAAGACTATGGGCCCATCCCACTACCACACCCCCCATCCAGGGTCTCTGTTTTGATTAATCTCCTGTTCTCAGGCCCCTCGATGTGACTGACAATCTTTGTGGTCTGTCCTGTTCCTCCTCTGACGATGTTGAAGTTTCCTCCTTTGGGCTGTCAACCACTTACCAGGTCCAGCCATGTGACCAGAGGCGGGGTGGGGCCCCAGTCTGGTGGTGGAGACAGATGACAGCACACATAATAAGTTAGCTATAATTGTGTTGGGAGTGTGTCAGAGGGACCCAGACTGGCTGGGGGTCTCTGCACCTTCTTCCCCAAGGAAGGTCCCTGTCTCTAGTCAGGACGGCAGCTTTGCATCCCTGCTCTTTGTTCCCCAGGACTTTGTGTTTGGACCTTACATACAGAAAGTTATATTAAACGTAAACCTTCTCAAAGTACACTTCTCATTGTTGGAGGCTGCTTGGCCCTTTTTTTGTTTGCTTTCTTTCTTTCTTTCTTTTTAAAAATTCAGTAAGGGGCACCTGGGTGGTTCAGTCTGTTAAGTGTCTGACTCTTGATTTCAGCTCAGGTCATGATTTCATGGTTCGTAGGTTCGAGCCCCATATCAGGCTCTGTGCTGATGGTGTGGAGCCTGCTTGGGATTCTCTCTCTCTCTCTCTCTCTCTCTCTCTCTCTCTCTCTCTCTCTTGCCCCTCCCTCGTGTGCCCAAATGTGTGCATGTGCGTGCGCGCACACACACACTTACACACTTTCTCTCTCTCTCAAAATAAATTAACATTAAAAAAATTTAAAAATTCAGGGAGCCTGGGTGGCTCAGTCGGTTGAGCATCTGACTTTGGCTCAGGTCATAATCTTGCAGTTTGTGAGTTTGAGCCCTGCGTCGGGCTCTGTGCTGACAGCTCAGAGCCTGGAGCCTGCTTCAGATTCTGTGTCTCCCCCTCTCGCTGCCCCTCCCCTGCTCATGCTCTGTTTCTGTCTCTTTCTCTCAAAAATAAACACTAAAAAAATTTTTTAAAGGAAAACTTTAGAAAAATCATAATACGATTATCAGATTAGAAATGAACAATTCCATAGCAGCCCCCATCATCCTGCCTCATAAAAGGTTTTTCTAGTTGCTGTGCTAAAATCAGTAGCCAAAAAGGTCCACATACTGCATTTCGTCGATTTGTCTCTCTCCTAACCTATTCGCTCGCCAGCCTTTTTTTTTTTTTTTTATTCTTTATTTGTTGATGAAACTGAGTTGTTGGTCCTAAAAATTCCTGCATTCTGGATTTTCTGGACTGGTGAATTCTCTGGATTTCCCTTCGGTGCTATTGAATATGTTACACGATGCCTTGTGTTTCTTTGAAATTAGGTCATTAAATGGTTTCAGTAGATTCCCAGTTTTGGGGTAAAAAAATTTTTAAAAATAAAATAAAATGGGAATTGCAACTGCCTCTCAGCTGAGGTGTGAAATAGTGGTGGGCATGCTCTGCCCTCTCTCACAGAAGGGGCCTGCTAGCAGATCGTGCAGTTAATATTTTTACAGGTGCTTGTCCATTTCCACTCATTTTCCAGAGTCATAAAAAGAGCTAAGACTTAACAAGTCTGTTGCCACATGCTTTTGGAATATTTATTTTCCACATTCTCTGTTTCCCTTTTTCTTCAAAAATGGCTTTAAATGCTTTTTTTTAAAAGTTATTTATTTTGAGAGAGAGAAAGAGAGCAAGCACAAGTCGGGTAGGGGCAGAGAGGGAGAGAGAATTCCAGGCAGGCTCTTGGGACTGCACTGATAGTGGAGAGCCTGACGTGGAACTTGAACTCACAAGCCATGAGATCATGACCTGAGCTGAAGCCAAGAGTCAGAGAGGCTCAACTGACTGAGCCACCCAGACGCCCCTAAACAATGGCTCTAAATGGCAAAAGGATAGCTTTGCATTATTCCCTGCAAAGTTAAAATTTTTTTCCACTGACTTTTTATTTATGCCACTAATAAGAGAACTCATTATAATGCAAGGATGTCTTTTCTTTTTACTTTATTGTGAAAGATCATTTGGAACCTCTTTTCTCAGGATCTTTATAGATCCATACATAGAATTTTCCCCCAAACGCTTTAGAAATTAGCTTAATGTTTTTTAAGAAGTGGAGCTAAGGGAAATAATTCAGAGCACTCGAGATCAATTTTACTTATTAACAAAAAGCTCATAAACAAGAATGTTAAGTTATATGAACAAGGATATATTTGTCTCCCTTTTTTAGAATATGAACTTCCCAGCCCCTAGATCAGAGCCTGGCACACAGTAGGTGCTCAATAAGTATCTGTTGAATTAATCAATTAATGAATATAGGATAGTTGGAATTTCTGACTTTAATATGTGCATGTTTTTCTTTATTAATGAGACTAATAAGTTATTAACTTCTTACATACATGAATATTATTTCTGCCTATGGAATCTGTGGCTTTTCTTTCTCAATTTTATGCATTCATGCTGCTGGGTAAGGTACTGAAGCACCTTTTCTTTTTCCTCTACTGGTCTTCTCTACTACCTCCTTCTAGACTCTTTGGATGCCTTCTGCTTCTCCCTCTCTCCCTTCTTCCTCTCTCCCTCTCCTTCCTTCCTTCCTTCCTTCCTTCCTTCCTTCCTCCCTCCCTCCCTTTTCTCACCACTCATATTTGCTATTCATCCATTCATTTAAAAGATATTATTCATAAAAGCACCTACTATATGCCAGATTGCTAGGCATGGGGGATTCAGGGGGTGAACAAGGCGGTCATTCATGATCTCTGGGGTCACAGAACTCAGAGTCTGACAGGGATGACAGGCATGAGCAGATACATTTCACAAATACCTAATTATAAATTTTGACGAATGCAATGAAGGCAAAGCTTGTGGGTGGAGCATGGAGCTTCAGGAAAGACTTTCATGAAGCTGTTGTAGCTGAGATCTGAGAGAAAATTAGGAGTTGGTGGGGTTGGTGCCTCGGGAACAGCATGGGGAGGGAGGGCTGGGGCTGGGGGAAGGGAAACGAGGTTGCCCTGGGAGCCCTGGGGTAACTGGAGCACAGTGAGCACAGTGGGGATGGCCATGGGGAGTAATGGGCAGTCAGGGTTTGCTCATGTCCACCTTCCAGTCATGGCTCCTCCTCTAGGACCTGCTTGGCAGGATCCCACACTGTGACAAACTGCACTGGTTGTCGGCAAATGGTCTGTGTTACAGAGTTCTTTTCTGGATTTTTCAGTCATTTAAGGAAAAAAATTTAATTTTATATAGTTGATAGTTGTGTCTTTGGGCAAGTCATTCAATCTCTCAGAGCCTCACTTTTCCTGAAATGGGAGGAATTTTTGTCTACCCCATGGGGTCCTCTGTGACCTCTGCCAGGTCACCCTGTGATTACCTGTTGGAGGCCCATCTTCCTCCCCTGACAGAGCCGAAGGGAGGCTGGGTCATACTCACCTATGTACTTCTGGGTTCTGTACCTAGGATGGGGCCTGGCATGGAATGAGAGCAACTGGGAGGCCTTCATAGAAGAGGGAGCCCCAGGGCTGGGCCCAGAGGCCAAGGTGGATTTGAGGAAGGGGGAAGGGCTACCCAGGGTTTGGAAAGCAGCAGATATGCCAGTGAAGACTGAAGCAGGGAGGTGGTAATAAGAGTAACAATAATGATAGTGCTGTCTTACTGGGCTCTTATCACGTGCCAGGCACTTCTAAATGCTCTACATACACTCATTTATCCTTTCAGTAATCCTAGGAGATAGGTACTACAATTATTCCCATTTTACAAATGAGCAAACCGAGGCACAGAGGGATTAAGTACCTTGCCCAAGGTCACACAGCTAGTTAAGTGTTTGTTAAGGCTGCGCTCAATGTGACTATCCCTGTCTCCTGCAGAAATCATCCGCCGAGCAGCCCCTGTACAGCAGCAGCCTGTGGGGCCCTGTGGTCGATGGCTGTGACTGCATAGCTGAGGGCCTGTGGCTGCCGCAACTACACATAGGGGACTGGCTGGTCTTTGAGAACATGGGCGCCTACACTGTGGGCATGGGTTCCCTCCTTGAGGGGGCCCAGACCTGCCGAGTCACGTATGCCATGTCCCGGGTGGCCTGGTAAGGGGGCCGGGCCCTGCTGGGAAGGGGGTCGGGGAGGAGAAGGGAGCAGGTAGGGAATGAGGGAAATCTGAGAATTGAGACCGGCTTCCATGTAATCCAGCTTGACAAGTAGCCCTTGGCTGCTGATTCAAGTGAGGCCTGCACTTGGCACCTGGCCATGGCCATGAATGAGATGGAACTTCCCCTGAGGAGATCAGCATCCTGTGAGAGACACAGACAGGCAGACAGGCACTCCTCAGAATCCTGGGGGGCGAGGGTGGGCTGTGGAGCCTGAGAACCCTCCCTGATGCCCGGACTGACTTCCCCAAGGAAAGAAGATGGTAGGTGAAGGGGAGTTAGCCAGCAGGAAGCAGTAGGGGGCTCCAGGCAGAAGGAACAGGGAGTGAGTATGCTGCCTTCAAGAAACTGAGGTTTGTTGTGGCTGGAGAGGGAGCAGGGCTAGATCTGGAAAGGGCCTTGAAGGCCAGGTGAAGGGCTTTGAGCAGTGCAAAGCATGGACTGATTTGAAGCAGGGGAGTGACGTGGTCTGGTTTGGATTTTAGAAAGACCACTCTGGATACTGGGGTGGGGAGGGGGGAATAAGGGAGGACAAGGACAGATGTGGATTGAGCAGAACAGTTGGGTGGCTGCCCTGTGGCCCGGGAAAGACTTGCCTGCTGGCTGAGCCTCCACAGGAAATGTACACTGCACTAACCCTGCTGGCCTCACCGGGCCAACGCTGGGGTCCAGCGAGACAAGAGGGGCACAAGGCAGACAGAAGTCACGTTTGTTGAGCCTTTCTGTCGGGCCTTAGGCCAGACATCATATGATTATGTCCTCTCACCTGCACAGAACTCTGTGGGATCCGTGCTATCACAGAGACTTTGGGTCAGAGCTTTCGGGGCTGGGGGATGCCCGGGGAGGCAGGAGCAGTTGGGGGGACTTCCATGCTGGGCCTCAGGAGTGAGTGCCACCTATGTCCTGGGGGACACGCTGGATGCTTGAGGGATCCCCCCCAACAATGCAGCAACCCCCGCTTGAAGGGGCACAGCATCCAAGTCACATTTCCTTCATCCAGTCAACAGTCCTTGGTTGTACCTCCTCCCCCAGGGGCACAGGATGGGCTGATGCAGCCATTGTGACATCAGGGATATTGTGACAAGGCCTGAAACAAAGTTAAAAAATCCACCACACAGGCCTGCTCCTCCCATTCCAGCTCCATCTTAAGCAAACACAGACAGAGGAGGCGGTGGGGAGTCAGTTTATTCATTACTAGAAACAAAAAATTTTGTTTTTCGGCCATGCCGAAAAATTCCCCGTTATCAAAGGAGTCCCAGAAAAACATCCTGCTTGCAAGCCTGGCTCTGTGCTGGGCCCTGGGGGGAGACGAGCACCCTAGACGGCACGGTGACCTGCACACACGGACACTGGCGCAGAGGGCAGAAAGGTCACTGGGGAGTGAGAGACGGCAGACTGGGGAGGGGTGGTAAGGCTGACGGGTACGGAGGAGGTAGCCAGGCACAGGAAAGCTTGGGGGAGCAGTCTGGGCCGAGAGATGTGGGGGCTGGAGTCCAGTCCATTCACAGAACTGCAAGTAGTTGTGCCTCACTGGAGTGACCTGTGCAGAAGACTGGATGGAGAAGGACCTTGCAGGTCTAGGTTGGACTTGATCTTGAAGGTAGTAGAGAGCCACTGATGCTTTTTAAGAAACTGGACGAATCTGTTTTGAGGGATAAGGAGACAGACAGAGGGTGCTTGGCCTGGGGAGCCTCCCACCAGAAGGGAATGGCCTGATCACCAACTGCACACATCAGCAAAGAGGGAGGCCCTCCTGCAGCAGGGAGACGGGGCTGGGCAGGGCCTGAGAGCAAACAGAAGCGGATGACGACTCAAGGACAGGAATTTGCCTCCTGGAAAGATGAACCTGGGCCAGGATTGTGTGGTGGCAGGAGCAGAGCAGGGAGGCTGTGTAGCCCTGGCTAGAGATGGTGGCGGCACTGGGAATGGAGAGAAGTAGGTGCCCGTGAGGGAGTTCTGGAGCTGGGTTCGGCAGGGATGGACTGGGCACGAGAACCAGATTCCCAACTAGTGGCTGAGCAGCTGGTCAGATGGTAGAGCCATTCATCAACCTGGGTAGGTAGGTTTGTAGGGATTTTGAGAGGGGCAGGAGATGATTTTTTAAAAGTCCTACGCCTGGACTATAAAGATTGTGAGATTTAGACTGAGAGAGTTGGGTTGAATCTTAGTTCTACCACAAGTGGCCTTGTGCGGGTCACTTTTCTCTGGGTCTCAACTTCCTTACTGGTAAAATGGGGATAATAATGCTGCCCTTACATGATTTGGGGAGGATACAATTAGATACTGTAAGTTAAGTGCCTGGCACAATGTCTGGCATGTAGTAAGTGCTCAATAAATGTGGGTTCCTTTTCCCTTGCTGTGGAGATGGACCAGAGGGGAAAAGAGAGCGGTGGGGGGAGAGTTCGGCAGACCTGCCCCACTCCTGCCCTAGGCTGGGCTCTGGGGCCCAGGTGGGAGCCCTATACCGAGGGGGCTAGATCTTCTGGTGCAGGAGCCTTCGGGAGCCTCTGGCCTGTGGGCCCCATACTGGCTGCCTCCAATGCCCCTCTCTTGCCTGCAGGGAAGCACTTCGAGGGCAGCTGCTGCCTGCAGAACAGGACGACGACACCGAGGGCATGTGCAAGCCTCTGTCCTGTGGCTGGGAGATCACAGACACCTTGTGCATGGGCCCTGTCTTCACCCCAGCGAGCATCATGTGAGCGGACCCCGTTCCCCCCAAACCTCACCCCTGGAGAACTCCAGCGGGGCCGCAGAGATGCCTCTGGGAGACTTGGGGAAGGCGGCAAGCAGGGCACCCTCTGGCCAGGACTCTGGGGCTCACTCTGCTGCCCCCATGCCCCACCTGTAGTGTTTCTGCCCTGTAAATAGGACCAGTCTTACACTCGCTGTAGTTCAAGTATGCAACATAAATCCTGTCCCTTCCAGCTGTGTCTGCCTCCTCTGCAGCGCAAGGGGCCTGGTCAGCCAGGTGTGGGGGTGCTCTTGGGGTCTCCCTTGGTCTCCTTCCCACCTTTGTAAATATGAAGCAAATAAATATTTAGGCTTTTTTTTTTTTTTTTAATACTTCAGTGGAATTTAGCAGTTCAATTCACAAAGCAGCCTGGGCTAGGTCAGGGCCTAGCCCACCCTACACCAATGACCCCATGCCCTCTGCTTCATTCCAACCTGGCTGCAGCCTCTCCCATTGGCACCCAGCTTCTCCGACTCATCTCTTTCCTCTGCATGGGCCGCTGTGCCTGGTGTCATGAGGAGGAGTGAGCTGTTAGGCGTTGAGGTAGGGGTCAGAGCTGCCTGCCACCTTTCAGCCCTGGAGCTACAGCTCCTGACCGGTGAGGGGGTCTCTATGTAAACCTAACACCCGCCTAAGGCCTGGCCCAACACAGGGGCAACTGAGTATCCGACACGGCTTTGGAAATACATACCAAAGATCAAGAGCACAGAGATGGGTGTCTGAGAGGTCCTGAGGAGACCCGAACCCTTAGTCTCCTTGCAGGTCTGCAAGGCAGGAAGAGTAATACAAATACACGGTGGTTAGTTTCACTTACTCAGGCAGTAACTGCCATAACAGGGTGGCCCCTAGGGCATTGCCACATCCAGTGCCAAAGGCCCTGAGAGTGATGTCTTCTCAACTGGAAGTCTATCATCAGGCTAAAGCCTCCTTCACACTGCTAGGGTCCCAGGCTATGCACCTGGGGTGTGTGAGTTGCTTAGCAAAGGAGTTCAGATTTAGAGTTCCCCCAGCAGCTACAGGGGACTCAAAAGGTTTTTCTTCTGCAATTGAAAAACATTAAAATATAATTCACGTGCCTTAAAATCCACCCTTTCAACGCACAGAATTCAGTGGTTTTTAGTATATTCACAGAATTTGTACAACCATCACTACTGTCCAATCCCAGAACGTGTTCATTACCTCAAAAAGGAACCCTGTGCCCATTAGCATTCACTCCTCATTTTCCCCTTCCCCAGCCCCTGGCAATCACTAATCTACTTTCCATCCCTATGGATTTGTTCGTTCTGGACACATCGTTAGGAATGTTTTTATACCTTCACTTGAGCTTCTCTCTGGGTAAGCCTGGTGTGTGGGTTTTTCCCCCCACACACTGCCAAGCAATTCTCTGACAGCAGCTGGGTATCCCACAGTTCAACTCAATTCTGACATGATCTGCCTAGAGATCACTTCAGATCCCATAGGTTAAGGGCTCAGTCCTACAAGACTTCCCTACTCCCCCCACCCCCACCTTCAGATACCAATCACCAAGTCCAGGCTGTGACCTGCATTTGGACCAACAGGCTGTAGATTGGAGGTTCCAATGACCCTCTTCCTTGAGTTCAATTAATTTGCTAGAATGGGTCACAGAACTCAGGAAAACACTTTACTTCCTATGTTACTGGTTCATTATGAAAGGACGTAACTCAGGACTAGCCAGAGGGAAAAGCTGCACAGGGCAAGGTGTGGAGAAAGGGCGCACCTCCCTCCCAGCACGTCCATGTGCGCACCAGCCTGGAGGCTCTCCAAACGGAGGCTTCGTTACGTACGCAGGACTGATGAAATCGCTGGCCACCAGTGACTGAACTCAATCTCCAGCCTCCTGCCCTCCCCAGAGTTTGAGGGTAAGATTTATAACAAAAGATACCTTTGTTGCTCTCATCGCTTAGGAGATTCCAAAGATTTTTAGGATCTCTGTGCCAGGAATGGGGATGAAAACAAAATATACATTTATTATTGTAAAAGTCACAGTATCAGACCCCATCCTCCTGTCTCAGCATCTCAGCCAGTCCTGGGTCCTGCGTGTGGCTCTAAGGTCCTCTAATGAGGCAGTGTGTTCTGAGTGAGCTGGGTGCTTGTCAAAAGCAGAGATGTCTTTTCCAGGCTGGGCCTACTTTTTGATACTTTGACACTAAATAGGCTGAACGGTCAGGACACCAAGAGATTCAAAGACCAATCAGAAAGGGTCACTCGACTGCCCCTTGGTTATCCATCCACAACCAGGTTTTACATATTACCATGCTGGGTTCAGCCCTCGTCTAGGAGGCTGTTTCTGAGACTTTTTCCAGTTTGATGCCTGAGCAGACTGGACCCGCTCCTGCTTTTTTGGAGGAGAGGGAAGGAGAGGGCAAACCGGTTTTTCGGCTGGAAGTGGGCATCTGCTAAGACCGCTGGCTGCAGTGAGATGCAGGCCTCGCCCATTACCTTGTCTGATGCAGGTTCGCTCGGGAGATGCTTCTGTGGCTTTTCAAGTGACAGCAGCTGGCAGGGAGTTTGAACAGATTTCTCACTGGAGCCTTTCAAAGGTTTCATGTTCCATTTGCTGCAAGAAATGTGTGAAAGTTACTTTTCTGAGAAAGCTATACACAGAAGTTGACGTGACTTACTGAGAATAATAAAGTCATTTATTTTCAGTTGTTTTTATCATTTCCATCATTTTTGTGAAAAGTATTAAACATGTGGAGAATGTTAGAGAATGTTGAGGGCCTTCAGGCCCGTACAGCAGAATCTGACCGGGGTCTCCTGGAGCCTGGGTGCACGGGCATTTGCCTCCTCTGGGCGCCTCCCTAAGCAAGCCACTGGCAGTGAAACTGCAGGCCATGCTGGCTGCCCCAGAGGTCGCTTTCCTGGTGGCCTCTCCCAATCCCAGCCTGCCCTGGGGCTTCATCTAAGGGACACCCTCCTCTCAACACCTTCCCACAATCCATCTGGGCCTCCTGAGGCTCCTCTTGTGGGCTTACTAGCTCACTCACTTACTCCGGGAGGTTAATGGACCTGCTACTGCCACTCACCGACCAAACTGTCACCTCTCACCCAGGGACTGGCCCCCTCCTTCCCCTCCACTGTCCATTCTACTCAGCCCTGGATCCGGTCACCCCCGATTCCCATCTCATCAAGAATAACATTTAAAGTCCTCGTCCAACTTCTCTGATGCCCTTACCTCCCTTATTCACTACTCCCCAGACATATTGGCCCCTCTATTCCTCAAACACCCCATACATGGCACCCATGCTGGGCCTGCATTTACTGCCCCCTCTCTTTGAAATGACCTTTTCGGGTCATCTGTGGGGCTCACTCCATTCAGGTACTACCCAAATGTTTTCCCCAGGCAAGGGCTTCTCTGATGACTCTTTAGAAAAAGCACTTTCCAGTCTCTCTCTTCTCCCTTAACTGGTTTTACTCTTCTTCACGGTATCTATCGGCACTCGACACACTCCATTACGTGTTGGTCTGTGCATCATCTGTCAGCCCCTCTGGAATGTGAGCTTGACAAGAACTTTATTTTTTTCACTGCTAGGTCTTCATTACTTGGAACAAAGTAGGTGCTGAAAAAGTGTATGTCAGGGGCGCCTGGGTGGCTCAGTCAGATAAGCCTCCGACTTCAGCTCAGGTCACGATCTCCCAGTTTGTGAGTTCGAGCCCCACATCGGGCTCTGAGCTGACAGCTCGGGGCCTGGAGCCTGCTTCTGATTCTGTCTCCTTCTCTCTCTGCCCCTCCCCCACTCATGCTCAATCTCTCTCTTTCTCAAAAATAAACAAACATTAAAATTTTTAAACAAAAGTGTGCGTCAAATGGACAAGTGAATAAACAGCAATTTGACCTATGTTTCCTCATTTGTCAAATGCGGCTGCTAAACAAACTGCCCTCAAAGGGTTACTGTGAAGATTAAGTGAGAAAATGGTATAAAGCATCCAGCTCAGGGGGCACCTGGGTGGCTCAGTCGGTTAAGTATCCGACTTCAGCTCAGGTCATGATCTCACAGCTCATGAGTTCGAGCCCTGCATCAGGCTCTGCGCTGACAGATCAGAGGCTGGAGCCTCCTTCTGATTCTGTGTCTCCCTCTCTCTCTGCCCTTCTCCCACTTGCAATCTCTCTCTCAAAAGGAAATAAAACATAAAAAAAATTTTTTTAAAGCACCCAGCTCAGGGCCTGGCACATCATCAGGTACACAGTAAATGATGTTGGAAGGTAATTCCCTGAGTATTTACTGTAGCCATGCCCTGCAGTAGATGCTGGGGATGCAGAGATGAGTCCTCAAGGAACTCACAGTGCTGTGTAGTCATAGAGGACCCCAACTGAGAGTAAGGAGTCTGATCTTAATTTGTAGGCAGTAGGGAGCCCCACATGACTCTGGAACAGAAGCATGAGAGGACCTCAGAGAAGAGAACTGAAAGCATATTCAAAAAGACCAGAGGAAAGAGACGTGGCGGGCTGGTGGTAGCATGCACTTCCTTCACCCGACAGCCTGGTTAAGGACCCTGCCAGGGAGCCTTCCAGAGGTCCAAGGGACACAAGTGTCATCTCTGTCTACCTCGGTCCTGGAGGGAGACTATGGCTCTCTGCGTGTCATCCCTCCCCTTGGAAGCAGACCTGCCCAGGCCAGCTCATTCCAGCGATAGGGACCACAGGGAAGGCAACAGGATGGGAATTCCCACTCAACACTTTGCTCCATTTTAAATCCTTTTCCTGGCACCTCTGGGATGAGCAGCTAAGCCTGTGTAAATTCAACCAGCAAAATTATCCGATACAGCCTCCTAGCAGTCAGGGGGATCTTTTTGAAATCTAAATCTGATCTTGTCAGGCCTCTGCCAAAAGCCCTTCAGTCGATTCCCACCGTGATGAAAGCGAAATTGGCTGAGATCTCTGCCCACCTCTCCAATCTCATCTCATACGCCACTCTGCTTTCACCATGCTCCAGCCTACTGGCCTCTTTTCAGTTCCTCACAACTTACAGAGTCCTTTCTGCCTCCAGGACTTTGCCCTTGCTGTTCCTTCTGCTTCTCCTGGGCTGACTCATTTTTATTTTTTGAAAGTTTTTAATGTTTTATTTTGAGAGAGAGAGAGAGAGAGAGAGACAGCATGAGCAGGAGAGGGTCAGAGAGAGGGAGACACAGAATCTGAAGACAGGCCCTAGGCCCTGAGCTAGCTGTCAGCACAGAGCCCGACGCGGGGCTCCAACCCACAAACCGTGAGATCATGACCTGAGCCGAAGTCGGACGCTTAACTGACTTGAGCCACCCAGGCGCCCCACTCATTCTCATTTTAAAGGGTCACCTTAAATGCCATCGCCTTGGGAAGGCCCTTCTGAATACCCTATACAGAGTAGCCCCCTGTCCATGTTAGGTGAAGTCACATTTTAAAAGAATTATTAGATCCTTACGGCATTATTTTAGGTAAAACAACAACACATCAAGATTGTCCCTGAATATCCTTAGGAAGCTATCCTATTGGAGACAAAACACCCATTTCCTTTATTTCTGTTCCTCTAACATGCCAGGCAAACATTTCCTTATAGCCCCGAACAGCTCCACGATCTCTTTCCCTCCCTCCTTCAGGTCTTCGCTCAAATGTCACCTTCTCAGTGAAGCTTTGCTGACCACCACTCTTTAAAACTAACATTCCTACCCCAGCATTTTGTAATCCCTTGGTACTCTTCCTCTTCCCCCACCCTGCCCCACAGCTCGCCATCTGACATACCATACCGTCTGTTTGGAATTAGGCTCTTAAAGGCAGAAATTTATTTTTTGTTCACTGCCCTGTCCCCAGTGCCTAGAACTCTGCCCTATACATAGCTGTTCCATAAATAACTCTTGAAAGAAGGAATCTTTCAGATCTCAGCTTAGGCATCTCTCTTTTCTCCTCCTCTATGCCTTGATTAGGTATTGCTTTTCTAAGCATTTATAATATTTTCTAATATTAAAGAACTGTTGATCACAAGGTAATTTTTGTCTACTTGTCTTCTTGCGAATTTTTTAACCCCACAAAGATAAGGAGTTTCTCCTAACTGCCAACGTCACCTGGAGCCTGGGTTTGGGCCTGTAGGATAGCTGTTGAGTAGCTTTTGAATAACCTAGTCCTGGAGGGCGGGTCGCGGGGTGGGCATCTGGCCCCTTTGGCTCAGCTCCTGAAGAGCAGCCTGGACCCTGCAGAGGGCCGACCACTGACAGGCACAGGCTGGGGACCCTGCCGGCCACCTCAGCATTACATGTAGAAAGACTGAGGTCGACACACCGGGGAGACTTAGGAGGGAAGGCATACAAGGTGCCTCAACAGCTCTTTCTACTCTTCCACGTAGCTGGGTGACCTCGGCCTAGGACTGCCAGCTAACTCTGAACTCAGACAAACGCCGGACACTTTTTAAGTAAACGATTATCCCATGCAGTATTTGGGATGTTCTTACAGAAAAACGTTACTTGCTTATCTGAAATTCAGCTCTACCTGGGCGTCCTGCATTGTATTTGCTAAAGATGGTAACCTTACCCTGCCTCTCTCTGGGTTTCGCTTTCCCCATCTGTGAAAGGGGGTATTTCTGGGAGACCAGCCTCGGGGCCCCCAGGCGGAGGGACGGCCCCCAACGGGGCCGTCCCTCCGCCGAGCCGTGTGGGGGCGCGCTGGTCTCGGGAGAGTTTCTTGCCGAGTGAATACGGACAAGGCCCTTCCTCGAGAAGCTCGGCTTTCTCACTGAACATCTGTCAGGGGCGGAAACGATTCTCTCCCCTAGAGCTGCACGGAACACCGAAGGCACGGCTTCCAACCGCGGCGGCCGCGGATTTCCGCTGGTGTGACGTCACTTCCGTGCCAGAGAGCCTCCTAGGCTTCGAGCCGCGGGCTATCGCGCCCTCTGCCGGCCCGGGGGAGGAGCTGACTTCACCAAAGGGAAGAGAGAGCGGAGTCCATTGGTGGAAAGACGGACGCTGCTACCACCCTCCACCAATGAAAAACCGAACCTTCGCCGCGGGCGGGGGTCGCACAGGAAAGGGGTCAGCCCGGGACGAAAGCGGCGTGGGAAGGCGGCGACCTGGTCTCGGCCGGGCGAGAAAGGCTCAAAGTAACACCGGAAGTGGGCTTGTTACCCACCAGCTACTTCCGCCGCGCTTTACAAAGTGGGAGGGTCCTAGAGTGAAAGGACCCAGGAGCTTGTTTTAAGGGTCCTCTCTGCCTGTCCGTACTCGAGGGAGACACGTGATGAGGCCACGCAGAAAAATAGGGGCATTGAACAAATTCTTGAGCTTCTTGAGCTGGAGTCCAAGGTGTTTTTACGTTTTATTTTTTTTAACGTTTATTTATTTTTGAAAGACAGAGAGACAGCATGAGCGGGGGAGGGGCAGAGAGAGAGGGAGACACAGAATCTGAAGCCGACTCGAGGCTCTGAGCTGTCAGCACAGAGCCCGATGCGGCGCTCGAACTCATGGACCACGAGATCATGACCTGAGCTGAAGTCGGACGCTTAACCGACTGAGCCACCTGGGCGCCCCTGTTTTTACATTTTAAAATAATAGAGTGCTTACTGTGTGCCATGCCCTTCCTTCGCCCCTCGCTCGCTTTATTTCATTTCATCCGCGCAAGCCTGTGAAGTTACTTTGACAGATTACGACCCCTCACTGCCCGTGTTGTCATCCTGGTTCTGTCTGGTCTTAACCTGTTTAGGGGCAAGTTAACATTTTGTGCCGCAGTTTCTGCGTCTGTGAAATGGCATAATTGTTGCTTACCTCGTACCGTTGTTCTAAGGATTGAATTAATGAACATTTAAAGCGCTTAGAGCTGCACCTGACTTGTTAACCATAGCAACCGTTTAAGTTATTTCCGTTTACAGGCTAGGAGACTAA
Source organism: Cryptoprocta ferox (assembly GCA_028646485.1). Lineage (NCBI taxonomy): Eukaryota > Metazoa > Chordata > Mammalia > Carnivora > Eupleridae > Cryptoprocta > Cryptoprocta ferox. Next base: position 77,601,422 of record CM053570.1, on the reverse strand, counting down.
GGCTTAGATAGGAAGGAGCTTGGCTGGAACAGATAGTAACTAGTGAAGGCAAGTTGGGAAGCATCTGTGCCTGCTCTGGAGGAACCTCTCAATAATACTCACCCAGCCCTTTCTCTATGGAAGCTTTCGGGGAGCATAACTGCCTTTATGGCAAGATATGTATTCATTTAGTAGGACCCTATTACCAAATGGCTGCTCTCTGGGCATTTTAAGAACATCAGTTAAGATGGTGAAATTCTGTAACTTGTTCTGTACATCTCCAATTAAGATGGTGAGATTCCAGGAAGGGAAGCAAAAATAACATAAAAACAGGGAGGGGGACAAAAACATAAGAGACTCTTAAATATGGAGAACAAACAGAGGGTTACTGGAGGGGTTGTGGGAGGGGGGATGGGCTAAATGGGTAAGGGGCATTAAGGAATCTGCCCCTGAAATCTTTGTTCCACCATATGCTAACTAACTGAGATGTAAATTTAAAAAATAAAGTGCTAAAATATAGATATTTTAAAAAAGATGGTGAGACTGCAGGATCCATCTGCTAAATCCCATCAATATAAAAATCAGCAGAAATGAACATCTGAAAATTTTAAGTTTGAAATCACGTGAGATCTACAAGTGGAGATAATTTTGATTAGGTGTGGTGAGTGCTGTTAGTGAAAAGCACTAGGGAAAACCAAGGGAGGTCTGATTAGGGATCGATGTAACTGCCTGCAGGGGTAGGGACAGATGTGGCAGAAGCAGTGGACTTTGACAGATGAGTAGGAGTTGGCCAGGTGGAAAAGTCAGGGGAGGTTGAGGGGAGCATTCCAGACTGGGAAATTGTGTCTACAAAGGAATAATGGTGTGATCATTCAGAGTCCTTTCTTGGGAACTGGAGTACCAGATGGAGAACGAAATGGAGATTGGGGCATATTATGAAGGTTATGTTCTTGAGGTGTCAGCAAGTCAACAGACATTTTTGAGCAGGAGAGAGAAAGGGTCAGCAATGCACTTTACATGGCTCCCTTGGTGGCTGTGGTAGGCAGTCTCTAAGATGTCACCAATGATCCTGAACTCCAGTATTCACACCCTGGCGAGATTCTTTCCCCTGAAGTATGGACTGTGCTTATTGATTCCATTCTAATGAATAGAATGTATTAGAAGTGATGGATTATTATTTCTGAGATTAGATTACAAAAAGACTGTGGCTTCTGTCTTGGGCACCCTCTCTCTCTCATCCACTTGCTCTTAGGGAAGACATCTGCCATGTTGTAAGCTGCACTATGGAAAGGCCTATGTGTCAAAGAACTGAGGTCTCTGTCCAATAGCTAGCGAGGACTTGAGGACTTCTAATAGTCACATGAGTGAGCTTGGAGGTGGATCCTTCCCCAGGAAGGCCTTGGAATGTCTTTAGCCGTGGCCAACACCTGATGGCAGCCATGTGACAGACCCTGAGCCAGAGGTACCCAGATGACCCACTACCGGATTTCTGACCTACAGAAACTCCGAGGTAATATGCGTTTGTAGTTTTAAGTTCTAATGAAATTTTATTTTTTAAAATGTTTATTTTGAGAGAGAGTGCTCACAAGCAGGGAGAGTGACAGAGAGAGAGGAGAGAGAGAATTCTAAGTAGGATTTGTGCTGTCAGCCCTGAGCCAGATGAGGGGCTCCATCTCATAAACTGTGAGATAACCTGAGCTGAAACCAAGAGTCAGACGCCTGACTGAGCCACCCAGGTGCCCCTTAATGAAAATTTAAAGTAATTTGTTATGCAGCAATAGCTAACTAGATAATATAGAGGGATGAGAAGCCAAGAGAGAAAGCAGGAAGATTAGGAGGAGACGGTTGTTGTAGGCCAGGGAAGAGATCATGAGAATCGGAATTGGGGCAGTGGCTATGGAGTAGAAGAGCAGGGGTTGAATTTGAGATATGTCTGGAAATAAAAGGAAGACATTTGGCAATGGAGTTGGATGTGGGAACAAGGGAGAAGGCAGAGGAGAGAACAACGTTCATGTTTGTTAATAATGTGGGGCATGGTATTGGAGTTGCTAGCATGCAGGCCAGGGGATGAGTTTAAAAAGTAGTTCCTTGAGATTTCTGGCAAGAACAAGATAGATCAAAAGTAGACTCTATGTTGGGCAAAGAGAAAACAGCTACTTTGGAGGAAGAAATGCTGCAGCAAAATTGAGTAAAGGGAGGAAGCACTGGAGGGAACTCTCTTCCCTGAGTTAGATTTACTCATCAAAGTGTGTGGGATGCTACCCTCCCCCCATCCAGTCATGCATTCAGCAAATATTTAGTAAGTGCCTTTTCTGTGCTGGGCACTGTCCCAGGCACTGGGGACACAAAACTGTGTACAAAAGCCCCTGCTTTTATGGCATTCATGTCTTGCATGTGGGAAGAGAATATGATATTTAGTTTCTGGCTGTCACTCTCTCCAGCACTGCTTCTGTCTTCATCCTTCTTCGTCCTCCTCCTCCTCTTCTTCATCCTCCTCCTCCTCCTCTTCCTCCTCCTCTTCTCCTTCCTTCTTTCTTCTTCCTCTTCCTCTTCCCCTCCCTCCTTCTCCCTTCCAGCTTTTTTTTTTTTTTAAAGTAATCTCTACACCCAACATGGGACTCAAACTCACAATCTTGAGATCAAGAGTCTCCACCAAGTGAACCAGCAAGGTGCCCCTGCTTCTTTGACAATTTCAATATACCGAGAGATGGTCCTTCCAACACTCTGTCCTCTCAGTTTCTTGCTTCAAAGATCTTGTCTCTTTTCACCTTAGCCACTTACTCATTGGTCATGCCATTTGGTCATGCCATTGACTTTGCCATGAATCTGATTTTCTAAGCAACACCTCATATCTTTCCAGTTATTCCTTCTCCTATTCTGACTCTTTCAATCCTTCGATGCCAGGATGTGGAATCTAGTAATCCTACATTTTGCATTCCCTCTCTCTCTGTTAATGTCCTCTCTTCCAGCTATATCAGTCAGGATAGGCTAGGCGGTAATGCAGTAACAATCCCAAAATTTCAGGCTTACATTTAAGGTTTACATTTTAAGCTTTAACACAGGAAAGCTTTATTCCTCAGTCATACAATTTGAATATTGTGGGTTATCAAGGGGCTCTGTTTATTGTAGTCAGAAACCCAGGTTGATAGAAAAGCCAACATCTCAAATTATGGTGGTCACTATGCCAGAGGAAAAAGAGAACTTGGAAGGTTTTGTCGACAGTTAAATGCTCCAGCTAGAATCTGTTCCTAGTTGGCTAGAATTAGTCACATGGCCACGCCCAACCTCAAGTGAACAGGAAAGTACATTTCTACCCAAAGTCCAGAACTGAGATGGGGGTAGGGGGTTGGAGAATTGGAATATTTATGAATAGTGTTAAAGATTCCCATGCTAGCTTAAATTCCATTGTCAATCTTTATCATCATTGCCTTCCATTCACCCTCAACACCTTTGCCTCTCTTCAATTTGTTGTATTCTAGCAAAACCCTAACACTGGTCAAATACAACTCTCCACATTCACTCATGCAGCTGAAATCACTGCACCTCTCAGAGTTTCCAACAATTTTCCAGGACAGGACCTCCAGCCTACCTAGTTTAGGGGGCACTGATATGCCTGGCTTTCGTATTTCAGGGTTGGGGGCTAGGTGTGGGCAGGAGCATTTAGAGAAGACTTAAAAATTTTTTTTAAGTAAGCTCTATGCCCAATGTGGGGGTTGAACTCACAACCTCCAGATAAAGAGTTGCATGCTCTACCGACTGAGCCAGCCAGGCACCCTGGGGAGAAGACTTTCTTGAAGGAAGAAGGAAACATTTATTTATTTATTGATCCCCTGCTGTGGACCACTCTACATGTGTAACTACCATGGACTACACCTTAAAAATTGGGAGGATTTGCTTATTTGGTTGCGAGGGACAAAAGGGGAAGATATTTGGGATGGGGTAGCGGGGAGGAGATGCACAAACATATGTGGCTAGGAAATAGTGTTAGTGTGTTGGGGCAACAGTGACGATGAGGCATGTTGCTTCTGCCTCCTAAACATCTCTTGAATTCAGTATCTCAGTGTTCCTACTGCCACTGCCAAAGCCTGTCATCATCATCTCTCATCTCTCACCTGGATGATTTTAACCCTTCCAGGTGATCTCGCCAACACTAGCCTCAACTCCTGTCCAGCCTATTCTTTAAGGAGAAGGCAGGATGATTTTCCTAAAATGATGTTTTTTAAAATCATGTAACTTCCTGGCTTGGATCTCTCTGGGGAATGTCCACTACTTTCAGAATGAAGCCAGGAATTTTTAGCTGCCCCCCATGGCCTGAGCACCTGAATCTGTGCTGTTCATTATGTTAGCCACCAACTTTATGTGGCTATACAGCACTCAAAATGTGGTTTTGAGATGTGCTACAAGTGTAAAATACACCCCAAATTCCAAGTGTATAGTCAAAGAGAATATAAAATATCTCATTAACAATTTTTAAATACTGGCTACATACTGAAGTATTTGTATATATGGGGTAAAATAAAATATATTAATTAAAATTAACTTCCCTCATTTTTTTTACCTTCTGAAGTGTGCCTACTGGAAAAGGTGAAATTGCATATATGGTTCATATAATACTTACATTGGACTGTGCTGATTAAACCTATATACTCCTCCAACTTCATCTCTCTCCACTCTCCTGGTTTTAAAGTTATTAGAAATAACAGAAACTGACTTTGAAAGGAAATGAAAATTAAAAGTTAGGGAATTGATTGCAAGGGGCTTCTGAATCAAAGGAATTGTTGATTAACCAGTCTGGGGGCCTCAGCAGCAGAAGTTCACAGATGCTATTGTGACTCAGCTCCATTTCCGGGTCTTACATTCCACATTTCAAATCCCTAAGAAGAGAGAATCTGATTAGATCAGTTTGAATCAGGTGTGTCTGTTCCTGGGTCAATCCATTAAGAACTCTTTGTGAGCTGAGTACTGCACATTTCCTCTGTTTACCCTCCAGCCTTTATTTTCCTAAAGGGCAATCTGAGTTCTGTAACCTCTAGGAGTCAGCAAACTTTTTCTGGCAAGGGCCAGATAGTAAATATTTTATACATTGCAAGCCATAGTATCTCTGTGAAAACTGTTTCACTCTGCTGTGTGCAGGCAAAAGCAGTCAGAAACAATACATAAGTGAATGGATATATGACAATGTTTCAATAAAACTTCATTTGTAAAACCAGGAAGTGGGCCATATTTGCCAGTCCCTACAGTGTACTTTCTGGTCCTGTCTCCTGTACTATCCTTTTCCACCTTCTTTCTAGCAAGCTGCTAGTCATTCTTCAGTTCTTGGTTCAGATGCCACTTGGGAATTTCCTTAACTCTCCTTCCCTGGCTGATTAATGGCCTCTTCTCTATGCCACAAAATCCTGTACCCCATCCAAGTACTTCTTATTGTCATTGTTCTGTTCCAAGCCCTAGATTACTAGTCTGGGCCTCATTTATCATTATGAACCCTGTACCCAGCACACCTGAGTATCATTGGATGGGTGGAAGAAGCCGTGAACCTGTGGCTGGCAGACAGAGCAAATGTCTGAGACCTTAGAGCAGTGGTGAGAATTCTGAGCTTTTGTATTAGCTGTGTGAGACCCACTCCCTCTCTTTGTCTCTGAATCCCAGAGCTCAGGAAGCAGATAAGGTAGAGGAGAGGCTCCAGGTTGGACAAGTATTCAGGGCCCTGTCAGGGGCTTAGGGCCATGTTCCCCAGAAGAACCATGTAATAAACAGAAATTCGGTGACCTCAGGAAAGCACAGATGATGCGGGTGTTTTAAGATATGACAAGTGGAAAATTCTAAGTACAGTAAGACTTGGATAGTGTGATAAGCCACTGCCCAACTTGGGTGAAACCAGGCATGCTCTCATCCAGTCCCTGGAGGGGGACTTCCTGCTCCTTGGTTTGGTTCCATGGGAAGGGGATTCCCAGAGAGATAGAGGGCAGCATGTGGCCAAGAGCAGCCTTGGTCTCGTAGTCACCCAGAGCCACAGTTACAGGGGCTGCAGAATGGCCTTCCTGACCCAAGGATTTGTGAGTAATGTCCAACAGAACTGGACAAGGAAGGGCACAGGAGACTCTGAGGCCATACAATATGGTTTCTTCTCTTGACTTGAGAGGATTTCTTCTCTTAGGAGTCACACCTTTGGGCAGTGCAGATTTAATAGGGCTTTTCCCTAGTGTTATGCACAAGGAGACTGAGAATAAAACAGAAATGGAAACTCCTCGGTCTTTTGGTCCTTGAGTGGCTTACCTGGGCCCCTGACGGGGACAGTGGGCTGGGGTGGACGACCTGAGACCACCGGCAGCACGTCTTCCATAACATGCAGCTGACGATCAGCAGAGTGGACAAGGAGAACAGGGCTGGGATGATGATTACCGCAGCCTGGAAGCCACCCACGTCTGGCCAAAGGGAATGAGGAGTCAGGGCAGGGGTAGCAGACTGCTCCCAGGGGCAGGCTGTGCCCCCACAATATTGGGGTCCCGGGTCTGGAGAAGGTAAGAACAGACTTGGAGGCCAAGATTGAGTGGCCTTGGGCAAGTAGCCAATAGTTCCTTTCCCCCGGTGGTTGGCACTTAGAAGTACATGGTACTTGGTACACATTTGTGGACTATTAGGGGAGAGAAGCGATGTTAGTAACACCAGGTGCTTTATATGCCTTGTCTTATCCAATCTGACAAGCTGTCTGTGATATTTCTCCCTACCAGATGGAGAATCTGAGATGCAGAGGTTGGCTTGTCTGAGGTTAAAAAGTTAGTAAGGGGCAAAGGCAGGATTTGAACCCGGGTCTGCATGCTGCCAGGTCTTCATGCTATCGACATGTTTCCCAACAAGAATGGGCCAGCCCAGTAAGACAACACATGGCACATGATAGTCCCTCAATAATTCTAGCTCTCATCATGTATTAATATTAGTTTGACTCATTGGCCCTCACAGTAAGGATAGATATTATTATTCCCATTTCTCGGACAGGAAAACTGAGGCTAGGGAGGTGAAATGTCTTGCCTCATATCACCCAGCTGGGACGTGGCAAGGCCAAGATTCAAACCCAGGCTGACTCCTCTTTTCTCATGTCCGCTACGGTGTTTAGGCAGCAGAGGAATCCAGTACTACTGCCTTAGTTTATTCAGCTGAAGAATGGGAAGGTGTCCTTGGGTCTTTAAGATGCCATCCTATGAAAAGGAGGCCATTCTTGTCTGGGGGACACAGAAGACAGAGCTAGGACCAGTGGGGACGCAAGGGGACCCACACAAGGAAAGGCCTCCTAATTATTATTGTCCAGTAGTGGGATGGGCTGTGGCAGAACTAATGAGGTCCCTGCCACCAGGCATGTTTACCCAGGGATGCCATGGTGTGAGGGACTGCAAGAACCACATTCTGAGGGTTCTGCCGGTGCCAGGAACAGCATGGTGGCTCTGGGTCCTGTTCCATGGAACTGCCAGCTTGCTGTACCTGTCCTCTCCGGGGCTCTTGCAATACAGGAGTGGGGCTGAGCACTCCCAACCCTCAGTGCTCCCATGAGAATTCTCACTTCTTCTGTCTTTCTCTCTATCCTGTGTTTCAGGAGTACCAGCCTTTCAGCCTTCTTTTTGGACTCCCTGCCTCCAGCTCTGCCCCACTGCAAATATGACCTCACTCCTCCCCTGCTTAAAACCTTGCTGGGGCACCTGGGTGGCTCAGTCGGGTAAGAGTGACTTTGGCTCAGGTCATGATCTCGTGATTCATGGGTTCAAGCCCCGTCAGGCTCTGTGCTGACAGCTCTAGAGCCTGGAGCCTGGTTCGGATTCTGTGTCTCCCTCTCTCTCTGCTCCTCCCCTGCTCGCACTCTGTCTCTCTGTCTCTCTCAAAAATAAATAAACATTGGGGCGCCTGGGTGGCTCAGTCGGTTGAACGTGCAGCTTCGGCTCAGGTCATGATCTCACTGTTCGTGGGTTCAAGCCCCGAGTCCAGCGCTGTGCTGACAGCTCAGAGCCTGGAGCCTGTCTTCAGATTCTGTGTCTCCCTCTCTCTCTGACCCTCCCCTGCTCACACTGTCTCTCTCTGTCTCTCAAAAATAAATAAATAAATAAACATTAAAAAAAAAAAAAGCAAAATCTTATCCTGGTTCCACACTGTCCTCAGATGTCTCACAGCGTGGTATGGCCCAGCCCTGCTTTCCTCTCCAGTGGCATCGCTCTGCCCCCCTCTGTCACATTCAACCCTCAGCTACATAGCCTCATTTCTGGTTACTTTGCAGATGCTCTTCCCTCTTCCTGGAACACTTGGCCCATCCTGCAATTCTTACTCATCCTGCAGACTCTGCTCCTGCAGTACCTCTTCCAGCAGCCTCTTCTCTAACCTTGCCTCTGGCCATGTGCTGTGCCTGCCTGGTCACTGTCAACTCCTTGATAGAGACCTGGGATGCCCCTGTCATTGCTTATCTCAGTGACAGCACCTAGTAGGCACCCTCTAGAAGTTTGTTGGTTGAGTGACTGAAAGAGAGAGGGAGAGAGTGGGGAGCACAGTGGGGCTGTTTTGAAGGAGAGTGGAGAAGGAGGGGAGTCCTCTGGCCTGACCCTTCCCCACCCCACATGTACTGTCACCTTTTCTTCCTCCAGAACTTGCCCAAAGTCAACACTTCTCTGGACTAGGCTCGGGGAGGGTGGACCCAGTGTGGGCTGACCAAATACGACCTTCCTCACCTGGCCGCTCCACCCCCTTCTGTTCTGGGCATTTGACTCCAGCTCAAGGGCTGGTTCTGATTCATCACCTTCCCTCCTTGAAAATCAGCCAGTGCTGGGCAGTAGGTGGGGGTGAGCTGGACTCTGCCATGAACTTGCTGTGTGACTCTGAGGAATTCACCTTCCTTCTCTGACCTCAGTTTCCCCAACTGTAGCAAGGGAAGCTGATCCCTACACATATCACAGGGTGGTATGGGAATGGGAAGCTGACAAGGAGCACGGGTTTGGGAGTCACACAGCCCTGGGTTCAAATCTGAACTCTATTGCTTAATTGGAAAATCATCTTAACTCTCTGGACTTGGTGTTCTTATCTGCAAAATAGGAATAAAAGTAGTACCTCCTCTCAGGCTTGTCACAAGGATTAACTGAGATGACAGCTAATCATAATTATTATATTAATGATGCCTCAAACAAGGCCTGATGCACAATTAGATTCGATAAATCATAAGGTGTGCAGGAACTTGGAGAGAAAAGAGAGCATTTGCAAACATGGCTTCGAATTGGGCTATAGAATTCCAGAGTTGGGAAAATGCTTTAGGAACCACATGGTATGTGGGTGAGGACACGAGATGCGCCGCCCCCTCCCCACCAGAACAGAGAAGGGTCTTGCCCAAGATCACACGCAAGTCCACAGTCTCTGGCTGGAAAATTCCTGGGGCAGAGGGCGGGCCTGGGCTGGGAAGCCGGGTATTTTCTTTGGGAACCAGAAAAGGTTCAAGTGGCTCAGTTCCCTCCCCACCACCCCTGGCATGGGCTTGCCCCTGTTCCTTCCCCCTCCCTTAAGTGTGGGGGAAAGCTGGTTGAAGAGCTGGCTGAAGTACACGGGTAAGTAGTATTTTTCTGTAATCCCACATCCCACCACTTGAGTCTAGAGGCCTTCCTCTGCCTCAAAGTCCGTCCAAGCCCTCCACGCCCCATGATGGGAGGAGCCCTATATTCAAGAAAGTGGCAGAGGAAGGGGGCGGGGCTCTACTTACTGCACTGGAGCGTAGCAGCAGAGAAGTTGCAGGGGGGCTCTGTGCCCATCAGTGGGCTGTTGGGGCCTCAGCTCAGGAGGGGTGGAGGTAAGCAGGGGCTCAGGGCATTTGCCTTTCTAAAAAGGAGGGGGCAGACCAAGGTTACATCCTGGAGCAGCTGTGGCAACAGGCTCGCTACTCGGAAGGGAGGTCAGGAAAAGCAGGGCTCCAGGGGCTCTGAGATCAGACATCCCTTTTGGTGTTAATCTGATGCTGTAGAAGACTATTTGACAACCAGGACAAAATGAATACAATCTATTATAAAGTGGGAAAAAATAGGCTATGGGGCAGTAAGAGAGCGTGTTCTGATTTTTGTATGTAAACATACTCACATGGGAAAAAAGACTGTAAATGTTACCACCCAGGCAGCATCAGTGGATATCTCTGAACAGTGGCTGATGGATGATTTTTACTTTGTGTGTCTTGACTGTATTTTCTAAATTTTCTATAATAAGCACGTAATAAGAAAAAAAAATGTACTCGGGGCTCCTGGGTGGCTCAGCTGGTTAAGCTTCTGACTTTGGCTCAGGTCATGATCTCACAGTTTGTGGATTTGAGCCCCACATCAGGCTCTGTGCTGACAGCTCAGAACCTGGAGCCTGTTTCAAATTATGTGTCTCCCTCTCTCTGCCCCTCCCCAACCCGCGCTCTGTCTCTTTCTCTCTCTCAAAAATAAACATTAAAAATTAAAAACAAAATTTTTAATTAAAAAAAAAATTACTCAGGAAAGCAACATACTTTAAACGAGCAATCCTTTGACCAACAATTCCATTTGTAGGAATTTACAGAACACACAGAAATATGAAGAATGATCATATTTTCATAAAAGAAAACTCTAGTTTTGTTTATGCATTAGCAAAAATGCCTGGAAGGACCTGAATCAAACTGTTAACAGCTGTTGATTTCTGGGAGCCAGATGAGGGCGTTTTCTGCTTTATACTCTTTCATTTATTTGAATTGTTAAACAATGAGCGTAAGTTATTTTGTAATTTTTAAAAAAGGCAAGCAATCAAACAACATTCCTGGTCTTTGCTGGCTCTCTCTGGTTCTCCCTGTGTGGAATCTGGCTGGGGTGAGGGGCGGGACAGTGGGCTCACCCTGGGGGCTCAGTTTCCATCCAAGCATCTTTAGGGAGGAGACTTCTCTGGTCCCTAAGATTGCCCCCCAACTTACAGCTGGGGTGGCTTCATGATTCCAGCTTTGACACTAGCCAGTTCCAGCCAGCAAGCATTTCCTGAGGCCCTCTCTGCACCCAGCGGGCAGAGCCGGGGTATGTGATCCCTGCCTCCGGATGTTCCTCGTGGTGGGAGACTGAGTTCTGCTGGGTCCGAAAGCCTGAGATAGCTGCACCTTGAGGGGGTGAAGGACAAATAAGGTTTCCACAGGAGGAAGAAGGAGGGCAGGGGCATTCCAGGCAGGGGGATGAGTGTGACAAAAGCAGAAGTGTTAAGGACCAAAATATGCTTAACACGCTCCATTTGGGATCCTAATATTCTGCAGTCTTTCTCTCCACAGACAGCCCCTAGAAACGGAAAAGCCATGTCGTCACCGGCACCCTGTGTCTGGGTGTTGGGGACAGGGAGCAAGGCCTGAAGGCTGGGCAAGAATAGCGCTTGCGTTGGCTGGGTACATGGGAGCCACCGCCACTGCTGGCCGGGTCTGTGCCCACCCAGCGACAAATGCTCTCATGCTGCCCAAATAGAGTCATAAAAATCCCCCTCTTTCTTCCTATCATCCGTATAAGCTTTTGCTTCCCTGCTTGGTGTGGTGCCTGAAGTCCCACGTCTGGCCACTCACTGGGGAGTGCCTGTGTTAGGAATGCACGGAGGATGGGTTGGGTAGCTGCATCTTGAACCGTAAGCCAGTTACCCTGAGGAGCCCAGGAGGGTGTGTTTGGATGGAGAAAGGAAAGGGATAGAAAAGGATATTTAAGGAGTGTGACCAAAGAAGAGGGAAGGTGAAGGGGGTGGGCGTTGTGGGGCAAACTCCACCAGGCAGCCTCAAGCTAGAACCTTAGAACCAGAGTTTGCCCCATCGGCCAGGGCCACCCATCCCTTTTGCAGAACCAATGAGGAATGAACACTCTTACGGTGGAGATGAAGGGGGCTGTCCAGGGTCACATGGAGCCAGTGTCCACTCCAGGTTTAGCAAGGCTCTCCCAGGTCTCGACCCTGCATCCCACCCCTGGGAGATTCACACAGGTCCAGCCAGCTCTGCTTTTTCCAGGCCCTCCTGGGGCCCTTACCTGCATCTCTCTTCTCCCAGTGTCAAGAACAGAGCTGCTGGGCCCCAGGACCTCATTCTGGCTTGCAGATCTGGCAGTTTGGTGAGGGAGGGGCTTCTGCCTGGGGTTTGCAGTAGGCAGAGTAAGCAGGCCTAGCGGCTCAGCCTACAGGGAATGAGGGAGCAAAAGCCCCTTCTCTGGGAACAAAAATTCCAAAACCTCCAAATCACTGAAGTCCCAGGGCTGACTCTAGTGCCATGGAATCAGGGGACCCCCTTGGGCCGTCTCCCCTGATGCCCTCACTTACTTGGAAACCTCCTGTGTCTCCAGCAGCTGCCCAGGTCACTTTGTTCCTACTGTGGCTGATGCTGGCTCCAGACTGTGTTGCCAGCAAGGGAGGTACCAGGTGTAGACAGGCACAAGCTGGCTTTGCGCTGGAGACGGGGTAATAGGGTCCAGGTTAACTGTCCCTTTTTTTGGAGAAAAAGACAGAGAAAGGCACTCTGCTCCTGGTTTCTGAGGATATGGGGGCCCTGGTTACTCCCTTTTTCCTTCTGCTCAGGTTCCAGGTTCCCAAGGGGTGGGAAGAGGCACCAGAATCCACTGGTGGGGGTGGGGGTGGGGATTGAAGGTTGTGTGAAAAGAGCCGATGGCTGGGAGGCAGGAGGCTGGGTCAGGCCTGGCTATGGCCCACAGACTGGTGTCTTCTCATTTGGGTCACAGTTTTCTTCTCTGTAAAGTGATGGGGTTGATGTCAATGGTCTCTCAGCAGCCATCCTGTGATGCTACTGACATGCTCAGCTGGGTTGTCTCCATCCCAGAGAGGACTTCCCAACCCTGTGACCGCTTTGTTCTCTCCTCCTTTCTGAGGAGCGCAGGTGCTGACTCCGAGGGTACCCCTCCATTCCCGCTGACCTTAGACATGAGATCCTTCCTTGAGCACCTCCCTGCTCAGCCCTGCTCAAGCCCCCTTCCAGCTTGTCTTCTGTGCTCCTTCTTGCCTAGGCAGGGCCTTCTCAGCTGGCTGTTCTTCCTTTCCTGTGTACTGATTGGGAACCAGGACACCTAGATTCCAGTCTTGGCTCTGCCATGTGCTGTATGCCTTTGAGCTAGGAATAAACCCTCTCTGGGCCTTAGGATCCCCCAGGCCCTATTGGCATTCAGACTTGGTCACACTCAGGAACACAGTTTTGGGGAACTCAACAGGACCTGGGCTTTTTGCCTCTGGATCCAGCCTCTTGAAAGATCCTCCCTTGTCATGACATCAGAGTAGGAAGCCCCTAGGCCTCTGGTCCAAAGTGGCAATCCTTCCGATACTTCATCTAATTCCTGGGGGGAGTGGAGGGCATTTTGAAACAGTCAGAAATATAATAGAACTGTCAAATTTGTAAAAGAAGATAAAAGACTGTTCTATTCTGTACCCAGGGTAAAAACAAACACAAACAAAAACATAGTGTTATTTCATCCAGATAAAAGGAAAAACAAAGGAAAATGAACACATTTCAAAATAAAAGTATCCCTTCCTGCTAATTTTTTTGAAGGTTATGCCTCCTGACTGCATCTCTTTCTTTCTATATCTGTTTCTACTCTGCTTCCCATCACCCCTTTTGCAGGGGTGGGTCAGGATTCCCAGGGAGACAGAGTAGAATCATGGGTTTCCCAGAGTAAGGAGAAATAACCACTCCCTGGTGGGCAAGGGCAATGATTCAGCACCTTGGCCAGCACCCACTACTTTCCCTCCCCGACCCCCAACTAACCCCACTCTTCTCCAAGCCCCCTTCATTTAAGCCTGTCACGTGGCCCTTATGCAACTGACCTCCTGGTGAAGTGTTTGGGGATGGTGAACAGAGTCAGGACCCAGGCAGGAGGAGAGGAAGCCAAGAATGCTGCCCAGGTGTGAGCAGTCAGCCTCCTGGGATGACCTCTCTGGCTGAGCTCTGTGCTGCCAAGAGACCTCATCTCTGTTGTTTTCTGTTCCTGCTGCCACCCCAGAGAGAAAGATCCAGAGCAAATGGCCTTGTTAGGTTCTGACTAGGACAAACCCTGCATTAGACTTACAGAATCTTGGTCAATCAGAGCCAGAACCTTGGCAATCAACTAACTAGATTCCTAGCCCCTCCTCAATAGAGCTGGGGAAACTGAGGCCCAGGGAGAGAGAAAAGGACCTGCTTAGGGTCACATAGTGCCTTCTTGAGTCTACCCCTGATCCTGAGAGACACATGAGGCTTGGCTTGAAGTTGAGGCTTGACTCATAATTGCACAAATGCACAATGGAATGGAGCCAGGGTGAAGGTCCCGTTTGAATCCCAAGGGGGATCACAGTTTTGGTGTCCACTGCCTGTCACTGAAGTGGTCCTCAAAGTTGAGAAGCATTTCCCAGGAGGTCCAGGGAAGAGTTTGGCTTTAGCTTTGGATGGGCCTGGGTCTATTTCCAGCTCTGTTGAGTACTGGCTGTGGGTCCCCTGGGAGGTAAAGTTTCTCCACCAAATACTGAGATAATGATAGCAACCTCATGGGCTTGTCTTGATATTAGATAAATACCAGCACTTTGCCTGCTGACCGCAAACTGGGATCCAAATAAGGATACGGTCCTCCTCTCAGTTCTCTCCTGCTCTGGGTAAGACCTTTGCTGATCCCTTCTTCCTCCCCAATGCTGGGATGCGTTTACCTCCCCTCTTTGCTTGCTTATTAAATGGGGGATTCCTGATATCAGCCTGACAACTCTAGATTCCTTCATTCAGGAATTCTTTGGACACTTCATACCTTTGGAGATGCCCTGATTTCCTAGAGTCCCAAGTTGGGTGTGCAAATTAGTCCCTATAGTTACTCTCAGACATTAGGAAATGAGGAGTAAAGACTGGGAAGTGGCCAGCACTTCTTGGACCTTGTGCCAAGGCTGAGTAGGGGAAGGGTAGGAAGGACTGTGGAGGGAGGGGTGCTTCTCCCCTAGAGACAGATGCACTGAGCAAAGATGGAGGAGCGTGGCTTTGGAGCAGCCAGAGGGATTTGAGAGTATGGGGTGGGGCAGGTGGGTTGGGGATACTCTAGTCTCAAAATCACCTCCCCCCAAACTGGCTGTTCTCCATCAGCCGATCAGAGATCTCTCCTTCTGCTCCTGCCAATCGCCCCAATCCTTGTTCATGCCCCTCTTTCTAGAACCCCAAGGAATTCAATGACTGGGGTGGTTCCTTCTCTTCTCTCTCTAGCTCCAGGTATAAGTGAAGATCCATCCGGAGCCTCAGGGAGCACGCAGTGTAACCCTCTTCATCTGCAGGGGAGGAGACTGAGGAAAGGGCCTTCAGGGTACAAAATGAGTCAGCACGGAACTAAGACTGGGCTCAAGACTCAAGACTCCTGTTTCCGAGTTGTGCGGGGCCCAGGGCTTTGCCACTTATAGTGTGCACAGCTCATCTGTCCATATGCAGGGCCCTGGCAGTCAGACTCCTTCCCCACAAGTCAGGGGTAGGACCTCCTTCTACACAGCAGACCTGGGGACATTCCTGGCTTAGTTGTTCCACACTCCATACAAGGCATAAGGAGGAAGATAGACCCTGTAAGGTCAGGTGCCTTAGGGCACTGACTCCTGGAGGCACCTGGGGTTGGAGGCAGGACCTCCATAAGTGCACTGCATTTAGCAGCTTACCAATAAATCCTATGAGATGGGTGTTATTATCCCCATTTTCTCTGTGGAAAAACTGAGGCCTAGAGAGGTTAAGCCATTTCTCTAAAGTCACACAACAATGGAGCTCGGATTCAAGGCCAGGTTTGTGGAATTCAAGAGACCATGGCACTGTCTCATGAGCTCCCCTCTGCTCCCAAGGCTTCCACGACCCTCTCCTCCAGGCAGACTGCCAGTCTTCCCTGACTAGTAAGTTGTGATGTGAGTGCTGGCTTTAGAAATCTGTTCAAATCCAAGTTCCACCACTTACCAGCGTGGGACATGGGACTGTGGGCAAATCATGTCTTCTCTCTGAACCTCATTTTCCACCTCTGTAAAGTGGGCATAATATTACATACCCAGGAGGGCTGCTTTATGGATTAGCCATGTTAGTACACGACTACTTGCCTGGGACAGAAAAGGCGGCCTTTGTCAAAATGAATAGAACTGACCACTGACATTCTGTAACTTTAATACAAATTCATCATAACTCACAAAAAGGGCAACATTTAAAATAAAAATACTGCTGGGGGTGGCCCAGCTTCTGGTAGATGAAGGGGTGGGGTGAGATTAAAGATTCCTCCTGCCCAAGGGGGACCCCAAGAGGCAGTTGTGAGGTGGGAGCCCCCCCAAGTTCAGCTGGTCTCGCTCCTTTGGAATGAGGGTGGTCAGGGATCCTACGAGCTCAGAATCTAGGCTCCAGGACTAGAGAGCGAAGCCAAGGCTTGAGACATTCAGCTAATCCTGCAGATAGATCTACTTCTTGGGCTCTCATCCATGGGCAGGGACAGGGCCATGGAGCAGGACACCTAGAGGCTCTGCTGCTTCAAAGCCAAGACCTGGAGGTAAACTCCAGGGACAAAAACTGTGGATGAGCTTGTTCGACACTCAAACTTCCTTCTGGGTCTTTTTGCAGGGCTGCGGTTGAAAGGAAGAAAACTACATTTCCCAGACACCTTTGCAGCCAAAGTTCTGGATCTGATTTATGTTTCCCCAACAGTATCCCTCACAGAGATTTGGATTTGGGAATTAAACTGAGTGGGAGGGAGGCAGGCCTCAGGACACCCATTTGCTGGCCAGGCCAGTAGTGGAGGGAACACAGTCCTGCAGTCAGCAGCTTCCTGGCACAGTGGCTTCCTGCAGGTGGGAGCAGTGTTTCTGATCGGGATATAGACATGATGAATCCAGTGGCTGGGAGTTGTTCCTGGAAATTCAGCAAGTCTGCTCCTCCAGCCCTTCCAATGATTTTGCAAATCAGGGATGTGATAATAAATGCTGTCAAATTAAACAAGCTAAAGCAGCTCTTGTTTTCTGCAACAGGATCCTAGCTGAGACAGATGCCAAGCCTGATGGGAAGTCCCAGCCAACAGCCTGTCCCAGTGCTTGGCTGAGACAACTGCTCCCTGCAGCCTCCCCGCACCCTAAGCCTGGTCACAGAGGCCTGCTTGGACACTTATCCAAGCCTCTGGGGACCTCCATCACCCAGTGATGCTTGTCCTGCGGCTGCCTTTGGGCTACTGGGCTCTGCATCAGCCTGGTGTGCCATCATCCTGCTTTTAGACCTGTGGGTTGGAAGGTGGTGGCACAGTGACTGTAACATGTGGGTTCAGTGACCGGGTGCCTCCCACAGTATCATCTCTACCTGCAGGTCAGTGGGAAAAACAGGAAACATAAAGCTCTTGGTCCAGAGGTAGAAGGAAAGGTCGTTCTCGGGAACCCTAGGACCAGCTACAGCCTGTGTCCACCGCGGACTGGAGTCAAGGGTCAAATGGCCCACGGCGGGATGCTGGGCAAGTCTTAGACCTGGGAGCATAAGAGGGCTTTATGTATCTTTCAGTCTGCCAACTGTTGGCAACACTCTTGACACATCCTGAGGTCAGGGCATGTGGGCAGGAGGGAGACAGGGAAAAGGTCCCCCTGCCCCTGAGAGGATGGGGATGAGGGCTGGGCAGGGGCTGCCCTGAGGAGAAGCCATGTCACATCCTGGGACCAAAGCTGCCTCACCGTCAAGGTCAGGATTACAGGACATCGATGCTGATGGAGTTTAGGAATCATGGAGCACGACCGCCAATATACGGACAGGGAAATGGAGGATGAAGGGTAAACAACCGGCCTGAGACCTCATGGGGCGGGGGGGCTATGCTGGACCAGAGTCCAGCCCTCTGTCCCCTGGGCAGAGCTCTTGCTGGTGGCCGTGGCCCAGGTGGTCCCTGTGGGCTCCCTGCACCGCCCTAGATGCGGACGGTGTTGATTCTCAATGGCTGCACGTTCTTGCCATTGGCGTGGCTCTGCCCGGGGCTGAAGTAGGAGCAGAGCTTGCCCGGAAACTTCTCGCGGAACGTGTAGAGCCAGGACATGTCGTCGGCGTTGTAGAAGATGAGCAGGCCTTGGTCGTAGTCCAGGAACACGCCCACCTTGTCGAGCTTGTCCCGGACGTTGAGCCGCGTCCAGGGCTCGGTACAGGCGCTATACTGGTTGCCGTCGTGCATGACGATGCAGTAAAAGCCGCGGCTGGGCTGGATCTGGATGCTGCCCTTGCGGCTGGCTGCCTCGTGGGCCAGCCCGATCACCCACTGGGTCTTCTCCGCCACCACCACCTCCCAGTAGTGGACGCCGCTGCTGAAGGCCTCGGAGCCCAGCACCGACACCTCCACGTCAAAACGCTTTGGCGAGTCCTGCAGCGGCTGTGGGTGCAGGTTGCCATAGGCCACAATGGTGCAGTCATCGGACAGGATCAGCCGCTGGTGGGCAGTGCCCGGGTCCAGGGTCAGGGCAGCAGGCACTGCAGGGGGTGGAGGAGGGAGAGAAGATAAGTGGAGAGAAGGTTGTGGATCCACTCTGTGGTGCCTCCCTGAGGACCAGGTTCTGGTTGGTCCGCAGGAAGCATTGTGATGCTGAAGGCATGTGATGCCTGCCCTCTTTGGTCCTCAGCTTCCTCCTCTGTAAAATGGAAGGGCGATAATAGCTGAAGTCCTTCCAGATTTAAGCCTGGCTGCAGGGGAGCAGAAGCTGGGGCTGCTTGTTGGCTGCTAATGCCTGGGGCAAGGACAGAGCAGGCACCCCACAAAAGTTTGTTGAGTAAACCATAGTGAAATCCAGAATTAGGGAACTTCAGAGCTGAGAGAGGGTAAAGATTACCCAGGTGCTGGTAAACACCCTGGGGCTGGGGGATAAGGGGATCTGTGGGGATGGGGTGTGTGTGTGCGTTTTCTCAATAGGTGGGATCCATGCATCCAAATGCCCTGAATGAAATACACAGGGAAGTCCCACGACCCCTTGGTCCCCCATAAATTTTCAAATGCTCAATCATGTGGATGAAAAATCGTTTTTATAATGACCTAAAATTACAACTTAACTCCCTTTTATGTATAAATAGGAAATAATTTTTTCAATTTTTTTTGTTCAGTTTTGAGAGAGAGAGAACTTGAGCAGGGGAGGGGCAGAGGGAGACGGAGACACAGAATCCAAAGCAGGATCCAGGCTCCGAGCTGTCAGCACAGAGCCCTATGAGGGACTTGAACTGACAAGCCATGAGACCATGACCTGAACTGAAATCAGACGCTTAACCGAGTGAGCCACTTAGGTGCCCCAGGAAATCATTTTTGTACAGTTTTTAGAACTGTGAGTATTTTAGAACACCACTACCATGTAAACTGAGGCGAGACTGAACTTGGTTTCTTTGGAACTTCACTGAGAATTGTTCACTGCTTGGGAAAATATAGGTGTGAGAAAAATGCCACTGACTCATATATTCTACCTGTTTTGAACCATATTTGAGGCACAATGATGTTTTATCTATGATGTGCACACCTGACTACTTCATTATGTTTTCCACTGTGGCTGTGAGTAATCATCTACGGATGGACATACCCAATATTTTATTATAAATCATTTCCTTCTATTTTTCCTTTGTATTATCATCAGAGTATGTATATATATACCTGTATATATACAATTTTTCAAGTTTATATACATAGTGAGGTTGTGGAAAGGTTATATTACCTTTGAGACATTGCAAAGTATTTGTGATGAAATAGAGGTGATAGGTCTGAAAAAGCTGAAAATCATGGATTCTAGGCCAACTCTTCCACTTGACAGATGGGGAAAATGAGACCCAGAGAGGAAAGGTGACTAATCTCAGGTCACCCAGCACGCAATGGCAGAGCGCGGACTAAGCAAGGCCATGTGCAATCCAGCCCCAGCCCTACCTGTCACACATCACCCCTACCTTCCTCAGCCCCAAAACCTTCACCCAGACTCTCCCCCACTGCCTCTTCCCTGCTTGTTATGATCACCCCTGCATGAGGCTCAACTCCAAGGCCCATCCTCTGAGAAGCCTTCCTGGTTGCCCAGCAGGTGTGCTCACTTTTTCTTCTGAAATTCCTTAACTTTGTGTTCTCTCCTGATTATGTATGGGGTGTAGTCTTCTGTGCCCACATCTTATACCCATTTGCACCAGGAGGGGAAGGGCTGTGTACCATCCAAATAGGCTGTCCCTTGTGCGCCCGGTGCCCAGCACGGAGCCAGGCATGGTGAGGGCTTCCAGAAAAGTTCACCAAATTAAATCGGCCCTTGTTTGCTCTTGGGCAGGCAGCACAGGCTGGGCCATCCTGCTCTGGGCTGGCCACACTGGCTTAGCAGGTCTGGCTCTCAGAGTCTCATGAACTCTCATGTCAAGGGTTCTGTTTACTTTGTCCTCCATGATGGAGCTGATGCCTGGCCAAAAGACGGAGAACCTGGAAGTGGCCTTCCTGAGCCTGGATGACCATTTCCAGGCCAGAGCAAGACAGAGGTGAGGAAGGGTGAGGAAAAGGAGTCCTGCCCCCTGTACCTAAGAGCGAAGGATTTCTTCATCCTGCTCTCTGGCGCTTTCCTTATCTGGTGAAGCAGGAGTGTGATTACACTTGGCTGGAGCCTTACCCCCTAATTCTATCACCTCCGTTGGCTTCATGCATGCCCAGAAATAAAACGCCTCAGTGGTGGCAACTGTCACCAACAGGGAGCCACAGCCAGTTTATGAACTGTGCTCCCGTTCACACAGCCACTAACAAAGCTGACCGCTGACTTATATCAAGCTCCTTCCACGAGCTCTGTTAGGAGTAAACGTAGTTTTGCATTTTATATTCTCCTTTCCTGTTCTTCGAACTCAGAGGGATGCATGGAAACAATTAGCCTTGTGATTAGAGGGGTCACTGGAATCACAATTCTCTATCCAGGGACATGGAAGAGGGGGAGCCATGAGAAGGAAGACACTGGATCTGTGGATGTATGTTTTACCCTGTGGTCGGAGCGGTCACAGCGCAGCCTGTCAGAACCAGAAGCTCCTGCCACATGGAATGTAGGAATTCCCACAAGTGGGGTCAGGAGGTGAGAGGTGGAGGGAGGTGTAGGAAGTGTGTGTGAAGGGGAGGCAAGGGAAAGAAGAATCTAATTAGACACAGATGGGCCACTCCTCCCGGCTGTGGAATGCGGGTCATACTCGGGCGTCTACAGCAGAGGGTTAGAGCGCGCACAAAGCCACGGTGTGGGCAGCGGCAGTTCTTAGTGCCACGCGGGAGCCTGAGGTGCTCAGGGTGATCGAGGAGGTCAGCTACAGGCAGAAACTGCACTTCCGGGCAGGACAGTGCAACCGGGATGGGTGGGGTGGGGAAGGAGCGGAGACCCTAGCACACCAGAGGGAGGGCTCAGCCCCAGGCTCTTAAGCCTAATGTGGGGCAACTTGGGCCACTTTCAGTGCCACCGATGAGTGGGGAGGGCGCGCTCGAGGAGGCAGCCAAGTGGGCTCTCAGTGGCTCTGAGATTGGGCCCACAGAGGAAATCCTGACTGAGCAGAGTGCCAGCTCCTTGGGCGTGGAGCCTCAGTGCTTAGAAGCCCAGGAGAATGGGTGAGGGCAGGGCCCACCACTCATTGGGTAGACCTAGGGGTGGGGCCTGTTGTTCATTGGGCAGCGCTGGCAGTGGAGGCGGGACTAGGGGGTGGGGCCTGACAACCGGGTGCTGGGCCCAACATTTCAGGGGCAGGGCTAGGGGCGGGGCCTGGTATTCTTATTAGGCAGAAGGCGTGGCCTGATTCTCAGAGGGTTTTTACACCCCAAAGGACAGCTGGGGTCCCGGTCCAGGGTCTCCCATCTCATCATAAACAGAGGTTCTGTCTTCCAGGCCTCCTTCCCACCCTCCCTGAGGCTAGGGCTGGCAGGAGTAACAGCCTTCAGACCAGAGAGAGACCTAGAAGGGGTCATAGCAACACCTTTTCCTGCTCTGAGACCTCAGTCCCGGGGTGGGGACTGGCAATCCCTCCACCCATCTTTTATCCTTAGGAGAAGTGCCAGAAACAAACCAGTCCCCTGGGGCTCACTATAGTACAGGTCAGAGCTCACTAGGTCCTGACACACTGTTTTATAAAAACAAAAAGCAGGTGTTGAGGCAGCCCATTTAAGCCTCTCTGAGACCTCGAGGTCAAAGGCATTGAGGGAGGGCATGGACTGTGGAGGCCCCAGGAAATGTCTTCTTGCCATCTTCCACCACACATCACCCGGCCCAAGCAGCAGAGAAACCCCCTAGTCCAGCACTGTCACTTGGCAGCAGGTGGCTGGTTCCTCTTTGTTCTCAAGGACAGTGGCTTGACCCTTCAGAAGCCTGACAAGACAGGAGATGCTGCCAGCTCTTTCCTCTGGCCAGGCCCTTACATAATCCGCTGCCCCAGTTCTTCCCTCTACAGTCCCCACTGTGCCACACTGGCATTCGAGAAACATGTTCACACCCACTAGCTCACGGGAACACCACAGCAGCCCCAGGAGTGCAAATTACCATCCCATTTTCCAGAAGAGGAAACTGAGGCTCCGAGGAGACTTCTCTGAGTCAAGTGGCCTGCTCGGGTTGCCCCTTGGGGTGGAAGTAGAGTTGGAACTTGAGCTAAAGTCTTGTCACACCATGTTCTTTCCTCTACGTGGCTCCAGAAAGCCTGCTCAGCAAGACCGAGGAACTATCTGATGAGTCATTATAATAACAATAAACAAGTATCAAGTACTTACTAAGATCCAGGATTATTATCGCAAATAGATCATTTTACTTCACTCTTATACCTGAGCTGGGAGATAAATCACATCTTCCCCCATCCCTGTTTTACAGAGGAGAAAACTGGCTCAGAGAGGCCACTGATTTGCCCTGGGCTACATAGCTAGGCGGTGAACCTCCTGGAACCCAAAAATGACTGGATTCAGGTGAGTAGGGGGAGGGGCAAGCTGCCCAGGAGAGGCAGGTGGTAGAAGCAAAGAAGGCAGTGTCTGACGTCCTCAGAGACAGGACAGGAGACAGGTGGCCACCTGGTCTGGCTAGGGAGGGACTTTGTGCTTGCGGGCTGCAACAATCAGGCCAGGCAGTTGAGGGAGGGTTTCCAATGTCAGCTGAAGGGGGGGACAGGGGGTGCGGGGTGGTAGAGAGTAGAGGTTCCAAAGCAAGGGCAGTGACAGGTGCTAAATGGAGTTCTCAGGTGACCCAATAGGAAGCCCGAACTGGAAACAGGGCGGGCAGGAAGCTGCTAGAATCCATGGGCTAGTTCCCTGGGGGCGCCTGCCCCTCCCATCTGGACATAAAGGGCCTTGGTGCTGGCAGAGGAGCCAGAGTGACTTCACAGGCCCTACAGACAAAGGAAGGGGACTGGCTAACCAGGTCACTGTTCTCTGAGCTCCCCGGGGACCGCTGTCCTTTGGAGGATGTTCAGGGCACAGACTAGTGCTCCTTCAACCCCTCTTCCACGCACAGTTTTCTCTGGGCCAGTGGTTCTCGACAGGAGTGATTTGCCTCACAGGGGTCATTGGACAATGTCTGGAGACATTTTTGGTTGTCAGAACTGAGGGCGGGGAGCATCCAGTTGGGGAGATCCCAGGAATGCTATCTACATCCTATCATGCACAGGACAGCCCCCTAAACAAGGAATTATCCACCCCCAAATGTCAATAGTATTGATGCTGAGAAACCCTGCTCTGGGGCATCCAGCAAGTTCCCACATCCATTCGCTCACTTGTGAGGGAGTTGTGAAGGGGCTAACATCCCTATTTTACAGAGGAGGAAACTGAGGCTCGGAGGAGAAAGTGACTGGTTTAAGGATGTGTGGCAAATTCCGTTCAAAAACACTTATTGAGGGGCGCCTGGGTGGCTCAGTTGGTTAAGCGTCCAACTTTGGCTCAGGTCATGATCTCACGGTTGGTGAGTTTGAGCCCTGCATCAGGTTCTGTGCTGACAGCTCAGAGCCTGGAGCCTGCTTCAGACTCTGTGTCTCCCTCTCTCTCTCTACCTCTCCCCTGCTCATGCTCTCTCTTTCTCTCTCAAACATAAATAAACATTTAAAAAATACTTATTGAGTACCTACTTTATGGTACTATTCTAGTAGCAGAACTGAGACTCGGACTCATTCATATCTTTATTTACTTATCCCCAAACGTTTACTGTGCTGCCTGCGAGGGATCTACAGTGATGAATTAGGCCCAGGCCTGACCCCTCTGAGCTCATAGTCTAGTGAGACAGACAGCTACACACACATCGACCAAAGAGTGAGACCAGAAAAGTGCAGGGCTACCTGAAGAAATCCAGGAAGGCTTCTCAGAGGAGGTGTTTATAAACTAAGATGTGAAGGGGAGTAGGAGTTAGTCATCAAAGCCTGAGGTTTGTGTAGAAGGGTTCTGGACAAAGGGGGCAGCATGTGTGAAAGTGGAGGAGGGAGAATACGGCTCATTTAAGACCTGAAGATGGTTCAGTGTGGCTGAGTATGTTGCGGAGGGGAGAATGAGAGAATGGCAAGGCCCAGGTCTTATAGGGCCTTGACTGTCAGGCTGAGGTGCCTGGATTGCCTCTCTGAGCTGTGACAAGGACGCAGCAGGCGGCAGCCAAGACAGAGCTCCTGAGACCATCTGCCCGAGGGGCTTCCCTGGGTCAACAGTGGGGACATGCTTCTTGCCTCCGTGAGTTATGCTGCTTCACCTACATGTGGCCCTCGTCCTGCTGGCTCCCAGTGTGGAGGTCCGTCCACATCTAGGAGCACACAGAGGCTAGGAGGACCCCAAGAGGATAGCCCAGAGTCCTACTCAGCCTGTTAGAAAATGGGCTCGTCCCCGAACTAGGCACAGATCCAGAGGTAAGAGTACCAGGAGTGGGGCACCTGAGTGGCATTAAGTGTCCGACTTCGGCTCAGGTCATGATCTCGAGGTGTGTGAGTTCGAGCTCTCCATTGGGCTCTGGGCTGAGAGCTCGGGGCCTGGAGCCTGCTTCAGATTCTGTGTGTCCCTCTCTCTCTCCCCCTCCCCTGTTCACACTCTGTCTCTCTCTCTCTCTATCTCAAAACTTAATAAATATTTTTTAAAAAAAGTTAATAAAAAAAGAGTACCAGGAGCTGTCCCTTCACTCTTGGGAAATCGGTATTGATACATCAAATGTGGCCTTCAGCACCTACAGGGGACCCCCATCTCTGTCCAGCATTCACGCGCTCAGTAGTGCCTTCAGCCTCTCTCCATCCCTACCTAGAAGGCCCAATCCTGAACATCCTGGGATCATTCATGCTCCTGCCCTCCCCCACTGCCTTTGCCCATGCAGCTCCTCACATTGGGGACAGTCTGGAGGCACCGCCAGGCCCCAGCCTTCCCCGAGTGGCAAAGCCACCAGCCTTCAGCGCCCGGTTCAGACATCATCTGTTCAGTGCTTCTCCTGGCCCCTCCCCTGCCCCATCCAGAGCCTCCTGTTGCCTCTCCCCATCCCCTGGGGCTTCCCAGCACTGTGTACTTCCCTCATAGCTTGTCCCACTGGGCTGTCAGGGCCTGTTTGCCCATCTGTTTCTCCTGACCCCCAAAAATGCCATGGGGGACCTTCCATGTTTGTAGATCAAAAGAATGAATCCAGACACGTGGAAGGAACTCTGAGTGCCGCGTGGCCAGCGGCCTTCCTGGGTTAGTATGAGGCCTGAGAATGCCTGCTTGGCTTAGTAGGTAAGGGCACAGGCTCTGGGGTCTGACAGATCTGAGTTTAAATCCTGGCTGTACCATTTACAGGCTGTGACCACGGACAAGTTCCCAACAGCTCTGTGCCTGTTTCTCATCTGAAAAACCGAGTATAAGAATAGTGCCGACGTTTTAGGGAGGATTCCCCTTTATATCCTTGTCTCACCTCTGAAGGACACGGTGCCTTTGTAGGTTGTATGATTTCGGGTCCCAGGGTCTACTCTGCTAGAAACCTGTTCAGACCTTCTCCTCTCTCAGCAAACCTCCCATTACCTCCTCTTGCCCATCATCACCTCGGCTGATGACCTTGCTTTTACCTCGCTGGGAAAGGGGAGGCTATGGGAAGAGAGTTCTCTCAAGCTCCCACCACTGCCCATTTATGCTCCCTCCTCTGGGCTCCCGAAGGCGAACTGTCTGGGCTCTCAGAAGAGGCAGCATCAGACCCCACTCCTGGCTGTCCCTCCAGCAACTCTCTCTGCCCTGCATCCTCTGTTTTGCCACCAGGTCTTTCTCATCACCCACAGATGGGCTGTTCACTTCTTCAACAGCCTGTGCCTCATTCTCTCTCCTTCCCTTAAATAAAACTCCTTGAAAGCACCGTCTCTACTTGCTCTCCTCCCATTCTCTCTTTTTTTAATTTTTAGAGAGAAGGAGTGCATGTGCAAGCAAACATGAGTGGGGGAGGGGCAGAGAGAGAGAGAGAGAGAGAGAGAGGGAGAATTCCAACCAGGCTCCACACTCAGCCTGGAGCCCAGTGTAGGGCTTGATCCCACAACCCTGGGATCATGCCCTGAGCCGAAATCAAGTTGGATGCTCAACCAACTGAGCCACCCAGATGCCCCATGTCCCATGCTCTCTCGGACAGCTTCCTCTCTGGCTTACGCCCCTGTGGCTCCACCAAAGCTCTTGTCACCGAAGACCTCCATGTTGTGGAGAGCAGTCAGTTCCGGGTTCTCTCACTTAGCTTAGCGGCCTTTGTTGCCATTAGCCACTCTCTACTTGGCTCCCAGGACATACCCAGGTTTCCCTCCCACTTCTCTGGCTGCTCCTTCCTGGTCCCCTTGGCTGGGTCCCCCTCCTGTCCCTAACTTCTAGGAGTGCCCCAGGGCTCCAAAGTTTAGAGTGACGCCATCTCTCTTCTCTCTACTCTCACTTTCTAGGTGATCTCATCCAGGCTCATTAAATACTGTCCATGTGCCACTGACACCGGCCCTGACCTTTGTCCTGTACTGCACATGTCACCCCAGCTGACTTCTCTACACCAGCACTGGGACATCTAATCGGTACTGCAGACCTCATATGCTTACAGCTCTGTCCTTCCAGCACCTCAGCCCAAATCCTTGTAGTTTCCTTGTCTTCTTTCTCTCCCACCCAAGATCCCATTCACTAGCAAATCCTGTTGGCTCTCCCTTCAAAGTATATCTTAAATCTGATCACTTCTTTCTACCTCCACTGCCATCACGCTGCTCCAAGCCACCATCACCTCACCTGGAGTATTGTGGTAGCCTCCTACCCAGTTTCCCAGCCTCCACCCTTCACCCTCTTCAGTCTGTTCCCAACCCAGCAGCAAGAGGGAGCCACTAGGAACTTAAGCTCATGTCACTGCATGTCCCCAAACCCTCCAGTGGATCCCATCTCACTCAGCATGAAATCTGAAGTTCTCATGCTGGCCTGTAAGGCGCCTCACCGTCTGGCCACTGCTACCTCCCTGACCTCCTCACCTCTACTCTCTTCTACTCTAGCCACACTAGTCTCCTCACTGTTCCTTGAACGTGTCAGGCTTGCTCGTGCCTCAGGGGCTTTGTATTTGCTATCCCCACTGCCAGGAACACTCCTCCCTCAGAAACCTGCATGAATCACTCTTCTTCTTCTTCCTTCAGACCTTTACTTCTTTTTTTTTTTTTAAATATTTATTTTTGAGAGAGAGAGAGAGAGAGAGAGAGAGACTGACCAAGCATGGGGGAGGGGCAGAGAGAGAATCCCAAGCAGGCTCCGCACTGTCAGTGCAGAGCTCAGTGTGGGACTCAACTCCACAAACTGTGAGATCATGACCTGAGCTGAAATCAAGAGTTGGAAGTCCAAATGACTGAGCCTCCCAGGCGCCCCCAGGCCTTTACTTCTCTGCTTCCTTCTCGGTGAGGTCTTCTAACTGGGTCCTCCACCTAATATCTCTATCCTACCTCAACATCCCCCAGCTCTCTTCCTTATCTTTGATCCTTATCTAGTGAACTATGGATTTTACCTATTTACTTTCATTTTCTCACTCCTTATGATGTAAGAGCCATGAAGGCAGGGACCTTTTGCCTGTGCTGCTCCCTGCTACCTCTCCAGCACTTAGAATAGCACCTGGTGTGAAGTCGGGGGGTTGATATGTGCTATATGTATAGGATGGATGACTGAACTGTCCGAGGCCTCAGTCTCTCCATCTGGAGAATGGATATACTAATGGAACCAACCTCATGGTTGTATGAGGACTCACTGAGCTGAGTGATTGTGCAGGTGCCCAGCACGAGCCCTGGAACACAGTAGGTGCTTAACAAACCTCTTCTCATCCCTCTGTCCCGCCCCCCAGGCTGTCTTTAGAGCAGGCAGCTGGGCCGGGAGTACCCCCCTTAGCTCCTGCTCATGATAACCCTTGCCTCTTCCTGGGCCCTCTTGGTAACTGGCAGGAAGGGCCTTACCTGGGTGGATATCCTGGAACAGGGACTTCCAGATGGTGTACTGCAGGGGGCCTGTGTACTTGGAGGTCGGGAAGTCTTCGTAAGTCAGATTGGTCTCATGGATTTTCCCTTTAAGCCTGGAAGGAAAGCAGAAGAAGCAAGGCTGCATAGGGGGGCCCGATTTCTGTCCCAACATTGGGGCCTGAGAGCCACCCTCAGGGCAGCTGACAGAGGGCAAGGCCGTGTATGTGAAGTCTGCCCGCTCCAGATTCCAGTGCCTGCTTGTGCCACCTCCTACCTCTCTAGACTCATTTTCCTTATCTTTAAAACGGGTGCTGTGACAGCACCTGCCTTCTAGGCTTGTGGTGAGGGTTACATGGCGTAATGTTATGTACAGTGCTTCCCACCGTGCTTGGCTCATGGTCAACACCGAATGCAATATGCTGGCTCTCAGGATTGATCATCAACAGACCAATGATTAAGTGTTAGTATTTCTAAAGGTGGCAATGGGATAAGAGAGACCCGCAGTTGAATCCCGGCTCTGCCATATACCAGATGAGGGGCCTCGGCCAACTGATGTAGCTTCTCTGTGCCTGTTTCTACGTCTGTGAAATGGGGATGATAGTAACTACCTCCAAGGGAGCTAATAGGATTATAATAATATAAATATTATTTATTATCTGTAATATCAAGGTTATAAAGACTATAATATATACTTGTAATATAACATAAATAATATTGTACTATAAGTAATATTCTATGATTCTACTCATTACATATATAACAATATAAACACATAAAGCCTTAGACCAGGCTCTGGCACATAGCCAACGCCCCATAGCTGTCTGATGAAGATGTGAACGAATGGATTCCCTGCTAACCGCCCCATCTGCCTCCAGTCCCACCTCCCCACACAGGCTGGGGACGGGATGCCTGTCTGGGGAAGGCAGCGGGTGGCGGGCACTTACCGCTCAGACAGTGAGGCCACCCCGGCCAGGAAGGTGTGTCGGTCGGTTTCGGCCAGCCGCTCCTGCAGGATCTGGGCCCCCTCCTGCACCTTGCGCAGCTGCTGGCTGTAACGCTGGACTTTCTGCTCAATGTCGGTTAGCGTGCGGGCCGTGTCCGCCTCTAGCTCCTCCAGCATGGCCTTCTGCCGCTCGCGCAGTAGCCGGTGCAGCCGCTCGAAGGCCTCGCCGATGGTGGTCCGCAAGCTTTTGGTGGAAGACTGTGGGGACAGTCATCAGGGGTTAGGCCAGGGGGAGCAGATGGGGTGACCCCTGGGAGAGAGGAGGGGACCGAGAGCCTTGACATGGCGAGAGGTGGTGACTCCGTGGTGGGAATGGCACCTGTTAAAGCGCGGTGGCACGCCGGGCTGGCATGGCCAGGGATGGCACACCCTTCCATGTGCTGTTAGGATATTCATGAAATGCTCTGGGGGAGACACTGAGGCTTGAATTAGAGGAACAGCAGAGGGGCTGTGGGCTTGAAAGACATTTGGGGGCAGTCCCTTTAGCCCTGGTGACTGACAGGCTAGGTGTAGCGGTACAGGAAAGAAAGGTGTGAGGATGGTGCCCAGGTTTCTGGCGTGGGGGTGGGAGGGACAGGGAGGTTGGGGGAGAAGGGGGGGCAGGAAAAGATGCTGAGTTCAGTCCAGGATACAGTGAGGTCTTTATTTAAAAAAAAAATCACTCCGGGGTGCCTGGTTGGCTTAGTCAGTAGAGCATATGACTCTTGATCTCAGGGTCGTGAGTTCAAGCACCACATTGGACATGGAGCCTTAAAAAATTTAAAAAAAAATAGTGGCGCCTGGGTGGCTCAGTCAGTTAAGCATCCAGCTTCGGCTCAGGTCATGATCTCACCGCTCGTGGGCTCTAGCCAAGCGTCAGGCTCTGTGCTGACAGCTCAGAGCCTGGAGCCTGCTTCGGATTCTGTGTCTCCCTCTCTCTCTGCCCCTCCCCCGCTTGTGCGCGTGCTCTCTCTCTGTCAAAAATGAATAAATGTTAAAAATTTTTTAAAAAACTAAAAAATAATAATAAATAATAAAATCAAAATTTAAAAAATCATGCATGGAGTTCAAGCAAAGATGACAAGGAGACCACAGATGGCAGAGAGCATTATAAATTGCAACGTGGCAGGCAACCCTTGGTGGTCACTCGCCCTTGAGACCCCCAGCTGAGAAATAAGAGCTGGAGGTTAAAGCCATGATCACCGGAGGCAAGACTGGACTTGCACATTTCTCTGTTCCCGCGGGCACTGGCAGGCCCGGGAGGGGCCTGAACAGTCAAGGGCACAGGCTTTGGTACCTAACAGCCTGGATGAGAATCCTGGCTCTGCCTCTCTAGCTGCGGAAACCTCAGCTGCCTAATGTCTCTGAGCCTGTTTTCTTCTCTGTGAAAGGGGTAACA
The DNA here is from genome assembly GCA_028646485.1 of Cryptoprocta ferox. Taxonomy (NCBI): domain Eukaryota; kingdom Metazoa; phylum Chordata; class Mammalia; order Carnivora; family Eupleridae; genus Cryptoprocta; species Cryptoprocta ferox. The sequence continues at coordinate 77,570,753 of CM053570.1, read as the reverse complement.
CAACCACATCACAGGGTTCTGGTGAAGATTAAGGGAGGGCATGTTCACAAAACGCATGCCATTGTTTGAAGTGCAGAAAAAGAGCCTGGTTATTAAAGGGGATGAAGTCTAACGGGCACATCCTAAGTCTTCACTGAGAGATGGCTTCTGAGCTGGGGCCTGAAGGAGGGGCAGGATGTCAACTGGGGGTGCGGGGAGCAGCCGGAGTCAGGACAACATGGGGTACAGAAGTGTGGCCAGGCAGCCGCAGCGTGTGGGACCTGCCTCTGCGATTTTACTTTGTGGGATTCTGGCTGGGAGTTCACAGAGTCAGAGACCCTGCTGTGTTCAGTGCCCAGGGCTCTGTGGGAGGTTCAACACAGGCTCAATTAGGGCCAGTTCCCTCCTGTCGCGGCAGCAGGAAGAAGTGCTGGCAGCGGGCCAGCCTCCCCGCGCATGCCCACCCAGAGCGCCAGGCAGACAAAGGGGGCGGGGGAGAAGCTGGGGATGAACAGCCAGGCTGCTTGTGGCCTCCCCGAGCCCCTGCCTGAACCCTGAGGCTTCTGTGCGGGTCACAGGGGAGACGATGGGGCCTGCCCTTCCTGCATTATTTGCCGCTGCCCTGCAAGGATCCCCAGATCCCACAACCACCCCTTCTGGCTCCTTCTCAACTCCTCTATGGCAATGTTTGGTGCACTGGCCACCCTCCACTGGCTGCAGGCTCTGGTTTGCCTCCCACCTCTATGCCTGCTCTCTCTGGGCCAGCCCCTTCCATTGTCACCGATATGCCCTCCTTCAGGTTCGACCCCATGGCTTTGAGGCTGGCTCCCACATCCTTACCCATGGTCCTGAGTGTCTCCTGAGCACCACATTCATCTTTCCACCTGCCTCAACTACACTGGCCATCCAACTCTCTTGTCCGCAAGTCAACTCTGTCTTTGGCAACAAATTCACTGCCAGAGTGATCCTTCTAATGTGCAAAGTGGGTCAAAGCCAATGCTATGTTTAGGAATATTTCTTGGCTCCTTGATAACTAGTAAAACACTCAATTCCTTAGCCTGGCATTCAGAGTCCTCAATCTGACCCCAGCTTACCTGTCTAGAGCCACTGCATTGTAATTACACCTGCCTAGAATGGGCCCCACCCCCAACACACTCTTTATTCAACAGGCAGACTCCTACTCATCCTGCAACACCCAGCTTGAAAGCTACCTCCTTGGCAACATCCTCCCTAACTTTTTCAGGTGGTTAAATAGTTAAATGTCCCCAGAGCATTTTGTAAATATTCCTAATATACAGTCTCGCATTTTATGTGGCCCCAGCTAGTGGATGAACCCCCCAGGGGTAGGAATGACGTCTCAGCCTTGCGCCTCCCGTGCCCATCCCAGGGCCTGGCACAAGGCTGGCAGTCAGAACCTGCTCGAGAGGTGAAGAGGGAAGAGTCTTGCCAAAAGTTGCTCTGCAGAGGTGAGTGCAGACTCCGTCTTCTTTTTAGGGTGGGGGCCTAGGGTCTCCAGGACAAAAGAACATGGGTAGGGAAGAGGGGGAGAGGCAGGGAGAGGGCAGCTCAGAAGCGGAACATCGGAGTGACAGCCAGCCACCACATGTGCTTCAAGGATGTCCCTGAAAGGTCCTCCCAACCCACCTGTCTTGTTGACCACAAAGCCATAGATCTTGCTGAGGACATCCCAGCATGTGGCTGGAATAGGCACTAGGTTCTGAACAACGGGACAGTAAGCTGCCAATTAGCCACTTACTAGCTGTGGTGTCTTAGGCTCGTTCCTCAACCTTTCTGGGCTTCAGTTTCCTTGCCAACAAAATGGAGATAACGTTCCTCCATCAAAAGTTCCCACCCCCCCACTGCCGCACGCCCTCATTTTTCTACAACTATTTATTGTTTGTGGGAGGCACTGTGCTAGGTTCTGGGCAGTCCCGCTGCCATAGAGGTGACATTCCGTGGGGTTCAGTGAGACAGTGAATGGGAGCCACAATTACCCGCACAGAGAAAGTTTCCACTAAACTGGTGTGTCCCCTTTATTCTAGTTTTTTTCTAAGGCAGAGCTACCCCCACCCCACCCCCATCCCTTTGGTGCTGTGGCTGGGAAAGTAGCCCCTACCCCAGCCCACCCCATCCCTGGGAATACACTGGGGCTTGGAGGAACTGACTGTTTCAGAAAAATACCCTGCCAAGAACGCGTCACTTGGTCAGGACCGACCAAAGAAAACATTGGGCCCAGGGAGGGAGATCAGACAGGCCCTCAGGCTGGGCCACTGGAGGGGCAGGCTCTGCAGGAAAGCCGAGTCAGGCACCAGGTGAAATATGACCTCCAAAGCATCCATAGGCATTTCTTGTATAAACACCCCAGTCCAGACAGGAAGCAGGGCTGGGGGAACTGGAGGGGAGGTGGCCCCACAGGACCCCCCAGAGGTAGACAGATGGACAGGAAAGCAGGGGAGGAAAAGGTCAGTGGAGAAAAACAATGGGGAGTGGAGAGAAGAGAATGCTGGGGGGCGGGGGATACTAGACCATAATATTCCACTCTCATTCACACAGAGGCTTCCATTCGCTTCTCTTCACCTGAGAGGTGCTGAACCACCAGGAAGGTGGGGAAACTGAGGCTGCAGGAGACAAATAGGCTAGCGTCCTCTGTTTCCCATCTATTGCCTGCTGAGGGTCCTGCCTGCAGGCAGTCCAGAATGTTCTCTGAAGAAATGTTTGTCATGACCTCCCCAAGACCCCACACGGGTTGGTGGCCAAGCCAGGGCACAGATCTGGACCTCCAATGGCCTCTCCGGGCCCCAGGCTGACCCCCAGAGGCCCAGAGCATTCCTAAGGCTCTGCTCCAGCTGCTGCCGGCAGCTGCACCCCTGCTAGCGAGTGGGGCCGGACTGAAATCACTGTAGAGCTTAGCAGCTGGGCCTGGGTCCCCAGATTTTGGTTCCAGAAAAGGTAGAAATCAAAGCAAGCCTTGTCCCGTTGGTGAGACATCTGTGGGGGGAACTCAGAGGTTGCCCATGGGATCTAGAACTTCGGGGCTGGAAAGAGCTTGGCAGAGTCTGCATCATACAGATGGGGAGACTGGGGGCCCAGAGGAGTATGCAGTTTAGCCAAAGTCATACAGCGAGTTAGTGGCTGGATCAGAATCCAGGGCCTCCCTCTCAGGTCAAGAAGTGGTTTCTTTCCAAACCACTGCAGCCAGAGACTGCAGGGTTTGGCCCTACGTTGTACAGAGTCCATAGCCCCACGGTGGGAGTTTAAGAGGGGACGTGATACAAAGGCTGGGCCACAAATCATCAGGAGGACTTCGAGGGAGCATGCTCAGGGTGGGCTCCTTTGGCAATGGGTGAGGGTGTTGTTGTTTTTTTGTTTTTTAATGTTTATTTATTTACTTTTGAGAGAGAGAGAGCGCGATCACAAGTGGGAGAGGGGTAGAGAGAGCTGGAGACACAGAATCCGAAGCCCCACTTGGGGCTCAAGCCCACTAACCGTGAGATCATGACCTGAACCAAAGTCAGAGGCTTAACCGACTGAGCCACCCAGGCGCCCCTGGGTGGGCGTGTTTAATAAGGCGAGAGGAAAAAGAGACCAGATACATTCTCCCAGCCCTGCAGGACTGGGAGTTTTCCTGAGGGTCCCTGGTCCCACCTCACCTTCCACCCAGAGCAGGAAGAGAGAAAGGGCCCCTCCCTTAAAGCCAGGCACCAGCCCAGATCATTGCCCTCAGTCCTGGGAATGGGTCTTGTCCCATCTACATTCAGGTGAGCCCCAGCCTCCGTTCCACCCCCGCCTCCCCCCCAGCCCAGCCCCTCTCGGAATGTTTGGCACCTTTACACCCCGCCCCATCTTCCTAGACCGGCCCCCCCCACGCCACGCCCCCCCTGCGGGACCCGCCCTTGCGCCCAGGCCCTGCTCACCTTGGTCTCGGCCAACTGTCGCTTGAGCAGCTGCAGTGCCTCTGTGTGCTCCCGCTCGCTGTCCTGAAGGGCCTGAAGCTGCTCCTTCAGTTCCCTCTAGAACAACACAAGGCGCGGATGCGTGACGCAGGGCCCGGGCCTGACCACCGCCGCGCTCCCGAGACCTGGCCCAACATCCTCCTCCCTGCACAGTTCAGTAACCCCCAAGTCTCCCAGTATACAGGCTGCTTTCTTCATCTTTCCATCTCTCATCTGGAGTTTTGCAACAGCCTCCTCCCTAGCCATCCTAGGAGCTTGTGGTCTCCCTGTCTCCAACCCGCCTCCAATTCGTTCTGCCCCAGCCTGATTGCTGCCGGACACTCCTGGCGTAGAATCCTTCCATGGGTACCAAGGCTGTACCACCGTCCGCTGCTACCACTAACTAGGGCTGTCCTGAGTCCTTTGCTTGTATTGAGTCATTTAATCCGTGGAATGACAAGGAGGTAGGCACTACTATTAGCCCCATTTTTCGACCGTAACATTGGTACAGAGAGGTCAAGAAACTGGCCCGAAAGAAGCAGGAAAGGGTAAAGCCATAATTGGAACTCAAGCAGTCTGGTTCTGGAGACCATCATCTTGACATGAGGTGACACGTTTTCTATAGTGATGACACCCATGACAAATAGAGACAAAAATCCATAATACACGACATCTCAAAGCTTCAACTAAGGACAGAATCGGCAGTACTGATTTTCCCTTTGCCCCAGGTGCCAGGATAGCTCAGCATGACACTGCTTGTGATCTTGTTTTTATTGAAAATTTTGATATTTTGTTCATCACGGGGCTTTTTGCTTTCATGTTGATTTTTCGAAATTTGCATTAAGTCTTCTCCATCTTGATCACTGAGTTTGAGTGTAGAACATTGAAGAGGGTGCCTGCTTCAATGTTGCGCCTCACCCTAGTCCCACGTCTGTTTCCACCACCCTCTTCCCCTCACTCCCATCCAGCCAAAGCTGCCTTCTTCCTGCTGCTGCATCATGGGCTTGTCTCAGCCTCCTGACTTCGCCCTGGCTACTTCCTCTGGCCAGTGCACTCTACTCAGATTTTCTCGCGCTGATTCCTTTGTGTCATTAACATAACAGCTCAGAGGCCACTTCCTCAGAGAGGTCTTGCCTGGCCACCCCATGTGCAGCATCCCCCCTACACCCACATCCCGTTATGTGGTCTTCCTCACACCTTCTGCTGTCCGAGATGCTCTTGCTCACTTATTAGACAATGTGTTACTGCTCGTCTCCTCCACCAGAATGTGAATATCGTGAGGGCAGGAGTCTTGTCTGGCTTGCTGTATCCCCAGTGTTTAGAAGAGTTTTCAGCACATAGTAGGGCCTCAATACATATTTGCCAAATGAATGAATGTGATTTGAGGTGGGTGTCCCCAGTACAGGGCCAGCTGTCTGCATTTATTGGGCATTTAGCTCATTATATCGTAACTAGTTCTCCTGTCTGACCCTAGTGCATCACCATATGAGCCCAAGTCCTGCGGGGAGGGCCCTTACCATTCCCTGCTCTATATCCCCCTGCATGCATCAACAGCCTGACACTATGATGGGGCTCAAGGAAGTTTGCTTTGTGGATGAATTTCCATGGAAACAGCCTCTGAGCAGGACGCAGGTTTCCCAGTCATCTTGCGCTGTGTGCGATGCTAGGGAGCTGACTTACCTGTTCACCTCACCTCCCTCCTACTCACTCAGCTCATTGCCCTTAGGAAACATCTAGTCTGACTAATTTTATAGAGTAGGTAGCAACATGGGAAGATGATCAATGATGACAGTCTAAAGGAAGAATGCAGAAGACAAAATTACCTTTGCTTACTCTCCCTTATTCATGCGACAAATATTTATTGAGCAACTACTATGTCCGGGCCCTGTTGAGACACTGGGGATACAACAGAGAACAAGACAGAGAGTCCATGCCCACAGGGATTTTCCAGTGTAGTGAGGAAGAGAGATAACGAGCAAGGGAAAAAACAGAAGAACCAGGTAATTACAGATTGAGGTCTGTGCTCTAGAGAAAATAAAGCAGTGCGGGACAGGGCCGAGTTTGGGGAGGGTGGTCAGCGAAGGCTTCTCTGAGGGATGACACAGCTGCAGGGTGAGAAAGAGCCAGCCTTGGAAACAGGAGCTAGACAGGAAGCCAGGAGTGGCTGGGGCTGTGACAGCAGAGAGCTCACACAGAACATAATGGCTAGAATCCCGGTAAAGACGGAAGTTGCAGGCTGAAACCAGAAGGGTAGGAGGAGGAAGGAGTCTGGGTCCCTGATGACTGTGGGGAGGCCACACCATTGCTGTTCAGTGATGAGCTAAGAAGCTAGCACTCCAAAAACAAAACAAAACAAAACAAAACACCCTGATTTACAGTGTTTGCCAATTTCTGTGGTGTAAATACTCCCACCAAAACAAATTTCAAGGGATCCATGTGAGGTTACCAGGCAGAGGCTAGGAAGAGGTCAGCACAGTCAGCTCTCAGGTGCTAGAGCAAGCTGGCTCTGGCACACCACTGCCCGGGGGCCTTTCCTACAGGCATGTTTTATGGGAGAGAGGAGCACACACCATCTAATTGCAGCTGCCTAGTCAGGTGTCTGTTACTAATGGCCAAGAGTCATTCCTAACAGGTCCATGTGCATCTGAGTCATTGGAGCAGACAAATCTCATTCACCTAAGTGTGAAGAATAATTGCTCCTCGAGTCCTCCCTGACAGCCCCGGGTCTGTCCGGCTTGGGACGTGGCTCACATGCAGATAATTTGAGGAATGAGCCGAGTGTGTCAATCCCCCGCCTTGGTGTCCTCATGGGTCCCAAGCGGCTCCTCAGAGTCTCAGAAAACTGCTCTGAAGATAGAGTTCCTCACATTGCTGCGGGCACCCAAGGAACTTGGACAGATCGCGTCCTGTTTCCAGGACGGAGGAACGAGGGGAGCAGGCCTGTCCCTTCTTCCTGGACCCCAGAAGAGCGGAACACTACTTTACCCATTCCACAAACACGTGCAGAGGCCTCCTTGGGCCCACACGGTGCTGTGTCAGCAACAGGCAGAGGGATGAGGGACACGTCCCAACCCATGACGCCTCAGGAGGGGTGCAGATGAGTTGGAGGGAAGACAGGGACACATGCGTTAACATGACAGATAATGCTGGAATAGGGTTAAGAGAGACCAAACTTGCTGCTCTTCCCATGACCCCATCTCAGTAAAGGCCACCCCCAACCAATTGAGAAATGTGGGAGTCGTCCTTGACACCGTCCACCAACCAGTGCGATCAGTCATCAGGTTTGTCTTGGAATTTGTTCTCTCTTCTCTACACCCACTGCCTCTGGTTTGTTTTTCACCCCTGCTTTTCTGGACTGTGACCCTAGGCTCCTCTCTGCCCCTGCATTCTCCAAGTGCCTCTGGAGTGACTGTTCTACGGGACAGATCTGTTCATGCTTCTCCCCCATACCCCACTGCAGCATTTCCATGTTGTCTGGGAAGATGGGCACAAAGCCTGAGCGTGGCACTCAAGGTCTTCATCACTGGTCCCAACTTCTTCTCCACCCTTATCTCTCGGTCTAGTCCTGCACTGTCCAATACAGCAGCCAGTAGCCAAGTGTAGCTATTAAAATGAAAATGATGTGATATTAAATAAACTTGAAACTCAGTTCCTCAGTGGCACTGGGGAATAGGGTTGTACATTTTCAAGTGCTCAATTAGCCACATGTCACCAGTGGCTACTGTCTCAGCACAGATGCAGAACACTAGGAACAATCTGGCCAAACCCTCTGGATTTCTTTATCAGGAAACTGAAGTCAAGAACAAGGACTGACTGGCCATGGCTACAAGCTTGACAGAGGAGAACCAACCAGAAAATTTACTGCTAGCAGAAGTGAGACAGAAAACAAGAAGCTGCTGATAAACTCTTAAGTGGTAGGGCTAGCTCTGGAGAAGGGCAGTGGAGAGGTTTGGGTTCACAGGGCACATGTCACCTAATTCTCACAACAACCTCATGAGGTTCATGCCTTTATCACCTCTGTCTCGCAGAGGGGGAAAGAGAGGCTCAGAGAGGTCAGACAGCCTGCCTACGGTCACAAGGCCCCATTTCCAAATCTGCAAAGTGCAGTTTAATACCAGTGCTGGCTCCATGGTTGGGAGGATTAGGACACTTAATTCCTAACCTGCCATGACGCAGGAGAGGTACTCAGTCACTCTTTCATTGTTGTCATTATCATCATAATCATCCCAATTACATGTGAAATAGGGAGTCAGAAGGAGCGTCCAAGAGAGAGTTTATTTCTGATGGAAAGCCCAGGGAAGATGGATGGATGGGCAGGGTTCCTTCAAGACTCCTGGGTGGGGCCAGAGCACCCCAGTGGCGAGACTAGTCAGGCAGGGACACACCTGGTGTGTGCAGGAAGTAGGGGGCAGTTGGGGATGACGGGAGCCAGGTATGGACAGCTGGGTGGAGTCATGAGCTAGAAAGGCCAGCGGGGCTAGCTGGGGCCAGAGTAGAAGGTGGAGGAGCCCTTGAAGGTCAGTGTGGGGTAGTCAGCCTCTGCAGGCCCCATCAAAGCAGGGGGGAGTCAGGAGGGATGAATGGCAGAGGGCAGAGCCACATATCTGTACCCCTTCCCCTGGAGAGGGAGCAGAGTCAGGGCTGGTGCAGACCTGAGTAGACAATTATGCAAATGCCAGCTCAGAGGCTCTGGAGAGGCCAGGACTGGGGCAGCAGCTGTGGGGAGGATGGAGAGCCAGGGCTCACATGCTCCCAAGGCCAGACCTCCCCTCCCACGGGGTCACCCCTCTCCCAGCCGAGAAAACAAAGCTGCTGCAGGAAGCCTTCTCTTGAAGGCCTCAGGGACCCTTGTCACCCCTGTCACCTAGCCGTGCTGCCCATTGGAGACAGCATGAACTCTGGCATCAGAAAAACCTGGGTTTGAATCCTGGCTGTGTGACCTTGGGCAGATCACCTCTTCCCCTCTCAGAGCCTAATCTGTAAAATGGGCATCAGAGCCACTCATGGAGACTAAATAAGATCACACCCGTGAAAGGGCCAATGTGGTGTCGGCAGAAGCAGGTGCCCAGGCCACCTCCCCTTCTCTCAGCTCTGGTACTGCTGTCTCTCCTGCTGTGACCCAAGGACACCAGAAATCTTAACACGGCAACCTGAACTTGCCTCTCCTTTTTCCTGCCACCGTCCCTCTCCTGTGCCTGGAAGCCCTGATGCTCTTGCTCTCCTGACAGCCCTGAACTGTTCCATGTCCTCTCTCTCTTTGATCCCCAGCCCTCCTGGTCCAACCAACCAACCGCAGTCTCTTGCAAGGCCTTCTGGCTGCGCCCCCTGCCCCCAGGCTCTCCTAGTCCTCCATCTGCATGCTGCCCATAATGCAGACCCCACCAGGCCTCCCCGTGGCCAGCTCAAACCTGTTCCTGGCGCCCCAGTGTCTCCAGGAACAAATGGACGCTCCCTGGAGTGGGGGATGGTGGCCCACTCCTTTCTGAGCCGGGCAACCCTCACTTTCCCATTCTTGCCTGGCCCCATACACCCTTCCCTCCAGCCACGGCTAACCACCCGCTCACCTCCGTGCCTATTCCTGGTCTGATAACCTGAGTCCAAGTTCCAGTTCCAGCCACAGTTACTGGTTATGAGGCAGTAGACACAGTTTCTGAGCCTCGGTTTCCTCATTTGTAAAACAGCACAATAAGACCCACCTCACGGGGTTGCTCTGAGGATTAAATGAGAGAGTGTGCCCCTGGCACTCTGCACCCAGGCGATGGTGGCGGTGGGTGTGTTTATTCCTTCTGTCTGTAATGTCTTCTCTCTCTGATCTCAGGACTCAGCTCAACTGTCAGCTCCACAGAGGCCTGGACAACTCTCAGTGACAGCCAGAGGAGCTGGGACGTGACCTCGAAGTTCATAGATAGGCCTGTCTCCCAGAACCACAGCGGGCCCGGCTGTCTCCTGGGCCCACGCATGGGCCTCAGCTGCCCCAGCAGGAGGGTTGACTGAAGTCAAGATTGAATGAATCCTTGAATTCAAGATGGAACCCGCCTCCAGATGGTCCACACCCATCCCAAGTGGCCACACAGAGCTCAGGGTCCAGAAGGGAAATGATGCTGTGTAAATACTGGACTGAATCTGGGGAGAAGGTCAGTCTCCCCTCTTGTAAGGCAGGGAGAGGATGGGGCTGGATGGCTTCTGAGGCCCTTCCCCTTTCAGGTGCTCCCTGAGGCAGTTAGGATGTTGGTGAGGAGGGTGAGTTCTGAGACCCAGACAGACCTGAGTCTGAGTCCCGGCTCGTGGCTTCCACCTGCATCCATCTTGCAACCTCCCACACCCACTCCATCTTGGGCAAGTTACTGAACCTCTCAGCCTCCCTGTCTTCGTCTGTGAAACGGTGCTGGTCCCGGTCCCACCCAAGGAATAGGGAAAGGAAAAAGGAAATGTCCGTAATAGCACCTGGCACACAGCAAGTGGCCTAACTTTGGCTAGTGTTTTTTTTTAGGGCTGTTCCTATTTCTGTTGTTGTCACTCCCTACCAGATCCTTTGCTTACTGTAAAATAAATGTCCTGCCTCCTCCCCCCTCCCACCCCAGTTCAAGTTTCTACACTGTGGCCTATGCTTAGCCAAGGTGTCCTGGATGACCACGGCATGCGTGGCGGCCCACAGACACCTGTGAGGAGGGAAGCAGAGATGCCAACGGCAAGCCCTGGGTTTGACTCACTGCCAGCCTCGCCCCCATGGAGGCTTCTGTTGGCACATAAATCCTGTCCTCTCCTGGGAAAAGTAATAGCAGAGGCTGCTTCCCCAGGGCACAAACAACCTGGCTGCCTCCCTGTCCACAGCACAAAATAAAGTGACTTCGCATCTGTTACCTGTTCGGATAGGCAGCAACTCTCTCTCCCTCTTTACACGTCAAGTGGACAGACTTGGCCTTACTCCTATTTCCCACGTTGGGCAAGGATGAGAGAAGGCAGTACCTTCCGCTCCGCTGGAAGAGGCTAGAGCCAGGATTTGAACCCAGTCCCCCGACCCTGCTCTTTTTTCCCCATGTGGCTAGCCGCCTTGGCATCTCTGGGTCACCACGCCCAGCTTATTGGGGCTCCTGTCCAAGCCTGGTCCAGCACCGTTTCCTTCGGCATGACAGAGGCCTTGGGAAAGGCTCCAACGGTCACATGAGGCCCGGAGGGGGTGGCTGGGGTTGAATGCGATCCCTTCTCTGGAGGCAGGGAAGCCGAGGTCTCGGGCCAGGGAGCCGGATGCGTGTCTGACCAAGAGGACACCCAGCCACCTGCCCTCGGTGCATCAGCTGGCACCATGTCCTTAGCCTGACCCTGTGCTGACTACTTGAAATACAAGGACAGGCAGTGTCAGGGGGGAGACAACTACGTGGCCCTCAGAGGCCGCTTGGAGGCTATGAGTGGCCCAGCCAGACTAGCTTCTGATCCTGCCCCTGCCACTTCCCAGCTGGGCAACTGAATGGGGCACTGAATTCCTCTGAGCCTGTTTCTTTATCTGTGAAAGGAGCAAATTACAGTACCTACTTGACGGGGTGTTTTGAAGATTGAATGCGGTAATACAGGAAAAGCGCTTAGTATAGTCCCAGGCAGTGGGCTAGGGCCCAATAAGTCTTGGCTAAGAAGCCCCAAACCCTTCAGAGATGGGGCTCCCTCCCTCCCTTTTGCTCTGTGGTCCAGTGCTCAGCAGTGGAAAGAAAAAAAAAACCGGGGAAAGGCAGGTACACACGCACCCATGTATACACACACTCGCATGCTATTCACACAATAAAAATTCTGAAGAATTACAAAGCAATTCCAACCATGTTTTTCTATAGGGTGAGATTATGGGGGGACTTTAACTTTTACATTATATAGCTCTGTTTCTTATGTTAATTTTATGATCAGAAACAATAAAGATATCTAAATTGTCGTATACGACTCTGTGCCAGGCCCAGTATCAGGCACTTCTGATCCCTCACCCTTAAAACATCCTTCCCAGGAAGGCCATATTATCCCCATGCTATCGATGAGCGGGCGGAGGCTTAGAGAAGTGAAGTGACCTGACCAAGGACAGATAGCTCATCAATGATGATGCCAGGATCTGACCCCAGTACTGGAATCAAGTTCAAAGCAATTCTGCTTGGAAGGTCAGGGAAAGCTTCACGGAGGAGGTGATATTTGAGGTGAGCCTGGAAAGCTGCTTAGGGCTTCTCTAGGCTAGGCTTCTCAACCAGGGATGATTTTGACCCCAGGGGATGAAGTCAGGAGACATTTTTGGTTGTCACAGCTTGGTGGGGGGGAGGGTTAGAGGAATGGAGGGGGGTAGAGGAATGGGAGGTAGAGGAATGGGGGGGTGCTACTGGCATCTAGTGGTTAGAGGCCAGGGATACTCCTAAACATCCTGCAACGCACAAGATTGCCTTGCACACAGACTTACCTGGCCCCAAATGTCAATAGTGCAGAGAATGACATAATAACATTCTAGTACTGTCATTTATTGAGTACTTACTATGTGCTGAATGCAGTACTAAGTTCTTGCAAATGTCATCTTCTTTAATCCATCCCCATTGCTGTCAGTGAGGTATGGTGAGTAACTTTTCTGAGGTTATACTGCCAGAAAATGGTAGCACCAGGAGGGAAGCTGCCCAAGTACAAAGCCAGAGTTCTTAACCTTTCTGCTCTGCTACCTCCAGGACTTATAATAAATGTAAAAGCTCCAGGCAAGCCACTAGGTGGGATGTGAGGAGACTCCTGCTGTGCCCCGGCACAGCCTCCTCTGGCCTCAGGCCTTGGCCAAAGTCCCCTCCCTCCTCCTCCACCATTTCTCCATCTGTCAAGTGAGGGCTGCGCCATAAGATCTCTGAGGCCCTGCCAGCTGAGTCGGTGAGTCCCCAGGAAAGGGGCCCAAGCCCTGGTTCTGAGAACCCTGGGACAGAACCAACAGGCGCTGGGAGAGGAGGGGGTGTGCTGGGCAGGCTCAGCCTCATTCCCAGCGCACAAATAGCTCTTGAGCCCCGCTTCCCCATAAGGAGAGGCAGGTGGGGTGGGGAGTGGCTTGAACTTTCCCCAGGAGCTTACCTCTCCAGTGGGGAGGTGTGTTTTCTCTGCCACCTTCTTGCCAAGCCGAAAGGAGGCCCCGAAGCAAGACCTCCTTCACAGGCAAGAGAGGCAGGTCTGGACGTTTGCCCAGCTGGGCACATGAGTTGTCTCAGGTAGAAGGAGAAGGGATGTCGACCCAGCCCCTGCCCTCCGCCAAGCATTTCAAACAGCAGGCCCACCTCAGGTCAGCCTCCTAACATCCTGGTAGGAAAGAATCACTGTGACCCCAGTTTACAGGCCGGAGCATCAGGGCTTACATGAAGGGACTTGTTGAGTCACACAGGCAGTGCTGAAGGAAGGTTTGGAACCCAAGACCATCTGACCACAGGACAGTAAATACTAGAAGGTAGGTGAGCGGCCATTCTGTTCTTTTTACCCAGGAGTAAAAGTGTTTCTCTAACGTTTGGAGAAAAGATATATTTAATTTCTCCTGCATTCCCCAGAACACGAATGGACTCCAAAAGGCAAAACACAATCGTTCTGACTTCCTGGTTTGCAGACCGAGGAAGCAAGGCTCAGAAGGCAGAGGGCTCTCCAGCTAGAAAGTCAGACAGGGAGGGGAGAGGCTAAGTGGTGGGCAAGGGGTCTGGCCTGGGGCAGGCTGAGCTCTTTCTAGCCTGGCTCTCATTGTCTGGTAGTGTGGCTTTGGGGGAGTCGCATCACCTCTCTGGACCTCGGTCTCCACATCCATTATGAGGAAGAGGTTCGACAGGCAGTTTCAGACAGAGTCCCCTCACAACTTGTACCCTGGCATCTCGAAGGTTCTCTCCTCCCTGTTCATGGGACTTCACATATGGAGAAGTGGGGCTATCAGGGCCTGGCACAAAGGTTCTGGAGGTGGAGGGGTGATGCCAGCCTGTGCAAGCTCCCAGGGCCCCCAACTCTTGGTCTCCATCCTCAAAGAGCCAGATTGGGAGGTAGTCAGTAATGGTTTGGGGATGAGGGATGGGGTGGGGGTGGATGGTAAACATGGGACCGTTTCTCCTGGGCCAAGGGTCATCCGTGGGTATCTACTAAATGCAGGCTGACTTACAGAGACTCATGTACAAGCGAGGTGGGAGGGGCGGGGGCTCTTCCTACAACATAGGGGAAATAAGTTATTTAGTTCTTGCTTAAGCATCTCAAGGGTCAGGGAGTTCACTCTCTGCCAAGTTAGCCCACTGCATATTCAAAAAATGTTTGAGTGAAAACTCTTTTGCTTCTAAAGGCTCCACAGTCTGGGTCAGCTCAGGCCAGAATTGGTCATTTATTATTCAAACTTTACCAATGTGTACTGATGTGCCAGGCTTTGGGACCATAGATATGATGAATAAGAGCCTTTCCCTGCTCTTTGGGAACTGTGTGCTAGACTGGTCAAGGCCAAAGACACAGGACTGCAGGATTGAAATAGTTTAGGTTGAGGAGAAGATTCTAGGCTTCCAGGCTTGGGTGCTATGTTATTAAGTACAGTAAAATGGGTATCTTTGCTACAAGATTTCTCCAAAATCTTTAATATGCAAAATGTACATGAAGAATCCCCCAAGAGAGATATAGTGAATATACTGTATTTCCCCAATATAGCTGATCTCTGGAACACTACTTTTTAAAACATCATTCTTATTAACAGAGGATATTTGGAGAAATGTAGCTCTAATGCAATTTTTTTTTTTTTTTTTTTTTTTTTGGCAGGAGGAGCTTGGGAAGGCTTACACAGAGAGGACATTTGAGCAGGGCTTTGAGAGTTGAATAGGAGTTGGTCTGTGATGGTGGGAAGGCTTAAAGGAGATTAGTTATAGTCTAAGGCTGACTGACTCAAGTTATCCTGCATATACTGTTTCATTTAGTCTTCAAAGGTCTTGATGAGGGTGACAGAGCCAAGGAGGTCATCAACAGCTCTTGGAGATTCCTAGAGGTCCATCCCCCTCCCTTTTCTTGAATCACTTCACCCCAGGGCTTTATTCTCCAAATTGAGTCTTAAGTCCTCTTCCCACTGTCAACCTGGCCTCTGGTTTAAACCCAAAATAGTTCTTACAGTATCTGGACTTGATCCCATCTTTAACCCCTCACACACCTTGGCCTAGCCCTTGGCACCCAAACTCACCCTCTCAGCAGTTTGGATGACCATAACTTAGGCTCTGTCTCAGATTTAACCCTGACCTGCCCAGCACAATTTAGTCCTGACACTGCCCCCTAGGTTCTGATGCACACCTGATGGAGTCATGCCCCATTGTGCCCCAAGCCTGCCCTTCAGCTACTCCAAATAGTCCTGACCCATTCCTGGATGGCAGCCCCGCCCCATGTATGGCCCATTCCCATCTGTGTCTTTGTTCCAACTCTGTCCTGAAGCATTCATCTGTGGTCCCTGCTTCCAGGTCCAGGCCCCATGGCCCCTGACAGTGGCCCTGCTCTTCCCCTGCTCTGATTCTTCCCCGTCCCCAACCTTGCCCTGAGCCCGTACCTGGGCCAGCTCTGATCTCATTTGTCCCAGCCGTGCCACCCCATGGGTGACCTCTCCCCAACCACGGACCCACCCCCACTTAGGGTCTGTCTCAGACCCCGCCGGGTGCAGAGGGCCTTAGGCCCCGCCTCCAACAGCCCGCCCCCTTGCCGCGGCCCCGCCTCGTTCCCCGTCCCGTCCTAATTCTGATAGGGCCCTGATCCTGCCGGTGGCCCCGCCCTGTGACAATTCTGACTTGGCCCGCCCTCGGTCCAGCCCTGACCCCGCCCCCGACCCTGGCCACGCCCCCCGCCCGCGGCCGGCCGGGCTGCTCACCTGCAACTCTTCGAAGGCATCATCGATGCCGGTAACCTGGTGCTGCTCGTGCAGCGCGGGTTCGTCGCAGAAGAAGCAGAGCAGCGCGCGGTCCGTGAGGCAGAAGAGCTTGACCTTGTCGTGCGCCTGGCAGGGTCGCGCGGCGCGGCGCGCGTTGAGGATGGCGTCCAGCGGGAAGGCGCTGTAGCGCTCCACGATGTTGGCCAGCTTGAGGCTGGGCGCGAGCGCGGGCTCGGCGAACGTGCGCCGGCACTCGGGGCAATCGCGGGCGCCCTGCGCCTCCTGCCTCACCCAGTGCTCGGTGATGCAGCGGCGGCAGAAGTAGTGCTCGCAGCCCAGGCTCACCGGGTCCTGGTAGATGCTCAGACAGATGGAGCAGAGCAGCTCGTCCTTGAGGCTGCACGCCATGGCGCTGGGGGCGGCGAAGAGGGGGCCCTGAGATGCAGGGGGGCCGCTGAGCGAGCGCGGCGCTGTCGGGGGCAGCACCGAGGGACGGGTGCGGGGAGCAGGTGGTGAGAGGCAGGAGTAACAGCTACAGGAGAAGGAAGGGGGGCGGTCCGGGAGGGAGGGGGGCACGCGAAGAAGAGGTGCAGGGTAGAGACTAGACGGGATGCGAGTCCAGGAAGGTGGTCTCGAGGTAGTGGGTGACTCGGAGCGATGGGTGCTTGAGGGAGGGGGTCGTAGGTGTATGAGGGAAGGGGCTCCTGGCAAGGAGGTTCTAGAGGAAAGGGCAGTCTGAAGGGATGGGCGCTGGGAGAAGAGGATCCAGGAGGGGGGCGGAGGCCTTAGGGGGGCTGAAATCCCGGGATGGGTGCAGTGGGGGGAGGGGGAGAAGCTGGGGATGGGGAATTCTGGGGAAGGGGGAAGCCAGGCGGAGCTGCGCCGCGGCTGTGCGTGGCAGAGGGGAGGAGGGGTGCGAGCACGCTCAGCTGCCCGATCCCGGCCCCAAGACCCCGCCCGGCGTTGCCCCTTACCCTGCCGGCTCAGCTGCCACTGCTCCGGTCCGAGCGCAGCCTCTCAACCCGGAACCAGCCGAGCGCGAGCTGCCGGCGGCAGTGACTCCCTCCCCGCCCCCGCGGGCCGGGCCCTGGCGACTCCGCCCCTGCGGCGGGCGGGGGAGAGGAGAGGCGGGGCCAGGCCTCCAGCCAGCAGACCCCCTCCCCGCCCCCACTGTTCCCCTGCTCCCGGGGGACCGCAACCCAGCTGTTCCTTCAGGATCTGCGCACGGAACAAGAGGCACGTCTCGCTTAGGGTCCCTGCGGCGAGTGAGGACAGCTAATTTAAGAGGATAACGAGTAAACAAGGAGCATCTTTCTGGATCATCGACTTGAAGATTTGGGAAAAATAATATATATGTTTTATTAAAACAAACAAGGATATGTCGTGTAATCTGTATAGAATACAACTTTTGCATAAAACGTAAAGATAAACTCGAGAGAAATGCCCTGCTTGCTTAGAGCAAGTTCAAGATTTCCTCTTCACTTTCTTAAGGAATGCTCGGGGGAGCTGGCTACTGTCTGATCCAACGAGCTGCCTCCATTCAGCAAACATTTCCGGAGTGCTATATTTGTGTGTGTGTGTGTGTGTGTGTGGTGAGTGGGGGAGAGGGTGGATCTCGAGAGAAGGAGAGAGTAATAGGAGACCTTATCTTGCATGCCAGATGGAGACGGGATAAGGGATTTCTAGATAGAGGAGACAGCCTGTGCAAAAGCACAGAGGCGTGAAAAGAGAGGCCCTTTGAGGCAAGCGCAAGTATTTCTGCACTGTTGAGGTTGGGGAGGTGAAGGCAACGAGGGGAGGATGTTAAGGGTCATGGTAAAGGGTTTCCTGAAGGCATTGAGCTTTCAAGCAGGGGCATGACTTGGTCTGATGTAAAAGTCACAGAGATGCCAGCAGCAAGGTAAAGGCTTGGATGCTTTCTGATCTGTCTGCACATGTGCAGTGCTTGGTACACAGTAAAGGTATGTAGCTGAATAATGCAGCAAAGTTGTCGATTGCAGGAAGAGAGACTGGCCTCAGTTAGGTCACTGTTGTCGTAGTGCCCACAGGAGACTTGAACTGGGGCCGTGACATTCGGGAAGGAGAGAAGGCTAGGGTACTGAAAGAATGGATAGACACTATGGAATTTAGTAATGGATTGGATATGGGGGTGAGAGAGAAAGAGGCATTGAGCATGGCGCCCCAGTTTCTGCCTTCTCCAGAAATGTCTTTACTGGAGTTAAACTTTGTGGAGGTCCAATTTAAGAAACAGTTCGAAGTTTACCTCTCTGCTGTTTACGTACCCTCCATCACACCACCTCCCTGGTCCCGTGTCTCCATCATTGCCAGAAACAACTTGGTAACTTATTCGACAACTTTTCCTTGCAGTCAGAGTCTGATTATGTTCATGTGCGTCTCTTCCCCAAGTGACCAAGGGAAGGATGACCCCAGCCCAGTCTAGGAGTTAAGTCCCTTTGGGTCCAGTTCCATTATGGTGGTTGCATTCCTCTTGCCAGTAACACTTTGGGCTCGGACATGTACATCTGGCCTGAAAAACCAGAGGGCAAGCCTATGATGGGCAGATGACTTCTGCTAAGGGTCTTTTCATTTTCAAAAAAACCTCTGCCCCCTCTGCTGATAGTGGATGTGTTTGGTGGTGATACTTGGAGTTGCAGCAGCTTACTTGCTCCAACTCTGAGGACGCAGCTGACACATGACTGAGGCGGGGAGAGTCCTAGGGAAGAAGAGCTGGTGCTCTGACGTAGAGCCTAGACTTTTGGATCTACGACGTGGCCCACCTTATTGCTTAAGCGAGTTTAAGAGTGGTGTGCTGTCACTTGGCAACTAAAGAATTCCAAATAATACACTGATATGCACCCCCAATATTTTTTTTGTGAGGAGGGGAGGGTCTAAATTATTGAAGCATTTGAAGCAAAACAAACAAACAAAAAAGGCTTGATGACAGGTGGATGGGCTTCATTTATTCCACATGTAATCTATCCCCCTCTTCTATAGCAATATAGTAGCTGGGCAAATAGCTAGTCTGCTGGAAACCACAATTTCTAGTTGCTATCGCTGCTGAGTGTGGCTTTGTAATGAAGTCCTTTCTAATAAAATGTAAATAGAAACAGTGCTTAAGGCACTGGGCTTTTGCTCTGCCATGCTCCATTTCCTCTTCCCTCCAGGTGGAACACAGATGTGCCAGAGATCCAGCTTCCAAAATGTTTCAAAGGGGCTGAGAGAGCAAAGATAAGGAAGGAGCCTGGGTTCTGAATGACCACACGGAGTAGAACCACTCACCAACGTGGACTAGAGAAAGACAAATAAATGTCCACTTTGGATAAGCCATTGTATTTTGGGTCATGTCTTGTAGCAGCTTGGCCTAGCCCATGCTATCCCATAGCTGTTTTTAGAAGCTCTGATACTACGTTAGCTATTGTCTGAATCTCTTCAAGTAGCTAAGTTTCTCTTGCTCTGTAGCTCCAACCCCTTCCCAAGTGTATGGAATATGGTTCTCTCTGGCTGTAAGTCAATCTCTTGGCCTTTTGCAATGCTTTCCTGCTCCGTCTTTTCACCCTTCTGGCGGTTCTTCTGCTGACCTTACACCATCTCGGCTAAGATGCAGAACACCATATTCACTCAAACTGCTGGTTATCATTAAAGTTGGCAAGCCATCACTCTTTCTGGACAGTTGTTTCCCCAGCTGGATGCGGTCGAGGGGTCTGAACTGAGACTAGGAGATCCTGACCACAGTGCACGCCGACTGCTTTCTATCCATACTCTAAAAAATAACTTCAGGAAAGTTTTTTTTGAAAACTATCCTGGAGATCTTGTTGAGTGGAGATCACACACACACGGACACTCAGACAAAGACACGCAGTCACACACATGCACACAGGCATTATCTGCCTAGCAGAAATCTGTAAAACTGTGGCAATTCCAACGGTGTTTCTCTATGGGCTGGGATCATGGAGAGGACTTAAACTTTTTACACAGTATGTGTAGCTCTGTTTACTATTTAATTTTGTAATCAGAAAAAATAAATGCATGGTCAAATGTCACATTCATTATTCATGAATTCCTTATTTGCAAATTCACCTGCTTGTAAATTTTTTTGTATCCCCAAATTAATACTTGAGGGACTGCTGCAGTCATTTAAGGATCTACGCATGCGCAGAGTACTGAAACTTAATAGAGTTGCCTGACATGCCTGTTCCCAGCGGGGGTCCAACGAGGTGACCAGGTGATGCTCTCTGCCTTCTTTTTTTTTTTTTTATGTTTTTTATTTATTTTTGAGAGACAGAGAGAGACAGCGCAAGCAGGGGAGGGTCAGCGAGAGAGGGAGACACAGAATCTGAAGACAGGTTCCAGGCTCTGAGCTGTCAGCACAGAGCCTGATTCGGGGCTGGAACCCACGAACCGTGAGATCATGACCTGAGCCGAAGCTGGACGCCTAACCGACTGAGCCACCCAGGCGCCTCTGCTCTCTGCCTTCCTTCCTGTCTCACTCAGCCCTCCTACTATAAACAAGTGTCTTTGTCATGGTGTCTTCAGTGCCATGTTTTCATCATTTTTGTGCGTTTTGTTGGTGACTTTGCCATTTAAACTGGCCCCTGAAGGTAGCAGGGAGGCGCTGGCCAGTTCCTAAGCCCAGGAGAGCTGTGTTGAGCCTTAGGGAGAAAATACGTGGGTGTGGTAGATGAGCTTCCTTCCTGGTGAGTCAAGGTGCTGTTGGCCATGAGTTCAATATTACTGAATCAACAGTATATATTAGATACGGTGTATTTAAACAGAAACATACATAAAACAAGGTTATGTATTGATTGGTTGATGAAAACATGACTGGAGGCTCACAGGAACCTAATGCTGTATATCCTCAAGGGGCAGTGATTCAGTCAGTATTCTCTTTCGATCTTTGTGGCAACTTTATAGAACATGGCTACCGTGAATAATGAGTGGACTGTATTTAAAACTGTTGTGTTTAGGGGCGCCTGGGTGGCTCAGTCGGTTAAGCGTCTGACTTTGGCTCACGTCATGATCTCTTGGTCTGTGAGTTCAAGCCCCGCGTTGGGCTTTGTGCTGACAGCTCAGAGCCTGGAGCCTGCTTCGGATTCTGTGTCTCCCTCTCTCTATGTCCCTCCTCTGTTCGCACTCTGTCTGTCTCTCAAAAATAAAATAAAAATATTTAAAACACAAATAAACATGAAAACATTTTTTTAAACGTTGTGTTTAACTGGATCCATCAGGACGAGGTACCAATAGCCATGTCCCTTTCCATACAGATACCACGGGCTCAGGTTTACTCAGAGCCGGAAGGGCAAGAGAATGAACATTAACTGAGCCTCTCTTGTGTGCCAGGTGCTGTGCTGGGTGTTTCATGGCATGGTTTCATTTAATCCTCACAACTGCCCTCCAGACATGCTGTTTTTCTCCCCCTTTGCAGAGAAGGACAGTGTAGCTCAGAGGGGTGAGTGACTGACTCGCCTAGAGCCAGACCAAGTAGGAGGCACAGGCTTCTCCACCCGGAGCTGCTGGAGAAGATTTCACAGTGTGCAGCCTGGAACTGGGCCAGATCTGGGCCCTCAGCTCCACCCAGAGGTCTCTGTCCCTCCCCATTCCAAACCTTTGCCTGTCTCCTCAAGCCCTGCAGACACACACCCCTGCTCCCTTCTCTGTGGGGGCCCTTGCCTTCCACTCCAAGAAGAAAATAGAGCCCCTCTCCAGGGACTTCTCAACTTCCAGTCTCCTTCAGCCTGTCAACCTAGCTATGGAAATACCTCAAGTCCTTTGTGAAATGAGGCAGAGTGTAATATAAACAAAT
This sequence comes from Cryptoprocta ferox, assembly GCA_028646485.1. NCBI lineage: Eukaryota > Metazoa > Chordata > Mammalia > Carnivora > Eupleridae > Cryptoprocta > Cryptoprocta ferox. Next base: position 77,549,206 of record CM053570.1, on the reverse strand, counting down.
GGATGAAGTCAATGCATTTATAACTTTATTCATCCTCCCTTCCTTCCCTTTTGCCTGAGGGTGAAGTGTGCCTTCTGTTCAAAATGAATTCCTCCACCTGGGTCCAGGTCTAATCCCCTCAGACCTCCTCTGGGATCCAACTCCTTCAATTATCCCCCTCTCCACTGTCTTTGTGTCTCCGCTCTCAGCATTGGCTCCTTTCCCTCAGCCAGTGTGCACGCTCAAGTTACTCTTCAAACAGCACCGTCCATAGTCCCCACACCTATGTAGCTCCCGCCTCATTTCCCAGCCATAAACATTTTCTTAAAAAATTTTTTAAATGTTTATTTACTTTTGAGAAAGAGAAACAGAGTGCAAGCAGGGGAGGAGCAGAGAGAGGGAGACACAGAATCTGAAGCAGGCTCTAGGCTCAAGCTGTCAGCACAGAGCCTGACGTGGGGCTCAAACCCACGAGCCATGAGATCATGACCTGAGTCGAAGTCAGGTGCCTAACCGACTGAGCCACCCAGGAGCCCCTTTAAAAATTTTTTTAATGTTTATTTATTTTTCACACACACACACACACACACACACACACACACACACACACAGAGTGCAAGTGGAGGAGGGGCAGAGAGCAAGGGAGACACAGAATCAGAAGCAGCCTCCAGGCTCCCACTGTCAGCACAGACCCCAGCTCAGGACTCAGACCCAAGAACCTCAAGATCATGACCTGAGCCAAAGTCCGACGCTTAACCAATTGAGCTATCCAGGTGCCCCTTCCCAGCCTTTTGAAAGCAGCCCTTCTCCCCCTCCCCCCACATCCTCTCCTGCCATTCATCAGCCATGACAGCCTGGCTCTGCTCCCCGCCACTCACTGAGGTCAGTAATAATCTCCTAATTGCCAATTAAAGAGAGCTGCTAATACACAGTTGCTACTGCAGACGAACAAAACAGAGAAAATTTTAAAGGAAAGTTGAAATATTCATGATTATACCACCCAGACAGAGCTATTGTCCATACTTATTTATATCCTTATAGACTCTTTCACCTGCTTTACATGTTTATGTGTGTGTGTGTGTGTGTGTGACACACACGAGGGAGGAGGAGGTGGCAGGGTGAGAGAGAGAGAGGGAAGGGGAGAGAGGTTTTTTTTTTTTTTTAATGCAAATGAGTTCACTCTCTAAATCACTGCTTCTCAAAGCCTGGTCCTTGAACCACATGCATCTTAGGATAGGTTATTCCAAGAGCTGACCTTGAAATAAGGAGTGGAGTGAAAAGAGTTTATTTGGGAAGTGTAAGCAACACTTACACTTGATCCAGGGAAGGGGAGGCCGCACCATAATACTGTACTGTTCAGCCAGCTAGCACAGAGGGTAACTGCAGATTTTAGTTTTAGTAAAACCGTTACTGTGTCCTCTGGTAGAGGCGCTCTCCCCCTGCCTCCAGAGAACTAAGATCTCTAGTCTAACAGAGCCTAAAGGGTTTGGGATGGACAGCATAAATTTATCAAGCAGGACAGTGAGAACAAAGGTGAAAGGGTCACCTCCTTTGTTCCTAGACTTGTATAGTCTACTGACCAGGGAAATAGCATATATATAATGGCTATTGGCTCAAGGTATAGAAATACATCTTCAGGCAGCACGTCAACCCCATCTTTAAGCTGATGCCTTAGACCTTCAAGTGATTATTCCAACATCTTCTTCGTATCGTTGCTTCTGGTTGATATGGTATATAGTAGGACCAGTGGATAATATCGTCATGTGACCACTTCCTCCATGGTCATGGGGGGAATGTCATGATGATAAATTAGACCCTCTGGGAGCCTCAGAGAGTAATGCTAGCCAAGACGCTGTGGACTAAGAAGACAAACCTGTACAAATCTCATGAAGTCATAGAAGAATCATGGCCCCTCTGTGATGTTTGGGCTCATTGTAATTCACCTGACACCATGTGGCTGGGTGCTCTCCTCAAGGGGCGGTAGCATATCAAGAGTTTGGCATCAATCTTTGTTCTAACAGGCTGGACATTTAGGAACAGTAACACCTAGATCAGTTTTGTTGAGAGGGGGCTTGTGCTGTCGGGCCATGCATGGCTTCCTTTCTTGCCACCATGGCCTCTCAGTTCACGGACCCATTGTGCGTACTCCAGAGTGGCTGAGGTAAGAGCAACTCATTTCAATCATAGGTGAATCATGCTATCTGCCTGGTCGTTCAGTGCCTCCCCGGGAACGGACACCTTCTTGTAGACATTGAAATAAGAGAGACCCATACATTTTGTGTCATCTCACAGAGGTCAGTACACAAGGTTCTTCTCCATACTTCCTTAACTTCAATTTTTTAGCGTTGTCCTTTGCAGGTTCCTGATTAATCAGCCAAATCATTCACCAATGCCTGGAATCTTTTTCTCAGGCCACTACCTCTTTTGAACCAAGTCGACGTACTCGTTGAAGTTCTACCTCCTGGGAGAATGTCCCCTTTCCACTATCCTGAGGGACACCCCTGAGTGGGGCTGCAGAGCAGCAAGAGTTTTGTTTTGTTCTTTGTCTTCTTCTAGCCTATGGTGCTAACCTGTCCATAAACCGGGCCCAAGCATTCTCCTCCTCCGTAGCTGGTCCTCAGGAATCCCCCACGAGTTACAGCTGTGAGCTGAGGGAGAGGCTTCCGTGAAATTAGGGTCACAACATGGGCTCCGGCCTGCTTGTGTAATTCATCTGTGACCTCTGGGCCTGGTCTTGAATGTCTCATTTCCATCCCATGATGGCTTGCTGTTGCAACTGTCTGACTTTATGACTTGGTGAATCTGACAGTATGCAACTTACCATGGGAAACTCTGGCCACATGGTCAGTCGGTCTCCCATGGCCAATCGCTCAGTGTCTATTAGAACCCAGCAGCGCACCAGGTGTTGGTTTTCAAATCCTGAATGGTTTCCTGCTCCAGAAAGCATATTCTTGCTTCAGATTCCTAGGGGTCTGCACTAAAGCCTCCTATTGGGCTTGTCAAAGTCTCCATATGTGTCCTTACCTACTATGAATACTTCGATCACCACGGCATCTGATAAATCGTTTGGAGGAGTATTCCCACGTGAGATATATGTTGTCTCCAAAACCCAGAGGTCCACTGAGTGCCTCTTTCTTTGTGATAAGAGACACAAAGTACAATTACTTGTCTATTACTTCAGAGGGGATGTCTCTGCATGTCCTAGATTGCTGAACCCCTAAAACTTTTATTGTTGTTTCAGATCCCTGTTTTGTCTCCTACCCACTTGCACATGTGTCTTAGAGGACATCCAGAGGACTTGCTACTTCCTCTTCCCCAAGTCTGATTAATATGATCTCATCGACATAGTATTCCTCAGAACCAGTATGAGGTTCTGCGGAATGGCAAGTACTATATTGTGACAGACTGGCAAAGTCAGCATAGCCCTGAGGCACAACCATGAATGTATACTGCTGTCATCCCAAGTGAGTGCTAATTATTTCTGATCTTCCTTCCTGAAAATGACTGGGGGAGGGGGAAGGACAATGTGTTTGCCAAGACAGTTGCTACATCCCAAGTGCCAGAGGTCATCTTGGTCTGTTTTAGTAAAGATAGCACATCTCGCACAAAAATGGCAATGGACGCTACTGTTTAGTTAAGTCTATGGTAGTACACCATCACCCACCATAATTTGTGTTGTTTTAATTTTTATTTTTGCAGTGGCCAGTCTGAATTAAATGGGAATACCATGAGGACTAATACTCCTACATTCTTTAAGTCTTTGAGGGCAGTGCTAATCTCTGCCATTCACCACAGAGTGCAGTATTACCTCTCATTAACTGTCTTGTCTAGCGGTATGTGCACAATTTCAGATGCTTCCACTCGACCTTCCTACCATTATGGATCTTTCTGTACAGATCAAGAAACCAATGTGAGGTTTCTATCAGCTAAGTTTATTCATCCCAATGTTTAGGGATGGGCACATGATCACAGGAGAGTCTGCAGACCCAACAGACCCACTGTAGATGGGCTTTGGCCAAGACTCCATTTGCCATCTTGCTTCCAAATGTCCCTATTTTAATAGGAGGGCCATAGTGGCACTTCGAATGCCCTGGTATTAGTATCAGCCCAGATCCTGTATCCAAAAACCATAGAAACATCTGGGTATTCTTCACTCCCCAGTGTACAGTTACTTTGGATAAATGTCTACAGGTCCTTTTGGGGAAAGAATGGAGAAATCAGTTCTGCATATACTTACTTGGCATTGCATGATCCTTTCTTAAAGGAACCCAGTCTTTCCTTCAAACAATGGGCCCTTGGTCTAAGGACTAGCTTAAGCATGGAAAATGGGTGAGAGATAGCAATTTTCCACTGTGATGGCTCACATCAGCCTTCAGATCACATGCTCTTAATAGGTTTTAATTATACGGGTCAATAACCATTGTTGGTTGCCCATTGATCTCACCCGTTGGAATTCCAGGGTCTAGTAGCTATCCTTTAGATCCCTGTGGGTAAGGGCCCCTTGGTAGATTTTCTATCCACCTTGCCTCCGATGGTCAAGGGCTGCCACCTGGATCTCTGCTGTTCTGGAATCCCATTGTCACCACGAACACATACTAAGGAGTCCAGTCCCATAGCAGCCTCCTCGATTGTCCACTTACTTAGCTTAGAACAACCACCACTGAGCTGCTCCATGATGCCAACACTCCCTCCACATCACAGCTCATTTATTACCCCTCCAGTGAAAGGAGCATCCTGGGAACATCCCTAGCTGGAGGGCCCTCTGGTTTGGGACGATATGTTTCTTCACGTGGGCCCCACCTCTCGGAACCTTTCCAAGTTCTAGCAGTTCATACATTTCTGCATCGTGTGTTGTAGCTGCTCTTTCTGTCACTTGTTAAGCTGTGGCCTCTTAGCACCAAACCCACTCTGTACACCATGTTGTGTATGCTGGAGCCGGACTCCAAAAATCACATTTAGCATTCACCAGTTGCTCCCGGCTATGCTCTGTCCATAGGAATGCAAGAGGGAGTTGACCAGGCTGAAGCAGGGAGGAGGGATTTGCTCTTCCTATTGGCTTCCTGTTTCTTCTTCTTCTTCTTTTTTTTAATGTTTATTTTTGAGAGACAGAGAAAGACTGAGTGTGAGCGGGGGAGGGGCAGAGAGAGAGAGAGGGAGACACAGAATCTGAAGCAGGCTCCAGGCTCTGAGCTGTCAGCACAGAGCCGGACGCGGGGTTCGAACTCACAAGCCATAAGATCATGACCTGAGCCGAAGTCGGACACTTAACTGGCTGAGCCACCCAAGTGCCCTTGGCTTCCTCTTTCTTCGAGTGACCCCCCCCCCGCCCCCCGGCAAAGGTTCTTGCCCTGTATCAGCAGTCTGTCTCCTGAGCAGCAGTGCAATGCAGTCTGCAGATTTCCTACACTTCGGTGCCCCTCCTCAGAGGTCTGAGTTTCAGTTTCTTGGAGTCCCTCCTCGAAACTTTTTAATTTTGGTAACTTCACCCTCTTACCTTATTTCTCCAGGCCTGGACACAGCATCTGCTCCTGTAATTGGCACTTTTGTGATAACTTAGTGCTCTCTCTCTTTTTACCTTTTCTGCTAACCCAGTTAATAGCATTATACCTGCTTAACAATACTATACGTTTGATTAGCTCTGCTTAAATTAGTGCTGTCATTTCTATTTCCTGATTGGACCCTGAATCCTTTTTCTTTCCTCTCAAGTTTCAGGGAGCCATCCCTGCAGCAGGTGCCCTTCCCAGGATGATAGATCCAGAAGTCAGGAGAGTGCCTTCATGCCAACAAACTCTTCCCCAATCCAGTCCTCTGTTCCCTTTCCCCTCCCAAATTGACACCCTCAATATCCATTCCCAGGCCTGTTCTTGGCACCTGTTAGCCAGACCCTGTGGTTCTTTCTATGAAAATCCCATTTCTCCGGGGAGAGATAGTACTTCCTCAGTGGTGCCAGGTTGAGACCTGGTCCTGGTATTTATTGGCCTTGAAGTCACAGGAGAACATGGGAGCAGGTCTTGAAAAGGGCAAGTAGCCTCTCGCAAGGCATCTGCCTTAGGTGATGCTTCCGTCATAGAGGTTTTCTGGCTTTCGTGTCAGGCCCTAGACTGGTAGCTGGCTAGTTCGAGCTCATCGTTTTCTTCTTTCCTCACATCAGTGGGACTTCCAAAAACTCCAACAGTTCTTTTAATTCCCATTGCCCCCACACCTCTCAAATGCTGCAGAGAATGTAGAAACCATTATATCTCCTTACATGTGTAGCCTAGCTCCAATTCATCACAAGCGAGAGTTCTATTTTTTTAAAGTTTTTTTTAATGTTTATTTATTTATTTTGAGAGAGGGACAGAGAGCATGAGCAGGGGAGAGGCAGAGGGAGAGGAGGAGAGAGAGAATCCTAAGCAGGTTCTACTCCGTCAGCACAGAACCAGACGTGGGGCTCAATCCCATGAACTGAGAGATCATGACCTGAGCTGAAATCAAGAGTCGGATGCTCGACTGACTGGGCCACACAGGTGCCTTGAGAGTTCTTATAACGGGGCTTCTCTACATGTCAAGGTCTACCAACAATGGGGTCTTGTTTCCATTGACCGGCAAGTGATTCAGTTCTAGAATTCTGTCCTAAGGATCCGCTGCCGAACACCACTTCTGGTACAAGCTGTCCTAGGTCAGGAGACCTTGGGACAAGGACTCGAGGTAAATTAGCTTATGTGGGGAAGCATCCACCACACTGGGAGAGAAGGAGGAAGTGGAGAGAGAAAGGAAAGCATCCACGAAGAGCACGCTAGTAAGTCAGCTATCACAGCTGGTTCTCAAAGCTTGCTTATGCCAGCAGGGGAATTCTAGGCAACGGTAAAAACACAGGCCTCAGAAACACCCGTGTGAGGGGTAGGGAGCTGGAGTGCGAGTCACTGGTGAGGGGCAGATGCTAGCAGTTGGCTGTTGACGGGAGAGGTGCGGGGTGGCAGGTATGGTGGGGGGCCGACAGCACTTGCAGCAGCCTGCATCCACTTCTGACTACTTGCTGAAAACAGAGACTCCCGGTTGGGGCAGAGTGGGAAGGGTACGTGTGGCTTCTCGGCAGCTTCCCAAGGATCTATAATTATTTCAAAATAAAAAGTTTAAAAAATAGGTAGGATGGGGCACCTGGGTGGCTCAGTCGGTTAAGCGTCCGACTTCAGCTCACGTCATGATCTCACAGTCCGTGAGTTCCAGCCCTGTGTGGGGCTCTGTGCCGACAGCTCAGAGCCTGGAGCCTGCTTTGGATTCTGTGTCTCCTTCTCTCTCTCTGCCCCTCCCCCTCTCATGCTCTGTCTCTCTCTCTCTCTCTGTCTCTCAAAAATAAACATTAAAAAAAAATACATAAATAAATAAATAATAGGATGACCAAGGAAACCAATCATATGGAAACGCACTTAACAGAATATATACGCTTAGTGTGGGTTCTTGGGCCTCTTTCAGTAAGCACAGCGTACTACAGTGAGGACAGATTTCACCTCCTACTCTAAATGGAAATGGTGGAGAAACTATAACAAGTATGTATTTAAATATCTACCTGTGCGCAAAATCTGCAGGTGGGAAGGATCATGTGGGAGTAACTGCAATCAGCCCGCCCCAGTGTGGGTGTGAGGACTAGGTTTGCAGTAACAGTACAGTGGTGGTGGTGGCTGGGGGAAACCTTGCCAAGAAGTGGAAATCACATGTGTCTCGGAACTCCTTAAACTAAATGGAGCTTCTAGGGAAGCCCCCGCGGCACTTCTCTGCAATCTGGGGCACAGGGGACTTCCATAGAAAACACCTCCCACCAGCAAAACATTACAAAGTATGAGAGGAGAGAGACTTCCAGGAGACAAGGCCAGCAGATGAAACAATTTGGGTAATTCACAGGCGGTGTAAGTGACCCAGGGATGTCAGAGTAGGGATGGAGCTGGGAGTGCAAGGGCATTGTTGAGGGGTGATGCCTGCAGAGGACAGAGGGGGTGGGCGGAGAGATCCTCAGCTGAGATGCAGACCCACAGGGCAATTACAGAGCAAAATGTGCCCCTTGGCGGAGTCCCAGGGTGAGTGACAATGGCATGACTCTGGCACCCTGTTCCTAATCAGTCATTGCTTGGGGACTGCCTAAGGAAGAGAGAGGGTGGCCTCAGCTCATAAAAGCTGAGGCAAGGGCACCCGGGTGGCTCAGTCAATTAAGCGTCCAACTTTGGCTCAGTTCATGATCTCACGGTTCTTGAGTTCGAGCCCCGCATTGGGCTCTGTGCTCACAGCTTGGAGCGTGGAGCCTGCTTCGGATTCTGTGTTTTCCTCTCTCTCTCTCTGTTCCTCCCCCAGTCATGCTTTCTCTCTCTTTCTCAAAAATAAATTTAAAAATATTAAAAAAAAAACAAAACGCTGAGGCAGAAGACCCTGATGGCACAAAACCCAAGGTGGTCAGCTAACCGCACTCCTGGTCCCTGAGGGCAAGTTTGTACTGAATGGAAATGTTGAGTGGTGCACTTGCCAAAAATTCAGGTAATAGAACAATTGGAAAGTATGTTTCAAAAAAGATACAATGAAAACTAGAAGGTATAGTTTTCATTGTATCTTGTGACAATAGAACCAAACAGAAAGGGTAGAAATGAAAAAACCCAACCCACGGGGGCCTCTGGGTGGCTCAGTAGGTTAAGCATCCGACTTTCTCGTGGTTCGTGAGTTCGCGGACTCTGTGCTGACAGCTCAGAGCCTGGAGCCTGTTTTGGATTCTGTGTCTCCCTCTCTCTGCCCCTCCCCTGCTCATGCTTTCTCTTTCTCTCCAAAAAATAAATAAGCATTAAAAAAAAAAAAACCCAATCTATGTTTTGAAAAACAGACTAGACACAGGCTGGAGAGGGAATCAGTAAACTCAAATTGATCTGAAGGAACTACCCAGAATGCAGCACGGAAGTGGCACAAAAGGGTGAAATTAAATTATAATGGACCATATAGAGTATGAGTGGAGAGCACAGGCTCTGAGGTCACCTGCCTGGGATTTTAGCTCTGCTACTTACTAGTTGTAAGGTCTCAGACACGTTTGTAAAGCTCTTTGTGTTTCAGTTTTCCCACCTATAAAATGGAGGTGTACTAGTTTCTACCTTATGCTGCTACTATTAGGATTAAATTAGTATAGTTCTTATCAATGAGTTATGGTTTTGTTTTGTTTTTGTTTTTTGGGGTTCTTCTTGAGAGGGGAAGTGCACTCATGTGAAGGGTAAAGGCAGAGGGAGAAAGAGAATCGTAAACAGACTCCACACTCAGTGCAAAGCCCAATGTGGGGCTTGATCCCAAGATCCTGGGGTCATGACCTGAGCCACCCAGGCGCCCCTCAATTAGTTATAGTACTTGTAGCACAAAGTAAGTGTTCAGTAAATATCAGCTAATTTTTTAATTGTTTAATGTTTATTTTTTAGAGACAGAGAGACAGAGACAGACAGACAGACAGAGCACGAGTGCAGGAGGGGCAGAGAGAGAGGGAGACTCCGGATCCAAAGCAGGCTCCAGGCTCTGAGCTGTCAGCATAGAGCCCCATATGGGGCTTGAACTCACAAGCTGTGAGATCATGACCTGAGCCAAAGTCTGATGCTTAACCGACTGAGCCACCCAGGCGCCCCCCCATCAGCTAATATTATAGGGGAATGGAAAATATGAGAGATAAATTCGAAGTCATGGTGGAGAAAATGAGAGGCTCCAACATTTATCTAATAGTGGTTCCAGAAGGAGAAAATAGGAAAGAAACAAACAGCATTTGAAAAAATAATGGCGAAAAATGTTCTATACATGGAGAAAAATTAGCCCCTAAACCAAAAAACACCGAATTCTGAATAGGATTTAAAATTTTCATTCCTAGACATGTTGCAGAGAAATTAAAACACAATAAAGAAAAAAATCTGAAAAGCTACCAGATAGGAAACAGATTATCTACAAATGAATGACATTCTGCCTGAAGCCAATTTCTCATCAGCAGCAATAGATGCCAATGGAATAAAAGCTCCAGAGTGATCAGAAAAACAATTAGAATCCTACATTAGCCAACCCGAATTGAAGGGTGAATGTAAAATAAAGGAAGTTTCAGATATACACAGAGTGAGGGAAAAGGCAAGCTGATCTCAGGCTTTTGTTCAAAGAATTTATAAAGGATGAATTTTAGCAGGAAGAAAATCAAACTCCCAAGGAAAAGACTTCTCTTCCAGCCGAGTGGGAATGACAAGAGCCAGATTTACCCTTCTACCTGGAACAATCCAAACACTGAACAAAATATATATAGAACAGTGGTTCCCAAGGTGTCAGACAGCCCAGGGACAAAGGGTAGTGATCTCTCAAGATCTTTCTGTTTTCCCAGCTCACTACCTAGAGGGAGTTTCCAGGCCACAGTGCAAGGAGGCAGGACCGAGGCACACCAGTAGGTTCTGGGTCCCCAGACAGAGCTGGGAGCTCAAGCAGGTCAATGAAGCAGAAGTTTGCAGGACGAAGTACCAAAGGAGAGAGCTGCACGGTACTGAGTCCTGATCAACATCTGCACGAGAGGTTATGGTCCAGGGCTGGGGAAAGAACCTCCCAGAAGGATTAGAGGGATATATTCTCAGAGTTCGCACATAGCCGGGAGCAATGCCATTCCCACCAGCTAGTGTGGAAAATGTAATTCTTGGGGCACTGAATGGAATATTTCTATATACTGACAATGTCCCATCAGAAACTAAAAACATCATTTACAATAGCATAAAATATATGCAATACTTAGTGATAAATCAGACAGAAGATGTGCAAGACCTGTACCCTGGACACTACAAAGCCTTGCTAAGAGGAGTTAAAGAGAGTATACCAGATAAATGGGAAGATACACCACGTTCTCAGATTAGAGGCTCAATATTGATACAATATCAATCCTCCCAAAATTCACCCATAGATTCAACAGAATTCTGATGAAACCCCCAGGAGGTGTGTGTGTGTGTGTGTGTGTGTGTGTGTAGAAATTGACAAGCTAATTCTAAAACGTATGTAAAAATGCAGAGGACCTAACATGGCAAAAACAACTTGGAAAAAAAAAGATAAAACTTGAAGGACTTCTACTACTTGGCTTCAAGGCTTATGATAAAAACTCCAGTAAGCAGGACAGTTTGGCATTGGTTGCATGGGAGACAGAGCAATGGGACAAAATAGAGATTCCAGAAATAGATCCACACTTAGACGATTGTTTTTTGAAAAGATGTGAAGGCGATTCAGTTGAGAAAGGATCATCTGTTCAAGGGATTGTACTGGAGCAATTAGCCATAGACAAAGCACAAAACCAAAAATAAGACAGGAATAGATCATAGACTTCAATGTACAACATAAAACTATAAAACGTTTAGCCGAGGGGCTCCTGGGTGGCTCAGTCGGGTAAGCATCCGATTTCAGTTCAGGTCATGATCTCGTGGTTTGTGAGTTCAAGCCCCATGTCGGGCTGTGTGCTGATAACTCAGAGCCTGAAGCCTGCTTCAGACTGTGTTTCCCTCTCTCCCTGCCCCTCCCCCACTCATGCTCTGTCTCTGTCTCTCAAAAATAAATAAAAACTTAAAAAAAATAAAAAGAAACGTTTAGCAGAAAACAGAGAAGAAATTCTTTGCGGGCTTTGTGCTAGGCAAAGATTTCTTGGATACCACACAGGAAAAAAAATTGGATACAACACACAAGAGAAAAGGGATAAATTGGATTTCATCAAAATTGAGAAAAACCTATTCTTTTAAAGACACGGTTACAAAAATGGAAAGATGAGCCACAGACCGGGAAAAAAGATTTGCAAATCACATATATCCAGAATATAAAGGACCCTGAAAGCTCAGTACTAAGAAAACACATAGCTCCCCACCAAAATGGGCAAAGGCACTTGACCAAAGAATATATGTGGATGGCAAATAAGCATATAAAAAGATGTCTGACTGGGGCACCTAGGTGGCTCAGTCCATTAAGCAAACTGATTTCTGCTCAGGTCGTGATCTCGTGGTCCAAGCCCCGCGTTGGGCTCTGTGCTGACAGCTCGGAGCCTGGAGCCTGCTTCGGACTCTGTGTCTCCTTCTCTCTCTGCCCCTCTCCTGCTTGCATTTTCTCTCTCTCTCTCTCTCTCAAAAAAAACATTAAAAAAATTAAAAATAAATAAAAAGATGTTCGACATCGTTAGTCCTCATTGAAACACAAAGGAAAACCACAAGAAAATACTACTGTGTGCCTACGGTTATGGCTAAGCCCCTGCCAGGTATTGGTAAAGATGTGGAGCCACCAAACCTTTCTCACATTGCTGGTGGAAAGGTCAAGTGCACAACCATTTTGGAAAAACAGATTAGCAGTTTCTCATAAACTGAAACCCACCCCTTCCACTCCCAGATGCTCAAGAGAAATGAAAGCAGTTGTTATATTCAAATTTGCACACAAATGTTCATTCCTGCTTTATTTATAATAGCCCAAAGTGGAAATAACTTAACTGTCCCAAATCGACAGGTAAATAAAAGGTGAGCTATCCATGCAATGAAATGGATACATATCCTCAGCAATAAAAAGAATAAACTATATATGCAACCACATGGTTGAATCTCAAAATAATTATGCTGAGTGAAAGAAGACAGACAAAAAATAGTACATACTGGGTGAGTCTATTCATATAAAACTCTAGAAAATGAAACTAATCTAGACTGACAGCAGATCAGTGGTTGACTGAGCACGGGGTGGGGCAGGGAGCAGAGGGAAGGAGAACTTTTGAGTCACCAGGAAACTTTTGAGGGTGATGTTCATTATCTTGATAGTGGTGATGATTTCATGGGTGTGTACATATGCCCAAAACTTATCAAAACGGCTCACTTTCAATACGTGCGCTTTATTATCTGCCAATTATACCTCAATAGAGATGTTAGAAAAAAAATCCCAGATGGAAAGTGTGGGAAGGAAGAGGTGATAGTGAACAAAGAAATTGGCAAATGTGTTAGTGAGTCTAAAGAAGTAGTGGTTACTCTGATAAAGACAAAAATTATAAGATAGGTTGAAAATATTGGATTTTGTAGTGGTTGGAAGAAAGAAGGTGAGGGACTTTTATTCAGCTCTTGATTTTAAGTGTGTGTTGTACGTAGTTAACTTCCACCCTAGCTGAGGGAACGAAGAAAAGGGATTTAAAAAAATCAACTCAAAGATGTGAAATAAGAAAAGTGAAGCAAAGGAAAACCATGTAGTAATGAAAGTCATGGGAAAGCAGGCAAGAATAGTTTAATGCAGCTCCTTAAAAATGCCTATGGGGGAGGGGCGCCTGGGTGGCTCAGTTGGTTAATAAGCGTCAGGCTCTTGATTTTGGCTCGGGTCATGATCTCACAGTTTCCTGGGTTCAAATCCCGCATAGGTCTCTGCGCTGACAGTGTGGGGCCTGCTTAGTATCCTCTCTCCCTCTCCCTCTCTCTCTGCCCCTCCCCTGCTCACGCTGTCTCTGTCTCTCTCAAAAATAAATAGATAAACTTAAAAAAATTAAAAAATAAAACTGTTTATGAGAATCAAGGAAGGCTTCCTGGAAGGAGGGGACACTTATTTAAGATGGTTTTAAAGAATGAGCAGAAACTGCAAAGGAAACAATCAATAAAACTAATAGGCAACTGACGGAATGGGAAAAGACAGTTGCAAATGACATATCGGATAAAGGGCTAGTATCCAAAATCTACAAGGAACTCACTAAACTCCACACCCGAAAAACAAATAATCCAGTGACAAAATGGGCAGAAGACATGAACAGACACTCCTCCAAAGAGGACATCCAGATGGCCAGCAAACATGTGAAACGATGCTTAGCGTCACTCATCATCAGGGAAATACAAATCAAAACCACACTGAGATACCACCTCATGCCAGTCAGAGTGGCTAAAATGAACAAATCAGGAGACTATAGATGCTGGCAAGGATGTGGAGAAATGGGCACCCTCCTACAGTGTTGGTGGGAATGTAAACTGGTACAGCGCTCTGGAAAACAGTGTGGAGGTTCCTCAAAAAATTAACAATAGAACTCCCCTATGACCCAGCAATAGCACTGCTGGGGATTTACCCAAGGGATACAGAAGAGCTGATGCATAGTGGCACATGTACCCCAATGTTCGTAGTGGCACTTTCAACAATAAAAAATTAACAAT
>CM053570.1:77381757-77534589 GCA_028646485.1 Cryptoprocta ferox | reverse complement strand
ATGGAAAGAGCCTAAATGTCCATCAACTGATGAATGGATCAAGAAGGTGTGGTTTGGGGCGCCCGGGTGGCTCAGTCAGTTAAGCGGCCGACTTCAGTGCAGGTCATGATCTCACGGTTTGTGGGTTTGAGCCCCGCTTCGGGCTCTGTGCTGACAGCTCAGACCCTGGAGCCTGCTTCTGATTCTGTCTCCCTCTCTCTCTGACCCTCCCCCACTCACACTCTGTGTGTCTCTCTCTCAAAAATAAATAAATGTTAAAAAATTAAAAAAAGATGTGGTTTATCTATACAATGGGATACTACATGGCAATGAGAAAGAATGAAATCTGGCCATTCGTAGCAACGTGGATGGACCTCGAGGGTGTCATGCTAAGTGAAATAAGTCAGGCGGAGAAGGACAGATACCATATGTTTTCACTCATAAGTGTAACAGGAGAAACTTAACAGAAGACCATGGGGGAGGGAAAGGGGGGGGAAATAGTTAGGGAGAGGGAGGGAGGCAAATCATGAGAGACTCTTGAATACTGAAAACAAACTGAGGGCTGAAGGGGAAGGGGGAAAGGGGAAGGGGGGTGATGGGCATGGAGGAGGGCACTTGTGGGGATGAGCACTGGATGTTTTATGGAAACCAACTTGACAATAAACTATAAAAAATAAAAATAAAAAAATAAAGAATGAGCAGAAGCTACCCACCTAGAGAAGGCCGGGATATTATAATAAATAGAGGGGGTTGCATAAGCAAAGGTACAGGGAGATAAAAAGACCTGTTAAGTCAGCACATGGGATGTGACCCTAGTGGAGGGCTGGAGGGGAGGGACAGGAGGCTGCCGGTGGAAGTTGGGGCCACATTGCTGAGGGCCTTGAATGAGGGCAATGGAGAACCACAGAAACCTTTTCCAAGCAGAGGCACAGGGTGGGAGTGGTGTTTAGGAAGCATCCCTCGAGGGCGGTGTAGGGTCCCTGAATCAGTACTGGAGGCAGGGAGAGCCATGAGAAGGGCTGAGGGGAGGCCACGGGGCCCCACAGAAGAGGCCACTCCCCATCCCCCTGCAACTCAGCTTCCTGGTCAGTATCGATGAAGGCCCTGTGACAAAGCTGTGACTTCCTGGCTCAGCGATGAGGAAACTGAGTCAGAGAGAACTATTCTCACAGCAAATCAGTGGTGGCACCATATCTGTGGAAACATGCTATTTAAAAGTGACCTCACTTCGGACCTTCAGATCCACTTTTTTTTTTTTAACGTTTTTATTTATAATTGAGAGACGGAGAGAGACAGAGCATGAGCAGGGGAGGGACAGAGAGAGAGAGGGAGACACAGAATCTGAAGCAGCCTCCAGGCTCTGAGCTGTCAGCACAGAGCCCAATACGGGGCTCAAACCCATGAACAGTGAGATCATGACCTAAGCTGAAGTTGGACACCTAACGGACTGAGCCACCCAGGCGCCCCACGATCCACCTTATGAAGTGAAAGCAGTGAGGAAAGAGCCCTGGCCTTGGGTCTGAAGGCCTGGGTTCTTGTGCCTGATGCAGCATTGGCTCGCTGTGTAACCTTGGCCAAGTCCCTAGCCCTCTGTGAGCTACCATGTACTCCCTACCTCCTGCCTCAAACTGAGGGTGTTAGCCAATCAGGTCCTTCCATCTCTGACAGGCCAGGACTAGCTCCAGACAACTTCACAGTGGGTCAGCAGATCCGGCCAAGTTCTTTGTGTCCCCCTCAATGTCCCAGCCCACTAGCATGTCCTCCTAGTGGTGTCATCCCTGCACTGCCAGCACTGGGCTCCCCCATCTGGGGAGGCAAGACCCTCTGATTGCTTTCTTCCCTCAAAATAAGAATAGCATGAGGGGTGCCTCAGTGGCTCAGGTTATGATCTCGTGGTTCATGTGTTTGAGCCCCGTGTTGGGCTCTGTGCTGATAGCTCAGAGCCTGGGGCCAGCTTCAGATTATGTGTCTCCCTCTCTCTCTGCCCCCCCACCCCGCCCCGCTCGCACTGTTTTTCTGTCTCTTTCTCAAAAATAAATAAACATAAATTTAAAAAATTTTAAAAAGTAAATAGAAACAACTTTATTGATCTTGTTATAGAAATAACGTGGGCTTGTTACAGTTAAACATTTAAACTGTAACAGAAGTATAAAGGAGAAAGTAAAATTCCAGTTTAATTCTATTATACAAAAGTAGCCACCATTAAGATTTTAGCAGTAGTCTTTGAAATAAATCCCTATGTTCACCACACACACACACACACACACACTTCAGATCACACTTTGTGTAGATGGGACCATCGTATTTTAACTATGGTTCAATCTGTTTTTCACTCAGTGATATGTCATGAATATTTATGTAAAAACTATTTACCTTGTTATTTAAAAAATCTTAATTTTGGGGTGGGGGTTCCTGGATGGCTCAGTCGGTTAAGTGTCCAACTCTTGATTTTGGTTCAGGTCATGATCTCACAGTTTGTGAGTTCCAGCCCCGAATTGGGCTCTGTGCTGGTAGCACAGAGCCTTCCTGGGATCCTCTCTCTCTCTATCCCCCTCTCACTCAAAATAAATAAATAAACTTTTAAAATAAATCTTGATTTTAATTACATGCTCACAAGCAAATACACCGTTTACACAAATGTGTGAAATGAGCATCTTTAAACCTATATCCTTTTGCATTTTTAGGATAAATTTCCTGATGTGGAATTGTTGGGTCAAAAATGTGAACATTAAAATGTTTTCCATACATTGTCCAAATATCCTCCAAAAAGTTAATACCACTTTGCATTTCTACCAACAATATGAGTGCCCATGTCTCAACACTCTCGCTAACAGAGGTCATTCACAATTTCTAATCTAAAAGGAGCACATGTCATCTCATTTGTTTTTATTTCCATTTCTTCGGTTTTTAGTGAGGTTAACCATCTGCTCCTTGGCTATTTGGATGTTTTCTTTTGTGAAATGGACTGTTTATATCCTGTGTCCACTTATCTTTTGGGTACGTTTGTTTCTTATGGCTTTTATTTACTTATTTAATTTATTTTATTTTTGAGACAGAGAGAGCAAGCAGGGAGGGGCAGAGAGAGGGAGGGAGGGAAAGAATCCCAAGCAGGCTCCGCACTGTCAACACAGAGCCTGAATGTGGGCCTTGAACTTATGAACTGTGAGATCATGACCTGAGCCAAAACCAAGAGTTGGATGCTTAACCGACTGAACTACCCAGGCACCCCTTCTTATTGTTTTTTAAGAGCTCTTTGTATATTAGGGATTTAACCTCAGACCACCTGGTTTCTCAGGGTCCTGGGAGTTGGGCAATGTAGTCCCCTGTGAAATAGGATTCCCAGGAGACTGGAGCAGTTCTGCCTCTGGTCAGTGGAGGGCAGCAGTGGGCAAGATTCACTTTCTGGCAGGACACAGGCCTGTCAGGAGCTGGACACATTCGCACACAGTTTACAAAGACTCCTGAAGACAGCTTCCCAGGAAACTGTTCGGTTCGCTGACTCGAAGGGCTTCCCAACACAGAATGACTTCCCCCTGGTCTCTAGAGACAGCTGAACAGTGAAGAGAATCAGGTTCTGAGGTTAGACAGGAGTTTAACATCCAACTCTGTCTCCTCCTGGCTGTAGCTTGGGTTCGGCCCTCATCAGTTTCCTCATCTGTAAAATGGGTGCACCGATACCCACCTTCACAGGGCTTGGTAAAGGAAGAGCGAACAGAGGAATGATGTAGCCTGGAAAAAGGTAGGTGCTCAGGGATCATGAGCTCACTCCCGAACCCCTGTCTCCATTCACTCACTGGCTGACCAGAGGGAAACGCTGTCTCCTGCTGTCACCGTTGGGCTTGCTCCTTCCCAGGCTTGTCGCCATGCTTGACCACTTCTGTGTTTAAGAAGATCCCCTTTGGGCTGGCTGAATGGAGGGAGGCAGCAGGAGAAGAGATCCGTTTTGGCGGGGAATGCCGGTGAGGACCCACACCAGGGCGTGAGGAAGGACATGTACGCGGGGGTGATCAGCGAGAAACATTCTGGAAGGGCCAGCACCTGGCGCATGATGAGAAGCACTGGCTGGGTTTTCTACCTGAGGGACTTTGTGGACGGCCAGGGCAGGTGCAGGAGGAAAGGTCTGCTAATATTGGACTGATGTTGAGGTGCTAGAGGGACTTCCAGGACCCTCCCAGCAGTGGGAAATCATGGCTCTAGCCTGACCTCTCTCCTCCTCCCTGCCCTGCTTCAGCCCCACCCAGCAAATCCTGGGTCCATCCCTTCCCCGGGGATCAGAGCTGCTCTAGACCTAATTCAGGTGCAAAGAAAGGGGATTGTCTCCTTCCTTGCTCCCTCTCTGATCTCCCCTCTTGCCTCCCAGTTCCCCCTAGGTTCCAGATCTGGAGAGGGGGAAAGGGGAAGATTGATTTTCCACTTGGGGCTCCTACCCCTCCCTTATGCTAGGAGCAAGGCAAAGCCCAAGAGGCCCCGGCTCGGAGGGGAAACCAGAAAAATGGGTTTCTGATGGGCATGGCCATGGCCTGGAGGCAGGATGAATCATCCAAGTTAGCAGGCAGATGGGGCAGTGAGCAGAAGGTGAGGGCTCGGCCCAGGCCCCCAGGTTGTGAGCTCTGTGGGGAGGTGAGGTGGGCAGGTAAGAGGGAGCGAGGTCCTGGGGTTCCCCTGGGGGAAGGGAGTCAGGGGGAGGAAGCGTGTCTGAATTTCCTTCCATAACCAACCTGGTCCCAGAGCTAAGGCAGGGTTACAGACTTGTATTCCTTTGTCTGTACTACTGACGAGGGCAGTAACAGCACCCTTTATAGACTGCTTCCTCTACCACCAGCCTCCCGTTAAACTCTTTACAAGCATTATTCTATTTAATCCTCACTTACCTTATTGTCAATCTCCATTTTACAGATGAGGTCATAGAAGCTCAAAGAAGTTAAACCACTTGCCCCGGGTCACACTGAGGAGTCAGGGAGACCGTGCTTGCCCCCAGAGGCAGACCCCGCACCCCCTTACTCCCCCCTTCCCTATCACTCCCCAGTCATGCTTGGACCACGTCCTGCACCCAGCAAGACGCTTGTTTTCCTTCCTGGCATCCCAGTCACACCCAGAGTCCTCAAAGCCATAATGAAGGTGACGATGCCCAGTGGGTGACAGGTACATTCATCCACTGATGGGTCACTATAGGCACAGTGTCCCTAATGCCAGAGGATTCTGAGCATGTTTTAATTTTTTTACTTATTTGGAAAGAGACAGAGACAGTGCGAGTGGGGGAGGGGCAGAGAGAGAGGGAGAGACAGAATCCCAAGCAGGCTCAGTGCTACGAGAGCCGGGTGTGGGGCTTGAACTCATGAAACTGTGAGATCATGACCTGAGCCTAAACGAAGAGTTAGATGCTTAACGGATGGAGCCACCCAGGTGCCCCTGAGCATGTTTTTAAAATGTGTGAGTTTTGTGGGGAGGAAAGGAATGAAGCTGCTTGTTGATGCTTGGTGGGGAATGTGGTGGGGTCCCCACCAGAGTGGCAGAGCCAGGGTCAGCTGAAGGAGGGTGCTGGGGGCTCTTTGGGGTTCCTTAAAACTGTGCTGTTATGTGATTCTATGCAAAAGGGAAAGGGACACGCATATCCGAGGCAATGGGTTTGCTGGCAGTCAGCCCCTACTGCGTTTGGTGGGGGGGGCCTGGTGCTCCCCTCCTATCCAGCCTGAGGTAGGCAGTGGGTGGTGGGCGTGGCTTCCAGAATCTTATCAATCCCTCAGGAATGTGTGTGGCTTTGGTAAACCCCAGCCGTGGGCAGAGGAGTGGGGTACAGGCCAGGGCCTGTCCTTCCTGACTGTGGGTGGGAAACCTGGGGACGGTCCTCCCCAGGCAGGCTTGGGCCAAGGCCAAGTTTGGGGTGGGGCTGGCTGAGGAAACCATGCAGCAAGTGTTAGGCATTCTTGCCCCATGCCCCATGCTGGCTTTCCTCCCTGCTGCCAGGCTGCCCTCCAGCCTCACACCTCCCCGCCCATTTCTTCAAGATCAAACCCAGAAAGGGGCTACAGCCTTTGTTATATCCTCATTTATGAAAATTCAGAGTACCAGTTCTGTACCAGGCATTTCTCTTCCAGATCCTATTTAATCCTCATAATCTACCCAGTTATACGTTTCTAATCACTAGTTTATAGATGAGGAAAAATAAGTCTCAGAGAACTTAAGTGATTTGTCCAAGGCCACACAGCTACTAAATGTCAGAGCCGGGCAGGATCCAGGTGTCTGACTCCAAAGTCAATTCATTTTTCATTTCACTAAGCTGAGGGTTCAGAGGGAATGAGACCTGATCCAACCCGTAAGGGGTGTCCAGGCTGTTCTCAGAGGGATAAAAAGGTAGACAATCTCATACAGCATGAGAGATAGGGCAGGAGGCTGCAGTAATAGGAGCACCGGGTGTAGGATGACTGCCTTTTCTCCCACTGTAGACAGTTTCTCTGGCGAGAGAGTCGTGGCTTCAATCACACCAGGTTAAACCATCCCAGCAAAGGAGGAGGAAGAGGCAGGGGGCACTGGGGGAGGCAGAAGAGGAGGGGAAGAGAGATAGAAACGTGCGTGTGTTTTGATGGCAGAGGACCTGGACCCAGCTGTCCCTGAGCCTGTATTTCCCCAAAGAGTCCGCCAACAATCTTTTTTGCTTGGGGCAGTTAGATACTTGTGACCAAAAGATATCAAGTCAATGCCACTTGCATAGCACGTAAAAGGCTTCAAAATGAACTCAACTTTTATCTCCCAAACCTACGCCTTTCCATATTTCTCCATCTTGATATGTGGTTCCACCATCCACCCAACTGTTCAAGTCCTCCTCACCTTGTATCTAACCCGGCAAAAGCCCAAAATATATCTCAAGTCCATCTCTTTTTCTTCCTTTGCACTGCCACCTTCGTCCAGGCCATCATCACCTCTCACCAGGATTTCTGCATATAGTCTTATCAATGGTCTCTCTGCTTCAATTTTTGCCCCCCCCCTTAAATATTTCTCCACATAGCAGCCAGAATAATCTTTCAAAAATGTGAACCAGACCATGGCACTCTCTTGCATAAAATTCTTCAATAATTTCCTGCTGCACTTGGAATGAAATTTACACTCTTTGCCAGGGCTCCTAATACCTGACTCCTATCTACCTTGTAACGTCATTCTGTCTTCTTTCCATTCCACAAAGCTGCCAAGCTCACTTCTCCCTTAGGGCACTTGCATTTGCTGCTTGCTCTGTCTGGAAGAATCTCTTTCTTCACATGGCTGTTTGCTTCTCATAATTCACATCAGGCCTCAAGTGTTCTCCCTCACAGAGGTCTTCCTTGAACACTCTAGGCAAAGCAGCATCCACCTCTCATTCCCAACCCAACGTACTCTCTGTTCTGTCATTCCAGTTACCTCCTTCACAGCGCTTTTCACAGTTTGTAATTTTGAGTGAATCAGAACTAGACTAGCTGACTTAAATACTGGAAACCAGCTCAATCACTGATTGCATTAAAGTGATCTGCCTCTACTATCCATCAAAAGTAAAAATATAGGGGCACCTGGGTGGTTTGGTGGGTTGAGTGTCCAGTTTTGGCTCAGGTCATGATCTTGCGGTTCATGAGTTCAAGGCCCCACATCAGGCTTGCTGCTGTCAGCTCGGAGTCTGCTTTGGATCCTCTGTCCCTCCCCTAACCCCGGCTGTCTCTGCCCCTCCCCTGCTCGCTCTCTCTTACACACACACATACACAAAAGTAAAAGTATATCCTTTCTTGAGGAAGAGAACATGAACCAGAGCCTTAAATTTGTCTACATTTCTCATACACAATGCCAAAATTTAATCAAAAATTACCAAACATTCACAGAGACAAGGATTGACCAAAAAAAAAAAAAAAAAATCAAGAGAAAACCTATACAAGTATATGATAGAAAGAGACCCACAGTAAGGAGACCTTGCTATTGGCTTTAGCAGACTCTTCAATAACAGTGATTAATATGATCAATAAACTTAGAAAAGACACAGCATTTTGGCAGAGAACTGGAAACTATGAAAATTATTAGAGACTCTATAACTTAAAAATATGAAAATTGAAATTAAGAACTCAATAGATGGATTTGATAGCAGATTAGGTGCAACTGAAGAGACAATTCGTGGGCTGGAAATTAAAAAAAAAAATCCATACCAATGTAAGGAGAGACTAAAGGATGAAAAAATCAGAAAAGAAAATAAGAGACAAATGAAACACAGTGAAGACATTCAAATAATGTGTAATTGGAATCTCAGAGTGAAAGGAAAGAAAATAGAGCAGATACAGGATTCATAGAGATGATATTTGAGAATTTCCCAAACCAAAGAAAGACATCAAGTCATAGGATGTGTGAAGTGCTATGAGCTCTAGGCAGAATAAATACAAAGAATGCCAAATTCAGACACATAGTAGCAAAACTTCTGAAAACCAAAGACAAAGAGAAAGTCTTAAAAGAAGCCAGAGGGAGAAAAAAAGATAAATTATCTTCATTGAATATATAAGAGGGCTGGCAGCAACTTCTACACAGAAGCAGTGATAGGAGCAAAGAAATGATAGAAGTGATAGAGGCTGGAAGACAATGGAATGAATGATAATCTCAAATCCCAGAATTTTGTATTCATCACTATGTCCCTTACCTCATCTTCTCTTCCTTTCACTTCTTTAGTTCCAGCTGTACTAGCTTCTCTGTCATTCCTTGTACATTCCAGACATATGCACACCATTGGCTCTTTGCACTGGCTGTTTCCTCTACTTGATTCATTTTTCTCTTAGATATTCACATAGCTATTTCCTTCATCACTTTCAAGTATCTTCTCAAATGCCACCCTTTCACTGAGGTCTGTCCTGAACATCCTATTTAAGACCGTATCCACTTCTGATCTCCCTTCCCTGAATTATTTTTCACCACACATTACTACCTTCTGACATATCATATACTTGATTTATTGATGATTGGGCTTTACAAAATTTTTGGTCTTCCTTGACTTCAATGAATTGAAGAGACTGATTCAATTAAAAGTGCATATTTAAGTAACTCTGGACAGTTATTAAGGGTATTTAATATGCCATGATGTCAGAGACAGAAGTTCCCCTTCATTCATCAATTTCCTTGTTTACCCTTATTCTGATTTTCCCCTCTTTTATTGTAAAATAAGTCTAATCCTTTCTGAAAGTAGATAGGAGATAGATAGATAGATAGATAGATAGATAGATAGAATCTGATATATGTTTGAGAATGAATATTTTCAGTTGCAAGTTATGGGAAACCCAACCACAAGTGGCTTGAAGAATAAGGATATTTATTGTCTCGCATAAGAATTCATCCAGAGGTAGTCCATCTCCAGTGATAGCTCAATGCTGACATCAATTGGCTTTCAATTTTCACATTTTATCACACTCAGCAGGCTGACTGCTGTGTGGTTTCATAAGAAGACATGATAATATCTTGCAAAAGGGCTTCTTTTTGCACCTCTTGTTTAAGGGCTAAGAAACTCATTTTCTGTAGTGCTACAGGTAGACCTCTTCCTGTATCATTCACTAGGAATGCATCACTGGGCCATTCCAAAACCATTTATAGGCGAGGACAATGGGTGATTGTGATTGGCTTAGACTAATCATGATTTGTCTGTGGCAGTGGAAGGGTCCAGATCTATGAGGCAGATGGCTTCTTAATGCTTGACCAAAATCAAGGTTCTGTTACTAAGAAAACGAGTGCTGTTGGGTGGGCAACCCAAAGGCTCTTTTACTCAGCATCTCTCGGGTTATCATTCTGAAAGTCACTTCACATCCTTGAACTCACTACTCCTTTCTCGTTCAGGGGCATTTTATCATCCTATTTTGCAGATGAAACTCAGCGATGTTGGATAACTTGCTGAAGGTCATAGAGCTAAGACATGTTAGATCCTGTTTGGGACCCACCATCCCTGGATGTCCTGCCAATGGATCAGTCATGGTTTAAAAAACACACTGGCTGCAGGTGCGCCTGGGTAGCTCAGTTGGTTAAGTGTCTGACTCTATTTTTTTTAATGTTTATTTTTGAGAGAGATACAGAGTGCAAGTGGGGGAGGTACAGAAAGAGAGGGAAACAGAATCCGAAGTAGGTTCCAGGCTGTGAGCTGTCAGCATAGAACCCGACACGGGGCTCGAACTCACGGACCATGAGATCATGACCTGAGCCAAAGTTGGATGCTTAACCGACTGAGCCACTCAGGCGTCCCTAAGCGTCTGACTCTTGATTTCGGTCACAATCTTGTGGTTCATGAGTTTGAGCCCCAAGACAGGCTCTGTGCTGACAGTGTGGAGCCTGCTTGGGATTCTCTCTCTCCCCCTCTCTCTGCCCCTCCCTCACACACACGTGTGCACTCTCTCTCTCTTTCTCTCTCAAAATAAATAAATAAACTTGAAAAAAAAAAACCTGGCTGCAAAACTTGTACCTGAATATTCATAGCAGCAGTATACATAGGAGTCAAAAGGTAAAAACAACCTAAATGTCCACCAACTGATGAATGAATAAACAAAATATGACATATCCATACAATTAAATAGTATTTGGTCTTCACAAGGAGTGAAGTTCTGATACGTGCTTCAACATGGGTGAACTTGGAAAACATTATGCTAAATAAAAGAAACCAGTTGCAAAAGACTACATACATGATTGCATTGGTATGAAGTGTGCAGGAAAAGCAAATCTATGGAGACAGAAAGTATAGTGTATTTCAGGGGCTGGATGGAGGGCTGGGGACAGTGATCACTGAAGGGTTTCTTTGGGGACCAAGGAAATTTTCTAAAATTGATGATGGCGACAGGTTGCACAACTTGGTGAAAATACTAAAAGCTATTGAATCATATACTTAAAATGAGTGTATCATATGCTGTGTAAATTATATCTCAATAAAACTTACCAAAAAAATGGCTGCAAATGATATTAAAAGTGCTTCTATGGAAAGCTGGGTATATGTCCCCTCCTCTTGAATCTGAATGGGCTTGCGACTGCTTTGACCAACGGAATATGATGGAAGGGACAATATATGGCTTCTGAGCCTGGGCTTTTTAGCAACTTCTGCCTGGCTCTCTCTAGACACTGGTTCTTGGGACCTTCTCGCTCAGAACACGATGCTGTTAAGAAGCCCAAGTCACACTGAAAGGCCACGTCTAAGCACTCTGGGTGACATTCCCCATGAAACCTAGTCTTCAGCCATTCAAGACCAGGAGCCAGACATTTGAGTGAAGATAATTCCAGTCTTCAGCCATCGTAGTCTCCCCACTTGAGGCCTCAGACATCATAGAGCAGAGACAAACCATTTCTGTCGTGCCCTGTCTGAATTCCTGACCCCCAGAATGCATTAGCATAATAAATAATGTTGTTTCCTACTACCAGTTGGAGTGATTTGTTCTGCAGCAATAGATAATCAGAGTCACCTTCCTGCTCCCAGCTGTATAAGCCTTATCTCTGTTCCATCTGTTCTTCCAGGTCTCGTAGGCGTCCTTCGTCCAGGTGCCCTGGAGAGACAGATGGTTCTCGGAACTGAGAAGAGCAGAGTCTTTCTTTTCCCCCTTCACCCCTGAGGGGGTTTCCCTCACATTACACATGGCTGAGGATTTTACCTGCAGGTTCAAATTCCTGTTTTTATCCGTGGAACACCTGCATTGACACCTATTTGCCCTGACTCTGGGAACTGGGAGAAGGACTCAGGTTTGCATAGGTTTGCATTTCTCTTACATAAAGTTGCTGGCACCTCAGTATATGCTCTGTCTCTCCCTTGCCCACACCTCTCTCTGAGCTCACAGTCTCTAGACCCAGCTGCCTGTCAAGCCACTGCCTGCCACTCTGTGACATCCTATGGCACCTCAAACTCTTGTGTCCACAAGCGAACACTTCCCTTTCCCTTCCAAACCACTTCCCCCTCCTGTGTCCTCCATCTCTGAAGAAGATCCTTCCAGTAACTGGAGTCTGAAGCCCAGAAACCATCCTTCTCTTCCCATCCTCACTCCTGGACCTTCTCATTCCGTTCTTGGGCTTTAAATACCACCTGTCCATTGACAACTCCTAAAGTTTTGTCTTCAGTCCTGACCTCTTCTCTGAACTTCTTTCTGGCATGCCCACCTGTCTACCTGACATCTGCATGGGCATCTGAATGGTATCTCGACCCTAACACAGTCAGCTTCGACTCCTAGTTGCCTTCCACAAATCTGGCTGTCAGGTGGCATTCCCCTTCTCAGAAAATGTCGACTCCGTTCCCTTTCTTGCACAGGTCACAGATTTTGGACTCAATCGTGACTCCTCTTGCTGACTCCTCCATTCAAAGTACATTCAGAATCTAACACTGCTCAGTGTGACTTTCCCACTCCGAAACCACTATCATCCGTCTCCAGGATTATTGCAAAGGCCTCCTAACTAGTCCCCTGCTTTCAACTTTGCCCACATCTATTTTCCACACAGCAGCCTCCGTGATCCTTTTAAAATGGAAGTCAAGCTTGCCACGTGCTTGAAACCTCCACCGGGTTCCTGTCTCACTCAGAGTAACAGTCCAAGTCCTGACAATGGCTGACTTCATTTGGCCCCCTTGCCTCCCTGATCCCCTCCACTGCTGTCTCCCTCTCCAGCTACCCTGGCCTCCTTGCTCTTCCATGACACCTGAGATGCTCCTGTCACAAAGCCTTTGGGACGGCTATTCCTTGTGCAAGAAATGGATTTGCTCAAGATACACACATTCTCTCATTTCCTTCCAACTTTGCTCAAATGTTTCCCAAGAGGCGGCTGTCTGTAGTTGCTCACCACACTCCCCTGGCACTCTCTACCCCTTCATCTGGCTTTGATTTTCTCTAGAACGCTTAACACCTGACTCCTCATGTGAGAACTTGTTTATCATCTGTCTCTTCCCAGTTGAAAGGAAGCTCCATGAGTTTAGGGATTTACCTGCCCTGTGCTACCTTGGTTCCTAGAATAGCTCCGGGGACCCTTCATCTGCAGAATGAAGGAATGGATCCTTCACACATATTCAGTAAGTCACAAAGTCATCTCTCTCTCTCTTTTTTTCCTTTGAGAGAGAGCAAGTGGGCTGGGGAGGAGCAGATAGAGGGAGAGAGAGAATCCCAAGCAGGCTCCATCCACACTGTCAGCGCTGAGCTTGACACGGTGTTCAAAATCAAGAACCTTGAGATCATGACCTGAACTGAAATCATGAGTCTGACACTTAACCGACTGAGCCACCCAGGCGCCCTTCACAAAGTCATTTCTATGCTTGTCTGTACTTCCTGCCTCCTTCACCACCACCCCCGCCCCTGCCAAGTCAATGCTCTGGTTCTCGGACCTCCCTTCCCCCCCCTCGACTGTTGCAATTGTTTATTTACTATCCAACATCCCTCCCTCTTCTTCTCATCCAGCTGGGCTGGATTTAAAACAGCCATTTAAAAAATGAATTTTGATTATTTTCCCCCAATGCAAAAGTAACACATGTTGCTAATGGAAAACTTAGAAGACTCAGATCAATGAAAAAGGAGAGGGGGAAAATCCCCACTCGTATTCCTACCCTTTAGAGACAAAGATGATTTACATTTTGAAATGTTTTCCTGCTGCCCTTTTCTCCTGTGCACAAGCTATTCTGTTTTCTTACGAATAGCTGTGCTTCTACTGATTCTTCAGATTAGCGTCCTACTTTGAAAAAACAAACCTATAAGCATAGCAGCTAATGTTCCAATACACTGTGTAATGTAAAGCATGCTATTTAACATGCCTCTGCCTCAGCTTCCTAACCTGTAAAATGGGAGTGATATTAATGCCTACCTGCCTCACTGGTAGATTGTGAGGATTAAATCTGGACAGGGAACCTGCTAAGTGCTCAGTAAGTGTTAGCTATTCCTCTATCTGGTGCTGCTGCTGTTGCTGAACGCTTATGCTGTACCAGGCACCGCTCCGAAGAAGACACAATACAGGCACGCTAACTCCTGTAATCCTCACCACCTCCCTCCGAGGGAGGTGTGGTTATAATTTACCTCCTAAGCTAAAGAAGCTTCAGCGGTTTTACAAAGGGAAGGGAAAGCAGTGCTGGCGAAGGCTCCCTCCAGCTTAGGGGGGTTCACAGCCCCCACCATCTCAGGGATACAAATGTTAAAAACAATAGCTAATGTTCCCCGAGCGCTTACTGTCCACTGGGCCTGGTGCTAAGTGTTTGCACGCGCAGGCATGTCTCCCACAGCGCCCAGTTTTCATAACCAGAACTGTGCAGAGCTTGATGGATCAATTAGGGAACACAATTTGCATCCTGCGGCTGGTGATTGGTTAGACACCGCTGCAAGCTGGAAGCAGCCCGAAGCCTGCGGCAGCTGGCCGCCTCTTGCTTTGTTTATCCTAACAATGGTTGCTTCTCAAGGTGTGCTGCTGCTAGAAATGGAAAGGCCGGTACTCTGGAGGAAAATCTAGATGTAATCAGGCCCAGCAATGCTTAACATTCGTAGCTGTATGCGTAACGCCGTTATTTATTATTAAAATACCAGCAAGAAAAATGACTTTGCAGTTGCTAGACTGCAGTTAGAAGACCCCTAACCCGACCACATGTTCATATTTGTTTTTGTGGTGAATTTCAAAACAACGACACAAAAATAATAATAGCCCTTGCTTACGTTTCTCAAGCTTACTCTATGTCAGGCCTGTGCTGAGAGCGCTTTATATGTGGTCTATCTAATCTTTACAGCAGCTCTATCTGTTGCGGGCTCCATTTTGCAGATGGGGAGACCAAGACACAAAGAGATGATGCAATTGTTCAGTGTCATGCAGCTAGAAGGAGGCGGAGCTGGGCTCCCAGCACATGCACTCTGGCTTGAGCTGGAAATTTCGGCTGCTTCGCTGTATTGGATTGCTGCTAGCAGAAGGTTTCTTAGTTACTGTATGATGGATGGTCTGAGAGGCCACATTATCTCATTTAGTTATCCTACCAATCCCCGGGGATGGTTACCATTATTTCTGCTGTTTCCCAATGAGAGTAAGGCATAGGGGTGTCAAGCAAACTTTGAAGAGTCACATAGCCAGCAAAAGGCCCAGGCTGGGTTCAAAATGACACCTACCAAATCCAAAGTCCTCAACCAACCTTGCCTGGATTAAGTCTCCCTGCTATTTCCTCTTATAGTATCAGTGATTGTCAGTCCATGACTGATTCCGGCTGTCACTTCACACACACCTGGGTGGTTATCTCCTTGTCTCCCAAGCTAGGCGACAAGCTCTGTAAGGAACCCTGCCCTCAAAGAGCTTGCCCTCACAGGGTCCCTTGGTGAGTTTTGCTCATTGTTTGCCCCCATCACAAAGCAGGTCCCCATTACAAAGAATATTTGTGGATTGTTAAGTGATTCTGCCAGAGGCACTGAGCTGGACCCAAGGGACACAAGGTACATAGCCCAGTTCCCCCAGGCCTACTGAGGCAGTTTCTAAGGCTCGGGGCATTGGGCTCAGTCTGTGCTGATCTCAGGGATCATAGATTGATCTTGGCACCTGAATCCAACCAGGTAGGGAAATGGAGTTAATCTTATCGTCTAGAGCTTGGACCCGAATAATACTAATGGTCTGGCCAAATCAAGACCTCCTCTTCCTTGCTGGAAAGGCTCATTTTATTTAGGTCCTGCTGCATTGAGGCCAAGCACTCAGGGGACAAGCCCCTTCTCAGGCCTGGCTTAGGCCAATCATGATGATTGCATTCCCTTTGGCAGTATTGGGTTAGTGAAAAGTATGAGATCCAATCCTGGCCAATGGGACCTGAGGGGAAGTCTGATAGGGAAGCTTGCAATAAAAGTTTTCTACCTTTAAAGATAATAGGAAGAAATGCCTTCTTCACTAATGCCTTCTTCACTAAACATTGTCACGTCTATGCATGATGGCAGGCACTGCTGCAGCCATCTTGTAACCATGAGGCAAGACATGGCCAACATGGGAAGGAGGCTGACACCTCTTTGAAGACATCATTTGAGCCACTGAATTTCCAAACTCTAGAACTTATCTTCTTTGTTATGTAAGAAAACGAACTCCTTGTGGATTAAATCGTATCTAGTTGGAGTTTCTGTTCCTTGCTGCTCAAAATCTCCTGATTGGCACACAGGGAACCCTGGCTCCTGTGGCATTTGTCTAGTTGTTCAGCTGCATCTGCACATTTTGTTTCCTAATTTGGGGGGGGGTGCAGACTGGAAACTAACATTTGTGAGGTTCCTACTACAAATCCATTGTCTCATCTCTTCCACGTTCTTTTTCTCCCAATTTATGGATAAGGAAACTGAAGTGTAGTCAGGTGAAGTGACTTGTCCGGGCCATACAGCTCAGCTCCCCATTGCTTATTGGATAAAACCCAAACTTCTTACTATGGCATTCAGTGCCCTTCAGGATCCTTGGTCCCTTCTACCCTTTTCAGCTTCAAACTTCACCGTTCCACATTCTCCACCAGGCTCCAAGCTCTAGCCAGATTGGCCTTCCTTCAATTTCCATGCTGTGCCCTTCACCATGTTTCTCCCTCTGGGTGGAACCCATTTCCTTTCAGCCTAACTTTTCACTCTTAAAAAATTTTTTTTAAATGTTTATTTATTTACTTTGAGAGAGAGAGAGAGAGAGAGAGAGAGCAGGGTAGGGGCAGAGAGAGAGGGAGACAGAGGACCTGCGGCAGGCTCTGTGCTGACAGCAGAGAGCCTGATGCGGGTCTCAAACTCACGAACCATGAAACCATGACCTGAGCCAAAATCCAGTCGGATGCTCAAATGATTGAGCCACCCAGGTGCCCCTGACTTACTCTTTAAGCCTTGGGTTCACTGTTACATTCTCTCAGAAGGCTTTCTTTATCACTGAAGCTGGCTTTGGTGTGCCCTTTCTCCGCACGCCCTCAATGCCCCGTACTTCCCTCACCCATCCCCTCTCGTACTTTATTATAATTGCCTGGAGTCCTGTCTGTCTTCCCAAGAGACTGTGGGTTTCAGGAGGTGTAACGCGGCAGTGTGGTGCAATGGTCAACAGCACGGACTCTGGCTGCCTGACCGCCAGCTCCATTACTTCCTAGCTCTGGGACTGCAGGGCATCATTTCATGTCTCTGTGCCTCCGTGCCACTCCCCATGAGATGGGGGTATTCACTAGGTTCTAGTTCACATGATTGTTGAGAGGATTAGATGAGTTCTTTCATGTAAAAGACTTAGAACACTGCCTGGCACCCAACAAGGGTGAATAGATCCTGTCTAGTGTCATCATCTCTGTACCCAAAGCACTTAGCACCTACCAGACAGTTAGCAAGTAGTGGTAGAAGAAATGGACGGAGCAGTTGTGATGGTTAATTTTGCATTAATTTGCCTGGGCCACGGGATGCCCAGATATCTAGTTCAACATTATTCCTGGGCGTATCTGTAAGGGTGTTTTTGGAAGAGATTAGCATGCGAATTGGCAGACAGAGAGCAGACTGCCCTCCCCAGTGTGGGTGGGCACCTCGGAATCTGCAGAGGATGTGAATAGAACAAAAAGGTGGAGGAAGGGCAAATTGACGGTCTGTCTGAATGCTTGAACTGGAGCTTCGGTTTTCCCTTGCACTCAGACTGGGACTGATGCCATCAGTTCTCCTGGATCTTGGGCTTGAACTTTAACTACACCACCAGCTTACATGGGTCTCCAGCTAATCATGGGACTTCTCAGTCTCCATAATTTCATAGAGAGCCAACTCCTTATAATAAATTGCCTACCTATCATCTATCTATCTATCTAGCCATCTACCTCTCTGTATCTATCTATCATTGGTTCTGTTCCTCTGGGGAACCCTAATACAGAGGTGGAACTTAGCTTACCCAGAACACAACCCCTTGGGCACTGATGTGGCTTGAGGTTAAATGCTGTTGAGGCTCCTGAATCAGACACACCTGGGCTCAAATCCTAGCTGTGTGACCTTGAACATGTTACTTCACCTCACTGGGCTCCATTTCCTCTTCTGTAAAATGAGGAAGCTGATCTCTACCATGGAGGATTGTTATGTCTATGAAAGATTCACCTGGCACAGAGCCCAGCATATAAGTAGGGGCTCAAATACCTTCAGTTTCCTTGCCGCCACTCCACGTTATGATTTTTGCCAAGGGCCACATCAGAAGAAAGGATGTTAGGAAATTGGCTTCTGTCCACTGAAAATCTCAAAAGATAAAGTAGTCTTTGTGATTTAAAGATCCATTCCCTGCCCTGTGCTGTCCAGGCCCCTCCCCCTCCATTCCAGGGGCCTTTGAACTTACTCAGCTCTGACAGGAAATGGACCCCCCACAGCAGAGAGATCGGAAGGAGCAGGCCCTCCCTGCCTGGTTCCCGCAGAGCCAGAGGAAGCAGAAGGAACACTGAGGAGTGGATGCGTCCCGGGTGAGCACGGTGGCCTCCACGCTGGTCCCGAGTCACCCCCTGGATACCTATGTGACCTTGGCGGGGGCCTGCTCCCCTCAAGGCTCCATTGGACCCATCTGTCCAATGACGTTGGGCTCCATGACCTCTGAGGTCCCTTCCGGAGCAGGCATTCTGGGATGCAGGAAGTGGGACTCCTCGGCTGCTAGGGAGATCAAAGGGTAGCTTCCCAGAGGAGGCCTCACAGCTGCCTGCCCTCTCAAGCAGCTCCTGGCTTCCTGATCTGCACAGACCCTGCTGTGCAGCCCTGGGAACTGCGGAGGCCTCAGCCAAGGTCGGACATTGGGTTTCCTCAACCCCCTCACACTCCCATCCCGTCTTGAGTCATAGGTTTGAGATCCTTGACTCCATTTTCCTCTGTTAGCCACCTGGGATGGAGGTACCATGCTGTGTATTCTTCAAGTTTAATTCACCAGAAATGCCCGTCTGTGCCTTAGGACTCTAGGGAACTTCCCTCTTTACCCTTCCAGAACCTCCCAGGAGTGTGCAGGGTCAATGGATCCTATCCATGCTCCTCATCTGGCCTTTGATGCTTTGTCTGGCTTCTCATCCTCCAGTTCTGGCTGGTTAATCTCTCTCTACTCCACTCAGTGCCACCTCTACATCTTTACAGGTGCTGTCCCTGTCCTGCACACCCCCTTCCCGCACCCATTCGCCCAGCCTGACAGAGGACAGGTGCTTTTCTAGGTCACCTCGCTTCTTCCTGGCAGAAGTCTCTGAGGGAGACATTGTTGCTGTCTTCATTTTCCAGGAGGGGGAAACAGAGACCGGGAAAGGTGAGGCGCCCAGCAGAAGGTCTCTGGGCTGAGCCCAGCCTAGGAGCTGGCCTCCTCTCTCCAACTCCCGCACCCGTCCCACACCCTCTCCTCCCTGCTTCCGCTGGCTAGGACTCTTGGGTTTGCACAGCACAGAAATCCAACTTGAAGAAGCTAAACCCAAAAAGAAAGTTACCGATTTCTTAGAAAGATACCGAGTAGATTTTAGATGGGACTTGGGAGCCAGACTGGGGGCAGCAAACACTGATTATGCTACTTTCTACCATGCAGCCTCCAGCAAGTGAGGGCACCTCTTAGTGCTTCAGTCTTCCCATCTGCAGTCCAGAGTTATAAAGACCTCCTTCACTGCGTGGTTGGGAAGGATCAGTGAATTAGGGCAGTGACTGTAACCCACAATCAGAAAGCTTTTTTATATCATGACCCAGTACACACATAATAGAAAACAGAAGTCACAAAACAATATTTACCCTTACTATGTGTGATATACTCTGATAATTTCTGTTTATTAAAAAATAATGGTACTGGGGTCCCTGGGTGGCTCAGTCGGTTGAGCGTCTGACTTCGGCTCAGGTCATGATCTCACTGTTCATGGGTTCGAGCCCGGCATCAGGCTCTGTGCTGACAGCTCAGAGCCTGGAGCCTGCTTCTGATTCTGTGTCTCCTTCTCTCTCTGTCCCTCCCCCACTTGTGCGCTCTCTCTGTCTCTCAAAAATAAATAAATGTAAAAAAAAGAAAAAAATATTGGTATTAACCTCTTAAAATGTCTTCATGGTCCCTCTCCCTGTCATGAGTTGTGGCTGGTGTTTGAAAATTGTTGGTGTCGAAGAGCTTAGCAAAGCGTCTGGCATATAATGTTAGCTACCCTTATCGCTTTTTTTTAAGTTTTATTTCTTTATTTTGAGAGAGAGCAAGAGAGAGCAGGGGAGAGGCAGAGAAAGAGAGAGAGAGAGAGAGAGAGAGAGAGAGAGAGAGAGAGAGAGAATCCCAAGCAGTCTCTGCACTGTCAGCGAGAGTCTGATGCGGGGCTTGAACTCAGGAACCACGAGATCATGACCTGAGCCCAAATCAAGAGTTGGATGCTTAACGGACTGAGCCACCCAGGCACCCCTCAACGTTGCCATTAATTGCAGACCCACCAAGACTAGAGAAGGACAGGTTTGACTGCAGCAGGTACTCGAGTGCGAACAGGAAGAACTCTCGCACCTCGGCTCCTCTTTCTGTGTCAGCATCCCTTCCTCATGCCCACCCTTCCCCACTCACAGGAGCCATAGCGGCAGGTGGCTCTCAGATGATACTGATATGGCTCTACTACCAACAAGAAAAGAATGCCTTCCTTCCCCCCGCCCCCAGCGTCAGTGATAATCATAGCTAACATTTACTGAGTCCTAATGAGGGCCACTGCTCTACCTCTTTACAGAATTCTCTGCCTCAGTCCTCATGACCACCTGGAGTCCATGGCAGAGATTGGCTCGATGCTCATCGGATTCATTTCCTCTTCCTGGACCCACAGATGGATACATTCCCCAGTCCCCAAGCACCTGGCTGGGGCCTTAGGACTATCTCTTGCCAATGGGATAGTAGAAATGATCTCTGGGTCAAGGCAGCACGGCCTTTTTTGTGCTCTCTTGCTTTAACCTGCTGGTGGGCTGAGGACTGGGCAACCTTGAAGCCATGTGTTAAAGAGGATGTAACCGCATGAGCACTGGTCTCTGAACCACCTCACGGAGCAGGACTCAGAGTGCACCACTGGCCTCTGACTGTCAGCAGTGGGCTGTGACAGACAGAAGAAATAATTTTTCGTTGTATCAAGTCAATGAGATATTGGGGCTGTATATTACAGCAGCTAGCATCACCCAGCCTGATTCATACAAAATACCTGTTTGTCCATAGTTTACAAATAAGGAAGTTGAGGCATCCAGATGTTACATAATATACATTTCGTTGCAAAGCTAACTAGTAGGTGATGAAGCCAGGATTTGAATAGGGAACTGCATTATGAACCCATATTCATTTTTCTATGCTGTAGATCAAGTTCAGCAAATGTTACCTGCCACAGACCAAATCCCACCAGGACTGTTCCTTTATGTATCATCTTTGGCTGCTTTCCCCTGCAGGGGCAGAATTTAACACAGAATTGATAATTGTGAGAGAGACCATAACCCCTTGCCCACCAAAGCTGAAAATATTTACTTTTTAGCTTTATATATATATATATATAAAAGTTGGGGGGGGGCACCTGGGTGGCTCAGTCAGTTAAGCCGCTGATTCTTGATTGCAGCTCAGGTCATGATCTCAGGGTTGGTGAGACCCAGTCCCAACTTGGGTTCTGAGCTGACAGTGCGGAGCCTGCTTGGGATTCTCTAGCTCCCTCTCTCTCTGCCCCTTCCCTGCTCACATGTACTCTTTCTCTCCCAAAACAAACGAACAAATAACTTTTTTTAAAAAAGTTTGGCACCCCTGCCCTAAATTGAAAAATAACTTCTCTTCTAAAGTCAGTCGGAGTCATGTGTCTTGGGTGGACTATTCAACACAGCTGAGGAGAGTGAGGTGCTGTGATTGGCCAAGTTCAGGTCAGGTGATTGCCTCTCAGCCAATCAGTGCAGCCAGGAAGGCAGGGTTGTGTAAAAATGTAGAGTCCCAACAGAAGGAGAATGGTAGGGACTGAATTGTGTCCCCCTACAATTCTTATGTTGAAACTCTAACTCCCAACATGACTACATTTGGAAACAGGGCTTTTAAGGAGGTGAAATAAGGTTAAATAAGGTCACTGGTGTCCTTATAAGAAGAAGAAGAGGGGTGCCTGGGTGGCTCAGTCGGTTGAGTGTCCGGCTTCGGCTCAGTTCATGATCTTTCGGTCAGTGAGTTCAAGCCCCGCATCTGGCTCTGTGCTGACAGCTCAGAGCCTGGAGCCTGCTTCAGATTCTGTGTCTCCCTCTCTCTCTGCCCCTCCTCCACTCATGCTCTGTCTCTCTCTCAAAAATGAATAAACTTTAAAAAAAGAAAACAAGAAGAGGCATCAGATTTGCTCTCTGTTCATGTGCACACAGAGAAAAAGCCATGTGAGAATAATGAAAAGGTGGAGGTCTGCAACCTGAAGAGAAAGTCCTCCCCGTGAACCAACGCTTCTGGGCACTTTAATTTTGGATTTCTAGCCACCAGAACATGAGAGAATAAATTTCTGCTGTTTTGGGTACCCAGGTTGTGGTATTTTGCTATGGCAGTGTGAGTGGACGAATACAGGAGGGGTGGTTTTCCAAATGGCTGTGTTGGTTGAAGGCGTGGGGAACACAGACATGATGAATTAGCCCTGGGAGAGTCACTGTGAGCCAGGTAACAGCCACTCCATCCTCCAGTCTGTGCTGCTGCACCATGATCAAACACTACTAACATAGTATCTGGTGTTGCAGCCAAAATCCAAAGTAGATCTCAGATTTGCTCTCTCCTGCTCCAACACTCTTGAATGTTTATTTTTGAGAGAGAGAGCGCGTGAGGAAGCGGGGGAGGGGAAGAGAGTGGGGAGGACAGAGGATCTGAAGTGGGCTCTGCACTGACAGCAGCAAGTAGGCTCTGACAGCAGTGAGCCCAATGCGGGACTCGGACCCACAAACTGTGAGATCATGACCTCACCCTCAGTGAGCTGAAGTCGGATGCTCAACTGACTGAGCCACTCAGGCACCTCAGTCCTGCTCCAATATTATTGGCAAGACCCTGCACATGGGCCTCAGTGGGGTCCCCAGTGTTCCACTTGGGGACCCCTAGGTCATTTTCCTTGTACTCACATGCACACTGGTACATAGACACATACTGATATGCATTATACATATTAGTACACACCAGAAAGTAAGGAAGCGTTCAAAAGAATGATGGGGACATATCAAGAGGATACAGAAGCTAATTTGAAGAGGCTCCCACCGGACAAATCAGGGACAATCTGAAGGTCAAAATAATAAATGATAATAATGGATTATAACCTGTTGGATAAAATAATCTATGAGTCCATACAGAAGGAAAGAAAGGAAGAAACGGAGGGAGGGAGGGAAGAAGGAAGAAAGGAAGGAAGGAAGGAAGGAAAGGAAGGACAGAAGGAAGGAAGGAAAGGAAGGACAGAAGGAAGGAAAGAAAAAGGAAGGAGGGAGGGAAGGAGGGGGAGAGAGAGAGAAAGAAAGAAAGAAAGAAAGAAAGAGAATGATAGCATGTCATCTACTAAATATAGAAGGAATGAGAATTAGAAAATCATCAAAGAATGGTAGAACTAGTGAGTAAAATCCTCACGAGCAATAGGATATTAATGTGGTCTCAGAGTATCTCTCCCATGGTACTTACAAAGGGAAACACGGAAACTTTACAAAGGCTTCCATTTTCACCAAGTGATCAAAGCTAACATGGCCAGTGTCAGGAAGAGTTGACATGGCGTGCTTCCTGATATTATGAACTGGATTAGTGGCATACCAAGGGTGTGGCTGTGTGGCAGGGACTCACTGCCCTGCGTGCAGGCAGTAAGGAATAAATTGTGTTCTAAAATTTTAAAATAGTGAAACTGACTAACATTGATTTCTTTTTTATTATCACCATGTGCCAGCAATTTGGTGATGAAGCAGCCCTCTCTGAAATCATCTAAGCCGCTGCCACCATTACCTTGAGTTTTAACTATATATTTACTTATATATTTGGTATATATTTATTGTGTGTGTTTATACATATATATTCACACATATGTATTTCAAATTAGCATATTTTAATCACTTATGTTCTAATAATGTTGGGATCAAAGTGGAGTTTATCTGGTGAATTCCCAGTTTCACAGCTGGCCCGGTGTATGTGGATTCTGCAGAATGTGTTTCTTTTTTCAGAGTAAGTTAATTTCAGTTCTCAACCATTCAAGCTAACTGGTGCAGTTTTTGCTCCAACCCCTGTGCAACTGCATATCCTGTGTTTAAATAGTAGACTCAAAATAAGCAATGGTAGCGAAGTGATGGCAAAGAAACTAAGCCTGAGTCAGTTTAATTCTGACATTCTGTGTGACTACCTGGAGTCTTTTTCCCATGTGTGACATTTTTTGGAACTTTGGAAAAAATGAAGTCGTTCTTTTCAGCCTCGCTTCATTGATGGGAAATGCTGCAGAATGAAGAACGGTGAAAAGGCTTTCCCGGACAAAATGATTGCTCACACGAAGCTGTGCATGTGGTGGAGACGATGTTTGAAAAGTTAACCTCAGCCTTTGAAGAACCGTGTGATCCAAAGAGGGATCCGTTCCGATTGTGCTCTCTGCTGAACATGACTATTTTCTCCCGAGTTATCTTTTATCAAGTGTGAAGTTTGAGGTGAGGTCAATCAGACACAAAAATATTTGAATCAGCCGGGATCAGCCTTGATCACTGGACAGTAAAATATCCAGCTTTAACATTGCTTCTTGAAGTCTGGGCAGACAGAAACTGTGGGGAAGTTCATTAACTATGCAATAACACATGTAAGGAAGTGGACATTTAGAGAGAAAAAAAAAATAATCAAATTTCCAAGAAGAGAGCGGGGAGGAGCAACAGAAGATGCTGGTCTTACTCTGCCAGGAGAAATAAAAGGGAAATGCTTGGATGCTTGCAACTGTTTTCAGCAAGAATTGGATACACTTGAAAGACAATGGATCAAACAATGTTAGTTTTCAGCCATTTTGTCTGTTTTTGCAAAAGAAGAAAAACTTTGGAAGTTGTTTTGTTTTTTTTTAAACCAAGTATAATAGAAATATTTGACGAATGAATTTTCTGGTGAATATGTTTTAATGGAAATTTTTTTGATGGTAGAGATGTTTGAATCAGTATCAATCCCAAAGAAACAAAGCCATGAGCTGCATTGCGATTTCTTGGATTTATTGTGAAAGGGATTTTTATGAGTCTCTTCTCTTCCAAACTTGCCCCTGTGTTGAATATTTTTTCTAACTATCTGTATATCTGATGATTCATATGAAAGAGGCTTTTCTAAATAGTTGACATTAATAAAAAGTATTCTTTTGATCAGCTGTGAATAGACAGATTTACAAACCTGGCTTAGATTTTCTATTGAACATGAACATATGAACAAGATGGAATCTGATGAAGTCATGAGAAATTTACATCAGTTAAGACACAAAACCAGGAACTGTACAGTAGGCATTTCTGTGACAGATCAAACTGTAATATACATTTTCTCCCCTTATTCTAATGTAATTAAACACCAATAACCATTAATGTTTTCCTTTTATGTCCTACAATTTTAAAAAGTACTTTATTTGCTCATATTTTGAGTTTAGTGGTATTTCTGTGTTTCATTTCTGGGCCATTATTATCATTCATATAATTTCACGATTATTTCTGAAAAGGATTGTGTCTTATAGAAGAGGGGAGTGTTCATTTAAAGAAGATGAGTTCTGGGGGTTCAAATGCCCTAGGTCAGACACTGGGAAAGGTACAACACTCAATGGTATTCCCACCAAAAATGTATAATCTGATTTTGGTCATGAGGAAACATCAGTCAGACCAAACCTGGAAGACATTTTACAAAATAACTTGTCTGTGGAATCTTCAAAAATGTCAAAGTCAAAAAAGACAAAGAAAGGCTCAGGAATTGTTTCAGGTTAAAGAGGATGAAAGAGATATGATGATTAAAAGCATTGCATCATCTTGGATTGGATCCTGAACTGGGAACAAATAATTATAAAGAATATTATTGAAACAACTGACAAAATTTGAACATGGACAGTGAATTAGACAAGAAAATTATATTAGTGCTAAATTTCCTGTTTGATGATTGTATTATTGTTCTTTAAGACACTACTTTTGTTCTTGGGAAATATACTCTGAAATATTTAGTGGAAAGGGGCAGGATGTCTCCATATGGGTGTATATTGTGTGTATGTGATGTTTAGATAGAGATAAAATAATAGTGAATGAGGCAAAATGTACAGAAATGGTGAACCTGGGTAAAGGATATCTGGGAGTTTCTTGTGCTGTTATTGCAACTTTTCTATAAATTTGAAATGATTTCAGAATGGAGATTTCCCAACCGACAAACAAACAGACAGGTGAAGCTGGACCAGTGGTGTATGGGGTAAAGGCAAGAAAAGAACTGAGAAGGATATTTAGCTACTGATTGTGGGATGGGAGAGAGAGGGAGGGGAGAGAAGGAGAGATGGGGGCAAGGGGGGGTGGGAAGAGACCGAGAAAATGAGAATATACCAGTCCAGCAAGGTGAGGAGGCTGTGGATGGGTGGAATCTCAAATTCTTGAGGGATAGTCAAGGGGGGAATCCAGCAAGCCAATAGGTATGTGGTCCTGGGGCTGGAGGTACAGATCATTTCATTTAATCCACTCAACAACCCTGTGGATAGACGGTTATTAGCCCCATGTTTATAGATAAGAAACAAAACCTAAGGTTCAGAGAAGGATCACATTCCCCTAAAGGAATTAGAATTAGTTTTTCAAATGTTGTTCTGAGTCCAGAACCAGAAAAACGGGGGTGGGGTGGGGAGTGGTGGGAGGAATCCATCCATGCCTAATGCCAAGGTACGTCTGAGTGAGGGTTCTTTTGGTTACAAGGACACAAGGCAAAGCATGCTGTAGTGGGTTCAATGGCAGTCCCCGTGTCCTAACCCCTAGAACCTACAAATGTGACCTGATTTGGAAAAAGGGTCTTTGCAGATGTAATCAAGTTAAGGATCTTGAGAGGAGATCACTATCGGGTATGGGGGTTGACCCTAAATCCAATGACAAGTGACCCTATAAGTGACAGATGGAGAAGGCCATGTGGAGACAAAGGCAAAGGTGGAATGGATGCAGCCACAAGCCTAGGGACTCCTGGAGCCACCAGAGGCTGGAAGAGGCAGAGAAGGATTTCTCTGTAGAACCTGAGGAAGGAGTGTGGCTCTTGACTTGAGACTTCTGGCCTCCAGAGCTGGGAGAGAATAAACTCCTGCCGTTCTAAGTGTCCGTGCTTGCGGTACCTTGTTACAGCAGCCCTGAAAACCAGTACACCTGCCCAAGGGGAATTCCACCAGGTCATCGTAGGCACGCCAAGGTAGGGGCCTTGCACTTAGGCTTCACACTGGGGTGGCTGGGTCAAGGCATGGAGATGCTGCCTCGGGCCTTCTTCCCTGGACTCCACCCCTCTCAGAAGGGGATTTCTATTCTCTTGGATGGTTTCTTCTGAGGCCATTGCCTTAGGTGCCCAAGGATAGGCCGGAAGAAGAATTCTGATTGGCCTGACTTGGGTCTCGTTGACTGTCCAGTCCCCACTGGAACCGCCTGGCTAGAATAAGAGTTGCAGCAATCCCCCAGGAAGGATGGGGCCTGGCAGGCAGCACCAACTGACGTCCACTCACGGAGTATGTCACCCAGGCCATTGGGAACCCTGGAGACCGCGTCTCCCCTCCTTGCTGAAGGATGCAAAATGATGCCCAAATGGGAATGGGTATACAGATCAGCGAGCTAGGGTCTGAAGCCTGTACCGCTTTCCCCTGCCCCCTCCTAGGCACGCCTCTCGTATTTCTGTATTCCTGGCAGTTTATACCATTGGTTTTATGACATTTCCCTTTCGTTTTTCTACAGGCCATGGGCAAGAATTTCGCGTTAGTGAATAATTATTATTTTGCCTGTCCAGTGCCCCCTACCTCTGCTGGGCGCCCTTCTCTTACTCCGTTGCTAATAGCCGCGCGGGGTGTTAGAGACGCTACCCTACTAGCTGCAGCTGATTGGTCCCAGGGTGACCACCTGACTCAAGCAGGGCCAATGAGAGCACGGTCCACTAGGGGGCCCGAAGCTCTGAACGGCAGGTTAGCGCAGCTGTTGGTGCACTCTCTAGAAAGGCGGAGAAAGAATAAAGTTGGTATATGAGGGAGGCAGAGAGGAAGGGAGGCCTGAAGGGTCCTTGTCCCTGGTTCACTTGTTCCCAAGACCTCTGCTTCTTGCATGGCTTGGATTCTGTGAACCAGAACCTCCTTTTTCTGCTTCTTTGCTGCCCTGGGATGGATTTCTAGCTCTTGCAACTCAGGGGCAAAAGAAGTCCTTAGTATTATACATGAGTGGAATAAAGCCTAGGACAATAGACTTATGTCTGGTCAAGGGTTGGTTCCATCTCATTTTACATATGGGAAAAGTGAAGCCCAGAGAGGGGAAGTGAACCACCCACAGCCACACAGCTTGTGAGCAATGGAGCGGGGACCCCCGAACACAGACCCCCAGCTGTCTGCCAGTCCGAGTCACTCTGTATGGATCTTTTCATGACTCTGACACCCTGATTGGTGTATGACATAGGGTGGCTGGCTTTATTTCTTTCTTTGCCTCAATTTCCCCATCCTGTCCCTGTGGGCACACAATTCCTGACAGAAGAGAAGGGAGCCAGATGTTGTCCATGTGGGCTGCTTTGAGTTCTCAGGGCCTACAAAAGGCTATTATTATTTAATTACTGCAAATGGTAATTATAAGGGAAGGTAATTGTCTGCTCTTTCATTATGGCACTTTTGCCCTTTTCCTCTGGCAGCCCTCGGGCCAGTCATAAAAGACAACTGGGTCCAGATCTTCTGTGACAGCCTATCGGCTGGAGGATTGGAGCAGTTGGGGCGAAGGGCTGTAAATAGTTACTGCCATCACTTTCTGAAGGTGATTTGTGGATAATACAGCCCTTCCATGGCCACAGACTCCTTGGATCCTCTAGAAAATGGGGAATTAACACTCCCTGAGAACTGGTCAGGTCCTGGGCACTGTGCCTTCCCCAAGTGAGATCATGCCCATAAAAAGCCCAGCAAGATGCCTCACTTATAGTAAATGTTTGGGAAATGGTAGAGTATACAATTTCTAATCCTGACACAGTGTTCTGAGAATTAAGGATTCTTATCCTCCTTCTATAAGTGAGAAGACTGAGATGCCCTCAGGTCCTACAGCTAGTGGGAGTATTTGAACCCTGTGTGCCTGATCTGAAAGCGGTCACGACTTTCACCTACAACTTGCCACATGACCCACTTTGCAATGGAAGAAATTGAGGTCCAGCATTGCAAGATGGCTTGCCTCAGCTCATGGAGGGATTTACCAGAGTCAGGACCTGGACCACATGTCTTGCCCTGCCTGGTTGGGGCTCAGACTTGCTGCTGGCTCTGCTG
This sequence comes from Cryptoprocta ferox, assembly GCA_028646485.1. Taxonomy (NCBI): domain Eukaryota; kingdom Metazoa; phylum Chordata; class Mammalia; order Carnivora; family Eupleridae; genus Cryptoprocta; species Cryptoprocta ferox. The sequence goes on along the minus strand of CM053570.1, from coordinate 77,505,326 downwards.
TACCCCTCCCCTCCCCCATCCTCTCCCCCCATCCTACAAGCCCCAGCTCACTACTAATGGTAGAGACACAGAAGATGAGTAAGACATAGTCTTGGTCCTCTGGCTGAGCAAACACTAAGCTAAACGATAGGCTTGAGGCCCCCAGCATGAGGCAGTCTATGTACTCAGCTGTCACTGCTCATGATGGACATTGCTAATCAGTCGCAACATTTTCTGTGTTTAAAGCTCAGATTTTGAGTCCTTTCAGATTTAAATAAAAATTTTCTAGAATTTCCTCCCTCACATCTTGTGGAAATCCAGTGACGTCCCCAAGATTTCTTCAAGCTCGAGTGACTTATGAAGTCCTAGTCACTTGCAGCTCCTCCTCTCTACTCTCAGTGCCCTTGCACTCTCTCCTCTGCCTGACTTTCCTCTCCACTCAGGGCCAATCTGGGCACCCCAGTGCCAACCAAACTTCCAGCATCCAGCTCATTTTCCTGAAGGTTGGAGGAAACTGAGTGGGCAGTGTGTCATGGCAATGCAAAGGGAAGAAAATTGAGTAATGCTATCTGTTGTGACAAATTCTGCAGTCGCCTGTCCACTGGCACCCCTCTCCTCTAGCTCACCCATTTCACAGATCATCCCCACATTTCAGGACAACACTCACCTATTTCAGCTTGTTCATTTTCGGAGCCCCCTCACCTTCAAAAATTCAACCCCCACCATTTTTAATTTTTTTAAATTGGATGAATGAATCAATAAATATGTACTGAGTACCCAGTTCATAGTCTGATGTCAAATCATGGGATTAGAAATCTGAATGCAGAACCACAGCTGGAGTAAGTGTACAAAAACCGTTAAGCATCGTGAAATTAACAGAAGGCCCCCCTCAGCATGTGGCTATGAGCCATGGTGTGTTAGGTGAGTAGGTGTTCATTAGGTGATTGGGGACATGGTGGGTATGGTCAGGCAGGGAGCACATGCCAAGAGGAGGGTACTGCAAAGGCCGTGTGACAATAGGAATTAGCATGCCTTCCATAAGCTCGCAGGAGGCCTGCATGGCCAGAGCACAGTGGCCCAGGGGAAAAGTAGTCCTGGTTGAGGATGGAGGCTTTTCGAGGGGCCAGACCATGTGACACTGGGGGCCGCGGTCCCTATCATTTGATTGTGTAGAGCAATTTAAGTCTCCATCTCCTGCTCAGCTCCCAGACAACCTTGGTGTATCCTAACCTCCATTAATATCTCCGCTTACAGAAGCCAAATCCTCAGAGTCTCTCCAGGGGAAGCAGTAGGAGGTCCCCCCCGCCACCAAACAAAAACAAAAACAAAAAAACAAAAAGCAAAAAACAGAAAACAGAGTACAGAGAGATGTGGCTTCACCCCAGTATGAGTTATGCCACCACTTTAAGAAGCCAGAGTGACCAGTTTGGGATTTAAATGGCCCTTCTCCGGGTTTTAACTTGGGTGGTACAGACTGAAAGGCTTGAGAAGTTCCTGTTGGGCAGCCTCCTACACTGTTGGTGGGAATGTAAACTGGTGCAGCCGCTCTGGAAAACAGTATGGAGGTTCCTCAAAAAATTAACAATAGAACTCCCCTATGACCCAGCAATAGCACTGCTGGGGATCTACCCAAGGGATACAGGAGGGCTGATGCACAGAGGCACATGTACACCAATGTTCATAGCAGCACTTTCAACAATAGCCAAATCATGGAAAGAGCCTAAATGTCCATCAACTGATGAATGGATCAAGAAGATGTGGTTTATCTATACAATGGAATACTACATGGCAGTGAGAAAGAATGAAATCTGGCCATTCGTAGCAACGTGGATGGACCTCGAGGGTGTCATGCTCAGCGAAATAAGTCAGGCGGAGAAGGACAGATACCATATGTTTTCACTCATAAGTGGAATAGGAGAAACTTAACAGAGGACCGTGGGGGAGGGGGAGGGGGAACACTGGGGAGAGGGAGGGAGGCAAATCATGAGAGACTCTTGAATACTGAGAACAAACTGAGGGTTGATGGGGGTGGGGGAGAGGGAAGGGGGGTGATGGGCATGGAGGAGGGCACTTGTGGGGATGAGCACTGGGTGTTATATGAAAACCAACTTGACAATAAACTATAAAAGAAAAAAAATTTTTTAAATAAAAATAAAAGAGAAGTTCCTGTTGGGGGTAGGGAAGGGTGGGCTGGTGTCCTCAGGGGAGGTTTTCCAGGGGAGGGGAGGTGGGGGGGTGGGACCCCAAAGTTCAGGTAGCTGCATTACCATGGCCTCACCCATGATCTCATGTGTACTTGCCTGTGATGTAGGCATCATCACTCTCAGTTTGCACAGGACAACACAGGCTCAGAGAGAGGAAGAAACTTGCCTGCAATTACCAGGTGATAAGTGACAAGCCAGGGTTCAACCCAGCTCTTACTGGACTGTTAAACCTAATCTATCATCTTAAACTCCATAGCCTCCTTGAGGGGAGCAAAATGAACAAAGGTGAAGAGGGTGAATGGGCAGAGAGCTCACATGCCTACTCATTCAGTCTCTCAGCTAACACCACGTAGCACCCACTGTGAACCAGTGGACCTGAGCGGCAGGCCTGACCCCAAAACTTAGCCAACCATTTTCCTTCCTTGGGCTTCAGTTTCCCCTCCTGGGAAATGGGAAATAACATCCCTGCCAGTCTCCCTCCCGGGGCGCCTGTGGCGTCCAATTAGAAAGTGCTTGTATTGACGCTTGAGATTGGTTTAGTTCTTCTTCTTCTTTAATGTTAATTTATTTTTGAGGGACAGAATATGAGTGGGCGAGGGCCAGAGAAAGAGGGAGACACAGAGTGTGAAGCAGGCTCTGGGCTGTCAGCACAGAGCCTGACGGGGGGCTCAAACCCACAAACTGCGAGATCATGACCTGAGCTGAAGTCAGAGGCTTAACCAACTGAGCCACCCAGGCGCCCCAAGATTGGTTTGGTTCTGATGGGAGGTACAGCCAGTTTGAAGGATGAGGAGGCTGCTAGCTAGAGTGGAGGGTAAGGAGAGGAAGATGGAAGTCTCATAGCACTAAGGTGTCACTGTGAGCAGGCTGGGATGTAACGTTGGGAAGCCTGCCATGTGCTTAGGGTGACAGGAGTTGCAGGGCCTGGGGGTTGCCTGGATACCTCCTGCTTTGTAACCCCCCCCCCCCATCAGTCACCAAGTCCTTAATATGTCCCACATATTGTCCACTTCTTTCCACCTCTGCGAAAGCCACCACCACTGTTTACCTGGGGGACTTTGAAAGTCTCCCTACTGGCCTCCCTGGTTTTCTGCTTTGCCCATTCCAGTCCATTCTCTCCCCAGCAGCCACATGGACCTTTTGAAATGAAATGTGATCACATCACATCTCTGCCTAAGGCCTGCCTCTTCATGATTTCCTATTGTTCTCAAGCCAAATCCTTGCCAGAGAGCTTCTGGGTCGTCCAGCCCGCAGGGTCCCTTTGCGGTCCCCCTCACTTCCCTCCCGCTCTGTTGTCCTTTGTGGCCCTTCAGTAGGGCCAGAACCTCCACACATAGTTCTCATCGCAGGAAACGTCTTCTCCCATCACTTCCCTGGTCTCGGCTTAAACGTCCCTTCCTCTGAGAAGCTCTCCCTGATCTTCTCTTATCCACTCCCCAGACACCTCAAATCTCTCTTTTGCAGCTCTTATGAGACAAATAATTATCTGTGTAACTATGTTACAGTCTGTTTCCCTAAATTAAAGTCCACTCCTCTTCTCCTTCCAGAGGAACGCTGCATTTCCCAGTCTCCCTTGCACTTGGGCTGGACCACGTGACTCGTTTTGGCCAACGGGGAGTGAAGAGAGGTGGTGTGTGTGTGTGTGTGTGTGTGTGTGTGTGTGTGAGAGAGAGAGAGAGAGAGAGAGAGAGAGAGAGAGAGAGAGAGAGAGAGAGAGAGAGAGTGTCCCTTCCCGGCTGAAGCGGAGGAATATGGTGCATGATTCTCCAGCCTCTAGTCTCCTGCCATGGTAACTAAATGGGTCGTATGTTTCTTTCCGTGGGTGTAGCTTCAAGATGATAGGGCTTATCAGCCTTGGTCTCCAAAGCACTAGAGCAAAGGATCCAGGATAGACATGTGGCAAAAGTGAGAAAGAAACCACCTTTGTCTTATATCACTAAGGTTCCAGATTTCTTTGGCAATGCAGCAGGATCTGATTTATCTTGACTAATTAACAACTCTAACTAACGCTCTGTCATAGCTGTGCCTGGATCCTATGCACTGCCTCTCCAGGGCCTGGGACCCTAACTGTGACATGGAAGAGGTGTTTGTAAATCCTCATTGAAGGAGTGAACGAGTGAAAAAACAGAACATGTAAGACATGGTTTCCTCCTCAAAGAATTTATTCTCATGCAAGGGACAGCTATTTAGGTGTACAGTAGTTAGACTATAATCAGGGGCTAAACTGTAAAAGTTAAAGAAGAGGGACGGAACTTATTGGGTTCGAGCCACCGTGGAGGGCTTCCTGGAAGAGAATGAGGAGGGCTCAAAGAATTGGAGAGGATGAGAGTGGGCTTACAGTCCACCCCATCATTTGTTCATCCATTTAGCAAACATTTATTCTAACACATCATGATAAGTGCTTTGCCAGCAATGTAGTCAGAGGACCATGGTGCTCTTGGGAACCAGTGGAAAGTGCCTCTTTCCATGTGCAGAGAATCTAGAACAGCTTCACAGAGGGGTACCTGGTGGTGGCTCAGTGGGTAGACTGTCTGCCTCTTGATTTTGGTTCAGGTCATGACCTCACCAGTTTATGGGTTCCAGTCCTGTTCAGCGGCAGAGTCTGCTTGGGGTTCTCTTTCTGCCCCACTCCTGCTCTCTCTCTCTCTCTCTCTCTCTCTCTCTCTTTCAAAATAAATATAAAACTTCAGAGAGGAAGTGACATTTGAGCTGAGCTTTGACAAGTGGATGTTTGCCAGAGACTTAAGACATGGCGAGAAAAGGACTAAAGGTCCCAGGCAGAGGGAACAGTATGTGCAGAGTCCTTAGAAGGGAAATGACAGGCCCAAGATGGCAGCCCACTTTGGCTGGCTGGAGCATAGCTTTCCAGGTGGTAGGACAGGAGGCTGGTGAGGCAGAGATGGACCAGATTATGGTATCCTCTGCCCATAAATCCCTTATAAAGACCATAACTCAGCAATCAAAGCCTTCAGGATTCTGTCCCCCATCTCTCTCTCCACCCTAAACTCCAGTGCTTTTGCACATACTATTCTAGGTGCCTAGAATTACAATGATGGTGATAATAGCAACATAATTACATTTGTTGGGCCCATAGAATGTGTTAGGTGCTTCATCAAGCATCATTTCATTGAACAAGGACATCAACAGTGATGTGGGTTAGTACACTTTTTTTAAAGGATTTTTTTCCTTAGTAGTAGTATACTTTATTGGAACAGTTTTAGATTTATAGACTAATTGAGAACATACTACAGAGAATTCCCATCTATCCTCCACCCAGTTTTCCCTATTGTTAACATCTTACGTTACTGTGTTTATTATATCTTGTTACAATTACCGATGAATACTTTTACTGATACATTATTATTAACTAAAATCCATAGTTTATTAAGATTTCTTTAGTTTTTACCTAATGTCTTTATTTCTGTTCTAAGATCCCACCTAGGATACCACAGTGTATTTAACTGTTATGTCTCTTTGGGTTCCTCTGAGCTGTGATAGGTTCTCAGACTTACTTTGTTTTTGATGACCTTGACAGTTTTGAGGAGTATTAGTTAGGCATTTTTAATTTTTTTAATATTTATTTTTATTTTTTGATGTTTATTTATTTTGAGGGAGAGAGAGACAGAGTGTGAGCAGGGGAGGGGCAGAGAGAGAGGGAAACACAGAATCCGAAGCAGGCTCCAGGCTCCAAGCTGTCAGCACAGAGCCCGACGTAGGGCTCAAACTCACCATGAGATCATGACCTGAGCCGAAGTCGGACGCTTAACTGACTGAACCACCCAGATGCCCCAGTTACGCATTTTTTAGGATGTTCTACTATCTGAGTTGGTCTCATGTTTTTCTCATGACAAGACTGGCATTATACAGGTTATTGGAAGGAAGACCATAGAGGTGAAGTGTCACTTTTACTATGTAGTATCAAGTGCGCCTACTGAAAAAGTGGTTTGTGGCTGTTGGTGTTGGCCTTGATCACCTGGCTATGGTAGTAGCTGTCAGGTTTCCCCTGAGAAGTTACTCTCTTCCCCCTCCCTTTCCATACTGTGCACTTTGGAAGGAAGTCATGATCCGTAGCCCACACCTCAGGAGCCTAGGGTTTGCTCCCCCTCCTTGAATATCTCCATAAATTATTTTGAATTCTTCTGCGTGAGAGATCCTTTTTCCATTTATTAATTATTATTTCACTGAGCTTCTCAACATGAGTTGATATTTTTATCACCCCCATTTTCCTGGACACTGGAAGGTCCTCCCTCCTCACCTGGTTCACCCTATATCTAATTTCAGAAGACCTTCTCCACCTTGCTGAGGAAGAGTGGCCTCCTCTGTGTCATCCCCATTCCTCCCTTCCCTGGCCCCTCCTTGTGCTTTATAATTCCAACTAACTCCTGCCACATTATGTTTGGTGCCCTCCTCTGTGCAGCGCACTGTGCTTGGGGCTTGGAAACAAGTGGCCTACATAGGCCCTGTCCTCCAGTTGCTCACAGCCTTGATATCCTGTGCAAGACTGGACTCCCCATGGGGACTAGAAGTTTGTCCAACTTGTTCATAGCTGGGTTTCCAGCCAACCAGCCCTGCATGGAATGGTAGGTCCTCAGCCACTATTTACCCAATTGGGAATGCTTCCAGGAAGACCAGCAAACAACTGGCAGGTGGTTGTGTGTGTGTGTGTGTGTGTGTGTGTGTGTGTGTCCTTCCCCGGGGACTGGGAGCTCCCTGAAGACAGGGCCAGCCTTGATTCCTCTGGCCTAGAGGCTGAGGAAGTCACATAAGTCTGAGTCGGTGAAAGGACCCAGAGACTGGCCGCCTCCTCAGGTAGAAGTGAAGTTTGGAAGCTGACACAGCCCGGGAGGCCGAATCAGAAGGACTTGGTGACTGATTGGCTGGGGAGGGTGAGGCTGGAGGAGGAGTCACACACAGATGGCTCGGAGGTCTGGAGCTGGGGGACAGCCGGTGCCACCTCTGATATACTCTGAGAGTAGAGCCGCTGACAGCCTCAGGCGGCTCCACCCTTTGGGGGCTCGGGCCTAGGGCCAGGGAGGGCCGGAACCTACAGAAGGAGGGGTGGCCCGGCCAGTACAAACTTCTGCCCCCATCTCTATGTCCTCCTCTTAAAAAAAAAACAAAAAAAACAAAACAAAACAAAAAATCTCAGCCTGGATTTTGAGCACGGTCGTTGGTTACCAGGCGTGTGGACCCATTCCGGGGGTCCCCTCCGGCCTGCCGTCTGCGCAGGAGACCCCCAGGGGCGGCCTTGCCCCGCCGGGCCCGGGTCCCTAGCCCGCCATCACCCGGGAGGGGGCGGCGAGGCGGCGGCCCGGCCTGGGCGGGACAATGGCCGCGGCCGCCGGGGCCCCGGGAGCCCCCGCGCTGGGGAAGGGGCTGGCCTAGGGCCCGGCGCCGGTGCCCTCCCTGCGAGGCTCGGGCGGGCGGAGGGGGGCGAGGAGTTCCTTTGTGGCTCTGCCTCGGGCGCGGCGCGGGCGGGGGGCGCGGCACAACTTTGCCAGGCGGCGGCGGCGGCGACGGCGGCGGCGAGCGCGAGACGAGGCCCCGGGGCCCGAGCGGGGCCCCCAGCGCGCGGCCCGCCCCCGCCCCCCGCCCGGCCCCCTCCCCTCGCGCGCCGTCGCCCGCGCCCGGCGCTGCCCACTCGCGGGAGCCCCCGGGGCCGGACGGGCTGCGCAGCCGGAGAGGCGGGGGCCCGACGCGGCCCCCCCCCGGAGCCGGGCGCCTGGCGCGGGGGCTCGCCGAGCGCACGGGGGGCCGCGCGGCGCTGCAGACCCAGCCTCCCGCCGCCGCCGCCGCCGCCGCCTCGGCGCTTGCAGAACCCAGAAGTGAACAGCAGGCGACCCGGAAGGTTTGCGCGCGGCTCCGCACCGAGCCGGAGCCGGAGCCCGAGCCGGAGCCCGGAGCCGGAGCCCCAGCCCGGCCCTGCGAGGGCCGCCGGGCGCGGGGCTGCGGCCGCGTCCCGGAGCCGCCGCCAGCACAGCCAGGTCCGTGCGGGCCCGGGGCGCGCGGGGAGCGGGCCCGGCGGCGGCGGGCGCCCGCCCGAGCGCCCGCCCGCGGGAAAGTTGCGCCGAGTTGCGGGCGGGGGCGCGGGCCGGGCGCGGGCCGGGCGCGGGCGCTGTCAGCGCGGGCCGGGGCGCTCCGAGGGCCCGGGGCCGCCTGTGCCTCGGGCCCGGCCCGGAGCGGCGGCGGCGGCGGCGGCGGCGGCGGCGGCGCGCGGGTAGGAAGTGTCTCCGGCGGCGTGTCTGGGTCTGCTCTCCGAGTGTGTGCGTGTGCGTGTGTGTGTGTGTGCGTGTGTATGTGTGTGTGTGTGTGTGTTTTCTTAAGCCGGGCTATTCAAACCTGCTGCAATTCTCCGGTAAACAATGATTCATGGGGCTTAATGCAAATAAACGGATTGCAAACGGCGCGGTTCGCGCACTTTGCAGCCGGCCCGGTGGAGCGGCCAGTGCCGGATTTCTCCCCTTTTTTGCAGATCTGCAGAATATGGCGTCCCTGTCCTGTTTTAAAAATAAGCCAGGCTGCCATTTTTGTTTTTCTTTTGTCTGAAAATTTTAATAAAACTGTCTGAGAATGTGGGAGAGGCGGCTGGAAGCAGAGGGGGCACCCGAAGGGTTGGCTTTTTTTCCTTTTCTTTGGCGAGAGCCGCGAGCCTTTCGGGGAGGTGAGACACAATGCAATTGCACTTTAAAGGAAAAAAAAAAAAGGAAGCCGCTGGGCGATTTGGGGGGGAGGGCTGGGAATTTAAAGTTAACTCCGAAAGTTTTCTTTTCTTTTTTTTTTTTAGCTCTTTTTTTTTTTTTTTTTTTCTTTTCGGAAGGCGGTGAAATGCCGCGAAAGGATCTCGCGGCCCATTTCTCCCCCCACTCCCCCCCTCCCAGGCAGCCGCTTTTGCAGGATTTTTGGGAAAAAGTTAACTGCCGGTTTCCTCAGAGCTGTGGGGGGCACGTGGAGGGTTGGCGATGGGGACTTGGGGGGACCAGGAAATGTCTTTTTGGAAGAGGCTCTGTAAAAATGGCATTGTAAGGAACTATATCCTCAGATTTGGCAAATATGGCAATAGGGGCTCCGAACGGGCCCAGGGTTTCCAACTCAGACCCCTGGCATGAGGAAATAATCTTGCTCTCCCCTGCTCTGCCCTGGAGCGGTATGTGTGGGGGTGAGGGGGTGCCTCCTTCATGGGTGGCCGAGGGCCCCCTTGTAGAGAGGAATCATGCCCTGGGCGCAGGGGTGGCTCTGGACCCTCCGGCAGGCAGGCTTGTTTGGTGGTTGGCAGTTGGAGAGCCCCTTCTTTGATCTGGTGGGCCTCCTGGCCTCCGGAGGTGGCATCTGGTGGCAAATGCCTCCGGGTGGTGGGCTTTTGTCAGGGTTCAGGCTAGGGGCCCCAGTGGGTTTTGTCTGAGGGGAGGGGCAGGAGAGGTTGGTCTGGTGGGGGGGGAGGGGACACTGGTTTGCTAGTGGGAGCCTCTCCCTGGTGGTGTCCTTCTACCCTTTTATTTCTACTCCTGTCCACACTCTGAAGGCACCCCTGTGGGAGGCAGTTTGGACTTGGGGAAAGTTACTGAAGTATCCTGCTGGACAGGTCAGAGCCTGCTGGCTTTGAAGGCTACCGGAGGGTCTGAAGGCCAGGCCCAGGCGCTGTCCAAGGCTCCAGGGCAGGCTGGGCCTGGGCTTTACCCCTTTGGGAAAGTTTGTCCAGGAAGGACCTTGAGCCTTTCTAGTCCCTGTCCCAGCATCTCCAGGAGGGGAGACCCGTCTAGTCTTACTCCTGGTTTGTATCCCATCTCCACACAATGTGAGCTCCCTGAGGGCAGAGTCAGGGATTGAAGGCGGGGGTTTAGGGGTTCAGGGCTGCAGACCTTGGCATGCCTGGGCCACAGGGTACCAAGCTAGGTGTTTTTCAGAGGAAGAAACTGAGGTTCAGAGAGGGGAAGTGACTTGCCCAAAGTCACACTGCCAGTTAGGAGAGCTGAGATAGGGCCCAGATGTTCAGGCTCCCACTTCTGGGCTCTCTCCACTGTTCTCTGTGGAGGCCCTGACTCCTGGAAGAGTCATTTTGGACAGAACTGACCTGGAATAGGACAGTGTGTCACCCTTCACTGCCCCCGAACCAGCCGTGATAATCCTGGCTCATGAATGGCACTTTACAGTTTGCATTGTGTGGTGCATGGTCGTTATCACATCAGGCTCTCCCAGAAACTCATCTGCGTTGAAATTGTCAAGGTGGGGATATTTAACCCCATTTCAAAATTTGGGAAACTGAGGCTTGGAGAGGTTAAGCAGTGGCAAATGAGGGCTTCAACGCAAGCCTCCAGACTCCTTGTCCAGGACTCTGAGTGGACTTTGGTGCTTGTAGATAGGACTTTCCCCTACCTTCTAGTGTTTGGACTCTCAAGTTCTTCTACTGACCGAGTGACTGTGTAAGGATCTAGAGGCCCCAATCCTACAGAATGTCAGAGCTGAAGGGGCCGTGCGAGGTCATCGGGACTCAGAGAGGGGTGGCCAGTGGCTTGAAGCCACCCAGCAGTTCGGGTCCCAGCTAGGACCAGAGCCCTGGCCTTCTGTCTCCCTTCCTCCGTGAGACACACAGAGGTCGAGAGTGAACCACTCTAGCCTCTGCTAGGCTCCACTGGGCCCTGGGGAGCAGTGTTTGCTGCTGCTGGTGATTGCTGATGGGATGGTGGATACTATAATGGCCAACACCTTGGCAGAGACATGGGTTTGTTCAAGGGCTGAGAAATAGGCTGTCTGCAGGCTTGGGGAAATGGAGGCAAGATGGCCCCAGGTGGAGAGGAAGCCGGTGTGTGGGTGAGGTGTGGACTGGGTCTGAAGCTAGCCTGGCCTGGCCTTTCCTGGGAAGACACTTCCTTGCCCTGCCTTTCTGTAAAGCAAAGCCAGCCCTCCCTTCCTCCACTGCTATCAATTAGTTTATTTATTCATTGGCTTTCTAGATCATCCCTTTATTCTTTTCATTATCCATTTGTTAGTTGAGTGGCTGGCCATTTCAGTAGTCTATCCCTCCATCCTTCCATCCATCCAGTCCCCAGCTTGCCCAGCATAGGTTGGACAGCCATGTGAGGTACAAGTACAGTCTTCCTGGGCTCTGAAGCCAATGGGGAGGAGGTGTGAGACTGCAGGTACATGGAGCACAGGCAGTATTCGTGGTGCCTATGTGTGTCCCAAGGAAAGCCTTTTGGTGAAGAGGAGGCTTAAAAATACCAATGGTTTTAGTTCCACAGACCATCATGACAGTGGAACTAGGTCCTGGGACCAAGTCCCATTTGTGAATCAGACTTTATGGTTTGCACAGGTGGTACGTGGCTTGTGTCACTTTGGGCACATTCTTCCCCTTTTTCAACCTCAGTTTCTTCATCTTTTAAATGAGGTACACTGCGAATCTCTTGTGGGTTCGAGGGAGTGATAACAAGAGTATTCGGGCTGTCTCCGAGGCCTGGCCAGGCATGTGGTAGGAGCTCAGTCCACACCTCCTGAATGGTGAGGATTGCTGATCACCAATCCAGGCCCCACCTTGATTTTGAAAACCATCATGAGGTCTTCAGAACGAGCCAAATGATCTGGGGACCCTGAACACCCTGCCCCGGCTTGTCATTCCCCTGCTGAAATTCTTCCAGTGTTTCCAGGGCATTTCGAAGAACAAAAATCCAAAGGTCTTTGTGAGCCGACAGGCCCTTCATGGTCCGGCCCTGCCTGGAGCCCCTCGGCTCCCCCGCCACACCCCCTCCCTGGGCTCACCACCTCCCACCCCACCAGCTTCTTTCTGCACCTTGCATTTACAGATTGTTGCCAGGGCCTTTGCATATCCCCCGCCTAGAACCCTCCCAAATGTTTGCATGGCCAGCGCCTTCTTGTCTCACAGGTTTCCACTCAGATGTCACCTCCTCCAAGCGGCTGCCCTGACCACTTGCTCTGTAATAGCTTGCCACTCTGTCACGTCAGCACCTTTCCGCCTTCTCTTGTGGCTCTTATCAGTGTCTGAAGCTTTCCCATTTATTCTTTATTTGCACTTCTTGCCTGTCTACACTGCCGAGCAGGCTTCAGCCCCTCGGAGGCCAGTGGGCAGGTGTTCCCAGCATGGTGTGGCTGGGGCTTTAGTGGAGGTGAAGAAACACTGGGAGCCCAGGTGTGGCAGTGGCCCTGGGTGCCAAGCAGCGCCTGGGAGATTCAGTGACACCGAGCCCTGTCCTCTTCTCCCCCGGGAGGCTCCAGGCTGTTGTCAGGAAATAATGAGGTGATTAAATCATGGGATCTAAGAATCTCAGTCTCTTCCAATGTCAGAACCTTAACATCTGAGAAGCTTTCCACCTCAGAACCTTTGACACTTGGAGTCTTCATGTGATCTGATCTGGGATATAGAATCTTACAAGAAGGACTTTCTCTGCCTTACTTATTTAGCAGTGCAGAGTACTTACTTTGTGTCAGGCCATGTTCCAAGAAAGTTTATAAACATTAGTGTATTAAATTCTCATTGTTGCCAGCCCCATTTTACAGATGAGGAAATTGAGGCACAGAGAGACTAGGTAACTTGCCGGAGTCCACAGAGCTTGGTGTAGGATTTGAACCCAGTACTCTGGGACTCCTTAGACTCCCATAGCTGTCGAAGGGAAGCCCAACCTCCCCCGACCCCCGACCCCCCCTCCCCCGGCACAGAGCAGTAATCCCCTTCCCACATCCTTGACAAAAGGGCCTCTGATCTCAGCTGGAGTGGTGGGGAGTTCCCTCCTCACCAGGCCTCCCAGCCTCTTCTTGTCAGACAAATTGTCATTGCCAGAAAGATTTTCTTTACAAAGTGTGAAGTGCTGCACTTCCCCTGTGAATAACACTTGGGTAGTGATGTTAGTGTTATGGGGTCCCAGTGCTTTTGACCTTGTGGTTTCTCGACTTCGGTAGCCTTTTTCTCCCCACTGGGTTGTGAGCTCCTTGGAGGGCAGGCAGCCTTGGTGCACGGTGCTGAATGTATGAGTGAGTGAAAGAAAGAGCGTGTACAAAGCATGGGTCCCAAGCACCCCCCATCCCTGGAGCATGGGGCTAGGCACCTGCCCAGGGTATTGGACAGACTTGTGTACTTGGGGAAAGAGGACAGTTCTCTCTCCACGTAGCCCCAGGAAAGTCTACCTCTGATGCTGTTTGTGTGCCCGATTCCTGGACGATCATTTAAGATCTAAAGTCGTACTGATTGGAGAGAGGGAGTCCTCACAGATTACCCAGGCAAACCTCACTCTGACCACTGGGGGAATAAAGCAGGAAGGGAGAGGAGCAGGGCTTGTCCAAGGCCACAGACACCTTACGATGCTTTGCCTGGCAGGCTTTCTGTTTCCCAGGTGCCAACAGGCTGCCACAGTATGCTCTTGGGGTTCAAGGGCAGGAACAGTGCTCTTTGGGGAAGCTGCTTCCTCTTTAGTACCAGTCTCCTTACATCCGTGATGGGGGTCACATTCCTGGATGCACAGGCCACCTGAGGGCCCAGTGCCTCACCTGGCACTTGGTTGAGATTGAAGAGGTGGGCGTGGCTTCCTGGAACCTGCCTGGGGCCGGGCTTTGGAGACTGGATAGGATTTGGGGAGGGGCCCTAGTGGTGTCTTTAGTGGATGAGGTGTGTAGGGAAGGCCAAGGGATTTGGTTCTGGGGCCCAGAGTGTCCTGCCTTGTCCCTGCTTCATCCATAGAGCTACAGGATCTAGCTGGGGGAGATGGATCCCCACTATCTGGGTCCTTCTTTGAGCTTTGGGCCAAGGTTTCATGCTCCTTGAGGGGACGGACTACCATTTTAGGTTCTTTGATGCGGGGGAGGGCGCCCGGCTGGGGTGGGCACACCTCCAGCTACACATAAACACGCGCATTCATACATAATCATACTATCAGCCATTTCACTACCACCTTTTTTTTTTTTTTAAGTTTATTTATTTAGAGAGAGGAAGAGAGAGGGGCAGAGAGAGGGGGAGAGAGAGAATCCCAGCCCGAGCATGCCCCACGCTTAGTTTGGAGCCTGATGTGGGTCTCGATCTCCCAACCGTGAGATCATGAGTCAGATGCTTAACCAGCCGAGCCACCCAGGCGCCCCTCACGACCATCTTTGACGTGTTCTGCCTGTCCAGTTTTGCCAGTTCGGGGTGCTCCCCTGCTGTTTCAGAAACACCAGCAGAGGTAGCCCGGACTGGACCTGCAGGAGCACACCTGCTGGAGTGCGCATCCACACACAGTACACACACATCACACACACATGCACTCCTGCCACCCACAGGGTTACACACCCCTGTGTACATCCTCCTGGGAAAGGACGCGGAGCCGCGTGCCTGTCCCTCACGTATGCTCACACTCACCGTACACACCAGGTTCATCATCTGCACATAGGCATACCTGGGCATGCGTGTGTCTTACATGTAGGTACATCTTGCACGCACACATTCATTTCCACCCACGAAGGCGTAGCCTCACTTTCTGGGCCTTAAGTGGGATCCCTCAGGTATGCCCTTGCACTTGAGCGTGGACCCACCCCTGCCTGGATCTGCTTGCGGTGGTGGGGCCGCCAGCTCAGCTTCTCCCCTTCATTCAGTGGTATTTCTGGAGCATTTACTATGTACCAGGCCGTGCACTAGGTGCTGCAGAGGGAGGTGAGGAGCACTGGTGCCGCCCCTGCCCTAGCGGGGGACACACATGTTACACAAGAGAGCCCGCGAATGGGGATTGGTTACAGATTTTGGTAAATGCTAGGAGGGAAACACTTCTCTGTGATCAGGGCTTCCCCATTGCTTCTTGGTTTGAGGCTCACCCTGGTGTATGTAGGGCCGAGGCGCTCCTGGGAGGGAGTGGTCATGTGACCGGTGAAGTGGTCCAGGTAAAGCGCATTCCGGGCAGAGAATGGCCTGGGCAAAGACCATGAGGTAGGAAATCAAGGAACATGGAGAAGGTGATGGGCTCAAGACCTGGGGGAGGGTGTCAGGAGTGAGGGCAAGGTGGGCCTGGTCTGGCGGGACTTGTCTTCCCCAGCCTGTCTGCCCCTCTCCTGGTATCCACCCTAGGCCCTCCCTTCTCGTCTCTCTGACCAGCCCAGCCCTCCCTCTGCTGACTTGCCCTGCTCAGGGCCCACCCTCTTTGCCGGCCTCCACCCCACCCCGAGTCTAAGCTTTGTCTGACCTGCCCCACAAGCTGCCTGCCCCCCAGCGGTCCCGAGGCACAGCGTGAGAACAGGCTGTGACCACCTGCCCGGCGTTCCCAGCCCAGGACCTCTAGGACCCATCTAGAAAGCTCCTGGGGGCCAGGCCAGAGCGGGCCTTGGGCAGTCGGCTCTCCTGTTTGGAGCTCATCCCAGACTTGGCTCTCCAACAGTTTGCGGAGCAGCCCCTGGGGGTCCTGAGAGCCTGAGAGCTGCTGTACCCCCCGCCCCCCCCAGCCTAGTTCACCTCCCTAGTTGGTCAGATTTCCATGTGGGTCTTTGGAATGTTGGGAAGGGCTCCCTTACGCCTTAGAGAACTCAACAGAGCAGCCGCCGCTAAGGCGTGCAGAGTCTTTACTGCACCGGGCACTGTTCTCGAGACTGGGTACCTATTAACTCATCTAATCCAAACAACAGCGACAGCCCTTTGGACATACCATTGTCATCCTCAGTTTGGTAACAATCACAAGGGCCTGAGCTGGGGCTTTGACCCGGGCCATCTTGTACACAAACTACTTGTAGCCCCCGAGTTGCGACATTGTCCCTCAGATGGTCCAGGACCCCAGGCTGTGATTTCGTTGCAACTTTGTCTTATAAACGGGTCACACAGCAGGCTGGCGGCGGTGGGTTCGAGCTCCCTCTACCCTCACCAGCTGGGTGACGACCTGAGCCTCATTCCTGACTCCAGACAAGGAAGAGATCAGGGTAGAACCCTGGAGGGCGGGGCGCTCGGGGGATGGGAGAAGGGACACAGGGTAGGGCCCTCTCGGGTGCCCAGGATGTGTGTTTTATAAGTCAGTTAGTTGTTTATGTTCTTAGCATCTTTCTGAGCGTGTGCTGTATTTTGAAATGCTCACAGCATTTACTTCACAGGGTCGTTCAGAGCCTGAGAGAAATGCTTGTCAAGTGTCTAACAGTGCTCAGCATGGAACACGTGCTCAGTTACTTCTTCTTGTCATTTCACGCTGGCAGGAGTTCCGTGTGAGGATGGGAGCTGGGAGTCCCCAAGGGAGATGGAAGTGGAGAAGAGCCCGTATTCTAAGGCAGCAGAAGGGTGACCTCAGGGAGCTCACAGCTACTCGGGGGACTGGGTGGACAAGGAACAAGGCGATTCTAGCTGCGTGGAATCAGTGCTGTGGTGGAGGGGGCCCAGGAAGCTGTGGGATCTCAGGGTAGAGGCTGCGAATAGCTGGGGGGGGGGGCGGCGAGCAGGAAGGCTTCCTCAGGGCCGTGACACCTGAGCTGAATGGTGGTTGATGGGAACCTGGCAGGGCTCCAGCTGGGTGATGGCCCCAGATGGAAGGACACCACCTGTGCAAAGGCACGGTGGCATGAAAGAGAACCTCAGGTTCTCTTGCCTGAGAAGGGGAACCTGGCCCATTCTGTAAATGAGGGCACTGAGGCTCCCAGACAGGGTGACTGCCCTGGGTATGTCTGGGTGGCTAGTGCTGGAGAGCTGGGAAAGGGAGGGGTAGGGAGTGGGAGGGACTGAGAGGGGAAGGGCAGCGTCCCAGCTACCACTGACCAGGGCACAGATAGCAGCCCCACTCTCTCTGGATCAGTCCCTCCCTCAATGAAAACTGCCCTTCCAGCCCTGCGGGGCTGCGGAAACCCAGCCTAATTGGATCCAGGACCCTCGGGAGACTCGGTCCCCACAGGAAGTTCCCAGGAGTGAGCTCCCGAGGCCGGCCTGGGTCTTAGAGGGGGGGTGGGGCCCAGCAGCTGGGGCTCAGCACTCTGGGGCTGCATGGCTTGGGGACACATGGAGGGCAGAGGGGTCGTGAGAGGCAAACTCAGAACGCGTGGGGGTCTCCAACTGGGAAGATGGGAAACTTCCGCTTCTCTCTCCTAGACCATCTCCTGCTTGTCTCTCCCAGGCCATCCTTCTGGCCCCATAATAATCTGTCCGCTGAAAACCTTGACCATGGCCTTCTCCTGCTCAGAGGCCTTCCATGGCCCCCCATGGCCTTTTATCCAAGCACCTCAGCCTGGAACTCTGGCCCTTTATGAACAGCCCCAGACACCTTTCCCTTCTTCCTCTGCGAATTCCTGCACCATACCCTTGTCAGACCAAATGTGATGCTTTGTGCATTCCTGCCTCTGGGCCTTTGCATGTGCACTTCTTACCCCTTGGCCTGCCCTTCCCTGGCTTCTCTTGACCTCTCTGCTCTCCTGCATTAATAAGTCCCACCTTCATGAAATCTTCCTGCATCCCTCAATGGGATGAGCTCACCTTCCTAGGGACACCCCCACCCCATAGCTCACTTGAGCCCCAGCATCAGCTTATTGCCACTCGGGGGCAGGGAGCATGTTTGAGAATACTTAGCTCCCCTGGGAGGCTAGCAGTTTTCCATGTCTTTGCACACACTGCCCCCCTGCTTGGAAAGCTCTTCCTCTACTCTGCAGTTCCCTTGAAAAGCCCTCAGTCTTCAAGGCCCATGTGGACAGACCCCTCCTCTCTCAGGCACAGCCCTTCTCTCTTAGTGAACATTTATTGAGCACCTAGCATGAAGTAGGCACCAGAGCACTTCGCTCTGGGGCTGCATTGGTGGCCCTGTCCTTGTGGGTCACAACTGGAGGGAGTATCCAGAGGCATGATAGAAAGGTAGCAGAGGAAGCAGGGGGCCGTGGGCAAGGATAACAGGGTAATCTACTTTGTGCTGGGGGAGTTTGAAAGTGACCTTTAGCTGAAACCTGGAGAAAGAGTCAGGTGAGCTGTGGGGCCAAGTTGGGGTATGGGGTTATAACAGAACCAGACCCAAGCTCTGATCTCAGGGAGCTCACAGCTATGCAGGGGACTGGGTGGACAAGAAACCAGGCAGTTTTAGCAGAGTGGGATCAGTGCTATTGTGGAGGGGGCCCAGGAAGCTGTGGGAGCTCAGGGGAGAGGCTGCAGATACAGCTGGGGCCGGGGGCGGCGAGCAGGAAGGCCTCCCTAGGAACGTGACACCTGTGACTGAGGTGGTGGATAGGAACCTGGCAGGGCTCCAGCTGGGTGATGGCCCCAGATGGAAGGACACAGCCTGTGCAAAGGCACGGTGGCATGAAAGAGCAGCTTGTTTGGGGGAACCTGCAGGTGGTGTAGTGGGGCTGGAAGGAGAGAGGCCATGGGGACATACCTGTTGGGATGCAAATGGCCTGCAGAGCCTCACTGGCAAAGGTCTCTGTGCTGGGGATTTTGAACCATACCTCAAAAGTGATGGCAACCCAAGAGAGATTTCAAGCAGGAGTGAGTGACCTGGGCAGGCTTTGGCCTGGGGCTCCCCTCTGAAGTCCCCACCCAGGATGCGGAGCCCCTTCCTGACTCTGTGTCCCTGACTGGGGTCTGGGGTCGGGCTGGAGGCTCACTATGGGACTTTGAGCAAGCCCCCAGCCCACTCCCAGCCCTTCTCTCCTCCTGGAGAAACCTGCAGGGCCTGAGGCCAGAATCCTAGTGGGGCTGTGGGCAGGCGTTGGGCTGTCTTGCTTGGCCTAAGCTTGCTGAACCTTTATTTTTATTAATATTCCTTTTAAAAAGTCCTGTGACTATCCTGCAGAAAAGGCAGACTAGGGAAAGGAGGTAAATCCAAAGCTGCCATTTCTGCTCTCGCCCCAAGCCGGAAGGGCCATTACTTAGCATTCTGGCTTTTCCTTCCCTCCTCTCAAGCACCTGGTTTTTATATGGATATCGTTGCTCTGTCCATATATACAGTTTAAAAACTCTGCTCCTCTACCCCATCCCCCTGACAAATATATCACGAGTGCTGCATGAGTGCGGTGGGGTTCCAGGCGTTTCTAACAGATCCAGTGTTGGGGTGGAAAGCATGGGCTTTGGAGCCTGACTTTCTGGTCTCACACTATACACGCTTGACTTTGGGTAAGTTACCTAATCTCTCAGGGCCTCAGTTCCTTGTAAGGTTGATACGAGTGTTAAATGAGTCACTACAATGCCACTAAACACTGGCTATTATTAATGGTTATAGACTGTGTCACTGTGTGACATGGTTTACGGAGCCATCCTCCCATTGTTTAAAATTTTGGCTGTTTTCAGTTTTTCATTATTGTAAAAGAACCACTGAAGCAAACAGCTTTGTACATAAACCTTTGTCTATATTTGGGTTCTTTTCTAGGGACAGATGACCAAGAATGGGATCACTAGGCCAGGAAGTCTGAACATTCTTTGGAGCTCTTGTCACATTATTGCCAGACTGTTTTTAGAAATGATCGTTCCAATTTGCAGTCCCACCAATAATGCATAGAAGTGCCCATTTCATCATAATCTCGCCAGCATAGGATATTATCGTTTTCTTATTTCTCCTTGCTATTTTAAGAGGAGAAGCTCATTTAACTTTCACTGCCAGGGAAGCAGAACTATTCTGTGTTTATTAGCTGTTAACATCCTTTTTGGTCTGCTAGTCTTTACAGAGCACACACAGCTCTTCCTCAGATCAATTAGGAAGATGAGGCTTAGATACAGGAAATAGGGAACAGAGTGACACCCGGGATGATTTAGTGCCAGGGTAATGGGGGGGACTTTCCTCTATCTAGGCCATGATACTTTCAGTTCCCTCCACATTGAGGATTCATTCATTCATTCATTCACTCAAATATTTATCAGGTACTGTGTAGGGCTTATAAGGTAAATTACCCAGCCATGATTCTGCCCTGACAGAGGGCATGTCCCAACAGCAGAGATGGACAAGAACACAGAAAATACAGGGATGTGTGCTCTGATGACGGACGTGCAGGGCACAAAGGGAACAGAGGAGAGGATCCCACCACAGCCTAGGAAGCGATGGAGGTAGACCAGTTTTGGAAGGCTCTCAGGAGAAAGTAGTTCATAAGCTGGAGCTCAAGGTTAATGAAGAGTTAGCTAGTGAAGAGAGGAGGACAGAGAGCTCCAGGGAGAGGGGCAGCCTGACTGATGGTGAGGAAGTAAGGAGGGAAGTGGAGAGCACTAGGGCCTTTCTCTCTGGCTGGGCAGGGTATAAGGTGGCCAGTGAGGCCACAGGTGTCAGCAAGGACCAGACATATAAGGGGAATCCAGACTTTGTCTGGAGGGAAGTAGGGAGCCGTGGAAGGTTCTAAGGAGGTGAATACTGTGATTTGCTTTTGTCTTTTAGAGATATCACAGCGACTGCAGTAGGAGAGTGGAATGGGGGATGTGGGTATCTGTGGGGAAACCAGTGCAGGGACTCTTGCAGTAGCCGAAGAGGGCCTGGCCCAGGGCAGAGAAGGTGCTGGAGGCCTTTCCCTACCCTGAGGAATCCTCAAAGCAGCCTCACAGTGCACAGCGAATGTTACCTCTGCTGGGTAGCCTTTGCTGATGTCCACTGCTGCCTGGCCAAGCCATGCCTTCCCGGAGGATGGGGGGCGGTGCAGGGCCTGGCAGCCTACCACCAGCTGACCCTGATCTCCCCCTACTCCTCCGTGCCTCTAGTCCCTGTATCTGTTCCCCCTCTGCTTTGAGCTACCAACACTTTTCTGTCTTTTCTTTGGGTATAAATTTATTGTTTTCATTATAAAAGCAACTGAACGACGTTACAGAGAATCTGGAAATCAGAGAGACAAAGACAAAACCCAGATCAGCTCCAGCCACCTCTCCCAGCCCTCCCTCTGGGTGTGGTTCCCTGCAGCTTGCTTTTTCTGACGCAGGTTTTTATTTTTGCCTCCTTGTAATCATAGTGTCCGGACAGTTTTGGGTCCCACTCTCTCCCATATGCTTTGTTGGGAGCTCGTTCCTCTGTGACCACGGGGTCTGGGCAGATCTCAGTGTTTAATGCCTGTGGGATGGTTTGGGGATGGGGGTGGGACAGAGTTGCTTAACCACACCCTGCTGTCCTGCAGTGGGCAAGGCTAGTCCCATGCCACCCTGGGCTGCCTGTCTGCTTTGTGTCTTGTTTGTCTGTACCTGGACCCTCACTGCCACCTGGTGTACCTCTTCCTCAGTGCCCAGCTTACAAGGCTGGCCTCAGGGGCCACCTTTCTGGGAGAGGGTCATGGACAGAGCTGGTTTTAAATCTAGACTTGTCTCTGTGACCTCAGGCAAGTTACTTAACCTCTCTGGACCTCAGTTTCCTCATCTGTATCATGGGTCTATTGCCCCAGTAAAATAATGGCTGTAAAAATGCCCTGACACAGTTCCTGGCCCATTGTAAGTGCTCAAGAAAAGGTAGTCAACATTATTATTATTTTTTTTAAATTCTGCAAAGAGTTTCTGAGACCAGTTTGGGCTAGGTGCTGGAATGGCAAAGGTGAATGAGCACTAGTTATACCTGTGAAGAGCTTTTGGTCTGGCAGGGAAGTCACCCAGGAAAACAGATCAGCACACTCATCGGCCCTGGAGTGCTAGACCAGATCTGGGTGGCATACTAACTCCATTACTTGCTAGCTGTGTGACTTTGGGCAAGTTGGTCAATCTCTCTGAACTGCAGTTTCCTCTTCTGTTAAATGCGGATCTCACAGGATCATTGGGAAGATTCAGTGCCATGATGCATATGACATACTCAGCACAGTGCCTGGCACGTAGTAGGTGTTGAAATCAACGGTAGCTGCCATTTTATTATTATTATTATTGTTATTGTTATTCCCATATACAAGGTGCTGTTGGGAACACAGAGGAAGTGACTGACTGGGGGTTCAGGGAAAGCTCCGTAGAAGAGGGAACACTTGAGCTGGGTCTTGAAGGATGAGTAGAAGTTCACCAAGTGGGAAAGGACACTCTAGGTAAGGAGCCTGTCATTCCAGGCTGAAATCTGTCAATGAGGGGTTTGTTCTTTGCGGGGGGGGGGGGGGGGTTAAGGCATTGTGTTCATCCCAACTTCGAGTGCCCTCACTGCCTCCCCCTGGGTCTCCCCTGGGGGCCGTGTGCACTCCCCATCCTGTGACAGCGGCCACCTATCTTGGCAGCTGTGGGTTCCTGCTCTGTGTCCCCATCTGTCCACGTTTGGGACCACAGGTCTGTGTCTGTCATGTGTGTCCAAGTTTGGTGCTGTCTGCATGTTCCTGTGACCATGTTTGTTGTCCGCGTGGGTGTCCTGAGGGCCTCCCGGGCCATGCGGTGGGGGGCAGCCTGCATGCTTCCTCAGCCTCCAGCCCCGACCAAATGGCCAGGCCTCCTTGGTCACTCTCCTCCCTGGCCCAGCTCAGCCCATGCCTCTCACCTCCATTCCATTCTCCAGGGGCCTCCTAGCAGGTGTTCTCCTGCTGCCCCCTCTCCTAGCCTCTCCGGTCCCTTCCGCACTCAGCAGTCAGAGGGGTCTTTCTAGACCACAGATTCTGCCCCATCACCCACTGCTTCGAGTCCAGACTCCAAGCCTAGGATTCAGGAATCGACCTTCTAGGTCAGGTCCTGGCTGCCTGCTCCAGCCTCCTCTCCCCTGTCCCAGTCCACGCTGGAACGCTCAGCTCTCCTCACACAGCGCCTTGCTTCTCACCTCTGGGGGTGTGCTCAGGCTGCTGCTTCTGCCAGGAATGCTCCCCACTCCTTTGTTGCCTGGCTAGCTGCCACTCATCCTTTAAGACCCAAAGCAGGCATCACCTCTATCGGGAAGTCCTCCCTGATCCTTTTTTCCATCCTGGGTCAGGTCCCTGGCTCTGGGCTGCTCATCCCTTACTTGAGGGGCAGGAGCAAGTGCTTTGCCCAAGATCACACAGCTGGTGAGTTGGAGCCGAGATTTGAACCCGGGTACATTGGGCTCCAAACAAAGCAGGCTGTTCCATGGTCCAGGTGAGGTGATCGTAGCTAGCACTCGGGGAGAGGAGTGGGTGGATTCGAGGGAGAATTTGGAAGTGCAGTCCTGAGGACGCGGCTGGTGGTGGGTCTGAGCCGGGAGGGGAGGGCAGGGACATGTCGGGGATCTGTGTGTCTGTGGCAGGAGCATCTGGGCGGTTGGGGATGGCCAGAGGGGGAGCACGTCTTAGGAGAAGACCGAGTCTCAGCCCACGAGCAGCAAAAGGGAGGTAGTTGGAAGGTGGGCCTGGGACTCCAGAGGCAGGCCTGGTCTGGGGGTGCAGACTTGGGGCTTGGCCGGTTTTTCGGATCCTAGAGTGGATGGGCCACCCAGGGATGAGGTGGGTGGGAGAGAAAAGCCTGGCCCGTGGGTGGGAGCTGTGAGAGACACTGGTTGAGGAGCCCAGGGTCCTGGCACATAGCTTCACAGAGGGCCGAGGCACCATGAGGCCATGAAAGGTCGGCCTGGACCTCGGTGGCATGTAGCAGGTTTTTTTGGTAGATGCTTGAGGGGTCACATGTCTGCTTCCTCCACTTAGCTTGGGGCTCCCGGATGGCAGGGCTCTCCCGTTTGCCTCAGGTTCCCCAGCGCTGGTCCCAGTGTGGCCCAGAGGATGTATCCAGAACAAATGGACGGACGGATGGATGGATGAATGGATAGACAGACGGATGGGTAGATGGGCCAGCTGCCATCAGGATGCTGTTTCCAGAAGCAGCTCTGTGTTTCATTCACCCACCCATCCAACTTTCTTCACCTCTGAGCACAAGAAAAGGGAAATGACAGTGTGCCTGACCCGCTGTGAGGGTCAGGGCCCTGTGTCTCTCGGCTCGTAGCGCAGTCTGGGCTTCTCCCTGGGGCTTGAAGCCCAGTCTGCGCGTCCCGCCCGGCCACCAGCAGTGTCTCTTCTGCCTGTCCCCCGAGGAGCACTCGGCCGCAGCCCACCCAGCTCCTCTGCCCTTGCCCCCATCTCCTCTGCCCCTGGCACTGCCCTCAGTCTGTGCCCTCTGACCTCAGGCCAATAGCTCTGTTGCTTCCCCATCCCCGCCCACTCCCTGATGTCTTCTCCTAGCCAGCATGCCAGCCCAGCCCCCCAGGGAGCATTCCGCACCCCATTGGCCTGTCCCTCACTGCCTCTCTGCTCCAGCTCTCTTTTTGATGTCTGAAGGTGGCTGCTCATGGATCCAAACCTGCCTTGAACTTGCAGACCTCCACACCTCTGCTCAGGCTGTGGCCCCTGCTGCGAATGCCTTTCCGCTGTCCACTTCTCGTAACCACACACCTGACCAGTCTTTCTCCTGCTTAAAACCCCTCCCTTAAGACAAGGTCTGAGCGCCTTAACGCAGCCCTAGCCACCGTCCCCACTCACCTCTTGCGACGGCCTGCTATGTCGTGTAGGTTTCGGGGTTGCAGAGGTGGATACCCACCTCACAGGCTTGCTGGGAGGCTCACATGAGATACTCCTGAAGTGCTCCTAGCAGTGCTCCCGACACTCAGTAGGAGCTCAGCAAATGTCCCCCCCCCACCCCCGCCTGCCTTCCCTGCATCTGACACACAGTAGGTACACACCAGGGCAGGGGTCACAGACTGAATCACTAAATTACTTAAGACCAGCTAGAGAAGGACGAGGAGAAATTAGGCAGAGACTGTGGGGATCAGATTAAGTGGCCCAGGAGACCCTTCCCTCCAGTGGGTCTGTTTGCCCAGCCAGGGCAAGGGGCCATCCCTGCCTGGCCAGGAGCCGGACAAGTGGCAGAAAGGATGCTCTATCCCAGCCACGGGACCCTAGGCCAGCCACCTTCTTCCCCAAACCTCCCTGACCAGGGAGGGGCTTTGGGAAGCCTAAACTTGGTATTGAGCTGAAGAGAAGGAGAGGGTAGCTCTCCCAGAAGGCCGAGGAACAGCTGGTGCAGTAGGCAGCGTCCTGGGCAGAGCAGCCTGCTTCACCCCATTTCACACATGAGGAGAACTGAGGCTCTGAGAGCCGATGCCCAGCATTGCAGTCGGTGCTCCCTCCTGTCTCCCCATCCTTGTGGCCTGGAGTAGAGTGCTTTCCTCTGTGAAATGGGGATGAAAATATTCCCTGGTTCCTGGGGCTCTGAGGAGAAGGCCCATGGGTCCTGAAGAGCTTTGCAAACCGTCGAACTGTATGTGGCTGTCTTGAATTCTGATTATTATTCCTTCGTGTATTCATTCCGTCATGCAGCTCCTGTTGGTCACCTCTAGGCCTGGCTGCTGGGGATACTGACATGAGTGAGACAGGGGTATCCAGTTCTTGGCTCCCCTCCCCCGACCCCCCACCCCTCCCTCCCCAGCCTGGAGCCTCCTCTCCCTGGCTCTTCAGCTCAGTTCCCTGGTGGACAGCAGCTGGGAGGGACAGGTCCTGAAGCTTCTGGATGTGTGGGTGCCTGCCCCCGGGCTGTGCCCTTTGTATCCTAAGACGGCATGTTCACAAGCCTGCAGTCAGGATGCCTTGTCTTTCCCCTGAACAGCTAAGGGACTAATCAGCTGGCCTTTGGAGTCAGGCAGATTAGAGGGGGAATCTCAGCTCTGCTTACTTGCTGTGTGACCTTGACCAAGTCACTCCACCTCTCTGAACTTCCGTTTCAGTTTTAATATGGGGATGATGAGAGTACCTGCCTTTCAGGGTCAGTGGGCCTGGCACAAGGTAGACGCCTGGTAAATGGCAGCCTCCTCACTGTTAACGGTGTTGAGGTCTTTCTAAGAAAGGGATCTGGAACAGTCAGGGAGAACTCCAGGCAGGAAGTGCTTCTTGTTTTGGGCTGTGAGGGAAGGGGCAGCTCAGTGTCTGCGGTGTCTGCGGGTTGAGGGAGCAGGAGGGCCCTTAGAGGGCAGGGGCTGCCCCAGCCACCCCAGGGGAGGGTACTCTGACCTTCAGCCTGGCCAGGCTCAGACCCCACCCGGCCCCCAGGCTGGGAGTGAAAGGGCAAAGGTTGTTACTTGTAGGCCATTTGCATATGGGTATTTGCTCAACCAAGGACTGGGGTTTGCAGGGCAAACTTCCCAGAGGAAACTGGCTTGAGCAAATCCAGTTTCTAGTTTGACTCTGGCACCCTAGCCATGTGGTCTTGGACAGGTCCCTTCCCCTCTCTCCAAGCCTCAGTTTCTTCACCTATAAAATGGGATAATAATACCTCCTGTGCCTATTTCGCAAGTAAAGATTAGAAGGATAATTTATATAAAAGATCTTTCTTAAAGTGTTGAGATTAGATTGTACTGAGAATTTTCTCCCAAACCCCTCTGCCTGCCATTCTGGTAGGGGCTCCTCAGGCTTCAAAGACCAGGAGATGAGGTCGAACGCCCTTCATTTTGGCCTTGCCTGTCAAAATAAACAGTTTCATTTAAACAGCAATACCAGTAGGTATTTAGTTAGCAATTTCTGTAAGAGCGAGATAAATAAGAGGATTTTGATAGGGAGTAAGGCGTAATGGGAAACTCGGTTCTGCATGGTCCCTGTAAGTCACTTCTTGACTTACTCTAGGGTTACAGGAAGGCTTGAACTCTCTGGAAGAGTAAGATAGCTCTGAAGGCCCATCCTTCACACGGCCCTGGTTGAAAGGCCTTCTAGTTGCACGGGCCTGCCATGGAAATTGCCAGAAGTTGAAGGCCACCAGATAGACTGTCACATACTTGTACTGAAGAGCCCCAAACTGCCCTGGGCGCCAGCCTCCCCGAGCTCCTCCTAAAGCACAGAGTGCCGACCCATCCTTGTAGGTAAAATGTTGCACATGCCTGTGCTTGTTTCTTGAAGATAACTTTCCAGAGGTACAATTTCTTGGGTCAAAGGGCAATAATCCTTTGGGTCTCTGTAAACCATCCTGCCAAATTGCCCTTCAGGAAGGCTGTATCTGATGACCCAGGATGCCCCCTGTGTTCTAATGAGGCTGCCTGCACTCAAGGGGGCAGGGGGCAGAAGGGCAGGGATCAGGCTTGGGCCGTTGTTCTGTGGCCATTTACAAAGTTGCCCCAAGACTCCCCGGTGTGTCTCTGTCTGGTGGGGGTAGGGGGCTTCTGTGTGGAACCGATCCATGGGTCCATGGGATGGGCTCTGCAGCCTCGGGCCCTTCTGGGGGACGGGGATCGGTTTGTGGGCATCAGGGTGATAGGGGTGCCTGGGAGCATAGCTGGCCTGTCCCTGACCTTTGCCCTCTGGGGCCCCCGGGAGGGAGACACTGAATTCCTGACTTCTCAGCCTGGAGACCGTGGTTGTCCGGCTGGTAAGGGGCCTGCCCTGCTGCCGGGTGAGGGTCCCACAGGGGTGGGGGTCCCAGACATGGGGCCAGACTTGAGTGGGCATAGCCGATGGGCGCTCGCCCCAGGCGGCTGGGGAGGGCCCCTGTGACAGTCCCTCTCTCCCTGCAGGATGGCCGAGCCTCGATTTAACAACCCCTACTTCTGGCCCCCTCCTCCCACCATGCCCAGCCAGGTAAGACCGGGCGAGCGTCGCCCTCCGGCCGCCCTCCCCCTCTTGGAGCTGCTCTGCTTCGCCCCGGGCTTCGGCCCGGCCCACGGGGGCTCGGGGCTCGGGGCTCGGGGCGCGCGGCTCGCGGGGGGACCGGCGGCCCGGGGAAGGGGCCGGGCGCGGCCCCAACCCCCTCAGTGCCTCTCGTCTCCCGCCCGCAGCTGGACAACCTGGTCCTGATTAACAAGATCAAGGAGCAGCTGATGGCGGAGAAGATCCGGCCGCCCCACCTGCCGCCCACGTCGGCCTCGTCGCAGCAGCCGCTGCTGGTGCCGCCGGCGCCGGCCGAGAGCAGCCAGGCCGTCATGTCGCTGCCCAAGCTGCAGCAGGTGCCGGGGCTGCACCCGCAGGCCGTGCCGCAGCCCGATGTGGCGCTGCACGCGCGGCCGGCCACCAGCACCGTCACAGGTAAGGCGGGCCGGGAGTGGGCGGGGCCGGCGAGGGCGGGGCCGGGCGGAGGTAGCCCGCCTTTGCCCCCTGGCCCTGGCCTGCCTGGGAGGACGCCCCCCCCCCTTACCCCGCCCCACGCGTGCCATTGACAGGATGGGGGCGGGTCAGTGCCAGAGGACTTCGGGAAGCCAGACCTGTTGTGGGTGAGGGAAGGGCCCATGTGCAGGGAAAGGTTGGCAGTTGACTAGGGAAGCGGAGCAGCAAGAGGGAACAGCATGTGCAAAGCGGGTATGTGTGTAAGGCAAGAGTAGCATGGTGTGTCCAGGTGGAAGGGCCAAACGCTGATGATGGTGGTGACGACACTAATAATATGGCAGCCGACTCCAGTTGAGCACCTGTGTAGAGCCAGCAGTGTTCATTTATCAGTCCCAGCCAGCCTGTGAGGTGGGTACTGCTCGTATGAGGTTGACCAGTTGACCGCTGTGACTTATAAAACAGTCCTTTCGTGTTCACCCTAACGTCTCCATTTAACAGATGAGGAAAAGGAGACCGTTGGCACAGTCAGTAGGAGGCAGAGGCAGGCAGTGTGGTTCCACAGCCCGTTTGCTCTAGCTGGTCCTGCTGACACTAGAGAGGAAGCCAACCAGATGTGAAGGGCCCTGTGGACCACCCCCCCTGCAATCTGGACTTTACCCTCCCGCAGTGGGGAGCCATGGAGGATTTGCAAGTAGGGGAGGGCGATGCTCAGATTTGAGTTGGAAAGCTGGGTCTGGCTGCGAGGTAGAGACTGGCTTGGTGAGAGGGAGGGAGGCAGGGAGATCTATAGGAGAGGGGGGTGGCCTGGACCAGGCAGTGACAGTGGGGACGGAGAGAAGGGGACAGATCTGAGACATGTTGAGGGAAATGGACAGGACTTGATGCTAGACTGGACATAGGGGTGAGGAGCGGGAAGAAGTGAGACAACTGCCAGCGAGGTGGGATCACAGGAGGGGGTGGGGGGTGTGGGAAAGAGGTGAGCTCAGTCTTGGGGATGTTGGGACGGGTGCTGGGGACATCCTGAGGCCGTGTCACGGGGCTGGGCCTGCCTGATGCCTACCTCAGAGCCTGGTGAACAGACTTTCTCTGGGGGCCACAGCAGCCAGGCCTTTGTTCCTCCCCTGGCTCGCCCCTGCCTCCAGCCGGGCGCCTCTCTCCTCACTCCCCCCTTCTCTCAGACGCCCAGGAATTATGGGGCCCACTGAGCCCCCTCCGAGGCCCCAGTGACACTCTGCTCATTCCCCCCTTAATATGATTTTATTAAATTTATTTTTTCATTATAAAAGTAATATTAAAAAAGTAATATAAGCGTATTAAAAGAAATTTGGAAAAAAGAAAAACTAAGGGAAAAAACCCACTCATAATCCCCAGCTCCTAACCCAGCTGCTTAGAGAGCCCTTTGGTTCATTTCCTTCCTTTTCCATCTTTTTTGTTTATTTTTTAATATGCATGTGTGTTTTGCTGAGCTTGTAGTAGGGCTGTACCCCTGACTTTAACTTGCTTTTCCTACTCACCATTCTATCATAAGCATATCTAATGCTTTTTCAAATTATAAAGGTAATGCATAGTCCTTACAGAAAATTGAGAAATCGCAGACAACCTGAAAGGAGAAAAGATGAGCACTAGTCCTACTACTGTTAGCATTTTCATATGTTTTCTCTATAATTTATTTTGTTTTATCCTTTAATCACAGATATAAAAAATGGATGAATTCACCAGGTAAAAAAATTCAAATAATATAGAAGCAGCTAGACAAAGTATGGAAATGTCCTTTTACCCGAAAATTATTCTTCCTCCCTAGAGTGAGCCATCATTTATGCACACATTTAGTTGGATGCATCTTCTCAGATCTCTTCCTGTACACGTATGCACACATATGTGTTGTCTATTACGTACATGTGAGGTTTAGATGTGTGTTTTTCTAAACAGATGGGTTCATACTGTCTATGATCTGCTTTTTCACCCGACAACAGCACATTGGGGCATTCTCTCTCTGGCCCTGCACAGCGTCTTTCTTGTTTATGTGGCTGCCCAGTCCTTCATAGTGAGGGTGGACCACATCTCGTTACACAGGCCCTGGCTGAGGACAAACAAGTTGTGTCCAGTTTTGTCTGAGCAGCATTTTGTATGGAAGGTCTGTATACACAGATGTTTGTGCTCGTGGGCAAATATCTCTTTGTGGGCAATTTCTAGAAGTCATGCTGCTTGGTCAGAGTCGTGTACATTAGGGGCACCATGGTGGCGCAGTCAGTTAAGCATCCGACTTCGGCTCAGGTCATGATTCTCACGGTTTGTGAGTTCGAGCCCCGTGTCAGGCTTTGTGCTGACTGCTTAGAGCCTGGAGCCTGCCTCCGATTCTGTGTCTCCCTCTCTCTCTGCCCCTCCCTCATGCATGCTCTGTCTCTCACTGTCTTTCAAAAATGAATAGTTGTTAAAAAATTTTAAAAAAAAGTTGTGTACATTTGACATATTAATGCCTTGTGCCAGACCACAGCCCTCCACTGAGGGTGATAGATGTGTACTCCCACTGCCAGTGGGTGACACAAACACATGTCCATCCTGGAGCTTACCTTTTTCAATGGATAGATCTTTGGTTTCTTTTCTAATTTTTAAATTCTTTATTTTTTAAGTGTTTATTTTTGAGAAAGAGAGAGAAAGAGTGTGTGCACAAGTGGGGGAGGGGCAGAGAGAGGGAGACACAGAATCTGGAGCAGGCTCTAGGCTCTGAGCTGTCAGCGCGGAGCCTGACTTGGGGTTCAAATTCACAGTCTGAGATCATGTCAGTTTGACATGAGCCAAAGTCAGACACTTAACTATCTGAACCACCCAGGCACTCCTGGTTTCTTTTTAAAAGAAACATTGTTTTAGTCATGTGATAGATAATATGTTCTTTTGTCTGTTCAACCAGATATTGTAATGGTTCTAGTCCTCTCTTTTTAAAAAATGTTTATTTATTTTTGAGAGAGAGAGAGAAAGAGAACAAGCAGGGGAGGGGCAGAGAGAGAGGGAGACACAGAATCCCAGGCAGGCTCCAGGCTCTGAGCTGTCAGCACAAAGCCTGACGCTGGGCTAGAACTCACAAACCTCGAGATTGTGACCTGAGCTGAAGTCGAATGCTCAACCAACTGAGCCACCCAGGAGCCCCTCTAGTCCCCTCCATTTTAAAAGAATAACTTTTATTGCAAAAGTTTTTATTTTTTTTTCCTTTTCCCTTTTTTTAAAGGTTTTTTTTTTTTAAAGTAATCTCTACACCCAACATGGGGCTTAAACCCACAACCCCGAGATCAAGAGTTGTATGCTCCTCCAACTAAGCCAGCCAGGCGCCCCTATGTCACAGAAGTTTTTTTAAAAGTTCATTGTCAAAAATTCAAAGTACAGTTAAGTCAAAAAATTTGTTTTACATTACTCCTAATTGCATTGTCCACATCACTTTTGGTACATTTCCTTCTCCTTCCTTTTTCTGTGCATACATATGCCATTTTGTTGTTTGTTTTTTTGTGTGTGTTTTGTTTTACAAACATAACCTCCTTTTTAATGGGCACTAATGTTCAGTAGAGAAAGCTGATCACAATTTATTGACCCCTTCCCTAATGTTGCACACTTCAGTCCTGTAGCTTTTTGCTATTGCACATAACGCAGTAATGAACATCTTTGCACTTTTTTTTGTTTTTGTGGTTTGAAGTATTTCCAAAGTGCCTCTGTTACCAACCCAGTTTAGTCTGTAGGTATCTAAGGCATCTCTCTCTCTCTCACACACACACACACACACACACACACACACACAGGCTCTCATTTAGTTACCCCCCGGGTGATTTACGAAGGGAAGGGGGAGGCTTGGAAAGGCCTCTGCAGCTGCCCCCACGCCATGTCTTCCACAGGTCTGGGGCTGTCCTCCCGGACCCCGGCTGTGAGCACGTCCGAGTCGAGTGCAGGCACGGGTACCAGCACCCCGTCCACGCCCACCACCAGCAGCCAGAGCCGCCTCATCGCCTCGTCCCCCACCCTCATCTCAGGGATCACCAGCCCCCCCCTCCTGGACTCCATCAAGACAATCCAGGGCCACGGCCTGCTTGGCC
Source organism: Cryptoprocta ferox (assembly GCA_028646485.1). Lineage (NCBI taxonomy): Eukaryota > Metazoa > Chordata > Mammalia > Carnivora > Eupleridae > Cryptoprocta > Cryptoprocta ferox. The sequence goes on along the minus strand of CM053570.1, from coordinate 77,473,282 downwards.
CCCCCAAGTCCGAGCGCGGCCGAAAAAAGATCAAGGCGGAGAACCCAGGGGGGCCGCCCGTTCTCGTAGTCCCCTACCCCATCCTGGCCTCGGGCGAGACTGCCAAGGAGGGCAAGACATACAGGTGGGGGTCTCGGCGGGAGGGGGTCCCCGTGGGCGTGGGGCAGAGGCTCACCCCAAGGGCTGCCCTAGGAGCCCAGCAGCAGGGGCTGGAAAGAGGGACCGCAGAGGCTGAGGGTGGAGGCCAGGTCCACAGGAGCGGGGTCTCCTGGCGCACCCCACCCGCAGCCCATTTGTGGGCAGGCTGGGGGTGTCCTCCCATGTGTACGTGGGGTGGCTGGGGGCCAACTTCTCCACAGCGTGGGGTGGGGGGGAAGGGGAGGTTCCTCCTCCCTTCAGGCCATGCTCTCGCCCCTCAAGTTGGGGAGCGCTCAGAAAATGCCAATCCCAGGACCGTACCTCCAGAAATTCTCATTTAATTTGTTAGTTGGGGGACATGCAGAAGGCCAGTCACCGCTCTTGAAAGGCTCCCCAGATGATTCTGATGTGCAGCCGGGAGGAGAACTTCTTACGCCCGTGTTAGGGGACGTGGCCCTGGGCACACCTTCCCAGGACGGCCAGGCCCCTTTTCCCTGGGCTATGTAAACCACCTCCCCTGCTGCCAGGAACGGGCCCCAGGTGGGAGAGCCTTCGCCTCCAGATTGGAGGGTATCCGGGCTAGGAGCCTGCCCCCGTCTCTCCCAGGTGGGCCTGTGCCCCCTGAGCCCCTCACAAGAAAGCACTGTGCCAGGAGCAAGGTCTGGGTGCTGTGGAAGGTGCCCTGAGCTTACAGGCAGAGGGGGGCGGGGGCGGGGGGGGGGGTCTTCCCAGGTGTGAACGTGCCTCTTACCCCACAGGTGTAAGGTGTGCCCGCTGACCTTTTTCACCAAGTCTGAGATGCAAATTCACTCCAAGTCACACACCGAGGCCAAGCCCCACAAGTGCCCGCACTGCTCCAAGTCCTTTGCCAACGCCTCCTACCTGGCCCAGCACCTGCGCATCCACCTGGGCGTCAAGCCCTACCACTGCTCCTACTGTGATAAGTCCTTCCGACAGCTCTCTCACCTCCAGCAGCACACCAGGTGAGTGGCCTGCCTGGTGCTGCCCACCCCCCCAGCCGATTCCAGCTCCGCACCTGTGCTGGGTGTGTGAACCTGGTGCAGGAGGGGCAAGGACCTTCTCTAGGTGCCCGCTGCCCTGAGGGTCAAGACCAAACTCCTTTACTTGGCATTTGAGACCTTTGACGATAGGACCTTTGTGGACCTCACTGGCTTCTGCTGTCACTATACTGCCCTTCCTGCTGTGTCTCACATGCTGTGTCCTTTACCTGAAACACCCTCCCCCATCTTGGTCCTGTTTCTCTGGCCTCTCCTAGCCATCTCTCAGTCCAGCCTCCCCACACCCCTGGGAAGTCCTCCCAGGGCCCCGACAGGCCCTGCACATCCCCATCAGAGTCGTGGTAGGCTGTCTCGTCCTTGCCGGCTTCTTTGCCCAACACCCCAAATATATTGATGGCTCCTGAAAGCAAGGCCTGGGTCCCCTCCATCCCCATATTCCCAGTGTGTGGCACGTAATAAGCATCTGGGCATTTGTTGAGTATTTGTGGGATAAATAGAACTATCTTTTAAATGTCATGCGATTCATCCATTTAACAAATATTTGCAGAGCCTCTGCTGTAAGACAGACCTGATTCTAGGTTCTGGGAGCGCAGCAATGAACAAAACAGACAAAACTCCCTGTCCTCATAGGCATACAGTCTAGTAGAGCGTGTGAAGGAGAGATTCAGAAATATTTCAGGAAAGACAAGTTTTCGCGGGAGAATACAGACATCAGAAAGACTGACTATCTGCTCGCCAAATAAAAACACCATAGGTGTTTAGAGAAACAAATCAAAGATTACCAAGATTGTGGTCCATCTCTTCAGAGGGGAAGAAACACAGAGGTTCTCTCCCCTGGTGACAGTGTCTGTGAGCATCGCTAGGTGTTGGCTGCTGTCTGCAGTGTAAAATCAGGGGTAACATTTTTGCGTGGCGCTTGTAACTTGCAGGAAGTGCTCAAGTTTTCTCTCTTTTGAGAACTGATTCTAGACAGAGAGACCCTCTTTTTTATTTCTAGGGTTTCTTAAAACTGTTGTTCCTGTTGTGATTTATTCATATATATCCATTGCCTTTGTGTGCAGGGCGCAGAGTGCTTTGTCTGTCTATTTCTCGGAGACGTAATATGTAGGTTTGATAGTAAGAATCAAGTGGCAAAGTGCCAAAGGACAAGGCATCGGTGGCTTCTCCCAGTCCTGCACCTCCTGAGGCGTAAGGACCTGACCACACAGCTTTGTTTCCGCAAGTTTCTGGAGACTTTTGTCATTACTTTGATTTTTCTTTTTTTTTTTTAAGTTTGGCCAGTTTTCTGGACACAGGCGTATGTGCCGAGGTGCTGATGAAGAAGCAGAGTCTTGCTGGTTGTATGGCGATTAAAATCAGAGCGTACGATACAAAAGTTTGAGAGTCCACTTCTGTCAGGAGATCGCGCAAAACCCCTGCGTCCTCCTTTTAATCTGTGTGTGTGTGAAGAAAATTCTTATGATATTGTCTAAGATCAGAAACGTAGCACCATCCAGCTCACCTGTTGGGTTATGTCTGTACAGCCTGTGATGGGAAGGGTACCTTCTATTTGGAGGCACCCCCACCCACTGCCCCACGTATTGGCGTTTCGGGTTGGCAGGAGTAACTTCATCCGTGACCTTGAAGGCTGAGGCTCCACGAGCCAGGGAGCAGATCTGGTGCCGTTTCCTGGAGGCTGAGGGAGGCCACATTCCCACATGTGAAGGACAGTCCTTGTGTTTTACTATCAGGCTTGTCATATCTAATTTAATGAAATCTGTCTTTTAAATGTGACATTTCTGGCATGGTCATGGTTACAAATTCAATTTACCCAATTATATCCTGATGGGAAGGAGGACAGATTCTTACTGACCCTACTTACCAAGCTAATGGTCACGAAGAGCAAATGGTCCCAAACTATCAGCAGTTGGTCTGAGTAGTTTTGTAGGTGGGGCCAGTAATACGCTGTTTTCAATAGGACTATTGATTTTTAAATTTCCTCGAATTCATGAGTGTGTTTCTATGTTACATTTTTACCCTTTCTCTCCTCCCCTGGAATTCTGAAGGGTTGGCTGGAACAGGCACCATTTAAGGAATATTTTATTCCTTGTTCAAAGATAGCCTCCTAAATTGAGGGCTAGAGGTAGATCAAAGAAGAAACGGGTTTTCTCATGTGCCCTTTAGGAAATCGGAAGTAACCCCAGTTAAATCACTTTCATTCAGTCCAAAGTCATAATACCTATTCTGCTGACCTTGGGAGGTTAGTCTGCTTTGCCATGTTGTCTGCTTCTGGAGGGAAGACTCTTGGATCCTGGCTTGGCCTCGCGCAGTGTCTGCTTGAGTTGATGGTGTCCGCTTGGGAGCTGTGCCCATTCATCTGTTCTTGGAGCAGGAAGAGCCCGGTGCGTGTGCTCTAGTCCTTTACTGAGCCCATAATCTCTTGATGTCTTCTTCAGAAGACTCAACTTCAGACCCGAAGCAGAGGTCTTTAGGCACGTGTGAGGGGGACCTCAGATCTGTTGCTAAGACTAAATGACTCTGGTCCATTTATTTTAACAGTCAACAATGTCAGAATGGAGGAGGGTGTAGTCTTTTATTAAGATATATTATATGATCAGTATTTAAGATGAGAGCAGATTTTAGGCAGCAAGGGCGTTGACCCATCTTCAGACTCTTTTAATTTATCTCATAAGACATGTGTTATAACTGTCACTGATGGATAAGTGTAGTTAGTTAAATGTAGAACAAAATCTTTTTTTTTTTAATTCCAGTTGTTACCATACAGTGTTGTACTGTTTTCAGGATTAGAACCTAGTGATTAATCATTTACATATAACCATCCAGTGCTCATAAGGACATGTCTTTTTGATTTTTATTGTACATGAAAATAACTTACTGTTTTTTGGTCTCCATTTTAAAAATGCCCAAATGTGGGGGCACCTGGGTGGCTCAGTCAGTTAAGTGTCCGACTTCGGCTCAGGTCATGATCTCACGGTTCGTGGGTTCAAGCCCCAGGTCAGGCTCTTTGCTGACAGCTCAGAGCCTGGAGCCTGCTTCAGATTCTGTCTTCCTCTCTCTCTGCCCTCTCCCCCACTCACATTCTGTCTCTCTCTCTCTCTCTCTCTCTCAAAAATAAACATAAAAAAAAGAAACTCAGTAGCAAGTAGTGATAATTAGGAGGAATCCTAGTTTTTTTTTAGAAGTAAACCTTTGTTTTAAAATAGTCATCAAGACCGTGACCAAAAAAGCAACAAAAATTTCACAGGCCTTTAAAGGAGGGGATTTTGCTGATGTTCCTTATCCACATATTGCTCTCCATTCCTGAGGACACACATTTTTTTCCCCTCGAGTGATTTGAGTGCATAATGGTGGGAAACCAAACAAGCAATAGAAGGGGGTCCTATTAACATTAGAGACAAATTATTAGTCATTAGACAGTGGCACATATAATTAAACCGATGTGTCCTCACCCAGTGACAAAGAGGTTGGTGTTCCAAATGCCCACAAGTCCCAGGATCCGTTAGACAAACAAACAAACAAAAAGCCAAACATGAAGAAGCAACCAGATTCCAGGTTCCTTGTTTTCTCCCATTCCATGGAGACTCTTTCCTGCTTTTGCCCCTCATAGAAAACCAGACAATCAGGGCCACATAATCAAATCCATCTTCCAAGAGTGACTGCCAGTAATGAGGGGAATAAAAGAAGGTCATGTCCAAGCTGAACCAGCCCTCTTTACATAATAGAAATGCAGTTAGAAACAGGTTGAGCAAGATGACTCGTGTGGAGAAAGATGTGCCTGGGCGTTCTGGGGGGTAAGGTAGTTTAGACATGCTGAAGCACTTTGGTGGGTCCCCCTTCTATGGAAGAAGACACGACAAGTAAAGAAAAGCAGGTAGCTGCTAGAGTGTTCCAGAAGTCCAGAGTTCAGGGGTGGCCCCGTAAATAATAAATACCACATGTATTTCCAAAGAAAGTCAGCAGAATTTTGTAGTGAGTCTGGTCAGCATAGAAAAACAGCACCTGTGACACAGGCGACAGCAGTTAGCATGGGTGCAAGATCACGTGCCGGCAGCCTCACGAGGCAAAAGTCGGGGATCGAGCTGGTTTGTGAGCAGGTCGAGACATAGGAAGAGGCTCAAGGGACTGGATCTCTTTGTTTCTTCAGGCTGCATTTGTTTTTTCTTCTCTCGGCCACATGACGTTGTGCACGAGTGGACCGGTACTGGTGGCAGGGGTAGGTGTCATTCCGTTTTCCTCAAGTCTGATGATCATAATGGTAATCAGATCCTACTGACAACCTGTCGGTGTCCAGGATGCCTGGGTGCCTGGCCCCGAGGCAGGTGTCTCCATACAAAGTCCTCTTACAGTGTGATTGTGTGTTTCTAAAGAGAAGGCGAATCTGAAAAATGCCACGGAGAGGGAGTCCTCTCAAGGAAGGTTAACTTCTGCTGAACCTAACTAACCTTTGTTAGTTCCAAAGCACTCACATGGCTGAAGTCACTCGGTGTACCGTGCCGTTTGTCACCTGGGAAATAAAAGAAACAATGAGAACTGATGAATTGTCCATAATTTTATTTAAACATTGAATACATTCTCCTAGTTGGTTTTTATAGATGGTTTATCTTAAATAGAGGATATCTCACGAACACCCTTTGAATAAGTCACTGAATCCTTACAGTCATTACAGTCCATATTATTATCCCCGTTTTCGGACCGAGGCAGCTGGGCTCAGGGAGGCAGAGTCGCTTGCCCAAAGTCACTCTGCTGCGAGGAGGCGTAAGTGAGATCCCAACCCAGATCCCCTGGGAGCCCATGTGGCAGAGGGAGGAAAGAGGGGGGGAGTTGCCAGGCACCACGGAGCGAGTCTTTGGGGCCCCGGGGTGGGGTGCTGGGGCACTCCAGGGGCACTGATTTCAGCTTGGCTCCCCTGCGCTGCCTGGGGTCCATGGGGAGCACGTGTGGGGAATGGGCTGGATGCTCCCCTACTGAGGAGGTGCCCTGCAGAGATAGGACTCTGATCTGATGCCGGAACTGGGGGTGGGGGGGGATGTTCCCAGCAGGGGGCAGCAGCAGGAGCCCAGGCTCGGAGGCTTGCTGGGGGAGTGTGTCTGTATGTGCATCCAGGGAAAGTGGAAAGACTCCCTGCTGGGGAGAGCAGTGGTGGAGAGGGAGGCTGTAGAAACCAAGGCCTTGAATGCTGGGCCACAGGGTTTGGACTCTGTCCTGGAAAAGGGGGAGACAGTGGAGGTCGCCAGGCAGGGCCAGGACAAGGTCAGGTCCCTGTGGGTGGGAGGCCAGGGAGGAGGCCAGGCAGCTATGGAATAGGAGGCCAGAGGGGGCTTTCCCATTTCAGAGGACTTTGCTGGGGCTCTGTGGAAGGACCTTTGGAGGGTTCTTGGGCAGTCAGTCAACGAATACTTGAGTCCTAACCCTGAGGATGGACGTCGCTGGCTATGTTGAGCATATTACTGTTGGCAGTGACTGACCTCAGAGAGAGAGAACTCACTTTCCTTGACTCGGTCCATGACTACCTACTGAGTCCTGTCAGCTGAGCCCTGCGGTGATGCTGGTGCACAAGACCAGGGGAGCGCTTACCCTCAGATGGCAGCCCAGGAAACAGTGACTAGGCGGTGACAAAATACGTACTGCTTGGGGCCTGGGCTGCAGGAACCAGGGCTGGTGTGAGGGCTCAGGAAAGGCTGCCCAGTCGGGGCTTTTATGCTGAGAACAGGAGTGTGGGTTTTCACCTGGTGTTAGCTGGGGGAAGAGTGTGCCCGGAAGAGGGAGCAGCCTGGATAAGGAAGGAGCTTGGAGTCCAGTGGAGGCAGGGAGAGGCCGGTGGGGCCGGGGGCTGGGGGCAGGGGAGAGGAGCAGTGGGAGGCAAGGACTCTGGGGTGAGTGTTGGAGGGGTGAGACAAAATCAGCGTGTGTCCTGGGGTCCCTTAGTCCCCTCTGCCAGTGGATCCCAGCTGAATGAATTCCCCACCCCTGGAGGGGATGAGGAAGGGATGAAACAGAGGGGTTGTATCAGTCCAGATGGCCATTAAGGCTCCTCTGTTGTAGGGATCGGGTGCCATGGTTGGGATGATGGCCACAAACATGTGACACCCAGAAATGTTCAGGTAGAATGGGGTTCTCAAAATCGGGCCAACCCAGCTCCACTTGGCAAGTTTCTGTGCAGCCTGTGAGCTAGCCTTGGCCTTGCCTCTGAGCCTGGGCCCTGTGCTTGTCCTCAGATCGCTGTAAGCATAGAGGAGATGGCGGGTGGGGTGGGGGTGGGGGGCTTCCCTGCTGAGGATGCAGCCAGGTCACAGGTGTGGTGGGCAGAATCGTCAGACAAGGCTACCCGGTGGGAAATGGCTCTTGGGCCAGGATGTAGGGTGCACAGGAGCAGGGAGGTGAGGCCAGAGCACATGGTGAAGGGCCTTGACTGACACACTAAGGAATCTGGACTCTGTGTTCCTAGTGGGCAGCCAGTGTCTTCCTGATGGCGGGAAGTGTTGTTTCTTCAAGCCTGTCCAGCATGGGGCCTGCTGGGACAGGGACCTTTGTTTTCGGAGTTTGTAGATGGGCAGAGCAAGCCCCCTCAGCGAGGTGGCCTGGGGCCCTAGGGACACCGTGTGGCCAGGGTTAGGTTCTCCCTTCCCTTGATGCTTGTTGGCAAACTAGGCAAACAGGGTTCAGGATAGCCAGCATTTCACTGCCCACCTACTTGGCAGAGAGGATTTGGCAGAACAGGTGACTGAAGACAAGCTCATGCAGGAAGGTGTGCATGGAGACAGGGCTCCTGGGTGTCTGTGCACCTCGTCTGGGCTCACCTCCACCCTCACCTGGGCTCACCTGGGCAGTCAGGCGGGCACAAGCAGCACCACTGACTTAAACAGAAAATACAGCCGTCCACCTCCGAGTCATCACTCTGAGTCACCTGCTCGGGGAGGCCCAATCTGACCGCCATGTTTAAAATGGCATCCTCCACCCCCCCGGACATTGACGCTCCCCCCACCTTATTCTCTGTCTTCGCACAGCACTTGTTACCTTCTATGTGGGATTTGCTCACTTATTTCATGTTTGTTGTTTGTTTCCATGAGGCAGTGGTTTTTGTCTGTTTTGTTCATTCCAAGTACCAGGCATGGTGCCTGGCCCATGGCTACCCAGTGTAATAAATGTTGAATGAGTGAATGACGGTAATACTGGCAAGTGTTTACTGAGTGTGGACTTTGTGCCAACACTTGGCTAAGCCCCTTAACACGTATTACCCAATGTAATCTTCACAAAGTGAAGTGAGGTCGTATTTTTATACCCATTTTGCAGATGAGGAAACAGGCTCAGTGATTTTTTTCCCAAGGTCACCCAGCTCGTAGATGGTGCAGCCAGGATGAGAATCCAGGAGTGGGCGGGGATAGAGAGCTCACAGGAAGGACAGAGAGGGCTGGACCGCAGGGTCACCCTGTCCTGCATTCTCTTCTGTAGCTGGGGTGACCGGGTGGCCATCCCAGACATGAATCTGATGTGGGGACAGGGCAGGAGACAGAAGTTGGGGGCCAATCAGAGACACTGCCTTCTGAGGGAAAGAGGGACAGGGAGGTTCCTGGCAAAGCTGTGGATCTGCGTTCTTTCCAGTGGTGGTGTGTAGGTGGGATTTTAAGGAGAGAGGGGCAGAAAGCAGTCAGCGTGGGCCCCTGACGCTGGAGGGCTGGGCTGGGTCTCTGAGTGGGCGCTGGCGGTGGGCCTGGTTCAGCAGGGACCTGTGGGGAGCAGGAGGGCTCTGGTTACGGACCGGCAGTGGGAGGCCAGAGAAGGAACGAGAAGGGGGCGCCTGGGAAGGCCCCCGGCTCTTGCCTGGAGCTCTCTGGGGAGTGTATGGAGTGGAACAGGGAGGCCTGGGAGCCGGACATATGGTGCCGGCCATCCAGGGGCTCGGGGGGGCCAGAGCAGGCCTGCGGTATCTGTCAGGGCCTCGACCTCACTGCCCGTTGCAGAATCCACACAGGCGACAGACCCTACAAGTGCCCACATCCTGGCTGCGAAAAGGCTTTCACTCAGCTCTCCAACCTCCAGGTGAGTGCCCAGCCGCCCCTTGCCTGCGGGCACACAGCTGCCTGCCCCCTGCAAGGGGAGCCCAAGCCGGGGTGGGGCCGGGGGAGCCCTGCCTGGGCCCTGACCCCTGCGGTACTCCCCACAGTCTCACCAGCGCCAGCACAACAAGGACAAGCCCTACAAGTGTCCCAACTGCTACCGGGCCTACTCAGACTCCGCGTCCCTGCAGATCCACCTCTCGGCCCACGCCATCAAGCACGCCAAGGCCTACTGCTGCAGCATGTGCGGGCGGGCCTACACCTCGGTGAGTGCCTGGGGGCCTTGGTGGGGGGGGCCTCTTCCTCTCCCGTGGCCTCCACCATCTTGGTTCTCTCCACTTTCCAGACAAGGAAACTGAAGCCCAGAGAGGGGAAGTGACTCCCCAAGATCACGCTGAGTGGCAGGGCCAGGGCTTCAGCTCCCCAGCTCTGTTTCTGGCTGCCCTGGCCGAGCCCCCAGCTTCCTGGTGGCAGTGGTGGGAGGCCAGGCACCCTGCTCTCCAGAGCCAGGGAAGGGGAAGGGCCTTCTCCCCCGCCCCTTCCTGGGCAAGCTGCAACCCCCGTCTTGGCCACAAGAGGGCACAGTGGCTCGGCCCAGATCACCCTCATCTCTGGAAAGGCCGGAACAGTACCAGAAAGGTCATCTCCTCCAGCCCCCCGTCCGTGGGTGGGCATCTCCCTAAGCAGGGGCCTTTCAGCACCCGGAAGAGGGAGGCTGGGCAAGTCACCTGAGTGTGTGCGTCTCCAGCTAATCAAATACTCCGGTTAATAGACCCCCATGTAAATCCAGACAGAGATCACTGAGCCTCAGTTTCCTCATCTGTAAAATAGACGAGGTAACAGTTCTTAACTCACAGGGCTGTTGGCCGGCAGAGCCAGCGCCTAATAAACATCCGCTAACACAGTGACTTATTCCCTCAGTGTTTACCGAACCCTTGGGCCAGGCCCTTGGGAGTCAGGATGAACCAAACAGACATATTCTTTGCTCCCAGGGAGGTTGGCCTCTAGTGCTGGAGACAGATATTAAACAAGTAACCACACAAATAAGTATGGAATGACAAATTATGGTAATTGCTGAAAGCAGGGTTTCTCAACCTGGGTGCATATTAACATTTGGGCAGGGTACCTTTGTGCTGGGGGGGGGCGTTTTGTGCATCCTAAGAGGTCAGATACATCCTTGGCCTCTGCGCATTCGCCACCCCTTCCCAAGCCATGACAACCCAGAATGCCTCCAGATGTTGGCAAATGTCCTGGGGCAGGGGGTGAAGTCGCCTCTGACCCAGAAGCATGGTCTGGAGGAAACATAGGTTGATAAAGCAGCAAGGAGGGTGGAACAGATTTGGGAAAGGGACATTGGTCTGGGTAGGTCGGGGGAGGGGGTAACATTTCAGTGAAGCCTGAAGGGTAAGGAGGGTAAGACCCTTCAAAGCAGGGGGAGACCCTGAGATGGAACAAGCATGGCGAGTTCCAGGAACTGAAAGATTGGCCACACGGGGCATTGGGGCCTTGTTAGGGAGTTTGGATATTTGCCAGGTAGAATGGGAAGCTGTTGGGGGGAGGGGACTGGGAGGGTAGTTTAAAAAGGTCACTGACTGGAGGGGGCACATGTGGGGTGGTCAGCAGTATGGCTGGTGTTAGCCTCAAGTTCTGCGCACCCACCTCCTCACACCTGCTCCCAGGGGAGGGGCCACTGGCGTTCATGGCCGAGGTTCTAGATGGAGTCTCTCTGAACTCTGGGGGCATGGGGGTGTCCCCGCTCACCTGGCCTGCACCCCCACCCTGAACTGGGCCTGACTGGACCCTCTAGAACAAGAATAATTACCTTTATTTTAAATTTATTTTTGTTTTTAATTAAAGTGTAGTTGGCATGCTGTTTTTTTAAGTAGGCTTCATGCCCAGTGTGGGGCTTGAACTCACGACCCCGAGATCAAGAGTCCCATGCTTTACTGACTGGGCTAGTCAGATGCCCTGACATACCTTTTTTTATGTTTATGTTTATTTATTTATTTTTGAGAGAGAGAGTACATGTGAGAGAGCACACGTGCAGTCGAGTGGGGGAAGAGCCGAGAGGGAGAAAGACAGAGAGAAACAGAGAGAGAGAGAGAGAAACAGAGAGAGAGAGAGAAAGAATCCTTAGCAGGCTCCATGCTGTCAGCACAGAGCCTGACTCGGGGCTCAAATTCATGAGATCACGTCCTGAGCCGAGATCAAGAGTTGGATGCTTAACCACCTGAGCCACCCAGGTGCCCCAGTGACATACCTTTTTAGAACAAAGCATTTAAATGGAGTGAATTTTAAACTACTTTAATACATAAAAGAAACATTTTAGAATAGTGAACCTCCATGTTCCCATTAGCCCTCAGAACCATCAGCCAATCTTGCCTATTTTTTGTCCCTCTAATGCCCCTACAGACATTACGTTGTTTCAGCTGAAAATTTTCAGTCTCTGAACATCAGAACTCCTCTTTTTGAACATATCCACAGTATGTTACGATCCCCTTAACTCCTTGATATCATCAGATACCCAGTCAGCTTTCCCATTTTCTGTCTTCTAAAGGCCAGCATTTTATTTACTTAAAATTAAAAAAATCTTTTTAATGTTTATTTTTGAGACAGACAGACAGACAGTGTGAGTGAGGGAGGGGCAGAGAGAGAGGGAGAAACGACCCAAAGCAGGCTCCAGGCTCTGAGCTGTTAGCACAGAGCCCGACTCAGGTCTCGAGCTCAGGAACCTCGAGATCATGACCTGAGCCAAAGTTGGACGCTTAACTGACTAAGACACTCAGGCGCCCCTATGTACTTAACAATTTGATTTTGTAATCAGGATCCAAATCAGATCCCTACATTGCACTGTGTCAGTATATCTTTTAATCTGTTGATCCCCACCCTGTGTTCCCGCCCCCACCTGGGTCGTGTTTTTCCTTGCAGTGTACTCACTGAAGAAGAGTTTCCTAGCTCGGATGCTGCCGAGTGCTCCCCTCTGGTGGTGTTTGATAGCCCGTTGCCACCACATTTGAGGACTTCCTCTCTCTGATTGATTCTGAGCAAAGTGATGTTTGAGACTGGGGGCCTCTGTCCTGTGGGGCGAGTGGGGGCTCCCCAGGTGCTCCACCTGGGTGTGGGGGCCTCTGGGCCTGCAGGGGAGCCCATGGGTCACCTCACCCACCCAGTTGTGGGTGCCTCAGGTCAGACTCAGCAGAGCTGTGGGGGCAGCCAAGGGACGAGCCGAGCATGCCCAGTGTATGCTTCCCCAAGGCACCAGTCCTATCAGGTCCGGCTTCTTCCCAAGGGAGGATTGAGTGGGGGGTGGGTTTGCAGCGGCCGGGGCTCCCTCCACCCCCTGGGTCCCAGTGTAGAGCCTGGGGGAGGAATAGGCCCCTCAACCCTTACTGCGTGCTGGGAGCTCTGTCCCCCAGAGCAACCCTTTGAGGTGGTTCCTTCAAGAGGAGGAAGCGGGCGCGGACATAGGAGATGACATGTATGTCACCGGCTATGTGGTGGCAGAAGCCAGCTCAGGCCAGGGCCTCCTGCTTCTCCCTCGCAGGAGCACCAGCCAGATGGGGGCAGCTGTGCTCGGTCCCCCAGGCAGGCCCTCGGGAAGTCCAGGTGGGCACTTCTGAGGAAGAGCCTGGTGCGTACCAGCTCTGCAGCTAGCACCCTGGGGGCTCACAGCCTGGTAGAAGGGCCAGCACCCACCCACGGCGGCAGTGCTGCACCGTCACTGGAACTAATGCCCACTGCCCATCTGATGCCCTAGAGCCGGGGCTGCTCCCCACCCGCTGGCCCACCTGCCACGGAGCCCTCCGGTGGCCACTTCTGGGAACTGCAGCCTCCCCTGCATCTCTTGCCCAGTGGTTGGTTCTGTGTTCTAAATCTCACCCTTGCCTGCAGGAGACCTACCTGATGAAGCACATGTCCAAACACACGGTGGTGGAGCACCTGGTGAGCCACCACTCACCCCAGAGGACGGAGTCCCCCGGCATCCCGGTGCGAATTTCCCTCATCTGAGCCGACCCAAGGCGCCGCCCCACCCTGCCCACTGGCAGACACAGACCCAGGCAGCACCAGGCCCCAGCTTCCTCCAGGGGCCCTCCAGGAACAGCCGAGCTCTCTCATAACCTTCCTGACCTTCCAGAAAGCCTGGGCTGCAGAAGCCCTGCCCGGTCCAGCTCCGGGGGCGGCCAGGCCAACTGCAAGATTCTGGACTGTTTTGGTGGCATCCAAAGACGATCTCAGAGCACTTTGAACCTCTCTGTTGGGTTTCTTTTTGTTCCCCACCCTCCACTTGCTTCACTGTTTTTGTTTTTAAGTTTGTTTTGGAAATAACAAAAAAAGATATTTATTGGCCAAGAAGTTGGTGCTGCTAAGACCGAGAAATTAAAAGAATCGGACAGATGGACACAGAGAACCAGAGGGCGGCGTGGGACCTTCTCTTGCAACAGCCTCAGGTCTTGAGGGAAGGCTCAGGCCTGGGTTTCTGGACTGCAAAGGGGACCCCCCCAGGTGGGAGGGGACAGGAAGCATCTGGAGTGAGCCACTCACCCCTAGGTGCCCAGCTCCAACCTCTCGAGCTACACCCTGGGCATTACTGAGCTGAGGGATGCAGCAGCTCCCGGGGCTGCCCAGGCTTCAGGAGACAGAACAAGAGAGGGGCTGGGAGATCCACAGGACCAAAGGGTGCAGCGTTGGGCTGGGCTGGGCACAGGCCCAGGGAAATGGGGTGAGGGTGGGCTGGGTAAGACCTGGCCCTCCACTGCCCTGAAGACCACCCCAGTCTACCTCGGTGCTGGCCAGGAAACCTATTGGCTACCTCTCCCACCATCCCAGACTGTGGGCAGGGGGGATGGGGAGGGAGTGGGCCTGGGCTTAGGACCCCCCCCTCCAGAATTTCCTCCAGATGGGGCAGTGCCCAGGGAGGGGTTATTTGTCTTCCCTGTCATGGAGGGGGGGAATCCCCAGTCCAGGCCCTAGGCCCCTCAGCAGGGAAGGGATCCTCCGGGAAGAGGGTCCCAGGAGCAGACCCTGCCCCCAGCCCCCACAGACACACCCCAATCTGAAAGCCATGCGTGTCCATGTATATAGGAACTATGTACAGAGCCCGGAGAAGCCCCCTTCACCCCCCCCGGGGAAAAAAAAAACTAGACAGAAACTCATCTATATATTCTGTATCTGGAGTTCCGTTTTGAATATTAACTGTGTTATTTTTATACACTTTTTAAGCCTTAACTCGCCATTGATTTACCAGTTTAACGTTTCCTGGGTTTCCCATGGGGTTCTCTGCCCCAACCCCCACCCCTTTGTTTGACTTGCGTCGTCTGATTCTCAGCATTGTAGCTTTTTGTCCGCATGTTACTACCCTGTAAATACGCTGTTATACATACTGTTAACACCCCATTTGCTTTTTTCTGTGGGACCTCCAGGCCACCATATTTAGAACTAGTTACCTTATTAAAAAAGAGAAAACAGTCTGTTGGCTTCTCAGTCTGCATCTTGGTGGCAGGGAGGTGAGGGCAGGTGCCCCTCAATGCTTCAGGAAACAAGTTTGCATTATATTTAAAAAAAGGGGTGGGGAGCAAAATAAAAATCAAATGTGGGGGAAGACACTAAATGGGGCAAGAAACACAGGCATCCCAAACCCTCTGCTCTTTGTATTTCTCTGTTGTGAAGAATAAACTGTACCTGCACCTGGGTGGCGGCGGTGTGTGGCGTGCTCTGTGCGAGGGCGGGGCTGGGGGGCACCTTTCCATTGCTCCTCTCCCCTCCCCCGCCCCCCAGACTTGGGGAAGAAGGGAAATGGCCCCTTACTGTGGGCTGGCCTCACCCCAGCTGCTGAGCTTGGTGTTTGTCACCCCATAGCTCCCTGTGAAGGAGGCAGCAAACCAAGAGGGTTTTTTTGTTTTTTCTTTGCTGAGGATCATGCTGTAATTCAGTGGCAGGAACACAAATTTCACCCAGGTTTGTCTCATTCTGAATGAAGCCTTTTTGGATGTATGGGGTCCACCAGTGGGGTTCACAGCCCCTGCCCCCAGGTGGGGGGCGGCCACATCCCAGGACCCTATCTTTGGGGCCCATTGCGAGCGCCCTGACTGGTAAACAATTCCAGCGATTTAGGGAACCAAGAAGTCCCCTTCGCATCCACTTTCCCCATGTGGGTCAGTGCTTTGATTGTGTAGGAGGGAAATGCAGGAATTAATTACCCCAAAGTTTATCGAGGCAGGTCCTCTGCTTGGCATCCTGAGAGACAGAAGTGACTCCACCAAGAGGAGCCTTCAGGAATTCGCTCTGGGCCCTCCCAGGCCTTATGTGTCAAGACGTGGCTGCAAGTGTAGAAGTCCAGTCCAAACAAGGATTTATTGGCTTACATAACAGGACAGGGCAGGAGTCAGGCCAGCTTCAGGGCTCACTGGTGTGTCTCCAGCTCTCCACTTTGCTTTGTTCTAAGAGTCGGTTTCATCCTCCGGCTCCTGTGGGGTCAGCAGCCCCAGCAAATATCTGGGTCTTGCTGGTTGGGACTGGGGTAGGTCCCATCTCTGAACCAATCACCGTGACCAGAATGTCTGTACTTGATTGGCTTAGACCTAGAGCCCAAGCTCTAAGCCTGGAGCATCAGGTGAAACCCTCTTCTGTAGTACATCTCCCCAAAAGAAAACCAGACCTGTTAATTAACATCTGGAGGGGTAAATGGATGTGGAGCAGCCAGGAACACATTTTGGGTAACCTCACAGGCCTCATGGCGTTCTCTGAAATTGACCTCCCACAGCCCACTGTGCTGTGAAGGGGAGGGCTCTGGCAGCCATGTTTGTATCCCATGACCCGATCCCAGCCACAACTGAGTGGCCAGCAGTGGACACCTGACTCAGCCGCTGGAGCCTTAGAGCAGTGATACCAATGGTGGCAGTGGTATGCATTGGCTGTCCTGGTTCATGGGAGTGGATTGTGCACACCTCTAGCCAACTCCATATTCAGTGAATGTGGTGTTGAATTGGCCATGGTGGGATTTATACAACAGAAACTGGCAAAGGCTACAAATCCGGGCATTCTTTTTCCTGGAAGAGCCAGTTGCCAAACATTTACCAGCACACCACTGGCTGAGTCTCCAATCAGAGTTTCCAGTCCATGAATTAGGAATAGGTCCAGTTCAGGAGCCTGGAAGACCCTGTGGCCCAGGGGTTGGGATGTGTGTTGGGCCAGACACGAGCAGGGCAGAGGCAGACAGAAGCAGAGACGGACAGAGAAGACCTGGATAGAGCCTGCGTTGGACTCAGTTCCTGACTGGATCTCCATCTTCCCGGCAGATTTAATTTCCTGCTTGTTCTCACATCAGTCAAGTTAAGTTGCCAGTGGCGTGACATCGGGCAAATCATTTAACCTCTCTGTGCCTGATTTTCTCATATGTAAAATGGGGGAAATAATAGCAACCAATTTACAGGGTGGATGAGGATTAAATGAATCAATAGATGTCCAATGCTTCGAACTTTGCCCGGTGTTTACTAAGTACCAGTAAATGTAATTATTGTTATTGTTATTATTTGACATGGCCCTGATGGGCCTAAATCCCTTATGATCAGTGAACCCTGGCTAGACAGCTGCTGGTGTTTGGGAATTTCTGGGGGTGACATCTGAGCTGGCCCGGAGGGTGAGGCAGCAGGGGCAGGTGAAGATTTTGCATGCAGACGTGACACTGGGAGGACTGGCAGCTTTTCACCTGCTCGCCCGGAAGCCCTCAGGAGCCTCCACTGCCTCGGAGGGGCCCGGCATGGGTGCTGAGGACAGTGTCACACTGACACTGATGGAAGTGGCTGCGGAAGGGGCTTATTCCCCCTTGTTATTCCTGCTTGTGCCCTAAGTCCCTCTAATGCCCCCACCCCCACCGTGGGCCCTCTGGGTAAGACAAAGGAGGGAGACACTCCCAAGAAGTCGTCTGTTCATTACCGCAGCTTCCCCGACTCTTCCCGGGCCTCAGGAAGGTCTCCACCCACAGCGTGAAACTGTCCCAGTCCAGCACCTGGAAACCCCTGACTGAGCCATCATTTCCTCTTTAAGACAGGAAACGGCTGGTCTTTTCGCAAAGCCTTTGCACTCCATGAACTTGGTGGAGAAGGGGCAGGCAAGGAGGGGGAGAAGGCAAGTTATGTTTTCTGCAGCGTCGCGACAACCCCCACAAGGAGGGTGATGGGCACCCCCGCTTGACAAATACGAGAGAACAGAGACTCGGCAAGGTGAGGAACTTGTCCACAGTCACACGCAGAGTTAGAAGAGAAGCAGCTCTTACTGGCTCTCTCAAGACCAGGGGTTGTGAAGGCGGGCGTGGGTGGCCCTAGGTGAATGCTGCAGGGTAAGATAGAGGACAGTTTCCCACCAGAGGAAGGGATGTGCCAGCTCAGGGTCATCAAGCAATAACCCATTCTTAGGCACACCTGACCTGTTCTTATCTCTAAACCAGAGTCCCAAAGGCCTTCTGCATTTTGCTAATCCAGTTTGGGTGGGAGGCACTGGGGAGCTCCGAACTGTGCTTGAGAGGGGAGAGACCTATTTCACATCAGCAATAAGTGGAACGTGCTTGTAAAAATGATCAGATTGTAAAAACCATCAGGACTGATTTCCGCCGGAATTGCTGTCCTTCCTGGGAACAGTGGAGGCTCTTGAAAATGCAAGGTCTGTGAGAACGCTACAACCAGGATTCAGGAGACCTGGAGTGAGATCCCACCCTCCCAGGGCCTCAGTTTTCCCAACTGTCGGAGAACAGGTCAGGGGCTTCCAAGCTGCTGCCTTCCCTGACTCCTCCGCCCTGTAACCACCTTTCCTGCAGGGCCTGATGATTTCTTCACCTCCTGTTCAGAGCCTATGTTTCTCCCCACTGGGGGGTGAAAAATCTAGATAGCAGTCACAGGTAAGGAAACGTCTCTCCCAGTCTATGGGCCCCACATCAAGGAAATGGCCTTTTTGTGGACTTGGACTGTCCAGGAGAGAGGGCCATAAGGATACTTTTGGAGTAATTTTATTATAATATTGCTTAAATATGTACAAAGTTGCTGAGGGCGGGGGTGGGGGTGAAGGAAAGGCAAAGCCAAGGACTCAAATGCCACCATGTTTCTTCTGTGACAGCAGCTTTCTCCCGTTGACCCAGAAGCTACTCTCTGGAGAGTCAGTCCTGGCTCTCCAGCTGCCGCCCGGACAGACTGACTCACAGCTTCTCTGTGCCTTAGGCAGTTACGTTCCCCTTCTGGGCTTCAGTCTCCTTATCAAAAAGGGGGTGGGGGGCCGAAATGGCTCTGCCCGCAGGAGGCATCAGCCGAATCCGGTAAGGTCAGAGGTGAAGGGCGGCTTGCGAGGCGCTACTGTGCTCCGAGCTTCGTCGGTCGCTGTTGAACATGGGGGGCAGGGGCCTCTCCC
Source organism: Cryptoprocta ferox (assembly GCA_028646485.1). Classification (NCBI taxonomy): domain Eukaryota; kingdom Metazoa; phylum Chordata; class Mammalia; order Carnivora; family Eupleridae; genus Cryptoprocta; species Cryptoprocta ferox. Next base: position 77,454,678 of record CM053570.1, on the reverse strand, counting down.
TCCTGTAGAACAGCTAGCTCCCCAAAGCCCAGGGCCTCCTCTTCCCACCGCTGCGATCCCGCGGCCGGGAACCCGGCGGAGCGGGCGGGGCTGTTTCCGTCCAGGCTCTCGCTGCCCTCCGGGGCGCCCCCAACGGCTTCAGGGGCCCCCCCTTCCCGGGCCGGCGGGGCGGGGTGTCTAGTCGCGCAGCAGGGCGTACTCCTTGGGCGCCCAGAGCAGGCGCGGCCGGCGGATCTCGGCCCTCGAGCCGATGTCGGGGCTCCAGCAAAACTCGGGCGACAGCACCTTGGCGGGCTTGTGCAGCCAGAAGAACTTGTTGAGGTGGCTTTCGTCGTGCCAGCGCGCCTCCAGGCCGCGCTCGCGGTCCCACCGCAGGCCCCGCGCGCAGTGCCCCGTCAGGCGGCGCAGCGCCGCCACGCTGCCTCCGAACACGGCCGCGTGGTAGTAGAAGTCGCCCTCGCCCGGCGCCAGAGCGGCGGCCGAGCGCGCGTCGCGCTCGTAGGGCAGCAGCCACCGCGGCCAATGGTAGTGCCAGGAGTGCAGCTGCGCCACCGACTCGGCCAGCGCCTCGGGCCCGAAGGCGCCGCGGAAGTACTGGTCCACGTCCATGCAGAACACGAAGCGCGCCTCGCGGCCCAGCCGCCCGCCCAGCGCCTCGTGCAGCGTGCGCATGCGCTGCATGGACACGTCCTGCCAGCGCCGCTCGCGGGCCACGCGCTCCACGCGCAGCCGGCGGCCCGGGGCCAGCGCCACGCGGGGCACGGCGTGCGGGCGCTCGGTGAACACGTAGTACACCACGTGCTGGCCCACCATGAAGTGCCGCTCGGCAGTCTCCAGGAAGCGCGCCAGGTACTTCTCCAGGTACCTGCCGGGCAGGGCGGGGCGGGGCGGGTCAGCCCGAGCGCCGCCGGAGCGCCGCGCCCTCCCCGGCGGCGTTCGGGCCCCCTGCACCCGTGCAGCCGCGGGCTCCGGGGCTCCACGCCCCTCCAGCCGCAGCAGTTTTCTGGGCGGGCACAGGGGGTTGCAGATCGCCCGCCTTCGCAGCCCTGAGGGGCCCTGGGTTCCCTGCCTTGAACGTGGGCTCCTGCTTACTGCCGGCCTGCATCAGCAGGGTCCCGCGGCAGAGGGGCTGTGCTGTGCTGGCCCTTGGACGACTGGCGGCGTTAGCCTGTGCCTCGTTAGGGCTCTGAGCCTTCGAAGCTTAAAGTTTACGAAGTCCTAGACCCCTGATGCCGCAGCGACGTGAGGAAGCCCAGCTAGCCGCGCAGAAGGCGTTGTGGAGGCAGGTGCTCCACCGGTGTTCAGCACTCGGCCGTCCCCGGGGAGGTCCAGACACGGGGAGCGGCGGGGAGCCCTTCCTGCGGAGCCCTGTGGGAGCGCCTGCCCACAGAATCTTGAGCGGAATTAACAGCTATTGGTTTCATCACTGGGTTTGTGGCAGTTCCTTACATACATGGTCAGGACAGTCTCTGGGTAGGGGCCTGTGCTGGGGTCCAGCGAGGAGGGAAAGGGAAAGGGTGGTCCCGCCTGCTGCCCCGGAGTCTGGGACAAGAGGTACTGTCTTTGCCTCCCTCTTCACTTTGGAATCCTGTGGTGGGGAGAACCCGGTGCCCCACCCCTGTGACACAGGCACACCCCTTCTGTTCCCTGCCTGGACAGGCCCGCTCCCCTCCCCAGGCCTTACCTGCCTACAGCAAAGACAGTCAGACCAATGGTGAGGTTCTGCTGTAGAGCCTCTTGCTGGGCCACAGCTGGGTCGAAGGTGCCATCCCAAAGAATGGGCGCCCCCCAGGAAGTACAGGTCGGGACTTCAGGCCGGGCCCTGGCCAGGACAGGGGTAGAGAAAGAGGTCCATTCATCCACTCCTTTGGTGCACATTCACTGCCACCTCCCCAGTGCTGTGCCCTAGGGACCCACAAATGGGTCCCACCCAGCCCCCGCCCCTAGAAGTCCCTAGCCTAGATCCAACACAGAGGATTGGGAGATGTGTGACCTGATGGGGTCACTGGGAGGCGTACCTGGCCCTGCCAGGGGGAGGGATGTGTGGAGGGCAGGGACCTGGAGGCAGAGCTCTCTATGTGGGTGTTAGCTCCTTACCAGGGATGCAAGAGACCTGTGAAGTTGTCCCTCAGCAGGGCCATTCTGGCGGAAGGGCAGACACCTATGGGGATGAGGGCTTCCAGATGCCTGTGGGGTGGGGGCAGCAGTGAGAGGCATGCCCGCCAGCGCAGGGGCCTTCTCTCTTTGCTCTTTACGAGGAGGGGGGAGCCCCTAAGGACAAGTGTGCCGCCAAGATAGCCATCACCCACCATCCCTCAAGGAGGCACTTAGAAGGACCCCAACCCTGCTCGTTCCCACCAGGGCTGGGGGAAGGGAGTTGTACCTGACTACAGGGAGCCCATACAGGTACAGCCCTAAGAGGCCAAGTGCAAATAGGATCAGCAGCCAGAAGAGTCTCTTCCAGGTCCTGGGTGGTGGGGAGGGGCATTAGCAACTCATTTACATACACACATAACACATGAGAAATTACTTATGTAATTTTAATGTTTCCTGTTATTTATTTATTTTTGAATACAAATATATTACAGTCACATGGTACAGGTAGGTATTCAGAGGTACAAAAGAGCATATATAGTGCCAAGTCTTTCCTGGTCCCAGGCACCCAGGGGCTCTGCACGGAGGCCAGCCAGTACTACTGTTTTCCTGTGCCTCCTTCCAGAAGGGATCTGTATATCTGTGCATATACAGGCAAACATAAATATGGTAACAAATCCTCCCTCCTCCCCTCCCCCTGATCAATGGTAGCACAGTCGATACGCTGCTCTGCATCTTGCATTTTCCACTGCCTCCACTGACCATTATCTTTGCGTTTATTCGCTCTTAATACTTGAAGTGGTTGCCCGCCCTCTTCCCCAACTGCCCAATATGCCATTAATTGGAGAAAGCATCATTTACCTGACCAAGCCCCTTTTGAGGAACATTTGGATACATAATCCTTTGCTTTTCCCAGCAGTGCAACAGGGCATGACCTTGGGCAGGTTTGGGGGATGATAACATTAGAGGTTGGGGTGCTTAGCCTGGATAGGGGGTAGGGGGTAGGACTGGCCTTGGACAGGAGAAGAGACTGGGAGGGGATGCAAGGAAGTTCGTGGCTTGGTGACTGGGAGCTGAGAGCTGTCTGACACTTACTTAGAGATGAGTTGAGGGGCTGCGTGGCGGGTGGGCTGTGGTCAGGGACCACATGTCTACAGTGGCTCTGGCCCCCAGGTGGGGTACACACAGCAGAGCTCAGCAGCCCCATTCCTGCTCGGAGGAGGTGGACTTTGGCATGTGTCCATGGTTGGGGGTCATCCACGAAGGGCCCCCAAAATCAGGATCCTCTGGGGGGTCTCATCCAGTGTCCCCCGCCCCTCCTGTGTGCCCATGTCTCCTGAGAGGCTAGAACCACCTGGTGAGGAGCGTGGACACTGGGGCCAAACCCCCAGGTTCGAATCCCAGTCCACCACTTACAAGCTAGCTGGGAGAGGGGGCCTTGTAGTGGTGTGTGTGCCTGTATCCACCCGTGCACCTTCTTAGCACAGGGTACTTCCTTCTGTTCAGTCGGCCAAGCCAGAAACCTGGCTGCACCCCAGCCCCTCCCTCTCCTTCGCTCCCCATCTGCTGTCAGTCCCCAGGGTGCATTGACTTCGCCTCCTGGATGTCCCCCTGCCACCACCACCAGCCCCTGCGGTGCCCCCGGCCCCCACAGCAATCCTGCCTGCACATCCCTCACCAGGACCATTGAAGCATCAACTTCCCTTGCTTCCAGCCCCTTCCTACACAGCCCCCCAAAGTCATCTTGTAAAATGCCCACCTGCCCCTCGCAGTGTCCACATCACATGACCAATCATCCACGAAGAAATACATTTAGAAGGCAAATATATGGGCAAGTGTTCACCCTCTCTAGTAACCGAAGACATACAAATTAGAACAGGGTGGCATGTTTTACCTATAAAATGAGCTTTAAAAACAAAAACTAGCCATGCTTCAAGTATACAGTGAGACAGGCACTCTTGTAGTTGCTAGATTACTAGTGAAGATTACTAGATCTTTTTGGAAAGCTACTTAGCTATGGGGATTGAAGCTTTCATTGTTCCTACCCTTTAATCCAGTCACCTCAACTTCTGGGAGTCTATTCAAAGATCGTCTTCAGGATGGAAAAAGTTTATGCATCCAAGATGTTCACTAGTTTCTGCTTATGCATGCATTCACCCTCTGTTTATCGGGCACAAGCTCAGAATCACGCACTTGCTAGGTCAAGGATTCGGAGGTGAGCGACACACAGACCTTATCTTCAGGGAATGGAATCAGGAAGATGTGGGTGGTTGGGAACAGAGGGGATGAGTCAGATGACAGACCTCAAACAGATGAACGGAACACAGCACAGTGAAGGCTGTAATCAGTATAAATACAAGATGCTAGGAGGGCAAATTGGAGAGTGGCAACTGAGCCTTGACAGATGGGGAGGAAGTTGGGAAGGCTTCCTGGAGGAGGTGGCCTCTAATGATTAGAAGTTACCCAGGCAAAGAAGGCAGCAGAGCGGGGAGGGAGGTCTATGAGAAGAAAACAACAATGTACAGAAGTGAGAGGAGAGAGAAAACGTGGGATGTGCACGGCACTGCGGGTCACTCTGCAGGGTGGAGTGCAGGTGGGGAGCGGGGAGAGGTGAGGTTGGAGGTAAGCCAGGGCTAGATCACCCCACCCGCATTCCAGGGTAAGGTGTTTGGGCCTCCTCTCAAGGACCATAGGGAGCCCTGAAGGATACTTCCTCTAGGGAATGACCCGGTCAGGTTTTTATTTGAAAAAAAAAAAAAAAAAAAAAAAAAAAGTACCCCAGCCGAACTGTTGAGCCTGGACCCTGGGGGGTGAGGGAGCATGGCTGGAGGCAGGAAGGCAGTTCCAGGCTACTGCCAGCCCTCGTGGCCCAGGGCATCGGTGGTGGGGTGGGGAGGAGTAAGTAGAGGTGCAGTGGTGGAGGCAGGGGCGTGGGTTGATTATATACGATTACAGTCCTTCACTACCGCATGTAAGATGCCAGCAGTGTTATTCACCGGCTCCATTAAGAGGTCTGACACCAAACACCTCCCCTAGGTGATGTTCATCATCCTCATACGCTTCTCCATTGTAATGGCGCCGCCTTCCCTGATTTGGATCAAAGTCCACCAGTTCTGCCTGGTCCGTTTCTTCAGTCTCTTCATCAGTGTGGCTGGAAGGAGGGAGGAGGGCGGTAACTGGAGGGGGCTGAGAGGCTGCGATTGGTGGAGGAGTGTGTTTGCTTTATATGAGGGGCACTAGGGCTTGGTTGGATCCTGACTCGAAGCCCCCGGAGAAGGCATTGTGCAGGCGGCTGAAAAGACCCTGACGGCCAGCCCACCGACTAAGTAACCTTTTTCTGCCGACTCTGTGGTCCCGTGGGAAAATGCTTACGCAGAAACCTTAAATGACAAAAGCAGGTCCTAAAATCAAGGGGCCGGATGATTATTTTTATTTATTTATTTTTAAATTTTTGAAAATATTTGTTTATTTTTGAGAGAGGGAGTGTAAGCGGAGGAGGGGCAGAGAGAGGGAGACACAGAATCCGAAGCAGGCTCCGGCCCCGAGCTGTCAGCACAGAAGCCCATGTGGGGCTTGAACTCATGGACTGTGAGATCATGACCTGAGCCAAATTTGGCTGCTTAACCGACTGAGCCACCCAGGCGCCCCTGAGCAGTAGGATTATAATTTAGCAGGAATTAAAACATGCACCAGAAAATAAGACTAAAAAGGAAAACTTAAGTAGCTATGCAATAAGTTATAGTAGGGCTTTTTTTTCCCTTTATTTTTTTCCTCCCAATTGTTTGTAATGTGCTTATATTGCTTTTTTAATGAAGCGAAAATACACAGTAGCAATTTAGAAAAATAAACCAAACCAAACAAGTTTTAAGCCTCCCTACTGCCTGCAAGATCAAGTCTGTACCTCGCAGGCCTGTCCAAGAAGGGCTTCAGAATCTGGCTCCTTCGCTATCACGTTCGAAGTGCTCTCACCTGACCTGGCTTTCCCACCTCTGGAAATGGAGACTCACAGTGGATAGACCCAGGATGGTCTTATAGCTTTGTCTGAAGGAGCGAAGAGACATCTCAGCCACCCCAGGGATGATCAGCAGCAAGTTGGATTAATGAATTATGCACACCCATACCACGGAAAGCAACGGGACCCCTGAAAAGGATGAGGTGGATTTCTGTGTACTCTCTGGAAAAGAGGTCCCGATGTGTGAAGTGGAAAAGGAAATAACAAGACTCTATACAGAGGCTCATCTCACTTCTGTGAGGGGAAAGCCCCTACACCAATGTGCCCACACATTTACAGACATGCATATCTTTGGTCTTTCATAAACATGTAGGGAAAGATCTAGAACAGCATTATCCAATAGAAGTACAATATGAGAGGCACCTGGGTTCAACTCTTGATTTCAGCTCAGGTCGTGATCTCATGGTTTGTGAGTTTGAGCCCCGCATCCGGCTGTGCTAGCATTCGCAGAGCCTGCTTGGGATTCCCTCTCTCTTTACCTCTCTCTCTGCCCCTCCTTTGCTCGCACATGCTCTCTCTCTCTTTCCCTCTCAAAATAAATATAAACATTAAAAAAAGTAAAAAAACAAAACAAAGAAGTACAATATGAGCCGCCAAAAAAATTAAAATTTTCTAGTAGCCACATAAAAAAATTGTGAAAACAGCTGAAATTAATTTTAATAATATTTTAATTTAACCCAGTATGTCCAAAATATCCTTTCAACATATAATCCATGTGAAAATTGTGGAGATATTTTACATTCTTGTTTTATCCTAAGTCTAAATACTAACCCCAGCGTATACTTTAGATTTATAGTACATGTCAGTTGGAATTAGCCACATTTCAAGTGCTTGGTAGCCACCTAGGGCTGGTGGCTAGTAAACGGCATGGATTCTGAGGGAGATGCACCACTTATTGAGGAGCTGAGATTAGAGGGAAGAGGGGATTTCTACTGGATATACTTCTCTCAAGTTCCACTGTACAATGAGCAGGTGTTACTTTTGTTATTGTTAAAGGAACAACAGGCCCCAAACGGAGTCACTCATACTAAGGCCTTTGTCGGCAAACTCAGCCTAACTGCAGTTTCACCTTCTCCCAGAAATGTACCTGGAACCAGTCAGTCTGGAATTACCTGGTCAGCACTAGTGAGATTATCTGCCTGATGGGCCCCCCACTCTCCCCCCCAAAAAAGTGACCTTTCCTGAAGCAGTCCACTCTTTGTTAGACACTGCCTTCCCTCCAACCCCCTCTGCCTGGAACAGCCTTCTGCCTGGAATAGCCCCCTCAGAGCTCCTTTCTATCTGCTGAGTTACTGCAGCCCGACTCATGAACTGTTACATCATGCCAATTAGATCTTCAAATTTACTCCATTGAATTTTGTTTTTTTAACAGATTTGGTGGCGGTGATGGGATCAAAGGAGACTTCTGGTGGCGTTGGGGACAATGAGAAACACAGGCGCGGTACCCATGAACCCTTTGTGTTCTCTTTCTCGCCGTTTCTGAGGGTTAAGGTCCTCTTGGTTCCGAGCTCAGTCTTTGCATCAGGCTCCTGATCTAATTGGCTTTCCAGTCTGGGGCTGGTCAGCTTGAGCCAACAGACAGTCCCATCCAGAACCCAAGCCCCTACCTAGTCCTTGGCTTAGTCTGAAATACCCCCATTTGCTTAGGAACCGCAGACCTTTGGTTCTGTCCCCAGATTCCACATTGGGAACTGCCGGTGGCAGCTCTAGTCCCCCATCTGTTTGGACTTAGCTCTTTGGGGTCTGTGATTCAGCCTTTCCCCTCAGCCCCCAGTTCCACAGTGGGAGTTGCTGGGAGGCGCACACAGGCCCTTTATCGGCCAGTCCACAGGTTACTGCTGGTGTCCACCGTCCCATTTCTTTCATCACTGTTGGTTTCTGTTATGTCCATCAGGGAAAGTCTATTGCTGATGGGACTCTCAGAAGCCAAAAGGCTGCAAAAATTGGTGGGCGTGGGTCAAACATTTAAAAACTGTTAGAGCACTTGCCACCTAACCCAAAACTCATGTGTTAGGTTAGGTTAAGATTCACACTAGGTCACCTGCCAACCTCAAGAAAACCTCCATACAACAAGGTACACCGTAAAGCATGACATAATTCCCAATCTTCACCACATCCTTTTTAAGTATTAGTTTGGTTCTGAGAGACCCAAAAGCTTAGCTGAAAAAGAATAACTACTACTACTACTAGGATTCTTAAATTACAAGAGTTGAGGGGCACCTGGGTGGCTCCGTCGGTTAAGTGTCCTACTTCGGCTCAGGTCATGATCTCACGGCTTGTGAGTTCAAGCCCCCTGTTGGGCTCTGTGCTGACAGCTCAGAGCCTGGAGCCTGCTTCAGATTCTGTGTCTCCCTCTCTCTCTGCCCCTCCCTCACTTGTTCACACTCTCTCTCTCTCAAAAAATAAATAACGTTTTAAAAATTTGATTAAATTACAAGAATTGAGCACGCCATCTTCCAGTATGCTGACTTATTCTGTCTAAAACGGCAGTCCTGAAAGCTATAGATACCAACAAAATGGCAAAATCTTACTAAACCGACCTAGAACTACAACTGCCATTATGGAGAAGATTCCATTTATTTATTTATTTGTTTATTTTTAAAAATTTCTTTATTTTTAGAGAGAGCACATGAGAGCAGTGGGGAGAGGGACAGAGGGAGAGAGAGAATCTCAAGCAAGCGCCATGCTCAGTGCAGAGCCTGACACAGGGCTTGATCCCACCACCCTGGGATCATGACTTGAGCTAAAATCAAAAGCCAGACGCTCAACTGACTGAGCCACCCAGGTGCCTTGGAGAACATTCCATTTAGACAAGATCACTTATTTAAGAAATGCACTTAAAAGCAAGGGTTCCCAAGGGTGTCTGGGTGGCTTAGTTGGTTAAACGTCCGACTTCGGCTCAGGTCATGATTTCCCAGTCCATGGGTTCGAGCCCCGTGTTGGGCTGACAGCTCAGAGCCTGGAGCCTGCTTCGGATTCTGTGTCTCCCTGTCTCTCTGCCCCTTCCCTACTCACGTACTGTCTGTCTGTCTCTCTCTTTCAAAAATAAATAAACATTGAACAAAATTAAAAAATAAATTTAAAACTAATTTTAAAAACTGGCTAAATTCTGGTAGATACTGGAGTTACACTCTCTATTTTTTAAAGTTTATTTAGAGATTATATTTGGTAAGCGGAGATAATTGTAGAGAGAAAAATTATATTTGAACCTTTGTAGATACTAGATTCTAACCCTGTTTATTGTCTTTGAGTCTTTGTTAAATGCCTGTAAACTGGACTAGATCCTGAATTCTTCTCGTTTCCTTAAATATCTGGCTACATCGCTCCAAACAAATGCTTTGAAGTTTCTCCTGCCCTTCTGACTGGGAGTCACTAAGGACAAAGTATGCCCTGAGTCTCCCTGGAAGGGACCCTACCAGGTCCACCCCACTACCCAGATGGCAACCAATTTCAGGGACTTGAACCTTGGGTACACATCTCACAGCTAAAGAAGGCTCCACCTGACATCTGGTCCTGTGCAGATGCTGGAGACTTCCAAATCAAATTGACGAGGAAGAGAAGTAGCTGACGGACAGCCATGTCGACTGCTTCCACCCAAGGCACCAAATGGAGACTTCCTACTTTAACGATAAAACCCTTTGTTCTTTTCTTTCTTTCCTTTATGCTGGCATTGGCCTGGAAAGAGAACACCATCATCTGTATCTCCCAGGCCATTGCTAAAGGGAGGTAACTTTTCAGACTGCTGGATTTCAAAAACTCTGGTCTGTCCATGACGGTGAACTCCATTCACAGAGCCACCCTGGCAGGAATGGTTTCTGCTCCCACAGGGTCTATGTCTGGGGCCGTGTTCATTTTCCTTTGGGCCTATGAATACTTAGGTGGTTGGTGCATAACCAGGCAATGACTCTTACCTAAAGGTTATCTGACTGTGCCCCTAACTGTTCACCAACAAACTGAGACACCCTGTGGGTCAACACCCCTAAATTTACACCGTCAAGTTAGAAAGGACCTACCAGGATGCTTTTGTGATTCAGGATTTGCTTCCTTAGGCAGGTGCCTAACTCCCTGGTTGGGCGTGAAAACAAATGAGGCTGTGATCAGCACACTCTCCTTAACTCTTCAGAGTATGGTGAAATCCAGTGCTCGAGCAATGGCGGCACGATGAAGATCCTTAGACTCCCTGGCCAAGGTGGCTTTGATAATAGGACAGCCCTTGATTAACTTGGGGCCGAGCAAGGTGTCTGTGCTGCGGTCAACACCGCCTTCTGCACCTGGATCAACACTCCTGGGGAAGTTGAAACTCCGTTACATAAGGAGGCTGAGCAAGCCACTTGGCTTAAAAAGGTGACTCCTTCAGTGGGGTCTTTGTTTGACTTACTCGGTTTTGACTGGTTTGGGTCTTGGGGATCGTGGCTCCTGGGTGCGCTGTAGACATGGAGAGGTATCCTGCTTATAATAATCATAGGGGTAACCCCGGGGCACGTACTCTCTCCAGAACTTTAAATGCATGGTCGAAGCCTCTGACCACTGAGCAAATGACCTCCCTGAGACTGGCACATCAGAAAGAGGGATGAAGAGAACGACCAACTTAAAAAATGTAAACCTGAGGTCATGGCCTGTGAATACAAACAGAGAGGACCAGCAAAAACTGGGAGAACTTGGATTGACAGCTGGGAGAGAGGCATTTCCTATTTTGATCATGTTTCTCAATTAAACTGAGTCTGATCAAAAGGGGGCTGGTGGTGGTGGAATTGTTAAAAAAGAAACAACGGGGCCCCAAATGGAGTCACTCAACACAAAGCCTCTTGTCAACAAACCAAGGCTTAGTGCTTGATGTGATTGCAGTTTTCACCTTCTCCCGGGAATGTAACTTTTAACCACTCAGTCTGGAATTACCTGGTCAGCACTAGTGAGATTATCTGCCTGATAGACCCCCCCCACCTTCCCCCAAAGGAAAGTGACTTTACCTGAGACAGACCACTTTTTAAAAAATTAATTATTTATTTTGAGAGAGAGAGAGAGAGAGAGAGAGAGAGAGCATGAGGGCACAGAAGCAACAGAGGGGCAGAGAAAGAATCTCTATGCTGTCAGCACAGAGCCCCATGTGGGGGGGCTTGAAGTCACGAACCATGAGAACAGGACCTGAGCCGAAATCAAGAGTTGGACGTTCAACCAACTGAGCCATCCAGGCACCCTGAAACAGTCCACTTTTTGCTAGAAGCTTCCTTTCCTCTGTCCCCTTCTCCCTACAAAAGCCTTCCATTTTGTACAGCCCCTCAGAGCTCCTATCTGCTGAGATGCTGCCTGGTTCATGATCATTAAATAAACCCAATTAGAGCTTCAAATTTACTCAGGCGAATTTTGTTTTTTTAATGTTGTCCAACAGAGGAAAATGTCTGTTTCTTCACACTCCTCTCTTATCCTGCTTCCCCTTAAGTTCTAGTTGCCCTCTGGGGTGTTTTCTAACACCAACAACCAATTCAGTTCTCCAGCGTCAAGTGAGTGTCCAACAATTTGGTTCATAGAATTCTATACTATCTACATGGAGTTAGTGCCAGATCCCACAGGTCAAGGGCGCAGTCCCATGAGACGGCTCCCTCTTCAGATGCCAGTCGCAAATCCTGGCAGATGCCACCCCTACTTCTGGCTGATTGACCATAACTTAGGGGTTCCCACAACCCCCTCCTCGTGTTCTACAAGTTGCTCACATAACAGCTCACGTAACTCAGGGAGGCACTTTACTTACCTTTACTGGTTTATTCATAAAGGGTACAGATGAACACCCAGATCACATGCTCCATAGGGTGAGGTCAGGAGTTTCTAGCCCCACGGAGTTGGACTGGGCTATCCTCCAGGCATATGGATGCATTCATTCACCAACCCAGAAACTTTCTAAACATTGTTGTTCAAGAGTCTTTCTAATGGGTCTTCAGCCCTACCTTCCCTCCCAGGAGGTTGGGGGTGGGGCTGAAAGTTCCAAGTCTATAGTCACTAGGGCTTTCAGGTGATTAGCCCCATCCTGAGACAATATAGGAGCCTATCATAAGTCACCTCTTGACTTATTATGAATAACAGACATCCTTGTCACTCAGGTTTTTAGGAGTTCTATGCCAGGAGCACAGGAAAAACACCAAAAGTCTTATTACACCACACCGTTGATCAAGTTCCATCCTGAAACTGGGGTGGGGCCGAATCACTGCCCGGATTCTCTGGGACTGTTCTGGGCATCATGGGTACAGTGACAGAGGACAACCAGGGGCACTGGTGCCACCTGGTCTCTCTACTTGGATGTCTCCCAAGCGTCTCAAACTTAAGTCAAAAAGGAACTCTTGATTTTCCTCAGAAACCTGCTCCCCACCCACGTCTCCTCCTTCCCGGTAAATGCAATCACGACGTCCATGTATTCTCTGACTGGTCCCAGGTTACCCAAGTGGGGCCACTTCCTCGCTCCTCATAGCCCAACGTCACCAAATTCTCTTGCTTCTGCCTCCCTACCAGAGCCCCAGGCTCTTCCTCTCCACCCCCACTTCTTCCCATCTGGATTTCGGTAACTGTCTACTAACTTGCCCCTTCTCGATCCCACGAAGTTCCTTAAACTTGCCATGACTTTGTGTCTTCCCCACCTCTGTGTCTTTGCCCACATTGCTGTTTTTCTATCAACCACCACCAAGCTTCAGAAAATTAATCTATACCCAGCCTCCTCCCTGTGATGCCTTCCTCGACCTCCGCCTCCAACACCTGCCGCCACGTGCACCTCTGCACCTGTGCAAACCTCTACTCAAGCCCTGGCCAAACTCTATACCTCTACCCTGCCAGGCGGCTGTTTTATGAGACTTTGTATTCTTGGTGCCAAACTTGAGAGCCTGCCTCATAGTTGGTGGTATTCATGATTATTTGTTCAGTAAATAAATGAAGCAATGAATAGGTTCCTTGTCTTCATTCTCTTTCCCAAACTGTGACTCCTTTCTCGAGACTCTGCTTCATCGTTCAGTCTGTACTCTACGAATATCTTCAGACCTTTACCGAGGCAGACACTCTGCCTGCCGAGTGTTTTATGTCCCCGTCTCACCGAGGTCTGGCCACAGTCCCTTGAAGGAGATGCCATGATTATCTCCACCTTATAAATATACCGAGGCTCAGAAACATGAAATCAGTTGCTCAAGGTCACAGAGCGGGTTAAGTGGTGGAGCTTAGGTTTGAACTGAGGTCTGTCTGATTCTCAAGCCAGAATGCGGCATTTGGGGCACCTTATGACCTGGCCCCAGCTCAACCTTGATGCTCCACTCCCAGTGGTCTCTGGCTCTGTTAATATTCCCCCAAGGCACCTCACGTTCCCCCCGACACCCTCCCCACACCCCTGCGCCCGCCCTGTCAATTCTCTCCTGCAGCAAGCTTTTTCTCCCCTTGCACACACCAGCACCACCAAGCTTAGGGAGGGCAGGCTGCAGCTGGCTCCCAGAAGCAATACTATCCCCAGAGGGACACTCTCGGAAACACCACCTGTCCACACTGCAGGTGCAAGAAAAGGCTAGAGTGGACCACTCCCGGCCTTCACCATCTTGACCCTTTTAGCCAGCCCCCTCCCAACCTTGGTAGGGCAAGCTGATGCGTATCTTGGGCATTGGGCCTCAGCCAAGGCAGCCAGGCAGAGCTGGCCCCAAGTGGGCCGGGTGAAGGCCAGGTGGGTGGCTGCCAGCTCCTGCCACCTCCTCCCATGCCCCAGCTGGGGAGCACGAGTCCACAGGGGCCCCTGTCTGACCCATTCTTACACATGGCTTGCTCAGATATTTTCAAAGGCACCCCCTCCACCCCACCTCCACCTGCGGAAGGTGGTCCTCAAGCCCATCCCGAGCTCTGCCCCCTCCGACCTTCTTGCTTTCAAGAAGGGGCTAAAGATCAAGCATTAGTCCTGAAGTGGGAAGAAGTTTCAATTCTGGACGGTCAGTCCCAGTGGGACTAGAGAGAGCTCTCGGCTATGGCGGGGGTAGGGGGTGGGGTGCAGCACTAGGTCTTTCTCTCGCTCACCAAGGGGGCTCAGAGTTCAGGGAAGTCAGGGGAGTAACTCCGCTCTCCCCCAGGATCCACAAGGTCTCCCAGGATGCAGTCTGTCCCCACCCAGCTTGGCCCCATGGACCGTCTCTACCCCTTGAGTGATGTCCCCTTTCAGAGTCTCCCTCGCCCAGGATCTCCATGGCTCAGCCTTTGTGCCTCCTCCTTGACTGTTCTGGCCTTCCCCCACACACTGGCAGTGTCCCCAACTCACCCGAGTCTCTCCTTGAGAACCATGTCGAGAAGCTGTGAGGAGAGCCTGCCAGGTAGAACTCTCCAGCTCGGAGCCAGGGAAGAAATGACCAGTTCCTGGTGACTGGGACAAAGCACCCCTAGGCCATCAGTCAGAAACCACACCCACAGAAACCAGCAGGGATGAACTGCCCTGAGGGGTACTCCCTTGGGGGCTGTGCCTGCTGGAGCAAGCTGGCCCCAGATAGGGTGGGGGCTGGGAACCCCCTTGGGGCCAATCACCTGGGAGAAGGTGGATCTGAGTCAAGCCAGCTCTGGTTGGCCAGAGGCTCTGAGCTATTTTGTAATGACTTCTCTTACCTGCCCATGGGTTCCTGTGCCTCTCTCTTCCTGAGACCTCTCCCAGGGAAAATCCTCTCCACGCAAAGGTGTTTGCTGCCCAGGGAAAATCCTGTTCCGCACAGAGCTTCTGCCAGATCTCAAGGGCACTGGTCACCTGATTGTGACCTTGGACAACTCACAATAAAATGGGGTACATACACCATTCACCCAGCACAGTGTAAGAGCCACATGAGATAGGGAGATGGAACAGTTTTGGAAAGTTTACACTGGGCAGGGTTTTCTAAAAGTGCAGGTTGCGAGTTCTTAGAAATCAGTTTTGTGGATCATGGATCATGACCAAGATTTAAATGTATAAACAGGAAGAGAACTGAAAAGAAAATATCAGAATGTATTGCACATAAAGGTATGTATTGTTTTATGAAATTTTTATTTCAGAGATCTATAAGTACGTATATGAAAGTGGGAAACCTTTTTTTAAACCGTGGCTCATGATCAAAAAAGGTCTTCAAAATGCTGAGTAAAGTGTAAACAACAGGAACAAAGACAGGTTTTCCTGCTATCTGAAAGAAGGGTGTTCTTTATGAAAACTCCCCTCAGCAGAAAAGACATAAAAGCGAAGTTTTAATTGAATTGAATCACTGCTTTATACGGAAAGCTTTTGTCAGCGTTCCCAGATCCAAGGAGTAGCCCAAGGTGGGCTTTTCCACTGACCTGAGGACACGGCTTGCTAACGAACACACGAAATAAACGGACACAAAGCACAGATGCTGCCAGAGCTGTGGGGGCGGAGATGCCACGTGGTCTGCGGTCCCGGAAGGAGCTCGGGTCCCCAGAAGGGGCCCGGTCCGGGTCCTGGAAGGAGCACGGTCTCCGGAAGCACTGCGTGAGCTTCCATGCCAGCTTGCCGCAATGCAAAGACTATTTTCACTTTTTGCCTTTTTTCTTAAAAGCTGAAACCCCCTTGGGATTTGTTTTTGTTAGTGGAAACAGGTACTGACTGCCGCAGGTCTTTTGTAAAAGTGGCCTACCGTGAGCTTTTGCAAAGAGGGTGCTCCCTATGTATTTTAAGAAGCACCCTTCAGGGGCGCCTGGGTGGCTCAGTCGGTTAAGCCTCCTACTTCGGCTCAGGTCATGATCTCACCGTTCATGGGTTCGAGTCCTGGGTCTGGCTCTGTGCTGACAGCTCAGAGCCTGGAGCCTGCTTGGGATTCTGTGTCTCCCTCTCTCCCTGCCCCTCCCCCACTCAAGCTCGCGCGCGCGCTTTCTCTCTCTCTCTCATAAATAAATAAATGTTAAAAAAACAAAAAAGCACCGTTCCAACTTACAACAGGTGGGACCTATCACGCGAACAAAAGCAATAGCACCAGTATTTGCATATGTCAGTCGGTGTCCTCGAATTCCCCACAGCCCCTCTTAGAGGAGTTTCCGTACCCTCCTCCTTCACCGCACATGTAGGAACAGGCTCAGGAGAAGCCTGGCTTTCCCGTCCCCTCACCCCGAAGGGAAAACGGGGGTCCGGGGCGAAGGGACTTGTCCGGATCCGCCCCGGGCCCCAGCGAGCTGCCTGCTGGGCCTGCGTTCCGCCGCCGTTCCCTCCTACTTTCCCCTGAGTTCTGCCTCCCTGGCCCCTGGCCCAGCAGCCCCTCCAGTCCCGGCCCTCTCCCTAATCAAAACTCATCAGTCGGCTTCTCCTCCTCCTCCAGGTAGTAGTTACAATTTAACAGGCTTTCCAGAGAGGCGGTGTCAAACTGCTAGAAGTTATTATGCCTGATCTTCTTGAGCCCCACCCTTGGAGGGTGATTTAGGGCGCTGGAGCCCAGGCCCCAAACCCACATTTTAAACAAGCCTAAACACGGCCTTAAGAAAAAACCCAGGACGGGAAGGAGCAGGAGGCCAGGTTGCCTCCCTCTTCCCTTCCCCAGGGCCAGGTGCAAGGAGTTTATGGGAGTTTCGGCTCCACTGGGGCAGCGCAGGGGCTGCTTGGTCACCACGAGGCTGGGTTCAGGCAGGCACAGGGCCGTACTCGCGCTGTCGGCTGCACACATCGGGGCCACCCCAGCGAGCTCAGCTCGAGCCCCACCATCTGCATCCCCCCCACGCCTTTGCGTGCCTTCCTCCTGGAATGCCCATTTTTCTTCATTCAAGGCTTAGGTGTCACTTCCACGAGGACAAAGCCTCTGCTAACTAGCTATTCCAACATCCAAAAAATGCTCAGAAACTGCCGATCGAACCAAAGCCATCCCAAGGGCTATCCGGGACACCGAGCCACCGAGCAGCAGCAACTGAGGGTGTGTGTGCCTGGGGATGGAAGAAATCTGGGCTCTGCCCCAGGCGTTCCAGGTGATTCCTGGCCCAACAGCATCGCCTCTCCCCTGCGGGAAGGGGGTAGGGGGGTCAGAGCTGAGGGGCTCTGGACCCTCCCACTCCAAGGGTCACCTGTGAAAGAGAAGCCGTTTCTGCTTCCTCCTGTGACATGGGGCTAAGGGCGCCCTTGGACCACGAGCGGGGCCCCAGCAAAGCGCGGAGGGCATGCTGTCCAGCTAAGGCTGCCCCTCCCCCGACGCAGGGAACCACCCGTCTCCTGGATGAAAAGGAGTGGAGAAAGGCACAGAAGAAACAGGTTTTACAGATTTATTTTTAAAAAACGAAAACAAAAGGTTAAAAAAGTCCTTCATTTCCAACCCTGCCTGGGGGGTGTGAGTGGGGAATAGAACAAGCTGAGGAAGGTGCCCACCCCGTCCCCAGGGAGAGCCCCGCTCTTCCCTCAGGAGCCTCCGAGG
This sequence comes from Cryptoprocta ferox, assembly GCA_028646485.1. NCBI lineage: Eukaryota > Metazoa > Chordata > Mammalia > Carnivora > Eupleridae > Cryptoprocta > Cryptoprocta ferox. The sequence goes on along the minus strand of CM053570.1, from coordinate 77,437,209 downwards.
ACAGGGCAAGTCAGAGGCAGGCCCTCGCCCTTCCTGCCCTGCCTCCTCCGCAGGTAGCTCAAACTGCTAGCAAGTTTGAGAGGCAAACAAGTGTGGGAGCTGGAGGCCCAAGGCTGCCTTCTTCACAGCAACCTCACCCCCCCCCCCCGGCTCTTCTCTGCCCTCAGACATTCTGTGGGCCCCCCGGGCAGGCGGGCAGGCCAGGAGGCCCGGCCAGGCCTACAGCAGCTCCCTTAATGCTGTTCGTGGCACAGCAGGGCAGTCGGGGGGACTTCACAGTGTGGGAAGGGCTTCGGAGACCGCGTGCCCACTCTGGAAAGGAGAGCCGCCTGACCTCGCCTCCCTGCACGGGGGCTGCCTTCTCTTCTACTCCCCATCCTGAGGCTGAGTGGAGTCCAGGACAAAGCACTAAGTGGCTGTTTGCTACAGAACACCTGGAGGTGCCAGAGGGTGGCTCTGGGCCCGTCTGTCAGTCCAGGCTCCTACACAGTCATCCAGTCACACACACAGCGTTAAGGCGTCTGCGCCAGCGGGCGTGGCCGAGCCGGGCCCAGCGTCTCTCGCTCCACCTGCGGAGGGTGAAGGGGGAGAGCCCCTGGCTGCTTCAGGAACGGGCTGGAGGGGGAGAAGCCGGCAACAGAAGAGTTAGCCAGGCCCGGAGAAAGAAGCGGGAGGAAGGCAGGCAAGGGCTTGCGAGGCCTCTATCCAGGCCTGACGGCTGCCCTTGGAAGTAACCCAACTCAGGTTGGGGAGCCCTGACCATATGCCCCCTGGAAAATGGGGGGACAGAAAGAGGGGAAGAGAGCGGGGCTAGAGTTTTGGGACTTTGGAGGAAGCCAGTGCTATCAATATTTACAAGCATAAAGCCCCATCTTCTGCGCCACCTACCTCTCTGCCCCTCCCACAGAAAGAAAGGCCCCTGAGAGCCATTGAGGGGGTGCCAAGCCCTCCTCACCAGCCACGCCCCACAGGGAGAGCCCTTCCCTCCGACTGGCCCCGGTTCTGGGCCCCTCAGGAACGTCCGCCTGGCTCCGCTCGGTCGGGCGGAGGAGCCCGGGCCAGACCCCTGGCTGCGCCAGCCGGCCCTAGGAGTCCTTGAGCATGCTGATGCGCGCGTAGATCTTCAGGGCCGGCCCCAGCTTGATGTTCATGGCGCTCATCAGATGGTCCTCCTTGAGCAGCAGCAGGGCTTGCCCGTCGATCTCCTGGGCACGGAACTCCTCTGCTATCTCCTGGCAGCCTGAGGGGGGACAGCGCCAAGGACAGCATCACTCAGAGCTCCCACGTTCCCGCTTGGCGGTCACTGCACTGGGATGTGCCATCTCATCTAACCCTCCCGGCCGTACCGCACCTTGAGGAAGGCCATCCTGCCCTCAGAGGCCACGGGACTTCCCCAGGGGTCCCCACCTCCTCATTTATGCGTGTCCTTGTGGGGCCCTCCCCTCAAAGGACTGGGGGGAGCCGGCAGAGCAACTCGGTGCTGCGGGAGTGACCTCGAGTGACTTCCGGGGCTGGGTCACCAAGGGCACAGCAGCTGCCACCTTGCTTTATTCTGGAGGAAGCCAGTGACTGTGTCATGGGGACCCTCCAGCAGCACTCAGAAGAGGCCCAGGGGGAGAGGAACTGAGGCCGCGTGAGTGGGGCACCTTGGAACCGGTCCTCCGGCTCCAAACCAGACACCCACACTCTGGCCGCCATCCTGACCGAGGCCTCGTAAGAGCACCCAAGCCAGCGCTTCGCAGCTGAGCCGCGTCCCTGACCCACAGAACCTGGGGTAACAGCCACTACGCTCTGGGGTAACAAATGCAGACTGTGGTTCCTGGAAGGGGGTTGCTGCCGTGGCTGGGAGGCAGCAGCGGGTGGGAGCTGGAAGGACTGTAGGAGAAAGTCAGTGAGGCGTCTCGGACACTCCGAGAGGCTCCGGGGAAGTCTGATGGCCTGTGAGGAAAGCGGGTGAGGCTTCGAGGAAAGTGTGGAAACTGTTCTTGGAAATTAGGAGAAACAGAGGAAATGTGGCGGCCCCGCCGCGGGTGTAACACGCTAAGTTTAATGTGCCTCATGAACTGAGCGATCTGAGGATGTTTCCAGCAGAAGGCTGGAGGCTTTGCCCGGTGTCTGACTGTGCACAGGAAGCTGAGGAGAGGCGAGGAAAAGACAAAACTGTGCCACGTCAAGGAGCCGGATTGGCTGGTTTGAAAATCCCTAGCCTCTCCGATAGCAAATGATGCTGAAACTCAGAAGTAGTCTCTGGGCAGAAATCAAAGCCGGGACGTGAGACACACGGTCTAGAAAGGGAATTGAGGGTGTGACCAATCTTTCACTAAGACCTTTAAAGCCTGAAGGTGCTTTAAGGAGGACGCTCTAAGGACGTTCTGGGCGTGCCTCCAGATCCTCGCCGTTCAACAGCAGAGCTTCTGGGATGTTAGGGGCACTGTCCCCCAGCTTCAGAAGAAGCCGGCCCAGAGGAAGGCTTACCTTGGAGCAGTTTTGGGTATGGGTTTTGTCTAATGGAGTGAACCCCAACAAGATACACAGGAAGCCCACAAAGGTTTTAAGAGAACCATACTCGCATAGACACTGCTCGAATCGTAAGGGTCAGAGATCACAGAAAATGAAGAGCGACACAACAGGCTGAGAAAACTACCCTGCTGATGCCCAGGCTGCCTTTCATGGGAAAGAAAGGATGACTCAGAGGATGGAACCCAGAAAGGGAAAGACAGTCACTGCTAGGCTCCGAGTCCTAATCAGGGAAAGGCCGACACGTACAAAGTGGGGCAAAGTGGTTGCCATGTCCTAAGGTCACCCAAGCATGAGTGTCCTGAAGAGGCCAGAACCGAGAGGAACTGAGGCCTGCTGTGGGCAGCCACACCCTCCTGGAGAATCAGGATGGCAGTGGGGCCCCTTGGAACAGGGTCCCACACTCTAGGGAAGCCGTGACCCACATCTCATCACAACCTTGTGAGAGGCCCTGGGGCAGAACTGCCCAGCCGAGCCACTCCCAAATTCCTTCCCCACAGTAACCGTGTGGGGACACATTCTGGGGGCGCGGCAACAGGGGACTAACACACTGAGCTAAGGGGCAGAGCCGGGATGCGAGCCCAGTCCCGTCTGACTGCAAGGCTGTGCTCTCAACTGTTATTTCCACCCCAGGCTCGGAGTCCCAGGTCTGCGGTGGCCCTCCGTACCTGGCGTGGCCAGCGGCTGGGGGAGACTGGTGGAAACAACAGCAGAGACGCTGTGGCATCCCACCGAGAGCATCCGTGAATAATGTGAAGTTTGGCTTTCAAGGTTTCATTTCTAAATTGTAGCCCTCAGCACCACGTGCACTCCCCACCGGGGCTACGTGCGGTCCCGGGTACACGGGAAACTCGCACGTCCACGTGGCTCTGCTCGCCAGCCTCCCTGGTGCCATCTCTCCAACCGGCCGAGGCCTGCCTGCCCGAGGTTTCCAGCTTACGCTGTCCTATGCTGGCTTTCTCCTTGACAGGTGGCCTACATTCCACTTGACTCCTCTCGAGCCCTGTCCCAGGAGAGACACAGGGTTGACTCACCGTCCCCTCTGCATTTCACACAGACAGCTCCCCGTGGTGGCAAACACACCTCATTACAGCTACATGACATCACTTTACAGTCGTGCCCTGTACTGGAAAGGAAGCTCTTCCAGGCGGGAATTGCACTGACTCATCTCTGCACTCCCGTTCCTGAACCTGAGTCATTAACTGAGTCATTTCCTGGTCGGGGGAGGTGAGGTCTCTCCCTCTCACCCATGTGTTGCTAATCCGGGCAGACAGGGACTTTCAGGGGCCTTACCTGGCAGGGAGCGGATGAACTCGTAGACATCTTCTACATTCCATTTGGTGGGCTCACTCGGTAGGAAGTGGTGTCCCATGCCCACCAGGTCCCGCATGTGCATGTCAGGGAGCTCTAGGTCCCGCTGGCCTTGTCGCCGGCGGGAGGTGGACGAACTGGCTGAGATGGGTGACAAGGGCTCCTCATAGCTTGAGTTATCCGAGCAGCGGCTGGAGTCTTCTTGGCTGTGTGTCAGCTGCAACGCGGCCGTAACCGAGAGGGGCACGGTGCCTGTGGGCTGGGGGCAGAGAGAACGGTTGGCTTCCAGATGGGGGAACAAAGCACCTCTAGCAGAGTGACGGGAGAAGGCAAGCAGTCTCCTCCTCCTACTTGGGTCTACACCTACATACCTCTGAATTCCTAGATCAAAGCATCTCGTGGGCTGTCCCCTCTCTGGTCCTCCCAGTACTGGCACGTGCACCACGTTGCATGGCGATGATCTGACTCTATGTCTATCGTTTCTTCTAGATGTGGGGTTTTAAACCCGGGCTCTATGGGTTTCGGGGGTGGTCTATGAAATAGCATGGAGATATCCTGGGCATGTGCAGCTGGATCACAGCTTTCATCAGATTCTTAAAGAGGTTTATGACCCAGGTGACAACAAGCAGCAAAAACACATCAGGTTGTGAAACGTCCACTAGGCTGTGGGCTGCTGCAGGGCGACTTAGAGCCTCAGTGCCTCACAGCGCCGCCGGCATCCGGTCGGGGCTACAAAGTATTTAACGAATGAATACCCATGTTCCTGGTAGAGGTTTTAAGAACTCAGTGCTCTGTGTTTGAGGTGGCACCGATGGGGTGCCTGGGTGGCTTAGTTAGTTAAGCGGCCGACTTCGGCTCAGGTCATGATCTTACAGTTTATGGGTTCGAGCCCCGCGTCGGGCTCTGTGTTGACAGCTCAGGGCCTAGAGCCTGTTTCAGATTCTGTGTCTTCCTCTCTGTCCCTCCCTCACTCATGTTCTTTCTCTTTCTCTCAAAAATAAACATTAAGAAAAAAAAAAGGAGGCAATGAGATGTGGGGGTAAAGGGTATAGGCTGCCTCCTAGCCCAGCCCCCTATGTGAGCCACGAGACAACTGGGACAGTTTGTCTCTTCACAGGGCCAGGCAGAGGAGACCCCACTTCCATGGCCCCAGAAGGATGGAAGCAAACTGGAAGGGGAGGGGTGAGGAAGGGGCAAGGGAAAGGACCTGCTAAGCACCCATGGGTCTAAATGCAGGGGCCCCTTAAGGGACTGGGAAGGCTGTGAGAGATGAGGACATGACAGAGTGTACTCAGTCAGCGGTGGAAAGGCACGTGGGGGTCCCGGGTCTGTTAAGAAGGGAAGCTGGCGGGGACCTGTCTGAAGGGAGCTTCAGGCTCTGCCGGCCTCTCACCTGCTTCTTGGTATCCTTGGTAAGTGGTGGCAGACTGGCTTTGCTGGCCCGGCGGCGGTTGTGGGTCGTGGCTCCTGCCTTCTGCAGCTTGCTCCGGTCCGAGTGGAAGAGCCCCACTCGTTTGGTGCACCCCACGTTGTACCTGCGGCAGTCAGGGAAGGAGGGAAGTCAGAGCAGTCACGGGGAGTACGGACCCCAGGCAGCAGGACAGCAGCCGGGCTCTCCAGCAATATTTGAGTCCGTCTATTCGCGCCGATCCTGGGTCCACCACGGACTGCTAAGCTGCGTGGCTCTGGGCAAGCGGCTTGGCCTCCGAGCCTCAGCTTCCTCACCTGGAGCTGGGGATGAGACGGCTCATTTCCCGAACACGGTCTGACAATTACACGGGCTAACGTGTGGAAAGTGCTCGACACGACAGCTCGGATCATGTGGAGAACTCACGGCCGACATATTCTACACTGGACACTACCTGTGGCAGGAGCCAGCGGCCCACAGTCCTGCTGGGAAGTACAGGCGCACCTCACAGACGCTGCGGGGTCCGTTCCGGAGCCGACTCGCAACAAAGTGGGTCAGGCGACTTTTTTGTTTGTTTCCCGGTGCATATAAAAGTAGGGTTTATGCTACACTGAAGTTTATTAAGTGTGCAATAGCATTACGTCTATAAAAACAACGTACGTGCCTTAATTTAAAAATACCTTACTGCTAAAAATTGCTAACCATCATCTGAGCTTTCAGTGAATCGTAATAACCTTTTTGCTAGTGGAGGGTCTCGCCTTGATGCGGACGGCTGCTCGCTGATCGGGGCGGTGGGTGCCGAAGGTTGGGGCAAGTCCCTAAAATAAGACAACGATGAAGTCTGCCCCGGCCACGGCCACTTCCTTTCACGGACGATTTCTCTGTCGCGTGCGATGCTGTTTGGGAGCATTTTTCCTACAGAACTGCTTTCAAAATTGGGAGTCAATCCTCTCAAACCCTGCTGCCAGTGCTGTATCAACCCAGTATGTACTATTCTAGATCCCTGGTTGTCATCGCAACGATCTTCAGAAGCCTCTTCACCAGGAGATTCCATCCACCACTTTCTTACTTCCTTTGCTCATCTAGAAACCACTCCCCACCCATTCAAGTTGTATCGGGAGACTGTAGCAACCCCGCCCCATCTTCAGGCTCCACTTCCCATTCTAGTTCTCCTGCTGTCTCCCCACATCTGCAGGAACTTCCTCCACTGCAGTCTTGAACCCCTCACAGCCATCCATGAGGGTGGGAGTTAACTTCTTCCAAACGCCTGTTAGTGTTGCTATTTTGACCTCTCCAATGCATCCCGAATATTCTTAACAGCATCTAGAATGATGAATCTTTTCCAGAAAAGTTTCTAATGGACTCTGCCCAGACCCACCATCCCGATCTATGGCAGCTAGAGCCTTACAAAATGCACTTTCTAAAAAGACCTGAAAGTCAAAATGACCCCTTGATCCATGGGCTACAGAACAGATGATACGTTGGCAGGTATGGAAATCTCACTGCCACCTCCATCAGAGCTTGTGGGTGACTGGGTGCACTCTCAGTGAGCGGTGACATTTTGTAATTTTTTTTTAATGTTTGTTTTGAGAGAGAGAGAGAGACAGACAGAGCGCAAGTGGGGGAGGGGCAGAGAGAGAGGCAGACACAGAATCCGAAGCAGGCTCCAGGCTCTGAGCTGGCAGTACAGAGCACGACATGTGGCTCGGACTCACTATGAGATCATGACCTGAACTGAAGTCAGATGCTTAACCGATTGAGCCACCCAGGTGCCCCGAACAGTAATATTTTGAAAGAAATCTTTTTTACTGAGCAGTTAAGTCTCAACAGTGGACTTATAAGCAGATGTGCTGTCATCCAGACTTTGTTGTACCACTGACAGAGCACAGGCAGAGTAGATTTAGCAGAATTCTTTTTTAAAAAAATTTTTTAAACGTTTATTCAGTTTTTGAGAGACAGAGCACTAGTGAGGGAGGGGCAGAGAGAGAGGGAGACACAGAACCCAGAGCAGGCTTCAGGCACTGAGCTGTCAGCACACAGCCCGACACGGGGCTCGAATCCATGAACCGTGAAATCATGACCTGAGCCGAAGTCGGATGCTTAACCGACTGAGCCACCCAGGTGCCCCATAGATTTAGCATAATTCTTAAGGGCCCTAGGATTTTCAGAATGGTCAGTGAGCACTGGCTTCAACTTCCAACAAGTCATCAGCTGCATTAGCCCCTAACAGCAGCCTGTCTTCTGAAGCTTTGAAGCCAAGCACAGACTTCTCTCTATGAGAGTCCTAGACGGCGTCGTCTTCTAATAACAGGCTGTTCTGTCTGCACTGAAAATCCATGGTTTAGCACAGCCACCTTCGTAAATTAGCGGGACCTTCTGGGTAACCTGCTGCAGCTCCTACATCAGCACTTGCTGTTTCACAATGCGTTTTTATGAAACAGAGATGGCTTCTTTCCTTAAATCTCATGAACCAACCTCAGCTGGCTTCAGATTCTTCTTCTGCAGCTTCCTCCCCTCTCTCAACCTTCACAGAACTGAAGAGAGTCAGGGCCTTGCTCTGGATTAGGCTTTGGCTCGAGGGAATGTTGGGGCTGGTCTGACCTTCTACATAGTCCGCTCAAACTTTCTCCTTATCCGCAGTAAGGCTGTTTTGCTTTCTTATCATTCGCATGTTCACTGGAGCAGCACTTTTATTTTCCTTCAAGAACTTTTCCTTTGCATTCACAACTTGGCTAACTGTTTGGAGCAAGAGGCCTATCTTCTGGCCATCTTGGCTTTCCACATGCCTTCCTCACTAAGCTTAATCATTTCTAGCTTTTGATTTGAAGTGAGAGACGTGGGACTCTTCCTTTCACTTGAACACTTAGAGGCCACAGTAGGGTTATTAACGGGCCCGATTTCAATATTGTTGTGTCTCGGGGAATAGGGAGGCCCGCAGAGAGAGACGGAAGAAGAGTCGGTTGGTGGAGCAGTCAGAACACACATGACATTTACTGATTAAGTTCACCATCTTATGTGGGAGCAGTTCACAGCCCCCCAAAACAATTATTTTAACATCAAAGAACACTGATAACAGATCACCATGATGCGATAATCATGAAGAAGAAAATATGGCGAGAATTACCAAAATGCGACACAGAGACAAGAAGTGAACAAACGCTGTTGGACAAACGGTGCCGACGGACTTGTCTAGCATGGAGTTGCCACACGCCTTCAGTCTGTAAAAAATGCAGCATCTGGGAAGCACAATAAAATGAGGCGTGCCTGGAGCTTGGCAAAGCTTCAAAAGGCACCCTGACTGCCTCCAGCACAGGGCTGCAGAGAGCCCTATTCCAGCTGGCATGCAGAGCCTCTCTCTGCCTAGGGATCGAGAGAGTTCTATTCTTTTGAGGGTTCAGGGCTCTGGGGTCAGTGCCCCTTCTGCCTTGGTATGAAGACCACATACGGCTTTTGAGCCAGATGGGTCTAACTCCCCAACTCTATGACACTCGGCACAATTACCCATCCTCTGTGCCTCAATTTCCTAGCGTGTGAGAAGGGGCAGCAGTAACGCCTGCCTCACAGTTATTCTGAAGATGACACAGTGCAGATGACTGCCTAGAGCAGCGCCTAGCACGCTGCAGGCTCGCAGTAAAGGACACTGCATCTGACTGGGATCACTGGTCTATGCTGGGCGAAGCTCGCAAAGAGAACATCCACGACGAGTACAGCGGCTTGGCGCGAAGCTTCTGGAGGAGGGCTTGCCCAGAGGGGGCAGTAGCTGCCGAAGGCAGGAAAAGAGGGGTGCAACAGGGCCCAGGAAGGACAGCTGAGCTGAAGCACTGCCTCCTTTCCTCAGACTCGGGGCTGCTCACTCGACCTCTGGGTTCTAGGACCTGGCGGGTTAGCGTCACGGTGCCACTTCCAGGCAGGTGGAGGAAGTAGGAACGCAGGTAAGCTACACCGAGGGCCTCCCAGGATGGATGATTGAACGCTGAAGGGAGGCAGGACATGAGGTGCGATCCTGAGGAGGGGGAGGTGCTGGCCCAGCGGCGGGGCCGAGGCCACTCACCTCTTTGCACACGCCATGGAACAGAAGCGCTTGGAACGCTTGAACTTGTAGGCAAAGTCCACCCGGCCACAGAGCTCACACTTGAGTTTGAGGGGCGTACCCTCCTCTTTGGATTCTGGAAAGTATGGAAACTAGAGTAAGGGTAAAGGTGAGCAACCCCCACGAGGCCTCCCTTCTCTGTTCTGCCTCTTTCTCATGTGCCCACAGCTGTGACATGCATTGGCAGTCTAGCTTGGAAAATGCCCATCTGCTCTTGCCACTGGTTTGGGAAGGGACATTTCCCCCACCCTGGCAAGTAGCAGTGGTGCTTGGTGATGACCCCCTGCGACACCTAACAGGTTTTCTGTCCAAGTGCTATGAGCCTGAGGCAAACACAGGTGGTGAAAAATCAGCACCCCTCTTTACGGCCCTGGAAGAGAGGGTGAGGCTCACAGGCAATACCCTGGGTGCCATCACGACTGATCTGGAATGATCCCACCCTCCCCTGCCCTGTCTAGTCGGCTGCTGCCCTGGGTCACAGAACCCAGGAGTCCTGTATCCCACGCAGCCCCCACCCAGGCAGAGGCTCCTGCTGCAAGTGCAATCCCTGCCCGGCCACCGTGGCACCTGAGGGCCGGCTCCCGAGGCAGCGAGGGAAGGGCACCCCTGCCTGCCCGCTCCCCCTCCTGCCAGCGACTCCCACAGGAAAAGCAACTCTTGAAATCCTCTGCAGGGCTGGAGTGGGGCTGGGGGAGAGGCGGGGGGACAAACGGTCCCCGAGGGCAGGGACTTTCCCCCTTACGTTTCCTAGAGGCAGGACCTGGGGGTGAATGGTTAGTAGACCGACCTGTCACCCGCTCCCTGGTCAGGGCTCCCCCACAGATACCGAGAGTGGAAGCGTGCGAGGCCTGCATCTACGGCCCTACTTCCCGCTCAGCTCAGCCAAGGCAGAAGGCCTGTTCAGGGGGCAAGAGGCCTACCTTGCAGATAGGGCTCCTCCATCTCAGAGTCAGTGGTGGTGGTATGATCCTGCTGTGGAAGTTTCTCAGGCAAGAACCCCTGTGCATACTTCTTCTTGAGATTCCCCACCAGCAGGGACGAGCGTCCCACCTAGAGGACAAGGTGACACGGAGGCCATGAGGGTTAGGCGGGAGATGCTTCCTTGCTATCCAGCCTCATCAAAATTACACAGATAAAGCATCGAGGCACAGACGCCAGCCTCTACATCACCATCCAAGTGTGCCCTGCTCGAGGCCCTATTCTGCAGTGCAGCTCATGAGGCAAGACGCCAATGGTCACCAAACTACAGGGATGGCTTCAGTCCAGGACCAAAGGACGGGTTAGGAGGTTAGGGAAACACCTACTCTTCCAGTGAGTGAGGGGCAGAGATGGAGGCGGAAATCAGGTTTCCCGCCGCCAGAGCAGCTGCTGGGACCCAGCGTTCCCGGCAGGAACACAGCAGAGGCCAAGCATGACACTAGAGGGACTCGGCAACCGTTTTTTTTTTCTTTTTTGGTTTCCTCCTTTCCTCCACCTTACCGCTGCTCTACCCAAGCCAAAGGCACAGGCAGCCATGGAGGAGAGCAGGAAGAAATGGACTCTGGGCCACAAAGCAAATGCCCTCTGTGGCTGCCAGGATCCTAGATGGGCTCATTCCCTCTCTCAGTCCTTCCTTGGTCGCCTCAGTGCAGGCAGCCTGGTGGCCAGATCCCTGGGGCGATGCCGTGGGGGTGCCATTCAACCTGCATCCACCCTGGCAGATCGGTTGGTTTCGTGTTCCTCTAGGAGGCCAAGGCGAAGACCTACTCTAATGAGGTAGGGGACGTGACAGGGCTGGAGCTACGCATAGCTAAGGTGCTCCAGGGAGATTTCTTGGCCACGGGCCTTGAGTAACCTTCGGAGGGAAAGAGGACAAGAACTTATTTGTCTTCCGGCATTTTAGAAGGCCAGTTCAGCCAGCTCAGTTAGTTAAGCTTAGAGTCTCCTGCTGGCCATTCAAACCCCTCATGGACCCAACGGATGAGCAAAAGGCAGATGACATCCCATGAAGATGGTATTCTTTAACAGCCAGGTAATCTCATCACAGGGGAGGCCGGTGTGCACCTGGCTCTGGGCTCCTCCTCCCAGTAGAACAGCACCACCTGTCCTCACCCAGGCACGCCTCGCAGAATCGGCTGTGGGTGCTCTGTTCTAATCGGTCATCTTCTTGATTCTTCTACATTTCCCTTCGGGCGTATGCTTTCACTGGAGACACCTGATTATGCCCTTTCTAAAGTACCCCTCACTCTCATTCACTCTTTTCCATCACCAGAAAAGAAGCTTCAGACTACAACCCTGTTCTCTTCTCTTCATCTCAGACACACCTTGAAAATTTTGTTCTGCAGTTTCATTTTGCTCTCTGATTGGCTGAAGTTTTTGCCATTCAGAGGTTCCAGCATTCAAAACTGAATGAGGTCTCATTTCCCCAAACCCATCGTCTTGCCCCAAACAACCCAATGTGAACTCCCTTCTAACTATGGGGGTCACACATCACCAGGCAGGGACGTGGCTGAGTCTATCTGTGGAAACTTCTAACCAAGGGACCTTGCCGATTATTCCTAATTACGGATCCCTTCTGGACCTTAGGAAGACACTCAATCCTAGAAAGAAATGGCTCTGACATCTTTTGGTGGGGGGAGGAAATTAGCAAGGAAAGAGCAAACTGTTTACATTTTTGGACATTTTACATGGAAATGTAAAATTATTCTAATACACATCCAAAATATACTTCAAAAAAACAAAAAAAACAAAAAGAGGGGAAAAGAAGTAGTCCGTACCGGGAAAGGCTCCGCCCCCTCCTGGATCACAAACCCTTCGATAACATGCGTCAGGATTTGGGGTTTCACAATGGCCTGTGGTGGTTTATTCTCACCATTCTGGGGGGCAGTGCCGGTGATGCTGGAGGCAGAATTTCCGTTCCCTGAGGTCATGCCGGGGCTGCTGAGGTCGGTCAGTGCATGAACAATGCCCTGCCCTGTCTCTGTACAGGGGAAGAGTAGGAAAACACAAGCAGGGGAGGTCAGAACTGGGTCCAGGCCAGCAGAAGGAAGAGCAGGGACTCAGCATGTGCCTGGCTTTTTCCATGGAGCCAAGTGACAATGCGAAGCCAGCAGTCCCCTCTGTCAATGACCTATTTAGAAGTGGTAGGTTCAATGGACACACCACCAAGTGTGACTGTAATCAGTTCTGCAACCAGGCAGCTAATCAGCTGGCAGTGTTTTTTAATTTCCCCACTGTGCTAAGAATAGTTCAACCAAGTTAAACAACAGATAATAATTCCCTTTGGGAGTTAGGACCTTGGTCAATATTGATCTGGACAAACAATGTAATCTTCAGTTCAAGGGAGAGAACGTATTTAAGGTGATATCTACAATCAGGATGAAAAGCTGCACGAGGTATATATAGGGCTTGGGGTGTGATGGGGTCTGGGGGAGAGAGGTTAAACCTTCTATGAAGTTCCATGGAAAAGGATTAGATTTTAAGCATCCTGTGAAAGGTCAAAGTACTAAACCCCAGAGATGAACACAAAGGCACATGAAGGTTGAGCCCCAAGTGAACACGGTCCTATCTGGAGGCTGGTTATCTGGGATCACACATTAAGATACACGCGCATTTAATTTCTCCCCAGAGGTGGCCGAGGCTGTGGGGCTCTACGCTGCTTCCGCTGGCCCTGCGCTCTCAATCAAGGCCCTTGCCCTGTTCTCAGCTCCACATCCAGTCTGGTCCTTAGCCAGCCAGAGTCCTCCCTCCTGAGGTCTCCTCTCCTATGGGCCTGCTGGCCTTCCTCTGAAGGACCTGACGGAGTGCTGTAAAAAGTGTGCCCAGGTGCTTACCCAGCACACACCCCAGGGGACCCTCCTCTTCTCCACTTCGCTGGCCCCTCTCCTGAGCTGCTCCATGATTTAGAGGTGCAAACCCTCATTACCTCCCTATTGCAGCCCCCTCCCTGCCCCATTCCCAGGCCCATTCCACACCAACTGTGTGAGGTGAGGTTGCCTGTAACCTGGAACTTCCTAAAAAAGAAAAAAGAGAAAGAGAAAGCCATTTCTTTATTACAAGCCTATTAATATGAAACATAACCTAGCATGTGTGTTACACGTTTGAAAAATGATTTCAGTACATTAGTAATTTTTGCACAAAACTTTGTATGTTGATGTTCTTATTTCATGTTAAGGGCTGAAAATCCCAGCATGGAACAGGAATTCAGGGTCTGATGATACGTATCATGAAGAAATAAAAATACATTTTAGAAAAGATTTATAAACGCTGGTTCATTTTCTTACTAGCAGATCTAATACTCGATAAACCAGGAAAATCTTTTTTGATTAAAAAGGATCGACTATGACACATGCCTTCACTAATCAGACCTCAGTAATTCAACTATAATAAATTTCAGAGCTGAGCAGGAGTCATCCAAAGAGAGAGGAATGATGAAATTTTTTAAAATTAATTTTTGTTTGAGACACAGTCACACCAGCAAGTTAGAAAATTCCCTTACGTGTTTATAGTCGTTTGAAAAAAAAGTTTTTAACAGCTTTGACTTTACTGTAGAGATGGAAATTTTCCCCTTTGGAATTCGTCTCTCTAAACTATGAAGGTGTTTGGGAACTACATCAAAAAAACCTTTTCTTAACTGTTCGTGAATAACTAGGAGGACCGGGGCTATCAAATCAAATCAATCAAATTAAATTTCTCTGCTTTTAAATGTTAAATATTTAAGCCTGCATTTACATAATTACATTTTCTCTTTTATTTAATATTTAAAAATTTTTAATGTTTGTTTTAAATTTATTTTTGAGAGACAGAGAGAGACAGGGCTAGCAGGGGAGGGTCAGAGAGAGAGGGAGACATAGACTCCGAAGACAGGCTCCAGGCTCTGAACTAGCTGTCAGCACAGAGCCCAACGTGGGGCTCGAACCCACGAACTGTGAGATCATTACCTGAGCCGAAGCCGGACACTCAACCGACTGAGCCACCCAGGCGCCCCTTTTATTTAATATTTTAAACAGGCAAGGAAAACATGTATTTTACTTAAACTGATGAATAAAAGCTGTTAAAATATAGAGCTGACTATACAAGTTAACATTTTATTTTTAGATGGTGGCGATTTCCATCTAATTAGAGCCTAGTAAAATATTTCCTGACTTCTCTAATGAACTACAGATTACAGAATCACAAGATTAGAAAGTCTGGTTCATTCCCTTACCAATGCTTAAACCTTCTCTGTAATACTCCCACCCAGTGGTTTGGGGGCATTTGTCTGAACAGCTCTGATGACAAAGGTATGGACTACCTCTGGAGTGGTTTGTTCCCAGTGTGGACAGTTCAGTTAAAAAGTTCTTCCTTACCATGAGCCAAAAATCTACCTCCTGTTAATTTCTGCCCACCTTTCTGCTCCTTAAGACCACGCAGAACAAGGCCAATAGTATTTGTATACTGGGCAAAAACACAGGCTTAGACCTGGCTTAGAGACTGGTCTTTATCACTCAAGTGAATTAGGGGCAAGTGTGGTCTCCCTCTGAGACTCGGTCTCCCTAGCTGTAAACTAAGGACACTAACAATACCTACCCTCTAGCGTCAGGTGGCTATGAGGACCGCAGGAGGACCCCAGCAGAGCAGCACACTAGGAAATGCTCAAGGAATGCTCTTGGTGTCAGAAAGCATATCACTCACGACCACACTGTCTTCTCTCCTCCAGGCCAAACTCCCTCTGCTTCTTCTATTCCTTACATGAAAGGCTGCAAGTTCATCATCATCCTAGGTGTTCTGTGTACACCCTTCAATGCCAGGGACCCAGTCAATACCAACAGAAAACTTAAGCGCAGTGATCTAAGAGATCGGGTTGGTTAGGATTTTTTGTTTTGTTTCTTTTAACCATGTTCACATTCCTGACTGAGAGCACAGGAGGAGAGAGGCACGGGACTCCCTTGTTTTGGTTTATAATTCCTCTGTGGAAGTACTCCATTCTCCTTGAATTCTGGGGTCACTCCCACCTCTGGCTCTTCGCTGATATTCATCACCAAACTGCTTCTGATACCTTGTCTCCTTTTATGGGATCTCTCCATCCTCGCCTGACTCGTCTCTCCATCCTCGCCTGACTCGTCTCCTCCCCCCACTACTCCCTTCCCTCCTGTGTCTCAGAGCAGTGTCTATTAATGTGCACTGGAGCACTGCAAGACGGGGCGGCGCGGGCAGAACTCCCGAGGTCAGATTCTTCCCTCACGCCAAATACAGTAGTGAACGGATACATTTCAGTAGCTTCCAGTCTACAGAGCCGATGCTTAACTCTGGGAGGCAAAGACTTTTTGGAATCTCGGTTTTAAAAGAAGGATCTTGTTCAGGAGAATAAAACAAACCCTTTCACCCTACCTTTAGAAGCTACCACTGCTCATTATAACGGGCAGGTTGCAGAAGAGACAGAAGCCAAAGGACGGAGGGAGGACGATTTACAAATATACAAAGGTTTGCAGCCATTTGCTTGGCAGTCCTCTTAGGGGCCAAGGCCTCCTCATCTGCTTTAGGAACAAAGGAGTCTGGGCTATTTCTGGAATGACCAAACACAATCTCACCCCCTGCCAAGCTCAGCACTCTGAGATTAATTTAATCTGCTTCCCGCTCTCCCAGACTGCTCTGTAGCCTGCTCGAGGGAAAGCAGCTTACTAGTGAAACTTGCAGAAACCTGTCCTGTGGGCCCTGAGGCCACATAAAAGAAAGCAAAGGAAAGACTCTATTTCAGGAATTCTTCCTTTCTCAATTCTCTTGACCAGTCCTGAGGCTGGTGCTGCTGCTAGAGATTCCCACAGGTCTCAAAAGCCATTATTCACAACTAGGCACCCGCATCTGCAAGGTGGAGGCCAGGATACCGTGAGCAGAAGAGGCTGTGGGCAGGGGGGAGGGGGAGAAAGCAGACCAGGGAGGGAGAATCTAGCCTTTAAAATGAAGCTGCCCACAAAGGGCCAAGTATTCAGATGGGAATGAGCAGGACGTATGCTCTGGGGGAGTTGCTAACGTTGTGTGTGTCTCTCCTCTAGGTTGTCTCTCAATTCTGGTCTCATTCATAGGTTCTGGCAGAAACGCGGACCCCCCCAGCAGCCTGTTGGTGAGATTATCTGCATTGGGGTTTGTCCCTTGTGCTAGGCAGAGCAAGTTTCTTTGGGCAGGGGCTATGTCTTGTCACCCCTGTATCTTCAGGGACTAACCCCATGCCCGCTAGAGGACAGCTACTTAACGTCTGTTAACTGGATCATCTGGAACCCATGGTCTCAGTCTTCGCTGGTCCCCTCAGTCTCAAACAGGGAACCTGGCATCACCTGAGTGAGATTTGTAAATCACTTTCCGAGGCCATAATGAGTAGAGAGCAGCTAGGCCAGTGCCTCCTACAGGAGCGGCACTTCTGGGTACCTGGTCATGAAGAACAAGGGTTATTCCTTAGCCCATTTTTTCCTGGTAGGGTGGGGATTTCTTCAGCAAGAAGGGGCATGAAGTTGCCCTGAGGGCTGGAGTGCTGGATTCCCAGGCCCCTCTGAAACATGTGTGCAGGCTCTAGGCATCTGGAAAGGCACGATGACCTCTAGAGGCAGAGCCCGGGAGGCTCCTATAAAAATGGCCCTGCCCTCAGGGCCAGCCACTAGGTGTCCAGAGAAGCGGAGCTCTCCTGCCCATTGAAGACAAAGGTCTGGAAGGCCACAGCTATGCATGATCTGGGCCATTTTAGAACTAATTCTGATGTTCTCTATATGCACAGATAAAACAAAAATCAGTTATGCTCGAAGCTGGCTTAGTATTAACAGTTATTATGGGCGTATAGGGTGGTCTGGCTATTCATTCTGTTTGCCCCTAAAGCAAGTCCTTGAAGACCTGCTTTGGAGGACATGGAAGGCAAGCGGAGCATCTCCTGCCCCCTCAGCTTGGTCCCTGGCTTTCATTTCTACCTTCTCCAGAGGGAGGAGTACTGTAATTTACAAGACTTCTAACTACGCTTGCTTGACTGTAGCAGGAGTAAGAGCTAATGACGTTAATAAAGACTTTAAGGGAGCAAAGTAGGTGATAACACGAGTCATTTGCCTGCAGCAAATTCTGCTTCGACAAATGGCAAAACAAGGTTGCTTATACAACAGAGAGCATTCTCTCCAGGCCCCTGGCTCTGACGCTCACTGCCTCAGCTTAGCAGACCCAATCATGTGGCCAGGATGGGGGACAGCAGGATTTCTGAAGAACCACTTGCTCTAGAGAGAGCCCGAGTGGAGCACCAGCTAGAGGATGCCCAGGGAAAACATATCCAGGAGGCGGAGAACAGCTGACCTGGTGGGTAGTAACAAAGCACAGTAAGCTGAGGACAGCGGAAAACCCTGCCAGCCCCTCTTAAGAGTCTCTTTAGTTATTCTGAAAGAATTAACGAAAAGAAACTGGTGCCATTCTGAAAGTGAGGAAGGTCAGATACTTCACAAACACATTTGGTGGCATCCCCACCACCGCCCCACAGGGCAAGGGTAGGAAAGTGAGGGGGTGATGAGACAGAAAGGGGTGTGCAGAAATATGTAGATGACAGGACGAGGCAAGGGAGCAAGAGAAGGAGGAATGATGGCTCCATCCTGGGACCTCAGGGAGTCCGTCAATTAAAGAGAATTATTTGGTTAACAACCTTCTTTAAAATGTAAATAAACACCTGCGGTCCTTCACACCTTGCTGTGAACCACTAGGCTCAGACGAACAGGACAGCTTTCCTCCCAGTTTTGGGACGGCAGGCTTGGTGGGGAAGTGTGGGAGTGGAGAATGATGGTTCTGGATCATGGGCACAAGATCACACAGGACTCGGAGTCTAGCATCTGAATTTTCCAGTAGGGGAAAAGTATGCATTTCAGAACCAAGGCAAGAGTGGATGCCTTGTATTTGGAAGACAGTACCTTCTAAAACACGCACAAAAGGAGCTCTTAGTTGTGGGGAAATTGCAGGCCCCTTTCTACCCCGGGGGTCTCCTGAGTCCCACAAGGCAGGAGGCACCAATGCCCAATGCTCGTTAACTTTTTCGGTTCTGCTAAGAACCGAGCTGTCAGACCCAGAAGAAATCCTTACCTCGAGGATACACAGCAGGCTAAGGCCACCACCATCCTGCTACCCAGAACACCTTCCTTGGCTCTGCAAACAAAGGCAGCCTAGTCTGACCGACCTCTCTCCAGAGGGGCAGAGCCGGCTGTGACAGGGGGCGGCTTGGGGCACTTGGCCAAGCAGTCACAGGACGGCGAGGCTCTGGGTCCGCACCTGGACTGCTGCAGGGGAGCCGGCCAGGTAGCCCCACACCTGCTCTGAGTGACGCGGCACAATGACCTTGTTGAGTCTGGGTTAGGAGGACTGGAGGGCAGACATGCTTCCCAGATCTTAAGCGTCGGGGCTGAGCGGCTGGGCTGAGGCATCTGTTAGGGAGCACTCCTCCTGCTCCCCAGCTGCCATTACCATACAGCTGACTGTTCTGCTGTCTCTCAGGACACGGGCAGAGAGAGCGGCCCTTCTGAGTCACCCACAGTCCCCAGCCACCGTGTACATAAGCTGAATTGTAAACAGCTGAATGTTTTCCAAGCTGCCACCCCCGGCTAGGAAGGCAGGAATCAATGGAGCGGACAGCCGCCCTCCCCCATACAGGTCGGGACAGCGGGAGCAATGGGGGATTTCCAAACAGCTGCAGGGACTGCTTCCCAGCCCATGGCCCGAGTGCTGCGACAGGGTCCTCCGGCAACCAGACCGAACTCGGCCGCGGCACCTGCAGGGCAGTGGGGTGACTTCCCCCAGGACGGGTTAGCGCACTCGGGAATCACAGCTAACTCTCGCGGTGTCCAGCGCGGAGGCCGAGGACTCCCAGATACTCTCCCATCACGGCTCTCTAGCAGATGCGAGGACTTCAGAAGACCAGATGACTGGAACCAACGGGAGAGGCTCTGCAGGGGAGACCTCGAGATCACAGGAGGTGAATATGAGAATGGCAGAGTGGAAGAAGGTCTGGCTCCGGGTTTGTAGTCTGGTTCCACCTTTGACTACCTGTGAGCTTCGAGCACTTGGTACTTGCTCTGAGCCTTAGTCTCTCCATCTATAAAAATGAGGATCACACTGCCTATCTTACAAGGTTAGAGTAAATATTAAAGTTTTCGTATGTAAGATATCTGGCACCGATCACATTTAGAAGCTGTGCTACACAGGCGGCTAAGACTCTGGGATCAGAAAGCCTTTAGCCTTAATTCCCAGTTTGTAATCCTGGACAAGTTACTCTAGGCCTTAGTTTCCTTATCTGTAAAATGGGTACTTAGACCTGTCTCACATGGCTGCAGTAAAGATTAAATAAAATAATGCAGGGACAACACCAGGGGACAGGCGGGACTTGGCTACAGGAGGGCTAACATCACTGAAACCTGAGAGATTAGGAAACCCGCCTTAATCTCTTAATCTCACTCTCACAGAGCCTGGCCTCTTGTAAGCCCGGGGGCAGAGCTAGTCTCCCCCTGGCCCAAACTCAGGTACCTTTCATATTCCTCAGACACCTTGGTCTACTCAGGGTGTCCAGTCCTTGTCCTTTTGAGTTCAGGCTTCAGGGAGAAATGTTACTTCCACTGTGACAATGACTACAACAGAACAGAAATGCACCTGCCTTCAGGGCAAACCAAACGTCTCAATTCACCTTCGACACAGATTAATCCAAAGCCGAGTCAACCACTGCATTCCCTTTGTACACAGTTCTTTCGTAAAGAGTTCCAGGGTATCACAGAGACCATGCAGAACCCCAGAAACCAGAAACGATAACTCTGGAGCAATTAAACTATACAGGTAGTTTAGCCTGTGAAAAAAAGTTAAAGGCTGAAGAAGGTAAAATCATGGAAGATGGATTTCTTGCTAAATCCAGTTGTTAAAGACACACAACTAGAAATATTTAGTGAATTCCCTAATAATTTTCAGGTTGCTAATAAGGAAATTTATTTACCAAGTGCAGGAGCACTAATATTCTCAGATAAGTGGGAGGGAGGAGGAGGAAGAGGAGGGGGAGACAGAGAGACGGGGGGGGGGGGAAGCTAAGCCTCAGCTGTCTTATCTATATAATGTGATGATGATATTAACTTGCAAACCAACCTTCCTGATCACTTCTGCTCTTGGGACTCCGTTCCTCAAGCCACTGTCCAGGACTGCAACCAGCCTCCTTTCCTACCAGTCAGCTGACAGAACAGATTAACACTGAATACTGAGGACCTGAAAATACAGACTTATCGATTCTTTTTAAAAAACAACATTCGGCATTAATTTTGTTTCGATCTAAAGTGTCGTTTGCTTTGACTGTTTTAAACATGTTTTAGTATAGGTTGGATTAATATAGATTTGGATGGTATGGATTTAGGCCACATATGGATGGTTTCAAATATGCTAAAAGTATCAGTAAGTAGGGATAATTATATTAGTATTTGAGACATAACAGCTAGGCAACTAGAGCCTTTAACAATAACCCCCAGTGGTCATGAGCTCTCATTTTCTTGCCAACAGTCTTCGATATTCAGTGTCAAGCCTGGTCCTCCTACTCTACTGGGGAAGAGCTGTATGACATTCCATCTGATAGTCATCTCTTTTTAAGAGAAGCTATAATAAATTTCACTGCTGAGAGGAAAATCATCCAGGAAACAGATATTTGCTCTAAAGGCAGTCCTAATAGCAAAATGGCAACATTCTTCAACATCTGGATTTATCTCAGAACTGGCAATCCCTGCTTAATAACAACCCTTTCTTTGGCAATGCAGAAAGAACGTGCTCTTCTTCTGGACTTATCTAAACTAAAAAAAAAAAAAAAAAAAAAAAAGTCATCTGGAAATTGAAAGAAAAGGAAAGCACATCTTTTTTCACGAACTATAAATAATTTGGAAGGGGAAGGAGAAAAAACCTATTAAGTTTACCATGCTGGCTGAGAAGGTCTTATGATGAATCACACAACAGCAATGTATTAAATTATGCACTATGGTTCTTATTACACCTTCTATCTTCAAAAACTAACATTTGTGGGAGCCTGGGCGGCTCAGTCGGTTGAGTGTCCGATTTCGACTCAGGTCATATCTCATCATGGTCTATGAGTTCAACACCTGCGTTGGGCTCTGTGTTGACGGCTCAGAGGCTGGAGCCTGCTTCGGATTTTGTGTCTCCTTCTCACTCTGCCCCTCCCCTGCTCGCATTCTCTCTCTCTCCCGAAAATAAACAAACATTAAAAAAAAAACACCCTAATATTCCTAACTGTATAACTCTTGCTTAACTATAAAACAGCCCATTGCTTGGCTGCGTCAATCATACTCTACTTTTGTTATTGATGGAACAAAATCCAGAATCTGTAAGGTTTTTGCCTTGGATAAACAAATGGTTGATTAGTTTCCTAACCACTCCTCAAGCATCCTAAAGTTGAATTCAAGGTGGTCTGCCTCTGAGTTTCTCAAATCACTGGTCTGATGTAGCTAGTAATTCCAGCTGAAATTCTGAAAGAAGTTAGTGCTCAAAATGAAACCTGCATCTATCCGAGAGATGAATACGTAATCTTAAATGGGCACACTTCTTTGTTTATTTGTTAAACAGAAAACATGCACAATCTTTAAATGGTGACTCGCATTATAGTTTGAACCATGCTATGGACGCTTTTAAAACCTAAATCTACACACGTTCATACATCCACCTTGGGGGGCAGTCCAGCTGTTTTCCCACAACCGACGTGCCGAGTCACTGCAGAGAGAGTCCTTTCTGTTACTGGCACAGAGGCCTCAGGAGGGCGGATTGCATAAGGCAGCACTCCCCACTTGGCTTTTCCACGGGGGTGGAAAACACAATAGCATCCTCTCTACAGCCACTCTGGTGAGATTCCTCATGACCACAAAAAAATCATCATCTTCACCCTCCAGTTGCAAAATGGCTCACAACAAAGGGAATAAAAGAGAAAATATCATTCATGGAGACTCCTTACTTTCATGTCCTTACTCTCCTCTCTAGGAGATGTATCTTTTCAGAAGAGAATCTTTTTGCGGATGGGACCAAATCTGTCTGGAGATCAAATGACATTGAACAGCTGGGAGAAACTTTAATATAAACTTGGAATGACTCAAAAAAGAGGGGGGAAAAACACCCTTGGTAAGCATCATACCAGTGTGGAGCACCACGGCCACGGCTGGAACCACCATTCTATGCCCTAGTTTTTTAAATTAAAATTTTATTGTGGCTTACTGATCCAGTGAAGGACTCTGATAGGACATGGGTGAACTTTATTTGGCAAATGGTTACCAAATGGCTAGCATGAGGCCCACAGCCCAAAGGAGGGCAGAAACTCAGAGGATGAGTCTGAGACTACGTTATTGTCTTTCTACATTCACAACAGGGGGAAAAAAAAAAGACAAAACGACATGAACTCACAGGTGGGGGTTCTTAATTCTGAGACAGTCATCATTTCTTTCTTTTTTTTTTTTTCTCAAACAAGAAAACCCAGGGAGGGGACAGCCTATGTAAGGGTGTGCAAGACCTGAGAAAGAACAGCTCAAGTTTATAAGATCATCTATCTACGTATTCCTCTTCTCTTAGTTTATTCTCTTTCCCTCGGAAAGATCAGAACTAAAGGATCCCAAGTATCTGAGACAGGAAATGAGTAAGGCAGGAAAAAGGATGTGGTCTAAAAAAGAGTGGATTCTGGGGCTGAGCCAGAGCGAGTAACAGGCACAGGGTCATAGATGGGGGAGGGGGTGTGGGTGGCAGGAATAGAAGTCTCAGGATCAATCAGCTTGGACTAGAAAGTCAGTGACAGAAGAAATATGTCTGGAGAAGCATAACAACACCTTCCTAAAAGGTTATCCTCTGCCGAGAGGCAGAGAAACAGCAGCTGACGAGGCCTACAGCCAGAAGAACCATTACAGGGACAGGAGGAAGAAGAGCTGGAGTTTTCTCCTTTCTTTGAGGGAAGTGGAAATAATATACACTGAGTGTGCTTGACAAAGGTAAATTGGAAATTAAGTCAGGACCTGGAAGAGAAGTGGAAAAAGCTGGGAGGTGAGTACATGATGAAATACCAATGTTCCCTAAGCATCTATGTGCCACAACTCAGTAAAACAACGGGTTTAAAAAAGAAAAAAGAAAGAAACAAAAAGGAGGCGTGACAACAGGAGAGACTGCTCGAGCAAAACACAGTTGGATAACTGAGAAACCAACTCAAGAACAACAGAAATGCAGACCAAGAGACTACCTACTTTCTCAAAATTAAGGTTGGAGGGGAAAAGGCATCCAATCTTCCCAGTGTGTACAGACAAGCCTAGAAACGGATCGTGGGTGGGCAGGGCTCACATGATGAAGAGTGCCTGGAAAGGGCAGGTGCCAAAAGAGCACCATTACCCATCTGCTGGACCCTCTGTGAAACAAGCCAGCCCCTGGGGATGCGCCAAACCAGAAACTTTGGTTCCTGCCTTGCAGGGACTGGAATTTAGGGACAGAAACAGTGAGATACGCAGTTTATCGGCTGATTCAAAAGGTTGGATATTTCCAAACACAGATCCAGACGTTGGGGGCAACGTGGGAAAATCACTTTTATATTCATTCTCCACAGCGCCTAGGGCAAGGCTTTACATGAAGCAGGAGCCTAATAAAAGTGTGTTAATCTGAGTGAAACCAAAACCACTTAGCTGTGGAGGCATCGTAAGATTCCCGGCACAATCTTCTGCCCTATAATCAACACAGTTACTTTCTTCCTATTTTACAGTCGAAATGATATGAAACCCTACATCCCTGTGACCTGAACCTAAACCCTAATCCACAGACACTGCCACAGGTCTGCTGCCCTGCCCGGAATAAAAGATGGGGAGGGCAGGGAGGCAGAAATACAGGAGAAACAAGGCATTTCTTTCCTTCATTAGCCTGTCATTTTCAGACTCACCTAGAAATCCTAGCAGTTCCAACATTTGGGTTGACTCAGGAGGAGAAGAAAAATCCCAGGTGAATGATAATTGGATTATCCTGTTATGCCCCAGAGCCAAATGGCTGGAAAAGGCCAGGACAGCAGGGTCTGATACAGTTAAAGTGACATTATTTTCTAAACCAAAAACCAAGACACTTGGGCTGATAGACAATGGAATTGAATATTTTAAATAGGGGCTGTCCTAGAAAAATCGGGGACATATGGTGGATTTAGGTCGCTTGCTTATTTCACAACAAGGGATCCTCTGCGCCCAATATGCTAATGGAGGGGATTAAAGCCCTAGGATGGGAGACATCTAAGGGGAGAGCTGTCACTGATTTGTAAAGCAGGAAAAAGAATAAAAGAGTGTGTCTGCAGACCGCACTGGAAGAAGGGGAACAGTCTGGCTATGGAGAAGGGAGGAAAGGAAAGTTGATCAGAACTGAAAGTATGTCAGTGAAATCTGTCTAGGTAACGAAGGCAGGGGTGGGGAAGGGAGGGAGTGGGGTATCACTGGCACTGACTGGTAGTAGCCAAGGATATAGGAGTCAGGGGAAAGGAGTTCAGATGGTAGCTTCACCATTAGTTTGCAACCTGACCTTGGGCAAATTATTTCCCTCTGCGGACTTCAATTTAGACAGAATCTTACAAATCCCGATTTTTATGTAACGAGTCCACAATTCACTATACCTTCATTTGGCACAAAAAAGGGAGAAAATGCTCTTCTAAAAATGGAAGACAGGACAGACACAGAACAGCTTGTCCCTTTCCATCCAATTAAAAACCTCGTGAGACTCAACTCGATTAAAAACAAAACTCTCCAGCGAAGCCGCAGGCCCTCCAAGCGAGGTAGTCCCCTACCAACAGAGCGCGGCGGATGGCAGCAGCCTTGGCCCTAAACGGCCCGTCCATCCCCCGTGGATCGCCGTCCCCGGAGCACTGGGGTGGGGTGGGGGTGGGGTGCGCGGGGACCGGGGGCAGGGGCGCGGACACACGGAAGCGTTCGGCACACCGACACTGACACAGCAGCTTCCGGGGGAGAGCGGGGCAGGCAGGGTCCCCGGCGATGGGGGAGGCAGAGGGCACCTCCCAGGCGCCGAGAGGGCGAGAGTCGCGGGCTGGCACGGCCTGGCAGCCGAGCAGGCCCGGGCCGGGAGTGGCACCGGAGGGCGGTGCCCGGCTTCCAGTGCGACGAGCGCGGGCCGCGGGCCCCCTCTTGGCGAGAACCCCTCCCCCGCCACGGGCACTGACCTGTCCAGGGCCCGGCTGGGCCTGGCCGGGCGGGGCCTACGCAGCCCCTCGGCCGGGCGCCGCCTCGCGCGGGGTCCCGGGCCCGGGCGGGCCGCCTCCTCTCCGCCGGGAGCCTCCGAGCCGGGGCCCGGGGCTGCCGCGGCGCATCCGACCGCACCGGCCTGGCCGGCGTCAACAAAGGGCGGCGGGGGCGCGAGGCCGGGGCGGGGGCGCGGGCGGCGGCCGGATTGCGCGCGCGCGGCGGGCGCTCGAGGGCTGCAGCCGCCGCGGAGACAATGCGGCGCGTCCCGGCAGGGCTCCCGCGGCCGCCTCCGCCGGGGGCGGGGCGCGGCGCGGGGCGGGGCCTGGGCCGTGCGGGGCGGGGCCTCCGGGAGGCGGGGCGCCGGCGCGGAAGCCGGGCCGCGCGTTTCCTTTGTGCGGCCGCGCCGGCCCCGCCCCGCGCCCTCCGGAAGGCGCCGCGCGCTCAGCGGCGGGTTAGGGACTTCGGGTTTCGTTTTAGGGAGGCGAGCGCCGCGCGGCGACTACGTCTGCCCGCTGCCCGTCGGAAGTTCCTAGTGCCGAGGCGGACTGTTGAGTCCCGCCCCAGCCAATTCGGAGCAATAATAATAAAGACTAGCAGTAATGTGTCAAGCCCTTACGCGCACGCATTCCCACTTAGGGTTCACAATAACCCTACAAGTAGTCATTATTCTCCCCACTGGGAACTGAGGATCACAGAAGTTAATGACCAAAGTAACCCAGTTACACCTCCATAAACGGAGATAATGCCTACTCTTCAGACTTACTGTGAAGGTTAACTGAGGACATTTACACAAATTGCCTGCAGTGCTTGGCACACAGTTGGAGCCCAATAAATGTTACTTCTTTTCCAAAACCACACTGATTTAAACTGAACTGTCATGGCGAGCACAGTTTAGAAGATACGCTAGGAGCTGTAAGGGATACAGAAGACGTACATCGTGACTCACACTTCTCACCATCCCACCCCCCAGCTTTATCAGGAATAGATGACACGAACTTCTTTCTCCATGCCTGACTTATTTCTATTTCCAACATTTTCCCACTTTCTTGCCTTTCTTAGCATTCGTATTCTCCCCTCCCACTGCCTTTTTCCTTCAGGCCTCAACCCTTTTTCTTTGTTTCTGCATCTGACATTTATTTTATATGCCCTGTTTACTTCACTCCCTCTTTTCCTTACTCCTTTTTCTTCCCCTGTTATTTTTTCGAATTTTCAAAGCTTTCTTTCATTAATATCCCATTTCATCCTCCTTTCTGATTTGCATTTCTTACACTTATAAACAAAGGTAAGGTGGGATAGAATACTCGACTTCTGTCTCCAAACACGCTAGGGCTTTCCTGCCTCCCTACCTTTACCTCCTGTAGTCCCTCCCAGATTGCTGTTTCCCCAACTCTGCATGTCTAGGTCCCTCTTATCCTTTAAGCTCTGGACTCAAGAACAGTGGTCAGCAAACTTTTTCCGTAAGGAACCAGATAGCAAATATTTTAGATTTTGCAGGATATATGTTTTCTGTTGCAACTATTCAGCTCTGCTGTTGTAGCAGGACATCGACATAGACACATGACACCCATGAATAAGTGTGGCTGGGTTCCAATAAAACTTTATTTATGGACACCGAAATTTAGATTTCATATAATTCTCACATATCATGAAGTATTCTTCTTTTGATTCTTAAAAAAAAACTTTTTAAACATAAAAACCATTGTTAAATGGTTTACAAAAACTGGTGTTGTGATGGATTTGGCCCTTGGGATGTAGTTTGCCGACCCCTGCTCTAGAACAATGCCACTTCCTCCCAGCGATCTACCCTGATTACCTCTACTTGGTAGTAACTTTTCCCTCTTAACTTTTAAAGCACTTACATGTAATCCTTCTATGGCATTTATCACATTTTGGTTTTTGTTGTATGTTTCCTTCCTGTGCATTTCTCATCTTTCCCAGCAGAACTTAAGCTCTTTGAAGGTCGGGTACAGACCTTATTTCTCTATGTATTACCTCCCATCCCACAGTGCTTTTCATGGAGGAGGCATTTGAACATATATAGAATCGATAAATATTTAAGTTTTGGGTGGTTGACCATTGTTTCCACTGTGTAAAGCTTACTTCTCTTATGAGATAGTATCAGAAACAGGATGCTTGTTTTATGTATAGATTTCAGAAACGGATTTTAGAGAGCTTTAGAGAGAAGATAGAGAAAGCTAGGCAAATGTCAGTTCATTTAGGAGTTGCTGGATAACATGTACTTGAACAAAGAATGTATATTATCACCAACCTGCAGACAGAGCATGAGTCCTCAGTCGGGTCCTATTCAATATTTCTATCAGCAAATTGGTTAAAGACAAAGAGAACATGCTATATAATTTACAAATGGCAAAGTTAAGCAGAGGAGTTAATATAATGAATAACAAAATTCATATACAAAACATTCGTGCCCCCTCCCTTATTCTTTCTGTGACTTTGTTTTCTTATCTTTAAAATGGGGATGATAAAAGTTCCTCTCTCAGAGGGTTACTGTCAGTATTAAATGAGGAAATACACAAAAAGCCTGGCAGAGAAGGCTCAGTAAATGTTAGCTATTAACTATTACTATTTTCCTGCTAGGCAGGAACTATGGGCTGAGTTCACGAGATAACGTTAAACAGATATAATTAACTATATTTTGGCTCAAAATATAAATTGTACAAGTTTGAGACTGAGGAGACCTGGAATGATAGCAGTGTCTGTAAAAAGAAGCCTCAAAAACAAAATAAAAAATAACCCCCAAACCCAACCCTCTGGGATTCAGGTGACACAGGGCTCTGTGAACCAACGGTGTCATTCCCCTGCATCAGAGGAGCTAATGTGGGGCTCTGGGTGTATCGTGTTGAGGAAGGAAGATGAGGGAGTTACACTTGGCCAGAGTCAGGGCACTGTCCTTTAATAGCAGTGTGACCTGGACCCTCTAAAGGCTTTTATTCCCTCCTCTGAATTATGGGGACAATAATATTTACCTCCCAGGGATATCATGAGTGAGTTAAGGAAAATCTTAGAACAGTCCTTGGCACACAGTAGGTGTTCAAACAAATCTCAGTTCCCCCCTATGATACCATGCAGCTCTAGGAAACAGTCCTGCCTCTTGAAAGGCTTATAAAGCTAGGTCCAGGTGCCAACCTATGGTGGCTAGTGGTTTTTTATATTTGGAATTACTGTGCTTACTTTAGGGGCTCACACTTTGGGGGAATTAATGAAAAGGCAGAATGTGGCTAAACAAGAATGACCAGATGGTGGGAATGGGAGGTCTTGACATGGGATGGGTAAAAAAAAAACAAAACAAAAAAACAAAAAAACAAAAAAAAAAAGCAAAAGATCTCAGATATGTAAGCCTGGAGATTTTCCTTTTTTTTTTTTTTTTTTTCTTTTTTCTAATGGTAGGGAGAGAAAAGAGACACGGTAACTGTCTACAGACACTGCCGGAGACGGATTCTGTTACAATTCACAAGGCAGTCACAGCCAGTGGTGGAAGTTCCAGGAGAACTGGTTTGGGCTCAATTTGAAGAGCAACTTTCTGATAATTAGAGCAATTCCACGGTGGAATGGGCTGCTTTCCAAATTGGTGAACCCCTTATTATTGCACCCTTATTATGTGCCAAGAGAACAGACAACCTCCTGTCTTTTAATTTTCCTGATGTTCTTTCTCCACACTCTTTTGCTTTCCCTTTCCTTGATCCCATCCTCTATTCCTTCTAGGACATTCATAGTCCTTTCCCCTACTCTGTCCCCAAGTGTTTTTCTTCTCATTTCTCTCTCCTGAGTTTCCAAACTCTTTGTCTCTTGGCTCTCCATATCCTGGCTGCCAGCACACACTTAGTCTGAGGACTGGAGCTGCCTCTCTGACTTGTTGGTGGCCCACAGCTCAGAATGTCACAGATCTGAGCCAAGATTGCTGTGCACACAAGCAGAGTGGGGAAGGAAGGCAAAGGGACAGCTGTGAAGGCAGAGGTCATGCTGTGACTTTCCGGTCAGGGTCGAGGGATCCTCCGAGGGAAACCCAGTCGTGGAGAAGGACCACTTGACACTGGGCGCTCACGGACTGATGGGGATCCCAGAGCTAGGCAGTTCTTTCAAAGATGCTTTCCGTCAGCTGAACGCCCTTCTAGCTCCCCCAGGCATTTGCTGTATCTTTGATCTATGGCAGCCATTTGTCCTATTTCCAATTTCAAGAACTCCCTCTCCTACCAAACGAAGCAGAGAACTGAGACAACCTGATATGGAAATGCAAATACATCTGACAGCAATGACGTGTAGGCCTCAGAGTCTGGATCTAGAACTTTCAACTCTCCTTTCTCTATCCTTTCATATCTTCTGGGTCCCCTTTCTTTATCTTTTGTTCATCCTCCCGTTTCCCCCGTTCTGTTTCCACTTCCCCAGCTTCCGTATTGCCTCGTGGGCTTGCAGTCGTTTACCCGCCCATGCCAGAGGCCCGAGTGAAATGTGCCAGGGGATGGCAAGGAAAACCGACTCTCTCCCTCCCTCGAGGGCCCCGCTCCACTTCATACCGTGAGCTGGGGACTGCTGGATGTTAGGGCTCTTGGGGGCAGGCAGGCCTCCAGGCATGGCAGTGATGATAGCCTGTGGATGTGATGATGGGCCAGCCCGAGTCTCAGGCACACTCTTCTCTCCGGGTACTGCTTCCTTCCAGTCATCCGCGGTGCACTGCTGGGGCTGTTAAGGCACAGGACAGAGAGCATCCCATAAATTGCCTCTACATCCTTGGATACTTTCCCGTTTTCTGAGGATTTGGGGTAGCAGGCAAGGACTTTAAGGTTCAGCCAGCCCCAAAGTAGGGAGGGGCCCCTTTTCTTAGAACACCCAGAGAGGACTTCAACAAAAACACATCCGCACGGGGGCCGTGGGACTGCCCGAGCTGTGTCCCCCCGTTTGTTCCTCGGACCTGGCACTGGCTTACTCACCGCTGGTGAAGCGGGCTGCAGTTGTAAGATGACAGCCGAAGTGTGCTGGAGCCTGCGTTGAGGGGTGTGGGCCAGGCCCTCCGGGTATCCATTGTGGGGCCCAGCTTCCGGCGTGGGAGGGTGACACTGCTGAGTGCTGCCAAGCTTGTGCAGGTTGGCCGTGGGGCACTGCAGGGGCAGGGCGGGTGTGACTGGGCCTAGTGGCATGGCATGGGCTTCGGGGCTGGGCTGCGGGGCCAGGCTGGGGGGCACCGAGGCGAGTTGGGGCTGGGGCTGGGCTTGGAGCCGGGACTGCGGCTGCTGCTGTGCTGGGTGCTGTGGCTGCTGCTGGAGCACAAACTGGGGCTGCAGGTGCTTCGAGGGCGGCTGCGAGAGAAGCTGGTGGGGCTGCAGCTGGGCGTAGGCTGAAGGGGGGAAAGGGCAGGTCAGGGGGCACGGCTTGACCTTCTGCTGTGTCCCCAGCTGTGCCCCCTCCCACCTCCAAATCACAACGGTTTCCCAAACTCAAGGTCTCGCGCTTTGATCTCTTTCAGCTTTCACCGAGAGCCTTGCCTGGCCACTGGCGCGGCGCAACTGTCTCTGTTTCCTTGCCTTCTTCCCGTGCTGGGACACTGTTCCCTTGGGCTGTCCCTCAAAGCCCAAAGCAAAGCTCACCTCCTCTGTGAAGCCTTCTTGGACCATGCCTGCCGTTCAGAGAAACACTGGATTCTACAGGGTGCCCTTCGCTTCCTTTTCTCCCAGCCTGCGGTCTGTGTGGACACCAGTCGCCCAGCCCATCTCTGACCTTTGTACCCTCTGGCTCTCGTCAGGCTGGGCCTCCTCCAGGAAGAGCCAATTGCACAGAGAGCCCCAGACTCTGGCAGGGGCCAGACTAGGGCAGGACTTCTGGTTCCTTCTGTTTATATACAGAGGGACCCCGGGCTAGCTGCTTAACCTCTCGAGGCCTCGGCTTTCTTGTCTGAAAGTTGGAAATAAAAATAGTTCCCACCCAGAAAGTTGTTGTAAGGATGAAATGAGAAAACACTGTGTGAATATAATGAGAAAAACAAGTGACATACTGTTCATAGCACAGTGCCTGGCATACGGTCATGCTCAATCATTTCTAGCTATAATTAAAATGATAATTTCAATCTTGGTTTCGGTTCTCGAAGGCGCCAGGACTTACGTCGATCATAAGAATGTGCATCACAGCGCATTGCAAGTGCTTCTTAGCTCCCTTCCCTTGAAGATCATGAACCCCTTGTGGTCAGAAACTGTCCTGTATCTCTTTAGCCAGAGCCTGGCATAATGCCTGACATCTGATGGGTGCTAAGGAAATAAACTTCTTGTCCTGAACTGGAATTCATTTGTTGTCATGTGTTACTAGCTTTTTCTTCTCCCATTTTAACCAGGCTCACTCTTGGAGGTGAGGATTCTCATACTTTTTTAGTAATCTGTTCTGCGTCTAGCTCATGCCTTGTATACAGTAGGGATTCAGAAATCCAGCTCAGAGATTGACTGTCCTTCCTCCTCATTCTGTCTGGTGGTATCCAGGCGAGCTTAGCTTAGCGTGAGGATAGCTCAGCTGAATCTGTCTTACCTCACAGCGGCCCTCCACAAAGCCTCTTGCGGCTGGAAGGGGAGCCACTGGAGAGGGGCTGTGCTTTGCAAATGCACAGGGTCACAGCTGGAAGCTCACAAATGGGTTTTTACAACCAAAGGCTCTAGCCAATAGAGATAAAGGCAAATTTGGGTTCCTGAGCTAACATTTTAAAAGGATCCTATGATCCTTACAGGTGCAAGTAGATTTCAGTGTGTGTGTGTGTGGGGGGGTGCTTCTTTCTTAAATTTTGTCTATTTACACACACTGTCTCATTACAGCCCAACACAGAGTTCCAAGGAGAATGCCAATCAGAATGGAAGGAAATGGAATAGAACAGAAGGAGAAGGGAAGGGAAGGAAAGGGAAGGGAGGGGATGGGAAAGGAGGGGAAGGGAAGGGAAGGGAAGGGAAGGAAGGGTAAGGGAAGGGAAGGAAGGGTAAGGGAAGGGATGGGAAGGGAGGGAAACAAGAGGTGTTAAAGGAAAACAATGCGGTCCACGGTGACTGACTGCTATAGGCAGAGAGAGGGAAAAGGGACAGCCCATAGGCTATAGTTTGGCTGACAATGAATACAGAAGAGGGAAACTCGCTGGGTTTGGGGTGATGGTGGAACATCCAAATGGAAATTGCCAGTAGGCATTTGGTGATTATAAATTGCGCCTGTCTCCAACTTAAGCCTTGCCTCCCAATTCCACACTGAATAGCACAAAACTTAACAATCAGACAAAATTGTTAATCAGGCAAACTAAACAATCAGGACCTTTTAAGATGACTGTCGACAAGGCACCATAGAGATACCGAAGATGCCCGCGGTGCCCTGTTAGGCTAGAGGGGCCAAAAAGACCTGCAGAAGGATGGGTACTATCGCTGAAAATGCAAGCAAACCTTTCTGTCTCTCAGTACAAAGTCATGAATTCCTGCCCTGGGAACAGCCATTCCACAGTTGCCCTTCTGAGGTGAGAGCTGGTGTAGGTGCAGGGCAGGGAGCTGAGCATCAGTAGCATGTCCTGCTACTCCCTGGCTGTGTGGCCTCAGGCGGGTCCTGCTCCTTCTCAGGGATTCAGAGCTTTATTTGAAACAGATTTGCGTGAGGTGAGCACGAGTTTCTCCCAGCTCTAATCTGATGGGGGTGGCTATCATAGGAAAGTAGTTGAAAATTTGGGATTTATAAGGTGGTGAGAAGATTCGAGACAAAATCTCTAGTGCACAGAGTACAGATAGGGACAATACACGTTTGCTGGCCCACTATCCCAGGGCCTCCCAGTCTAGCCCACTCACTCCCCTCTGCACTGCTCATGGAAAACTGGACACATTGTTTTAGAATAGATGATGCTAGTATATGGCAAGGCTGGAAACAAAGCTAATGAAGGCTTAGATAAGTTTTCAGATCAAAAAGACTGAAGGTATTTTGGGAGAGTATACACCCGTAACCTATTGAGGTTAATAAAAAGCAAAGACCATGATTTAGCTCTGGCATTATCCTGGGTCAAAAGTCCTTTTATGTAAAGTATTGCAATAACTTTCTAATTGGTCTTTCTGATTCCTGTTTCTTCTCTCTATAATCCATTTTATGGATTGCAAATTAATCTTTCTTTTGCAAGTTAATCTTCCTAGTGCATAGATCTGACACCCCCCACCCCCTCCCGATGAAAAGGCACCAGGGATCCTCCTGTTTGTTGTCTAAAGCGTTTGGCATTCAAGATGTCCTTACAACCTTTGAATTTTTATTATTTCTTTGATCAGAGCAATCTACTACTTACTGTCCCCTGTACAGAACTTATGCTTTGTCTTATCTTGCTTAGAGTGTCACACAAATCAAATCCTCGTCATCCTTTCCCTGCCGTTACAACCAAGGGGACTCTTCCCTTTCTCTGAGCTACACCAAGGTCTCTCTGCTTTGCAGCCGCCTCAGAAATGCAGCGTGTCCAGGGGTCAAGTGTAAGCTCTAGAGTCAAAGTGCTTGGATTTGAATCTTAGCTCTGCCACTTACCAGCAGTATGATGCTGGGCAAGTTGCTTGACCTCTCTGGACCTCTGTGTCATCATCTTTAAAAAGGGTAGTGATGATACCTATTTCATAGTTATTTCAGTAAATGACTTATCTCCTTTAGGAGGCAGAATTTATGGGATTCATTTGTTTCATCCAAAGAACCTTGAATTTAGTGGATGCTCAATCCGTATTGGGGAAGGAAGGAATGAATGACAACACGGTGGGACTCTGTCCCACAGAATGCTTCCTCTTTAGAGCCAGAGCATGGAAAGGAGGGATATAAACCCACAGATCATTTTGGTTTAACCAGCATCCTGGTTTATTGAGTACCCTCTTCCTGCTCACGACCGTCCTACACTAACTCACAACCCTACCCCCCAATTGCTCTACTTGCTGTCCGTAAAATGTCGTATCCTAGAGTGCCTGTTTTAGCTTTGATTTCGGTGCTTCCATTTTCTGGAAAGCCCTCCTTCTGCTTCAGTGATCCAAGGCTTAAGCTTCTTCGGCTCAGCCTCAGCTCCTGTTGTCTCCCTCTTTGCCGTAACCCTCAATTACGGGTTTTCCCTCAGAATTCCTGAAAGTTTTTATTGTTTGTTTGGATTCGTTTGTGATTTAACATGTACTATCTTGTATACGTATTTCCTTGATTCTTAAAAATTGATTCTTATTCACCTTCTCCTTTTACCACAACATCCCTTGAATTGGCATGCGTATCGCGGTTGCTGTTGGTCCAACTGGCAGTGCTTTTCCTCCTTAGAGTTTAGTAAAATAATGGTGCACCTCACCATCAGTGGTGTCTTAGATTAAATGAAATGGGAATACTTTTATTCTTTTGTGTGTGTACTTCCTATCTATCCAACTATCCTTTTCCAGTCAAAGGCATCTTCTCTGTTTCTTTTTTATTTTTATTTTTATTTTAATTTAAGAGATGTGCTTTTGGGGCACCTGGGTGGCTTAGTCGGTTAAGCATCTGACTTCAGCTCAGGTCAGGAACTCGCGGTCCGTGAGTTCGAACCCTGTGTCAGGCTCTGTAGTGACAGCTCAGAGCCTGGAGCCTGCTTCAGATTCTGTGTTGCCCTCTCTCTCTGCCCCTCCCCCACTCATGCTCTGTCTCTCAAAAATAGATA
The DNA here is from genome assembly GCA_028646485.1 of Cryptoprocta ferox. Taxonomy (NCBI): domain Eukaryota; kingdom Metazoa; phylum Chordata; class Mammalia; order Carnivora; family Eupleridae; genus Cryptoprocta; species Cryptoprocta ferox. Next base: position 77,402,056 of record CM053570.1, on the reverse strand, counting down.
AATGTTATAAAAAAAAAAAAAAGAGAGAGAGATGTGCTTTAATTTAGCTGAAAGGTTTTTATGTGTCTTTCACCTTCCACATTGTCTAGCATGATACTCTACATGTTTGGAGATGCTTAGCGAATGTCTGCTGGTGATCATGCGCTCCCGCTAAGTGGGGTGGTGAAGGGTAATGTCTGATTGCAGTCACGATACTGGAGCCAGTCATGCCCCTCTTCCCTACAGCTAGCATGGGGCATATCAGTTTATGAAATGTTAATGCACAGAAGTCTCTTTTTCTTCTTCTTTTTTGTATATATATATATATATTTTAGATGTTTATTTATTTTTGAGAGAGAGAGAGAGATAGAACATGAGTGAGGGAGGGCAGAGAGAGGGCAGACAGAATTGGAAGTAGGCTCCAGGCTCTGAGCTGTCAGCACAGAGCGCAATGCAGGGCTCGAACTCACGAGCTGTGAGATCATGACCTGAGCCGAAGTCGGATGCCCAACTGACTGAGCCACCCAAGCGCCCTGTCTCTTTTTTCTTTTCCTTAATTTTTCCTCATGCCCAGGAGCTTCATTTCTCCCCTGTACCCATTGTGGCTCCCCCATCCCCTCCTGCCGTGAAGTCCACTGCTCCTAAGGAACAAAGGGTGGCTTCCATGGGACTCCAACCACCACTTTGGAAGGCCCCATCAGCCCTGTTATGGAGCATGGGAGGGCCAAGGCCTCCACATATTAGAGCCTAGAAAGAGAGAGGGCTTACAGCCAAGGGACTCTTCCCTTTCTCTGAGCTACACCAAGGTCTCTCTGCTTTGTACCGCCATGTCCAGCAGTCAAGTGTAAGCTAGAAAGAGAGAATCTAGGCCATGCTCATCTTCCCGTCTGGTGCTCTAACCTTGAACACTGTCCTTAGAATCTCAAGAGGCCAATTCACCGCTCCCAACCCGGTTGGTTGTTAGCAACAAGAGGATTAAGGTCCCCCAGGCAGGAGGGATTACTGGCTGGCCCCCTTCATTGCATCCACTGTCAGAATGCATCAATAATTAATCTCTATTGATCTGAAGGCTTCAAATATGCAGGAAACAGCTCACTGCCCCAGAAATGCTGAGACTCTTGTCCCAAAATATATCAGAGCTGCAAACATCTCCTCATGGCTTTCTTGTATACTTATTTTTGTTTCTTTTTTAAAATTTTTTAAATGTTTTTATTTATTATTGAGACAGAGAGAAACAGAGCATGAGTGGGGGAGGCGCAGAGAGAGAGGGAGACACAGAATCTGAAGCAGGCTCCAGGCTCTGAGCTGTCAGCACAGAGCCCGATGCGGGGCTCGAACCCACAAACCATGAGATCGTGACCTGAGCCGAAGTCGGCCGCTTAACCGACTGAGCCACCCAGGCGCCCTTGTATACTTATTTTTCTAGGCTCTGCTCTAATGGACTAGAGTTACTGGAGTAACCTGGTCTCTGGGTGAGGGAGGATGACATTACTCTTTGCCGCCCACTACTCTTCATGGTTTAGAAAATGAAGAGATACTTTGAACCATTCATTCACTCAACAAACATTAGCAAGCACCTGCTACAAACCAAATACTATATTTGGTGCTGGCTGAAACATGGTCCCTAGAATACATTATAGTCTCGTAAAAGAGACACTTACTTGGCGTATCTTGGTAAATGTTATGATAGGAGATAAGCACGGGGCATCGAGAACACAGAAAAGGGGATTCAGATTGAGGAGAGCAGAGAGGGCTTCCCAGAGGAAACGTTTAAGATGACTCAGAGTTAAGGGCTGCCTGAGATGGCTCAGTGGGTTAAGGATCGGTCTAGATTATGCTAGCACCTGCCAGAGGTGGCTCTTCTCTGAAGAGGTCTCATGGGATCAGGGCTCGGGAGTAACTGAGATTGAGGCTGACTCTCGAAGTCAGAGCTCCACACACACACACCGATAGACAGGGAAGCTCCTTTTAGAAGAACCTAGAGCAGTAGCCACATGAAGTTTCTACGATGCGGCCCCTCTGTGCTGAGAGCTGGGAGTCTGAGGGGGAAGTGGAGCCTAAGGGAAGTTTCCCTGTAAGAAGAAACTAGGTTATGAAAACAGGACTGCCAACTGCTGGGGCGCTCTGTGGTGGCCTGCCTGTGCCTTGATGTCTTTGGGCCTGCTCTGCAGCCGTCTGGCAAAACTACCAAATATCCTCTGTGAGCAGAATTCCTTATAAGGCAGCTTGGAGCGTTAACAAAGAAACTGGTTTCTGCATCCCTGCCCCCGCCCGACCCTTGGCAGAGGGATGGCCGTACAGCAGCCGTGGCTACCGGCGCGGATTTTAGAGTCAGATCTGGGTTTGCATCATGGTTCTGCCACCTAGAGACTGTGCAATCTTAGACGATGGCTTAACCTCCCTGAATCTTGATTTCCTGTTCTGTAAGTGGTAATGTATACCACATAGAGTAGATGTTAGCATCACATGGGATATTAAGGTTTTTTTTAAAGTTTATTTATTTATTTTGAGAGTAAGAGGGAGCACAAGCAAGGGAGGGGCAGAGAGAGAGGGAGGGAGAGCGAGAGCGAGAGCGAGAGAGAGAGAGAGAATATCCCAAGCAGGCTCTCCACTGTCAGCCCAGAGCCCAGTATGAGGCTTGAACTCATGAACTGTGAGATCATGACCTGAGCCAAAACCAAGAGCTGGACGCTTAACCGACTAAGCCACCCAAGCGCCCCTGGAATATTATGTTTGAATCACAAAAAGGCCCACTGCCTTTGCTCATACCTAGTAGATGCTCATCAAATGGAAGTTATTCTTAAAATATGATCTGCTATTTGCATGTCGCTTTGAACCTCTCAAGGCATTTTTGCAATTTGAGTCTCATTTATTCAAAACAATAAGGCTATGAGGCAAACGGGCAGTGTTCCCATTTTACAAGAACTGAGACTAGTTTCCAATTGACTCCTGCAATGCAGTGCCTTAGGGAAAAGCTGACTTTACTTGACAAATGAGGCGCGGTACCTTATACATAACAAACACTCAAAAATGCTGATGGGCAAGTGAGTAATACAAGTCAGTAGGCCCCAAGTAAAATGGCAAGCCTTGGCCTTGGAATATTAGTTGGAGGTTGTTCAAATCTTTAGAGGTAATCTTGGAGGGAAGGCCAATGACAAAGGAGTGTTACACCAGAAGACAGGGAGGTAAAAGGTAGGGACAGGTCAAGTAAGTCACAAAGGGGTAGGAGTGGGGGAGAGGAGGCAGAAGATCTGTGAAAGGAAGCCATGAGCCATTAGAGTGGTTTGGAGGGCAATGTGGGGAGGGTCTTGTAGCCCCCACAGAGTCAGAGTCAGTCTTATCAGAAGTCAGTAATATGCTATTTATTGAGTCCCTCCTATAGGCTAGACATTCCAACTGATAACGTAGGAAATAAAGACACAGGGAAGCTTTCTAAACAAGAAAGAAATAACACTCTGAGGAAGATGATTCTAGCAGCTGTGAGTAGGGATTCCTGGCCATTAGTTAAGCCTCTTACAGGCAGCAAGCTTGGAGCGAAGCGGGGAGCCAACACAGAGGAAGGATCGTCAGAGCCCGGTGATGAGCTGGGTGGTGATGAAAGGTAGGACTGAGGAGGGAAGGGAGCGCCTATCTGTCATGAGCCTAGTCTGTGCTGGTCACCTCTGCAGCCCCACTGCACTCATCTTTACAGCCCGTGGGAAGTGCAATCATCTTTGTTTTATAGGTGAGGAAATTGAGGTTTACAGAGATTAAGTAACTTGATGATGGTCATAAAACTAGTAAGTAGGGAAGCTGGGGTCTGAAACCAGATCTAACTCTGAAGCCCATGCTTTTCCCATTATAACACTCTGCCTCTGCAGCAGAAGAAAATGAAGTCAAAATAACCCTGAGACTGTGATCCTGGGGTATAAGAATAGCTCACAGTGGGCGGTGGCCGGGAAACTGGGAAAGGGGATCCTTCTGGAGAGGAAGACATCCAGATTTTTGCTTTTGTTTTGCTTATGAATTCTGTGAATTTTAAAGATGTGTATGCAGGCAGGGGGATATCCAAGGGGGACTATCCTGTAGACAGGAAATCTACAGGGAGGGGGAAGGAACACAGGGATGGACCCGTGTTGAGAGGTCATCTGCAGACAGGTGGTAGGTGTCTGAAATGTAAGAACAGGCACCTCCCTGAGGGGGTAAGTGTTGGAGTAAAACACTGGGCCGACAGGACCGAGTCTTTTGGGAGTCCCACAGCTAACGGCAGTGGGGCAGGCGAAAAGGAGGGAGGAGCGGACCCCACCTACACGCACAGATGGTCACAAGCACACACGGCCATTCTGGGCCTAGGTGCCCGCCAGTGCCAGCTGAGATCATCCTCCTTCTGTTCCGTTCTTGAAACTTACTCATTTTCCAGGCACAACTCAGATTTCCACAACCCCAATTAGAATTTAAACTCCTGTTCATCTCTGCAACTCCCATATGGTTAGCATTATGTTTGGCACATAATAGGTGCTAAATGAGTATTTATTGAGCTGAACTCAACAATTAAAGAGACAGAGAGAAACTATTTGGGGACGACAGTTAATTAGTCTTTCTGAGCCATATCTTCTTCATTTGGGGAATAGAATAATCATGGCTAGGATTAAATGAGATATGTAGGTGAGGTGTTTAGTACAGTGCCTGGGACACTGTCATTCATTAGCTGGTAATTATTATTTGCTGGCAACAATCCACGGAGGTAATGAAATAGGAGCCTAGGGTGAAGGATTTCAGGAAAGAAGGAAGGCTCAACAGCTCCAGGGCCCTTTGTGTATCACAGTTGGTATTCTCGTCCTCTGCCTCTGTCTCTCTCTGTTACCACACACACACACACACACACACACGTGAGTGTGCACATGCGTGCACACCCGTGATGAGGTATGTTAGGCAAACTATAAAACTCCTCCACTGATACCCTCCAGATTTCTTCTCCTGACATAAAGAGGAGCTTCTTGGTCATCTAAATTCGGTCCTACAGTGGAGAGTAGAAATGACCTTCACGGCTGGCTGCATGATATTTAACATCAAATTGTCGGGAATTTTGACTCCAGCTAGGTAATGAGCCCACTTGTATGTTTTGTTTTTATTGCATTCTCTAAGTAAAAGTGTCGACCTCACAGCTGGGCAGCTGCTGTGGGAGGGAAATGTGGTCCCCAAGGGTCCTAGAATCAGCAAGCATCACATCGTCAGGCTCATCACAGACAGAAATCACTATTCCCTGACACAAACCCCTCTCTGTGATGAAACAAAGCCGCTGTGCGGCAGGCCTTCCCGGCAGAGAATTTTCTCTCCTCTGATGAGACCTGAGGACTCAACAAAGACCTGGCATCTGGAGCACAATTGTGGGAAAAGGGTCTAGAATTTTCCATGACCTGTCAATTCTCTTTTTTTCACGGCATCGATCTCCTGGTCAGCAACTTTCTCCTCACCTTTGGGCCTGAGTGTGCACCCAAGAGCCCTGAGTTTATCCCCTAGAATGAGGACTCCAAGAACCAAGCCTCCTGTGCATTGCTCTGGCCCAGGACTCGGTTTCCCGGGAAGCCAGGCCTATGGGACCTTGCCGCCTGCCCCACTTCTGCCCTCCCTGGTTCAGTCAGTCCTTGAATTTCCGAGAAGCCCAACCTCTTAGGCTCTGCTCTCCACCCCTTACTCCCCTCCCCCACCTACCAACCCACCCCTTTTCAGGGCATAAGGGACCTTTTCTATTTGCGGATCCTAAAGAAGCTGGTTGCCAAGGTGACAGGAGCAGGAACAGCAGGGAGCTCGCCATGGGGGAGGGGCTTTGCCCCCAAACAGCTGTCAGTGGGAGCCGTCCCAGCTGGGACTACAGCATTTGCCTGTTCTGGGAGGACATGGCCCCCAGGGGGACACATTCCTCTCCACTATGATCCCCCACTGCCCCCCATCACAGGTCTCCACTGGTTATTCTCCCTGGGGGCAACCAGCCAGCCAGCTCGAAAATGCTCCAATAACCAACAAAACCCACCATCCCCCTTTTCTCTCTCTCTCTTACACACACACACACACACACACACACACACACACGCATGCGCACATGCTCTGATCACTCCGTTCCTTTGCAGTGGGTTGGCTGAGCAGGAGGCCAGCAGTTACCTCTGCCTGGGGACCCAGGAGCCCAGGGCAGGTGCTGCTCCAGGCTGCCCCCACCAGGTCATAAGGATTATTTCTGCCTTGTTTTTTGTTCCAAAGGTCCGGAGAGGATCTAGGGTATCCTAACCCTCCCCACTGCCATCCATTTGGCAGGTAGGGGTGGGGCAGTGGAACCAAGGGCTTACAGAGAGGAAGGGGTAGAAGGAGAAAGAAAGAATGGGAGGGGCTGGTAGGAGGCAGGAACCATGCAAAGCCCACTGATTTGTGTGATCTAGGTACGGCTCCCAGCTGTTCCACAGGAAAGTTCTGTGGAACCACTGCTCTCTGTATTGCGTAAAGACACATACCCCTCATCCCAGGCCATGCCTGGGGCCCTGGACCTCAGCCTGTAACTCACTGGTGTTCACCTTACAAGGTTCAAGAGAAGAAAGCCCCCCACTAGACTGTAAACTGCAGAACTTAGAACCATCAGACTCTTTTGAGTTTGGGGTCAGGAACAGGAAAGGCCTAGGAAAGGCTCAAATTACTGTATGAAATGAAAGAGGCAAATATGGCTTCATGATTAAGAATACAGAATCTGGGGGTGCCTGGGTAGGTCAGTTGGTTAGGTCGCCCACTTCAGCTCAGGTCATGATCTCATGGTTTGTGGGTTCAAGCCCCGCATCAGGTTCTGTGCTGACAGCTCAGAGCCTGCAGCCTGCTTCCAATTCTGTGTCTCCCTCTCTCCCTGCCCCTCCCATCCTCATGCTCTGTCTCTCTCTGTTTCTCAATAATAAATAAATGTTAAAAAAATAAAAATAAAAAAGGCTAGTGTATGATCTAGTATACAGTAGATGTTTTATCAGTGCTGGTCCCCTTTCTGCCCAGTTTTCTTGAGATCCCAGGGTTGCCTAGCACCTTTAGAAGAACTCAAGAACTGGTCTTTCTTTTGAAAGGTCCTTAGAATCTACGGGGCTGGCTTAGATCTGGGGAGAGGCTACATTTTGGCTTGGGTGGGAAAGGGGTCCTCAGGAAGTAGGATTTGTAGCTTGAATGGGAAGACAGGCGTGGTAATTTGGGGTCCTCGCCCTAGTCCAAGCTGGTGTCAACTCATTGTAAGATCTCCAGCCTTTACCCTTTGAGCCTAGTTTCTTTCTCTGTAAGAGGAGGCTGGACTAATCTCTGAAGAAAACAATGCCAGACTGTGAGAAACATCTGGAATCACAGGGCAGGGAGACCTCTGTAGGGGGCTCCCTGCCTCAGCTTAGCAGAGACTGCCAGAAGGCGGAGATTAACCAACCATTGGTCCTTGAAACCTCAAAAAAGTAAATAAAGGACTTTAGCTCAGATTCTTCCTTGCTCACTATCATGACATTGGATTTGTGCTTTCCTCTGTCATGAATACCTCCCCCGACATTGTCTGTAGGGTGAACTGCTCATGCTTCAAGACTCATGTGCCATTTCCTCTGAGGGACAGGATCTCTGGTCCGTGCTCCCAGCAGTGAGCTGGCCGTGTGTGCCCACACTTACCTGGGACTTACTCTATAACAGAATTTATGAAATGGAATGGATTTACTTATATATCTGGCTCCCTCCTGTTGACTGCTCACTCAGGTAAGGAAGTATACTTTGACCATCTTGGTTAATCTAGTAACCAGCATACATAGGTTCTCAAGAAAGAAAAAATGCAGCTGAGATCGGATGGTAAAATGGTCTGGATAAGGACAGAGGGTGAGTGGTTACCTCAGGGATGTGACCTGGGTGATTTTCTCTTTAATGCAAAGCCATGTGGTCTCTCACCATATTTATTTCCATGGTCTAACAGCTTGGTCTGATTCCCTAGACTGCTAAGTCTAGGCTCTCTGCAGCTTTTCTTTTCTTAAATTAAAAATTTTTTTCTTTAATGTTTATTTATTTTTGAGAGAGAGAGAGAGAGAGAGACAGAGAGACAGAGGGGATCTGAAGCAGGCTCCAGGCTCTGAGCAGTCAGCACAGAGCCCAACACGGCGCTTGAACCCACCAACCACAAGATCATGACCTGAGCTGAAGTCAGATGCTTACCCGACTGAGCCACCCAGGTGCCCCTCTCTGCAGCTTTTCTAAATGAAAGACTGCCTATAGTAGGCAAGGCTGGGAGAACGTCAGCAGGCAGGGAGGGAGGTCTAGGCCTCGGGGAATGCTGAGTCACCCCCCCACCCACACACAGAATCTGCCTCACAAGTAATCTATTTTTATTTTTTTTAATCTTCTAGATTTTTTTTCCCTCCAGTGTCACCCTCTTTGGCAAGCCTTTTTGGATCCCCTCCGCAGAGCTAGATAGTTCCCCTGTGCTCCCGCAGTGCCCAGCGCTCATGGATATGACGGCATTTACCACACTGTACTGCACCGTACTTGTCTACCTCCCAGACAGTGCCCTCCCTGGAGGGCAGGGCCCGAGTCTCATTTATCTCCGTGCATCCGGAACTGGCAACGTAACTGGCAGACAAATGTCTGCTGAATGATGAGAAAATCAACTTCCCACTTCCTCATCTCCCTGAGTGGTTCTGACGGGCATCTGGTGGGCCCCTGTCCTTTTTGCTGATCCTTAGAGAATTTCAAAATAGTCCAGCTGCCAACCTCCACTGTCTCAAGGCTACGAGCTACGAGCGCGAACTGTGCCCATCGCGAAGGACTCATGCGTTCCAAATGACTGCGGCTTCCTCCTGTCCAGCTCGAAGGACAGGTTCTACAGAACCGGAACTAGTGGGCGTCTCAAGATTGGAAGAGGCAGGAGAGACGCAGCACTGGTATCTTAGCATGTCCAGGGGAAAAAGGGATGTTTGGAAGTTTCCCCCTACCCCATAGTGCTCCTGAGTTTTCTGGGGTAGGACCCTTGTTGCTGGAGCCCTTACCTGGCGTGGCGAGGGGGTGGGCAGCCACAGCGGGCACCACCCGGCCGAGCCCAGCCCGGCCCTCCACGCTCCCCGGCACACAGTTGTTACCATCTCCTTTCTTGGGTGGCTCCACCACACCGTCAGCTATGCCAGGCTTGGCACCTGCGGGGGAACCCTGAGCGGTGTTTCTGCCCTGTGACGGGGTAGGCAGAGGCTGGCTGCCACCTGGCGTGGGTTTCAGGGCCAAGCTGGGCAGGACAGGCTGAGTGGGGGTAGGGCCCGAGGCTGCTGCAGCTGGTGTCTGCTGTGTTCGGAGGGTCAAGTTCTGAACCTGGAAAAGAGGGGTCTATAGGAGTCCAGAGAAGGTGGGGAGGAGCAATGGCAATACACAGTTAAGATAGGGAAGGTGTTAGGGATGGGACCTAGGAATGGCTATACAGGATAGTGGGTTGTAAAATCAGAGAGAAAGAGAGAAAATGAGTTAGGGGCCGAAAAAGGAACCAGGAGCAGGTAGAGTTTCTAAAGGGGACCAGAAAGAGTGCTGGTGATTGGATCCAGCGGCAGAGGAAATCAAATTCTGAGAAGGGATGACTGTCCAGGCTGGGGAGGGCTCTCTCTCCCTTGTTACCTCCTCTCCTCCCCCAAACTATCAGGATGGGATGCATTCCATTTAGAAAGAATTCCCAGCTACAGCGGGGCACGGGGGTTCCCATACTCAAAAAGGCCAGGGCAAAAGTGAAAGTTAATTGGCCAGCACAGCCGCCAGGCAAAGGATTATCTTGTCCTCAGAATAAGGTTTATGCCAGGATCTGCGTGCTTATTCAGCCTGGCCCCTGGTGCCCTCTGCTGGACGCACGGAGGCTGTGCCAGACTTGCTCTGACAAATCTGATGGTCTTGCTACCAAGCGCTCTCCCATTCTGTAGCTGGGGTGGGGTGGGGGTGGGGTTCTGCCCCGCTGCCCAGAGACTCTTTACAGCCACAGCAGTATCTGTGTGCTCCCATAGAAGGTGGGGCCCCAGGACTCGTCTTTGCTCCCTCTTCCATGCCATTTTCCCCTAGAGGTGCTAGCGTGTAAACCAGAGTGGGATTTTCCACTTGAAAAGCAATGCAGAAGTTATACTGGGGAGGGTGTAAGGTAAAAAGCTAGCCATGACCGCTCGCTATTGGTAGCCATGTTTGCCTCAGCGCGCTGTGCTCTGACCGCCGATCTATGTGAGGGAATGGAACAGAGTCAAGGGTGGCTGAGGCCTTCTCAACAGGGAATTAATTAAGAAATAGAGTAAGTCTGGGAGCATCGGGATGTCCTGTCTCCCCCCGGCTTTCCTAGAAGATCCCCACCTTTCCAGAGTCCAAGCTCCTCCAGGCCTTGTGCCCATACCCAGTCTCAGTACCCCTCTATGGAGGTGCCCGCCCCCCTGCCCTCCCACCAGCATGGAGTCCTCACCTGGGCGGGGGTGGGGGGCCGGGCGGGGGAGCCAGTGCCGAGCTCAGGCTGCACAGTAGCGACGGTGGCCGTGGGCGTGAAGATGAGCTGAGGGGACAAAGGAACAGTGCCGCCTAGGCTCCTAGCTACCTGCACCAGGTTACCTGGCTGGGCCTGGAATCACAGGAAACGAGGCGCCTTTTACCTGCTCAATGTGGGCTCAGCCACAGGACAGGCCAGTTCAGCCAGGGAGCAGATATGGGGAAATAGGGAGGCAAGAGAGGGAAAGCGTCCAAGGAGGCCACCTGAAAGTCTCAAGAGGCTTGTAGAGTCCTGACCCAGGCTGGGCTGTGAAGGGGATGGCGGAGGAGAGCCAATCTGGGGGTGCATGTTGGGTTGACTCCAGAAGCCTCGGTGAGAGGCTCCTCCTCGAGGGGCTGACATCCCCGGGACACCCTGAAGGCATTCTCTCCACAGCATCCTGGGGAGTAGGGACCTTAGGCGCAGACAGATGCCCTGGGACCTCTTTCCAGGTATAACCCACTCCTGACTCCACATCTGGGCCAGAACAGGACTCCCCTGTCCAAGGGATCAAATTAGATGTATTCTTTTATCAGTTTTCAGTCAAATTTAGATCCTGGTAGGGGCTGTGCAGAGATAACTGTGGTAGAGGAACGAGGGCGCTCAGAGCCATACTCGTGTCTGCCTCTCCTTCGGTGGGGTACAGGCTATGCGGTGGTCTCTGCATGACACGTCCACCCCGCGAGGCTAGCTTGGTGCCCGTGTGGACATGCTGGTGTCCCTACAGGCTGCTTTCCCCAGCACTCCGAGATGTCTCCTCTGTGCCTGCGTGCCCTGCTTTGGGGAGGGAGGCAGACAGGCGTCAGGACTCCAGCTGGGGCAGCTGAGTAGGACATGGGAATGAGTAAACTGAAGACAAGGGCAGGTTTGGGCAGTGTCACACTGCGGCTGTTCTGTTCCCTAGGAAGTGGAAGTTTGTTCCACACTGTGTGTCTGAGAGGCTATTCCCTGGGAACGGACCATTCACAAACAATGAACTCAAGAGTCAAGAAAGGAAGGATCAGGGCCAGAAAAGCTCCAACTCTCAAGTTCTGGCCACAGAAGCAAAGCGGGGCAGGGGTGTGTGTCGGGCTGTATTGTCCTCAGGATGGCATGCCAAGGAGCTGAAGGGAGAAATCTTCAGGATGGCAGACACGAGATCGGAGTCCGTGATCTGAGCCCTACACAGAGCTGGAGGTTATCGCCTCCTGGGGAGCAGGCTGCTGTTTCCCCTGGAAATTCTTCTAAATGTTAGGAACCCATAAGTTTCCTAAGGACCTCTGCATCCCTCAGGGACAGGTATAAAGGACAGATTCTAGGTATGCACATCCGGGGCAGATACAACCCTGAGCACATTCGACACATTCAAACAAGCTGAATTTATGAGTGAGAGCGACCCCGATGGGGCTGGGGGCCCAGGTGGGAGAGCAGTGGAGGCAGCGGCATGTCCTGGAGCTGAATGCCACTTTCACGATTTGGGCTGGAACACATCTTTGGCTCTTGAGCTAGCGGTGGCCAGTCCCTGCAAGGATTGCCACAGGGGGCCAAGACCCCATTTCTATAGAGTACATGGATGTCTGTGTGCGTTTGCTAATCTTAAGTGTCCAAGTATACTGGCCATCTGGCCAGGAGCCCCTGCGTTTTCTACCCTGATTAGTTTGGGGGAGCAGTTTCTGATAAGAAGGCAATAGGGAAGGAAAGGAGGCATCATGGGCAACCTTCTCTATTTCAGCCAGGAACCCCACCTGTCCTTGGGTCACCGAGCCTGTATCAAAGCTCCCACTCAGCCTTCCAGGCACCCTGTTTTTTATTCCACCCCTTACCTCTTGCCGCCTGTCCCTTGGTGCTCCTTCCCACCCGCTTCTCTAGCCTCCTAGTTCCCAACTTGTCTGCCTCTGTTCTCCCCGCCCACCTGAGCCGTGGCCCAGGCTGGGTACTCACCATCTGCGCCCTTAGGTACATCTGTGCTTGGCTTGCAGTCAGGGCCGGAGAAGACGTGTTGCCCAAGAGAACGGCCTGCTGGGCGATGCCCGAGGCTGTCGCCGAGTTGACACTCTGCGCCCGGTTGATGAGCTGGGCTGCTGCTGGGGAGGCTGCCAGATTGATCTGATGGGAGAGACACGCGCAGTGGGAAATAGGAGGTTCTGTTGGTAAACTCTGTGCCTCCCTCATCCATTTCTTTCCCTCCTCTTCTGTTCCTTGGTCGATTCGGCCTTCTTTAGGACCATCTCTGGTCCCTGGGCCCCCCAGCACTGCCCCATCTCTGGCCTACATGTGGAGCTGCAGGGAGGGTCCAACAGGGGGGAGAACTGAACTATAAACACGGAGCCTGGACACCGGCATGAGAGATGACAGGGGCTTACTAAAGGGTTAGGAAGAGGCACACGCTACTTTTCCTGGCAAGAGTAATAGATTCTAGCCATGACGGCACATGGCTCGGGATTCACCAGCTGGGGCTGGGAGCCTGCAAGCATCTGGGGTGAGGAGGAAGGAGCTGGTCCCTGACTGTGGGCTCTGCCTGCAGCTCCCCACCCTACTCACCGAGGATGACTGGGCTGGGGCCTGGGCAGACACACTGCTGCTCGAAGTACTCCCTTGTCTGTTGGCCACCAGGCTTGCCTAGAAAAGAACAGTTCTTATCGCTAGGGTCCCAGATCTCCCCCAGTCACTCCCTGAGGTCTCAAAGGAAGGACTTTAGGAAGCGGTCAGTTGTCAAATGCCGATGGTCAAATCGCCATTCTGTCTCATCTGCCTGTGACCTGAAGCATGTGCCTCAGTTTCCTCTTTATAAAGTGCAGATAATAACAGAATCTACCTTGTGGCATGGCGGGAAGGATTAAATGAGGCAAAGCATTTACACGTAAGCACTCAAATCATTAGCCTGCACTGTTATCCATCTTTCCAGGTGTCTGAAGCACTCTGCTTCCCCCGGCTCTATCAGATTGGGCTCATGGGCTCCACCAGAGAGTCATGCACGTGCTATCTGGCATGGCCAACCTGCCCCCCTTCCCCATGGCCAGCTTCTTCTCACCCTTCCAGGGTCAACTTCCCCCACACCCAGCAGATGGGCCTTCCCTGGTCACCCAATGCAGGGCACCCCCTTGTTCTTCAGTCAGAGCAAGCTGCTCCTCTTTTGGAGTGCTTATCACAACTCAGAGACTTAGGTATTCTGTTTCCTGGTCTATCTGGGGTTCTGTTTACTTGCTGTCACCCCGCTCTAAGCTCCGAAAAGACGGGGTGCACAGTATACTCAGTGCCTGCTATGAACTGTGGCATACAGTAGGTGCATAAAACTTTGGTTGAATCAATGAATGAATGAATGAGTTCCTCTCAGCCACCAAGGACAGACAGGAAGCTGGGTGGGCCACGGCCTTCTCTTGTGGACAACGCCGTGGACTCTTGGCCCCTCCCAGTGGTGTGGTGGTGTTGGGAGGAGGGGTCCCCATGGCCCTTCCTCCTGGGGGCAGGTGGCCTGGGAGTTCCACCCCTGCACTCACAGGCCCATGTGAACCTGGGGAAGGTGCTGGACCCTCCCTTGGATGAAGGACCATAACCCTCGTGGCCACTCACGGGGGTTCTGTGAGTGGGGAGGAAGAGAAGGCATGGGGAGGGCACGTGGCACCGGCTCCCCCTCCCTCTCACTCCTGCTGCGGCTCTCACCTGCCCCGTGGCTCTCACCTGCTGCATGGCTGCCAGGCTCTGGAGCTGGGCGCTGCTGAGGTGCTGCTGCTGGAGCGCCGCCGTCTGCAGCATCAGGTGCTGCTGCTGCGCGGCATACATCTGCTGCAGGTACTGGGCCGCCGTGCTGGGCTGCCTGTGCAGGGCCTGCTGGATCACCTGCGGGGGTGGGGGGGGGAGGGGCGGCGGTGCTGTCAACCTGCTGGCTGCAGACCCACCCTTTCTGTGACAATGCCTTGTCAACCCCATCTCCGCCCCATCTGTGACCACCCCGGGGACCTATCACCTCGCCCTAGGGAGGCAGGAAGACAACTGTCTTTCAGACTTTATATGCTTCTGCTTCGTCTGTCCTGCACATCTTGGGCTCCTCTCCATGGATCTGCTCCTGCGTCAGGTGCCCCCTTGGGGAAAGTCGGAGCAGCTCTGGGCAGTGGGGAGGTGCAGGGAGATAGCGGTCCTGTAAGCCTCCGGTGACACTGGTGTCCCGTGCCAGGCTTGTTTGGCTGCCCCCTTCCCCACTGTCAGATTTGGGTGACTGGGACACTGGATGGTGGCAGCAGAGGAACCGAAGCCCGATAAGGCAGAGAGAAGGGAAGTGGGTAGGAGAGAGAGAGGCAGGTCCAAAGGGGAGGGGTGGCTATTCCAGCCTTAGCCACATAGCCAGCCAAATGAAAACTTACCCAAGGGCAACAGCCTCCCGGCTGGGGCTGCCTCCCAGGGTCTGCCCCTGGCTGCCTGGAAAGTCCTATCTGTCCCTTAGAAGAAGGTCCCCTTGGCCTTGGAAAGCAGGCCAGCACCACGGGGATGACGCATTTCTCTTGTACTCTTCCCTCCCCCTGTCGGTCCCTCTTTCTGACCACCATCACGGTCACCTGGCTTTACTGCCGCTCCTCTTTCTTGCCACCGTCTCTAGGAGATGACAAAGGCTCCCCGCTCTTCACTCCCAGCCCCCCAGAGCCCCTCCTCGCCCCCAGGAACAGAGAAGAGTGAATGCCTTTCCCCCAGCCCTGAGATCTTCCATCTTCTTCTCCTAAGCCCCAGAGACATTTCTCCTCCCTTCTCCTTACCTGGTCACCCTCCATGAGGGTCCTGGCCAGGCTTTGGCCCACTTGCTACCCTTAGCTCTGCTAAATCCCTGGCCATGGGGTCTCTCCCAACTCTGGCTCCTGCCCCTCAACTGGCAGGCATCCAGTCTGGCTCCCTCTGGCTCAGTGTGGATGTTAGGGTTGGTGGCTCTAGGACAAAACTATCCGTGGGCTCAGATTTGGGGTACTGTAAAAACAGGCTGATATCACAGATTCTTCATGGGCTCTGGGGTCTCCTGATTTCCCCCACCCCATCTCAACTCTTCAGATCCTGCTCCCCTTCAGTGTTCTCTCCCCTGGGTTCTGTTTATTCCTTGTACTTTCTCAGAATTCCTTCCTCTTGTCCCTTTCACCTACACCTCTCTATTTCCCTTGGACTCCTGGTCTCCCGGACCCTTGCAGTCCAGGTGGCAGTGGCAGCGGCGGCAGCAGCAGCAATACTGTGGCTCTTCCTCACCGGAGGGTTGGTATCAGGGTGTGGAAATGGCAGAAACCCTGAATGGTTCGGCTTGGGTGCGCAACACGGCTGCAGGTGATTCCATCTGCTGGGGCAGAACCCCCAGATCCCTTGTACCCAGGGACGGGATGAGGGGTGTATGGATGGCACATCCCAACAGGGGCTGCTAGGAACTGGGCTCAAACACTCACGTTCCGAGGGGCTGGGAGGAGGCCAGGTGTGGGGGGTGGCAAGGATGGGTGTGGGAGACGTGCTTTTATTCCATGTGAGGCAGGGGTAACTGGGAGAGGGAAGATTCCAGAGTATCTGATGGTATCTTCAGACTCTCTCACTGTCTGCAGTGGCCCCTCCTCCATTCCCTAATCTGGGCCCAGGGCCAAGGCAGGATGAGGTCACTGGTCTGGTCCTTCCATGCTGGATTAGCAAAGTTACTTGGAGTAAACACTTCTCAGCTGCAGACTCTCTTTTCCGTCTGTCTTATCTGGGAACCTCAAACAGACGTTGTGCTGGTAACAACCCAGGGTTGGGGGGAAGAATGAGGTTCAGCTTTTCTTGTCTTGACCCGGATGAGTTACTACCTTCTTTGAGCCTCAGTCTTCTCAACCATGGAAGTGTGCCTAGGATAACCATTTTCAGCTGGAGGAAAAGATAAGCCTGCCATGACCGTGCAGCATGGGGCCCAAAGCAGAGGCGGTACATGGGCACAACCGCGTTTGGAGCCATGTGTCGTCACCTGGGAGGCCTCGTGGCACACATCACCTGGGAGACACCTTGCAAACCGCTGCTTTAGGGAGATTGCCTTGGAATTCCTTTTTGTCCTCAAAGACACTTAGTTTTGTTACGGGGCAATGGTCCTTCAGAGAGTGGGTCTAGATTGTGGTTGAACAGCTCCCAATCATTTCTTCTGCTTGTTATTTTTACTTGTCCCCACCCCCACCCCCTTTTACACTTTCGCCTGCCCATCATTCCAAACAGGACTCTGGGATCTGAATCACCAGGTGAGACAGGAATTTTCCAGGTCTGCAAAGTTCTCCCACTCTCCCCAAACCTCCTTGATTGGACCCATCTAGCATCACATCTCCTCTAACTGTGCCTAAATATATATCCCCAAACACACTCCTCAATGCCCATTCTAGATCCTGTGCCCCTTTGTTCCACTAGACCATGCCAACACATCCTCCCGGCTAACCCCAACCTGATCAGGGAATACAATCCCTAGATCAGCTGGAATCTTACCTGCACGGTCTGCCGGTCTGGAATGCCACTGTACACAGAAATCTGGGGCCCAGTGGGGCGGCCACTCCCACCACTGCTGCCACTGTTGCAGCCACTGCTGGCACTGCTGGCAACACTGGCACTGCTGGATGTATGGGGGACTGGCAGCTCATTGTCCATGGCCTGCGGGATGGCACGGTCAGGGCGCTTTGATGGCAGGAGAGCAGGCGGATGCTGGGAGCAAAGAGGCAGAAGTGAGATGTCAAACAGATGCTTCCAATAGGTCACACACATACGCACTGGCTTTCTATCCACCGGGGGGGACCACTTCTGAACTGAGGTCTGAGACACGCCTGCCAGTGGAAGGACAAGGCCAGGTTCACCAGGTGAGAGTTGAAATCAGATCTGCCTGCTTTTGACGTGTATGACGTGGCACCTCTCCTGCTGGAGGGGCTGAAATCCACAAAGAGGTAGATTTCCTACAATGGCCTTCCTGGCAGTCACCTTAGGGCTCATCTTTCACCCCCCGTCTACCTCTCCACCTTTGGGATGGAGAAACTGATCAGCAGAGCACTTATTATTTGTCTGTATGTGTATAGCTGATTAGTCGAAGAAATGGGATGAAAAGTCTGGAGAGAACAGAAGGAGAAAGAGACAAATAAGGAGGCAATAAAATAAGCTGACGTGTTTATTTGGTTTTGTCTTTCAAGGCCAGAAGAGTTGCCAGTGTGTTTGGAGTCTCTGTTTTCTTGATGAAGTATTTAGTGAGTGCTCTCTGATCTAATGCTGAGCGTGGCACTGCATTAAGCAGTGTGGTTAAAACTGCAGGCTTTGGGATCAGAAAGACTTGGGTTTGAGTCCTGGCTCTGCTGTTACTAGCAGGGAAACGCTGGCAAGTCACACTTCTCCAACCTTCTGTCTCAATCTGTCAGATGTAAGAGTACACGAATTGGTTAGGAGGAAAAGTAAAATAATGACACGAAGTGCTTAGTGGCGTGTCAAGCATATCCTGCACGCTCCACAACATTGGCTGTTGTTGCGGTTATTAAAACTGTCCCCAGTCTGGTTCCAACAGAGCAGTCCTCTTCCAAGGTGGGACTGGCACAGCCTCCTGGAACCTTCTATCCCAGCCATGAAAGAGTGCCAGGAATTCCCTCAGGGACCATGCTGTGATCTGGATTCAGAACTGGAAATCTACACATCCCCTTGAAGCATGTGTTGGGGGGTGGGGGACTCTGGGGGAAGGAGGGGTGGGGAGGGAAGCAGACCCAGATCTGCGCTCAAGTTCCCCTCTTTCTTCTTCCACGCTATTCCTGAAATTCTCATTTCTATATATCCTCATTTCTCCTTCTACCTGTGCTTCTTGTATCTAAAAACAAACTCATCATCCCGTCATAGACACTGAATTCTCTGCTTGCAGATTATGCCAGTTTCGTACATGGAAGAAATAATAATATGATTTTTCACACTAACAAGAGCATTGATTAGTACCAAAAACTAAAATAGTCATTAATGTCCTATTGTCTTCTTCCCAGTGCTGCTCCGTTTGGAGGTTGTCAGCTTCTGACTGGGTGGGTTTCACAGTGAGCTGAAGAAAGTGGGAGTGAAGGCTAAAAGGCAGGGATGTGTGGGGTAAGGAAATCCAGACCACTCCCAGCTGGCAGCCAGCAAGTTGAAGTTCAGAGGCCTGTGGCTTTCAAGGCAGGACAGCAACCTGCAAACAGCGCTCAGGACCTGAGTCCTTGAGCAATTATTTTCCTTAATGTTTGTATGTCTTTTTTAAAAAAGTTTATTTATTTATTTTGAGAGAAACAGAGGCAGCATGAACGGGGTAGGGGCAGAGAGAGAGGGAGAGAGAGAACCCCAAGGAGGCTCCACACTGTCAGCGCAGCGCCCGACACAGGGCTCAAACTCAGGAAACTGTGAGATCATGACCCGAGCCGAAACCAAGAGTTGGATGCTTAAAGGACTGAACCACCCAGGCACCCCTGCATGTCTGTATTTACTGCCACAGGGCAGGGCCCTTGTCCCTAAATTCCCTTTGTCCAGAGCTACACCAGTTCTGGGCCTTATTATGGCCATCACTTGTCGAGGATTCTTACAACGAGAACAACAATGCAGGAATCAATGAAACCGCAGAATCAACAAGTATTTCTGGCGCTCTGCTCAGCTGAAACCCACCATATCTTATGTTCTAGAGAGGGACACTTAGGCTGTATAGAAGGGAGTACAAGGCATAGTTCTGATCTTGCAGAAACTGACAAACTAGTTGTAGAGATGAGGCTCCACTGAAATTTCAAGGATTGCCATCCACAAATCAGAGTTCTGTTCTAACATGGAATATCCCATAGAATCCCAAAGTCTTCTTTTAGTTAAATGCCTCACCTCCCTTTCCTAAAATGTTGACCAGGACTGGGTTTCAGTTCTTGCTTTTATTCTGCCCTAGGAAGTCTCAGTGGAAGTACTCAAAACAGAAAACAGAAAATGAGAAGATGGCAGCCGCCACAGCAAATTAAGGATAGGGTAATCTACGTATCCTGAATGATCAAGCCTCAGCTCTGTTTTATCTTCCTTTTGCAGCAGCTAGGGTGGATCTCATGCACTGAGTGTACTCAGTCCTTGTTGAGAAATAAAACAGGACAGAATGCTAAAGAGAGCGTGGGCTTCCTGTATAGAAAAACTGCACAGGCAAGGACAGCAACTGCTCCCATGCTGGGGAGGGAGACTTAGCAACATGGGGACACAGACACAGGGCGCTTCCTGAACTCTCTTGCCCGCCTGTCTCCTTCCTTCTGCTGCTAAGCATGCCTTTCCCTTCTCTCTTCATTCTTGCATTCTTGGCTTCTGCCCCCATCCCCTCCAGTTTGCCTTTTCTGTCTCATTAATTTCTGTCCCCAACCTCCCCGTTTTTCGGTTTTCCCATTCTTGTTCCTGCCCCCCGTCCCTACCCTCTGTCATATCTGTGCTTCCTCGAGCTGGCCCCATCCTCCTCCCTGGGGGGGATCACACTCACCTGGATTGTGCTTTGGCTCTTGACTCTCTCGGACTCTCTGGAATGCGTGCATGCGTCTCCCCCCAGGTCACATGGAACCTGAGTGGTTGCTCTGCTTTACTGTAATGAGGTCTCTCTCCGTTCCTGACCTCTGCTCTCTCCCAACATGGTGTCCCAGCGTCACTCACCTGTCCTTGCTCGTGACTGCCCTCCCTCTGCAACCAGCTCACTCCGTGGCTGCCTGTCTTGCCTCCGGTGCTCTAGCTCTCTCTCCTCTTTCTCGTGGTCATCCCTGCCTGAGGATCTTAACCGCCCCCCCCCCCCCCCCCGCCGCCCAGTCCTGATCCAGCATATTCTCTTGTCTTCATTCAAGGCGTGATCTAGATAGTGTGTGCGCCAGCCCTCTCCCTCCCTCTCTCTGG
>CM053570.1:77347145-77381657 GCA_028646485.1 Cryptoprocta ferox | reverse complement strand
AAGCAGAGGAGGGAAGGACAGACTGCCTAGGAGATGAGGGAACACTTAAAAGGAGAAGTGACAGTTGAGCTGCCAGAATGCACACTTTCTCGCTCGCACGGCATAACGATGCCCTATCCCACCGTCTACTCAGTCATCACTTCTAGAACCTTCTGCAATCAACAAGTTCCTAATTCCCCCCAAATCTGAACATCTGCTGAGCATCTACCACATTCAGGGTGTTCTTGGTAAGGACTGAGGATACAAAAGAGGTAGAAGACGTGGATCTTTAAGGTTTTCACTTTTGTAGGCATATCAGAAATGGTGAACCCTAAAGCCTTTTGCCTCAGAAAAAAAAATCCACAAACACAAAAATGTGCTCTACAATTGTAGAGGTTAATGAATCTTTTGAAGCCTGTCCACCAGCTCTGGACTAAGCAGCTCTGCTAGGTAGAGATATGGCAGGAAGTACAAATTTGAAGATAAAAAGATTAGCTACCATACGCCAAATTCCAAACGAATGATGGGGACATTTGCTAGTGTTCAGAAGAGTGGGGCATAAGGAACGTGTGCAGTGGGATAGATGGACAGTGGAGGAAGGCTTACTCCAGGCTTTATGAAGCCCAGTCCTATGCTGCTGCTGGATAAACAGTCACAACTGTGAGATGGACAGTTCCCAGCCCATCCCTCTGGGCTTTCCAGTGGCTCGTTTTCCTTGGAGAGACAATGTACTAAAGGAGAAAGAACATGGAATTAGAAGTTGGTTACTCCTCGCTTTGGGAACCTGCCCACTGTTGCCACTGTATGGCCTTGGGCAAGGCGATCTTTCTCTCTTAGTTTCCTAACCTGCAAAATCGGGCAGTAATAACATCTGGTGGGGTGGTGGTGTATGTGTGTGAATTAATCTCTCGGCCCCATTTCACTAACCTTTTCAGGCATGACTCAGAGATATTGTGGGTTTAGTTCCAGGCTACCACAATGAAAAGAATAGCACAATAAAGGGAGATGAATTTTTTTTTGTTTTCCCAGTGTACATAAACGTTATGTTTACACCCTACAGGAATCTATTAAGTATGCAATAGCAGTACGTCTAAAAACATAATGTATATCCCTTACTTAAAAAATACTTTATTGATGGGTGCCTGGGTGGCTCAGTCAGTTAAAGGTCCGACTCATGATTTCGGCTCCGATCGTGATCTCATGGTTTATGTCAGCATGGAGCCTCCTTGGGATTCTCTCTCTCCCTCTCTCTCTGTCCCTCCCCTGCTCACACTTGCTCATGTGCGCTCTTTCTCTGTCTCAAAATAAATAAATAAACTTAAAAAAAATTGAGGGGTGTCTGGGTGGCTTAGTCAGTTAAGTGTTCAACTTCAGCTCGGGTCATGATATCGTGGTTTGTGGGTTCAGGCCCTGCGTCGGGCTCTCTGCTGTCAACACAGAGCCTGCTTCAGATCCTCTGTCTCCCTCTCTCTCTGTCCCTTCCTGGCCCACTCTCTCTCTCAAAAATAAACATTAAAAAAATTAAAAAATAAAACCAAGAAAACTTAAAAAAAACTTTTCAGTTTTCAATACTTCATTGCTAAAGATTGCTAACCATCATCTGAGCTTTCAGTGGGTGGTAACCTTTTTGCTGATGGAAGGTCTCGCCTTGACGTTGATGGCTGCTCCCTGGCCAGGATGGTGGTTGCTGAAGGTTGGAGTGGCTGGGGCAATTTAAGATAAGACTACAATGAAATTTGCTGCATCGATTGGCTCTTTCTTTCACAAACCATTCCTCTGTAGCATGCGATGCTGTTTGATAGCATTTTGCCCACAGTAGAACTGCTTTCAAAATTGGAGTCAGTCCTCTCAAACCCTGCTGCTGCTTTATCAACTTGGTTTATGTACTATTCTAAATCCTTTGTTGTCATTTCAACAATCGTCACAGCATCTTCACCAGGAGGAGATTCCATTTCAAGAAACCATTTTCTTTGCTCATCCACAAGAAGCAGTTCTTCATCTGTTAAAGTTTTATCACAAGATTTCAGCCATTCAAATACAATAATGAAAAAGCTCGGAAGACTGCAAGAATTACTGAAATGTGACACAGAGACACAAAGTGAGCCCATGCTGTTGGGAAAATGGTGCCAATACACTTGCTTGACACACGGTTTCCACAGACCTTTGATTTGTAAAAAAACACAGTACCTACGAAGAATAAAAGAGCTATGCCTGTATTCCATGGTGTGAGTCCACTGCTCTGGTCTGGTGCCTCTGCTTTCTTTCACCAAATATGACATGCTCAGGATTTCTTCTGTTCTTTAATTTTGATAAAGCCCAACTTATTTATTGATTTCTTGGTTGCTGCCATATCTAAGAAACCATTGCCGAATCCAAAGTTACAGAGATTTATACCTACATTTTCTTCAAAGAGTTTTATAGTTGTAGATCTTACATGTAGGCCTTCGATTCATTTTGAGTTAACTTTTGTATATAGTATGAGGTAAGGGAACAACATTGGTTCATTTCATTTTTGAAATTGTGGTAAAAAATACATAACATCAAATTTTCCACTCACCATGTTGTGAAACCATTACCACTATCTACCACCAGAACTTCTTACCACACCAAACAGAAACTCTATACATTTTAGCAGGAAGTTGTCATTCTCCTCTTCCCCCTGCCCAGCTCCTGGTAACCTCTAATCTACTTTCTGTCTCTATGAATTTGTCTAGTCTAGATATCTCATGTAACTGGAATCATACAATGTTTGTCCTTTTGTGTCTGGCTTATTTCATTTAGCACAGCATTTTCAAGGTTCATCCATGTCATAGAATGTGTCCTTTTTTGGCTGAATTCCATTATATGTATTCACCACATTTGGTTTACCCTTTCATCTGTTGATGGACACTTGGATTGTTTCCACATTTTGGCTACTGTGAATAACGCTGCTATGAACATTGATGTCTGAGTCCCTGCGTTCAATTCTTTTGGGTATTACCTAGGAATGGAATTGCTGGACAATAGGGCAATTCTATGTTTAGCTTTTTGAGGAACCACCCAACTGGTTTTCCCAACTTCATTCTTTTGCATGTGGACATTCCTGTTGTCCCTGCACCATTTGTTGAGTTACTTCTGTTCTTGGGCCCACACAACTCCCCCAGCAAGCTTCTCAGAATGGCATATCAACCCTCCATGACTTAACACTGCCTGCCTCCCTGGCCTCATTTCCCACCTTTCCCACACACTACACTCTCACCCAGCATATGCCAAACAACCTGAAGGTTTAGATGCCTTGTTCCCTGTTTACTGATGTGGTCTTACTCATGCTATTCCCTTCACTTGAAATGCCTCTCTTCCGTTTAGCAACTAACCAACTTGATCTTCAAAACAGCTTGAGTCTTTTCTGTGAAGCATTCACTCAACGCAACTTCCTCTAACACTTCTCTTTCTTCCTTCAATCTAGGTCCTAACATCTTCCATTAAGCCATCCAGTTGGATGGCTTTCCCCACAACACTTTGTGGGCTTACCTCTTTCCTGGCACTCATAATGTAAGATTGCAAGAAAGTGATTTGCTTATGTGTCTGTCTTCCCCACTGGACTCTGAACTCCTGGAGAACAGGGGTCATATCATATTTTCCCATCTACACCTGGTGTTTAATTCCATAAATGTTTGTTGAACAGAACTATTTGAAAGGTACCACACTTGGTCCTACTTCTCATTTGAAAGCTCAGCCTAATTTCTACCTCATCTGAAGAATTCTCCCAAACTAGTTTAAAACAGACCACTGGTGATTTAATTTCTCTACCTGCCACCACGAGTGTCTATACTACTAACAATGGCTATTTACTGAGCACCTACTGCATGTCAGCAATGTAAGAGATGCTTTATTTATTTATTTATTTATTTATTTTGAGAGAGAGAGGGAGAGAGAGAGAGAGAGAGAGAGAGAGAGAGAGAGAGAATGTGGGTGTGAGAGGGGGACGGGCAGACAGAGAGGAAGAGAGAACTCCAAGCAGGCTCTGCACTGAAAGCATGGAGCCCAATGTGGGTCTTGAACTCAGGAACTATGAGATCAGGACCTGAGCCAAGATCAAGAGTCAGATGCTTAACTGACTGAGCCACCCAGTTGCCCCAAGTGATGCTTTAAATATACTCATGACCTCCCTTATGGTGTAGGTTTTATTATCTCAATTTTGTCAATGAGGAACTCATCTAAGTAACTTATCTAAGGTCATCACTGAACTAGGACTCAAAACTGGGCCTGACTCCAAAGCAAGAGCTCTTCCCACTACACCTCTGACACTCTGCCCCCCCTATAATCTCACCTTGGGCCATTATTCAGTGACATTGGGCAAAGCCCCTATCAGGGCATACTAAACTTTCAGAAGTGGAAAGGAACTGAGATCACTGAATTTAATCTCTTGATTACTTATGTCTATTACATATTTTATACTTACAAAATAATCTCTCTATATATAATACATACATAAAAGATAATATGCACGTGTACCTACCAACCAGTTTAAGAAATCGAACACCATCATAATCTCCCTTGTTTTTCCTATGTAAAAACTGAGGCCCAGTTTTTGGGGAAGTGGGTCACTCAAGGAGTTATGGCACCTCTGACTCTCCTCCAGTAGAATGGACAAGGAAGGCACCCCCAGAAACCTACTAGACTTGTGGTGGTGGAGGTTTACGCAACCAGAGGGTTGGAGTTTGACCCTGAGGAGAAATCAGAAGCTAGTGTCCTGCCATACATCACTTTCTTAATGGTCTCCTGGTGGAAGGGAACTTGTATCAGAGAGAAACAGTGGAATTGGAAAGCGTGAACCAATATAGTAGCATTCAAACTTTTTCTAATGTAGTTCCTCTCTTTGAACCCAAGTTTTCAGTGTTTACCCACTCCTGACTTCTTTCTGCCTCAAAGCTCTGGTCTGTGGGATGCAAAGAAGGAGATCTGGAGTCACAGTAAGGGATCTGTGGATTCTCATTATGCCCCCAACCCTGGGGCCTCATATTAGAAAATCTGAACCTTTGTTTTATTTATTTATTTTTAAAAATTAAAAAATTTTTTTTTACATTTACTTATTTTTGAAAGACAGGGAGAGGAAGAGCACAAGTAGGGCAGGGGCAGAAAGAGAATGAGACACAGAATCCGAAGCAGGCTCAAGGCTCTAAGGTGTCAGCACAGAGCCCGACACGGGGCTCGAACCCACGAACTGTGAGATCATGACCTAAGCCGAAGTCGGACACCTAACCGACTGAGCCACCCAGGTGCCCCGAAAATCTGAACTTTTAAACTTTCATAGCATCTAGGCTTTCAGCACCTTCTACATGCCTATTCAATTTCCTTTTAATTCCTACTCTGATTTCCTCCCTTCTCCTTCTAACTAGTTCCTTATTTCTTCCCCAAGGCCACGATCCCTACGGACACAGACTGTGAACCACAGCCAAATCTGATTGATGGCCAACTCCCAGAACTGGAAATCTGTTTTGCTTTGGGTTCCAGCTCCCTGTGTAGTTTTAGGGGAGCCCCAGCTCTGAAGGCTGTGATTCCTACTGTAGTCAGTTTTCCTCTCCCGACCGCAAGGGGCCACTTTGTATGACATGCTGACTGTACTAGGCTTGGATAGTGATCTTATTACAGGTCTCTGTGGCCCACAGGGCCTGAGACCAGCAGCTGGAGAAATACTGATGGTTCTGCCCTCCCAGGAGCCACCAAGTCTAGGGAACACTAGGCCTTTGTCCCCAGGGTCAGGGAAATCCATTTGCTGCGGATTACAGCTGTGGCAGCGTTTCCAGGGAAGTGGAGGGGAAAGATACGAAAAACAGAGCTCTCCAAATCCTGACCCTAAAACCCTTGGGGTAAAGTGGGGTGGGAGCTTTTCCTAATGGAATAGAGACTGACAGGAAATGAGAGGTCTAGTCTGCCCCACAAAGGCTGCTGGTATTATCATTCCAGTAGCAGCTTGCGTATGGAGAGTCTGAAAGGCCGGCGGAGGGGGTGATGGTGTTCCTTTGCTCTGGCTCTGCCTCTCTTTGGTTGCTTCTTTGACCGAGGTCTAAGTTAACAATAGCAAAATGTTCAGTCTCTCTAGACTTAGGGGACCTGGGGGAGACTGCCTTATACCTCTGAGCTGCTGCATTAACATAAGTATCCTGATTTACACCCGTCTCATTATGCCCCTGGCAGCTGTCTGAGACTACTGATACACTGGAAGCAGTCCAAATGGATTCAGCTCAAATCTCCTCAAAAAGTTCCCCCCCTCTCTCTCTCCCCAATGCTCTGCATGTGGTCTCCTTCAGTGTCTCTAGAAACCAAAGTAAATAAATGAATACTAACAAAGACAGAAGTGAAGGATGAGAAATTAAAATGGATTGCATAGCCCAAGCAATCAAAATAGAATGATTTCATTGTGAAATAGAGCCACATAAATTTAAATAGATTTTTTTTTGGAAACCTCATTGTTTTCTTCATAATTTATGGAAAGGAGACTGTATCCAGAGTTTCTGGGGCGGGGGGCGCCTTGGTTAAGCATCCAACTTCGGCTCAGGTCAGGATCTCATGGTTCATGAGTTCAAGCCCTCCATCAGGCTCTCTGCTGTCAGTGCAGAGCCTGCTTCGGATCCTCTGCCCCCCACCCCCACCCCACATGTGTGTGCACGCTCTCTCTCTCTCAAAATAAATAAACATTAAAAAAAAAAGTTTCTGTAACAAGCTGATGCTCCTTGGTTGAAGCATATGAAGAGGAAAAAGAATTTGATCACTTTTGGGAGGAACGTATAGGTAAGTGATGTTATGCAGGTGCAGATGCAACTGAGATACAAGCACGATCATGTCTAGACCCAGGCGGTTTTAGTCCTATTGTTCTAAGACAGGGCATCTTCATGCCTGTATCTCCTATGGCAGGGATTGGCACTTTTTCTGAAAAGGACCAGAGAGTAAGTATTAGGCTTGGCGGGCATACGGTCTCTGCCACGACTACTCAACTCTGCTCAGCAAAAGCAGCTGTAGACTTGTCATAAGTGGTGTGTGGCTGTGTGCCAGTAAAACATTAGTTACCCCAAAAGGTGGGGGCTGGATTCAGTCTGTAGGCTATATTTTACAGGACCCCTGTCCTGTGGCAAATTCATTTTTATACATCAGCCACATGGCTGACCAGGTACCCATAGCATATTGGTTAACAGCATAGGCCCTTTTTTGTTAGAAAGACCTGGGTTCAAATTCCAACCAGGCCACACATTCACTGTGTATCCTGGAGCAAACTGTGCCATTTTTGGGAGCCTCAATTTCCTTACCAGTAAAATGAGATCACGTATCTCTATGGGGCAGTTATATGGATTAAATCAAGTGTCCGTACAGCACTGAGGGCAATATTTAGCAAATAATAAGCATGTGATAACTGACAAGGTTGTGAGGCCAATTTGGGATTTGGAAAACAATTCCTTTCACCTCAAATTGTGAGGATCCCATGGTTATTTCTCATCACTGGTCGCGGGTCATAGTTACACTTAAAAATCCCTTTATAAAAGAACCATGGTCCATTTTACCTAAATTTTTGTCTCTTAAAAAGATTTTTTTTAATGTTTATTCATTTTGGAGAGAGAGACAGAACGTGAGCAAGGGAGAGTCAGAGGGAGAGGGAGACACATATCTGAGGCAGGCTCCAGGCTCCGAGGTGTCAGCACAGGGCCCAATGCGGGCTCTTTCCAGCCTGTGCTCGAACTCACTGATAGTGAGATCATAACCGGAGCCCAAGTTGGTCGCCTTACCAACCATGAGCCAACCATGAGCCACCCAGGCATCCCCTGTCTCTCTCTTTTTTTAAAGGGTAGCTTTTTCAGAAGGCTTTTTACAAACATAAGATGTAAAGAAAGTCAGCCTCAATATTGTGATTAAGAATATATGCCCGAGAACTTCAGCTTCCGAGTTGTGTGACTGAGCAAGTT
The DNA here is from genome assembly GCA_028646485.1 of Cryptoprocta ferox. NCBI lineage: Eukaryota > Metazoa > Chordata > Mammalia > Carnivora > Eupleridae > Cryptoprocta > Cryptoprocta ferox. Next base: position 77,373,744 of record CM053570.1, on the reverse strand, counting down.
ACAGGACCTCAGGCTTCAGGCTCAACTGTAAATTGGGACAATAATGCCATCTTGTAGGGTTGCTGTATTGGATGAGTTAATCCATGTAAAGAAGTTAGAACTGTGCCTGGTACTTAGCATACAATAAATGTTAGCTGCTATCATCATCATCATCATCATCATCATCGACATTTTTATTATTATTGACACTGTTAAAGGTTCTTCAGAAAGAACTTTGATTCCAGGGCTTAAATAGAAATCCTATTCTACTGGTTGCTCAAAAGACAAATACATACACAAACTTGGATCCAATCATTCTGTTCAGCTGGCGCCTAGCCTTAAGGCCTCCATTGTTTTAACTTCCTAGCCATCACACAGGATGACTCCGTCCTTTTCCCCACCTCAAATACTTCCTGTTACTGTCTAACCTGTGTCTCCTCAAAAAGCTTAGCGAGAGTTCCAGCCTCCGGCATAGCAGAACGTGAGCTCATTTGCAAATGGCGTCATTGCAGACGTAAGGGTTATGATGAGGTCATATGGGAGTAGGGTGGGCTCCTAATCCGATATGACTGGTGTCCTTAGAAAAGAATGTCCTATGAAGAGACAGACATATGCAGAGAAAACAGCCATGTGAAGGTGGGGGCAGAGATTGGAGTTCAGCATTCACAAGCCGAGGAACGCCTGGGGCCACCAGAAACTAGGCAGAGGCAAGGAAGGCCTTCAGAGCATGGCCCTGCAGACCGCTCGATACCAGAACAATACCAACAACCACGAGACAATATGCTTCTGTTGTTTAAGCCACCCGGCTTGTGGCACAGGCTGGAAAGAGTGTAAGTTGGAGTAGGACCGAAGAAGACTATTTCCAGAGGAAAAGATACTTTTATTTCCATCAATAACCTCAAAGTCTGAAACATCTTTTTTTTTTTTTTTTTGTCTCTCGTGACATAGTAAATTCTTCCTTCAGTCAGTTCTTCCTTGTTTTTCTTAGTAGAGCTATGCATTCCTGGGATTTGTACATAGAAATCTCAGCAGCTGAGGCTATAAAAAAGACCGCTATAAAAATCCCTCCAAAGTTATAAACTTCCAGTTACGAAGCAAAGAATTCCTGGGGAGGCACTGGACAACTCAGTGACTATAGTTGATAAATACTATGCTATATATTTGAAAGTTGCTAAGAGAATAGATCTTAAAATTCCTCATGACAGGAGAAAAAAAGATTCTGTCATTATGTGTGATGAGACTTATGGTGACCATCTCACAATATGTACAAATATCACATCACTACGTTGTGTACCTGAAACTAAACCAATGTTCTATGTCAATTACACCTCAGTAAAAACAAAACCTCTCCATACTAAGTCTTTCCACAAAGCAGGCCTATGTACACACACACACACACACACACACACACACACACGCTCCTTTACTTTCCAGGGCTTGCCATTTTCTGAATTCCATCTCAGCCTTAAACTGGCCTGATGTTAGGGTAAACCACGTAGGCTGGTCTTTGTGCCTCTGCCGCTTCCTAACAAGCATAACTAAGTCAGGACAGGGATCATGGACGGCGGCCAGGCTTTCAAAATAATTGTTCAAGGGCGTGGAGATTTGTTTGTACGTCCCTCACTAGCCTTCTTTTCTCTTTTTCTTCTTGTTTTACTCCTCCAAACTGGGGACATAGCTCAGACCTACTGGGGCCAGGTTGGTATCACTTAACTCAGTGTTGGGTAGCATTTGGGTTAGAGGTTTGCTTACTTTTAGGAACACTAGTTGAGAGTGCCTTGGAAAAGTGGAGACTATACTGGGTGCCCTGTTTTCCTGCTCCCACCTGGGCATGCTCCCCCCAGAACGTATTCCAAGAGTGTAGGCTTTCTCCTTAGCGTTTCCCTTTATGTCCCCTAGAGGAGTTTTGGGAATGGGGCTTTATGGACTTTGATAGATTATGAAGAGACAGACTGCCTATTAGTCTGTTACGAAGGCTTTTGTTCTGTACGTAAGTGATCTTTTACCCATTTAGAGGCCAGTGGTCTTAGGCCCGGTCCTGGGAAATGAGAATTCTTGCCATTTATTGCTCAGGGACAGGGCTTTGTCTCATGTATTCCTCACAACAACCCTATAACACAGGGATTATTTCCTCATTTTTCCCACAAGAAAATTGAGGTCCAGAGAGGTCTAGTAGCTTATCTGAGGCCGCGGCACTGGCAAATGGCTGGTGTAAGATCTGAAGCCAGGGCTGCAAGTCCCTGCCCAAGAGGCAGAATTACTTGTGTTGACTCCAGTCTAGGCCAGTCTGGGCCAGTGGGTTCTTATGAAGTGACTTGGCTCCTCTTTCCTTCTGTCTGATAGACTGTCTTTCAAGAGCTGTCTCAAGCAGGGAGGTCAGTCCGTGGCAAACCTGTCAACTCTGATCCCCCGGAGTCTGCCTTGTATCCTGGAAATCACAAATGGAGTAGCCACTGGGGCATGTCTAATATTTGTAGGCCTTTCTTGTTCAGAAGTATTCTCTGGTTATCTTACCTTCCTGTACAGCTTGTCCTGTTAGCAATGTTTACAAAATTATCTTTAACTATTTAATTGAAAAGGGATACCAAACAAAAATAACCGCCCTACAGTCCTTTGGAGAGAAGGGACAAAGGACACCTCCCTTTCCTGATTGCCCACCAGGAGCTGGGCACGGTGTCAGGGAGGCAGCAAGACTTAGAAGAAAGATGGAGGTGCCTGGGTGGCTCAGTTGGTTAAGCGTCCGACTTTAGCTCAGGTCATGATCTCACAGTTCATGGGTTCAAACCCCCACCGCATCAGGCTCTGTGCTGACAGCTCTATTTTTTTTAGAAGAAAGAGGAGGAGTTTTGCATTCAGAGAATGCTGCTCCGATTCCTGACTCTGTCCTTGTTGGGGAATTCTTAGGTTACTTGGCCTCCTCGCGCCTCAGTTTCGTCATCTGTAGGTAGTGGGGAAAGCAACTATGAAGTTGCACATGAAGCCGCCAGCACAGGGTGCAGCAGGGAACAGGCCTTTAAGAGCTCTCGGTCTCTCTTTGCCTGATCCTTTGTAGCCTTGTTTTAGAGCGGCGATTCCTGACGAGGAAGCAGGCTCTGAGCGATAACTCACCTGAGACCATAAAGCTATTAAGTGGGTCCCAGTAACAGGCGAATGCCGTGAAAGTGGAGCAGGGAAGACTAAACATTTAGGCTTTTAATTCTTTGCAGTTACTGCACATACTTTCAGTCCAGGCTCGATTATCAGCTTTTCACCAGGGTCCAAAAAGCCCTGTTTTCAAATCTTAGGAATTTTCTTAAGAAAAGAAAAACAAGAAAAACAGCCCCCTTACAGGTGAAACTGGAGGAAGTGATAACCAGTGTAGACTTAACCACGCTGTGTGCGTGCATGTGCGAGCGGGGCGTTCACGCATGTGCGCTCCTGTACAGATGCAGGCTAGGAAGGGAGGGGGAAGAGGCTGGAAGCTAGTTAGTGACTGCTATGACCAAATGAGTAAGTTCCCCACAAGACACCACGCTCCGTGCAGTAAAAGTGCTTTAGAAATCCAGAAAGTAAGTGATAAATTAACATTCTTCTTGGAGCTATGTTTCACGCAATGATTGATTTATCAGTTCTTAAGGTGTTGGGATTAATATTGACTACAGAATATTGTCCACAGGCACACAATTGGAGATTTAAGCTTCCTTTCTCCGCTCCTCCTCCCGTCCTCGTCCTCCCTGGGACAGTCCCCTCCGTGGGCCCTCACTGCTGTGGCCCAGCCCACCATTTAGAAGCCTCAGCCATTCCTAAGAGGCTTTCTCTTGCTCTGCTTCTGCCCTAGCAACTTGTCCTGGCAGCTGTTTCAGAGCTTTGGAATCACAAAGCAATCCCGGAGTCCCCCGGGCCCAGCTCTGGGGCCTTCTTTCCCTCATTTGTCCCAAATAATGGCCTTTAATTGCTATTAACATTCCTCTCCAGCAGAAACATACTGCATGTCTGTGGTCAGCCTATGATCTACTGTGACCACCAGGCTTTTGCTTCCTATTGTATTTGGAATGTTATGCTCGCTTCCATTTTCTACCCATATGTTTGCTTTTCCTCCCTTAGCATACCTGTTGGCTTTCAGCTTCTTCTATTTCCAACATGTTTTGTTACTGTTTGCAGGGAAAAATGATCTAAATGTGGTAGATCCCCCTTGATCTTCGTTCTTTCCAGCCAAAGATAACCTTACCCTACTTCTCTCCTCAGATTTATGAAATGTAGGTAACTAATTCTGATAGCTAGAACAGGCAGAAATAGGGCTACAGAGGGGAAAATTGTAAGGAGGTAGATTTCAGCTCAACAGAGAAACGTATACGCTAACAACTGGAGTTGGGAGAAAGTGGAGTAAGCTGCATTGTGAAGCGAGTTTCCAGTGGGTGGAAGCATGCAGGCAGAGGCGGAGCAAACATGTGGCAGGTGTGATGCACGCAGCTTTACCTCCAGGATCTCTTTTAACACTGCTGGCATATGATTCCATGAAAATCTTTTACTGCATGCCAGAAATACAACAAATTTTAAGCTTTTTACTTATTTGTAACTTCTCCATTTATGAATGTTATTTATGAATGTTCTAAATGTGAATCTTGTTTGTCAAGCTGCAGGACAGCTTCTGAATTGTTTTCATCATTCTGGTTACTAATGAGAAGAATATATTCCATTAGTATGAACTTCCGGATTCTCCTCATCTACTCAAGATGGAGGAAACCTTTGTTCTTATCTCATGGATGAGGCAGCCACAAAGTGGCTGAGCAGGAAAGATGATCTCTTTTGGATTTCCAGAATGCTAATGAACCACCCAAATAGCTCACCTGACCACAGTCCATCTATCCATCCTTTCCATGTTTTTTAGAACAACCATTATATGCTTGATACTGAATGGAATTCAAAAATTATTCAGATATTGACTCTTCTTAAAGAGTTAACAGTTTAAGAGGAGAAATAAGAAAAGTACACAAATAAATTATAACTGGAGTAGGCAAACTTTTTCTGTACAAGGCCAGATAGTAAATAGTTCAGGCTTTGCAGATCACATATAGTCTCTGTTGCATATTCTTATTTGATCCTCAACCATCAACCTACCTACCCCCCAACCCCCACCATTTAAAAATGTAAAATCTATTCTTATTTCTGGGACCTTACATAAACAGGCTGTGGGCTGGATTTGGCCTGTGGGACCTAGTTTGCCAATCCCAAATGTAATAAGGTGTAAAGTGGGGGCACCTGGGTAGCTTCGGTTAAGTGTCCGACTTCGGCTCAGGTCATGATCTCACGGTTCATGGGTTCAAGCTCCACATTGGTCTCTGTTGCTGACAGCTCAGAGCCTGGAGCCTGCTTTGGATCCTGTGTCTCCCTCTCTCTCTGCCCCTTCCCCCACTCATGCTCTCTCTCTCTCTCTTTCTCTCTCTCTCTCTCAAAAATAAATAAACATTAAAATTAAAAAAAGGTGTAAAGTGATCACCTTTGGTTGCATCAGTAGAAGTTTCATTTGGGATAAGCCTTTAAAATTGGGTTTGATTGAGACTTTGAAAATAGGGAGGGGGCATGCAGGTGGAAGGAAGGACAATTATACATTATCTCCTGTTTTCTATTTTTATAGCAGAGGTTTTCAAAGAATGGTCAATATCACCTCGAAACTTATTAAAATGCAAGTTTTCAGGTCCACAGTGATTCTCAAACTTTGGCATACATGAGAATCACCTGGAGTGTTTGGAAAACAGATCTCTGGGCCCAACCCAAGATTTCTGGTATTGCTGGTCCAGGGACCACCCTCTGAGAACAAAAGTCTTGAAGAATATCTGTTACATCTGCATACAGGGCGTGGGTGCTCTGCAGAGCACCGGGTTCATTCCATCTAGTGCACGTACTCAGAGAGGAGCTTCGAGCCACTGTAAATTTGGGAAGAGATGTTTTCCCCCGGAGCAGGAGCTTTGAGTCTTGTCAGGCTCACCCACTGGAGGCAGCAAGTCATTGTGGGGGACTGTGTGGTTGGGAGGATATTCCCTTCTCAATCTTAGTTATTGGCATACATTCTGTCTTGCTCCTGATAAATCTGTGTATTTTTACTACTGCTACAAAATGGTCCTGTCTGCATTATTCTGGGGACTACCTCTTTTGATCAGGCCAAAACAAAAAAAAAAAAACAAAAAAAAACAAAAAAACAAAAAGAAGAAGAAGAAGAAGAAGAAGAAGAAGAAGAAGAAGAAGAAGAAGAAAGAGACAGTGCTTCTATTTTAGCATTTGGATTCAATGACTTCTAAAAAGTCAGATGTGGAGCCCAGCGAGCTGGGCTGAGGAAGGGATAGAAGGGAAAGACTAGCCAGAGAGTATACAGAGGAATCTCAGAGGAGGCTATGGGCAACCAGACACAGGAGGAGTCATTAATCTGGTAGACAATGAATGGCAAAAGGCAATTAGCTTGCCTGGGGTTGTAGCAAGCCAATGAAGTATGCAGTACGGCAACTGAGCGTCTAGTGTAAGGGCAGGGTCATTGCTAGGGAACTCAAAAGGAGGACAAGATAAGGGAGGTTAGGGGTGGGAAAGCCATCTGGGGCTAGCAGGAAGGGAAAGGAAAGCCCTCATGGTCTCCATGGATATTTATTACCCAGGGGAAGTGTCCAGGTGTAGCCACACACTTGTCAGGGGGCCACATGCTGTTATGCTAGGATACAACCTTGAAAATGAACTAGGTGCTTCAGTGCACGTGCATACACACAAATGCACACACACACACACACACACACACACACACACCTGCGTACACACAGCTATTACTCTTCATCCACCTGCCAAGTTTAACCAGGCGGAAAGGTAGGCTGAGGACTGCCCGGCTGAGTAGCAGGAGGACCACATACCTAAACACTGGTGGAGTTTTAGCAGACACAATTCTGAACTTCAGTTTATGGGGCTTCCTTCCACACTGTAAAGCATGCTTGTTTTTTCTGTCACACGCCTCATTCACATGCGCATTCTCACGCTCCGTTCCTTGCAGGCACTCTATAGCCATGCTAATGGATTCTTATCTGCCTACACACGTTCTGTAGACACATTCATTTATTCATCCTCACTTGGAGTCCTTTTCATATATTAAGCACTACATCCTGCTTCTAAAAATCACTTCAAATGTCAAAGTTGCTTCCATAGCTTCTGTTCCCACTGTCTGCAGAACCTGCTAGCTTTGTCATTCTTATAAAAAAAGAAAAGGTACCAATATTGGCTTGACTGAGTAAAGAGCCCAACCCAAAGCAGATTGTCCTACCGTGGGATGCAGGTTTGTGGCTGTGGTGTCCCCGCCTTCAAGACCATCCCATTTATCTCTCTTTGTTTCACTCCCTCTCTCTTCCTGCACAACGCTGCAATCACACACATACTCCGGGTTGGAAAAAAAAAAGGACAGCCTAATTTCCTGATGATTATGTTGTTACCTAGCAACAGCCAATCAGGGGCTGGGCTTTTTGCCTGCAGTATTTCATGCAAATAGTTTGGAGAAATTGCAGGGTAACCCAGGCTGCTTAGTCTGTCTTCTCAGGGGACGCATTACAGAATAAAACCAACCCAAAAGGGGACTATTGAAGTCAGGCACATGCCTCGGATAGCAGGCCATCTGATCTCTTTCCCTCTTCGCCTCTGCCCTGGACCCCTTAACAAAAGGCATGCGGGTTCCACAGATAGACACACAGGGAAGCCAAAAAGTTGAAAAGAGGCTCATTAGCCACCATCCTTTACCCTGGATTTCTGAACTGGTACGTGCAGCCCAGAGCAACCTCTGGAAACCCTACCTTCCTGGGAAGGCAAGGAACACCACATTCTTAGTAGTTGTCTGGGGAGGACATGAAGGAGAATCCTCCACAGGCTTCTTGTTCAAAAAGGAGCTAAAACCTGGCACTTCTAGCCTGATTTAAGAGCCTTATCTCTGCCCACACTGGCCTATCTTACACGAGAAAACCCATTACTTACAACTGCATTCTTCCTGATGCCAACCGGCAAATCCTCATTCACATGGTTGAACAATGAGAGAAGCCACATCACTCATAAGACCCCTTAAAGAGATGTTTCTGTTGTTCTTGTTTTCCCAACAAGTACTGAGCATTTGATGTAAAACACTGCCTGGAGCCACACATACTGACTTTCTGCAAGGTCCAGGGGCTAGCTCACTCAGATCTGGATTGGAACAATGAAAAGTGGACTCAGAAGACAGAGTGTCCGGGCCTGTCTCCTCTGGGAGAATGGGTCAGGCTTCAGATGGTGGGAATCAGATTTCAGTAATTTGTTTTGTTGTTGTTGACCCAATGCTTTTAATCCAGCATGCAGGCAAGAAAAGACTGTGACCTCAGCTGCTGGATAGCTCCTCACTGTTCTCTTAATACGGACTCTAGCCAGCAGTCTTGGGAAGGTGTGTTGTTGGCTACACAGGGACAGTGCATAGAAGGACCAGCCTAAGTTACCATCAGGATGGAAAACCAGTTCAAAACTTCTATTTTATTGACTTGTAGCTTTTACATATTTCTAAGACAGAGATGATTATATTCCAATCATTACAGGAAAGTGGTGACAGCTCTCCAACTTCTGACAGTCACAGCTTTCCCATCCAAAGCCATATTTATTATAGAACCAAAAAATCCCACAAAAAACAAAAAACAAAAAAACTCCCAAAAAACCCAAAAACAAAAATAAAACAAAACAGAAAAACCCCAAACCAAAACCAAACAAACCACAACACTGTCAAATCTGCTTTTGTTCAGATTTGACTCACTTATCTGACAGGTTGGATAACTCTTTTCCTACCCTGGTCTATAGTGAATTTCAGAAAATTCTTTGAGTCCAACACCTTTATCCTTATAACTTTGGAATACATATGATAAACCCTGTTTTACAGAAGAGCAAGATGAGTGACTTGCTCAAGCTATATAGTAACAAAGTGGCAAAAAGCTGGGATTAAAAAGCAAGTATTTTTACTCTAAAGTCTGCACTGCGACGTCCAGATCATCCTAGATCATGCCCAAGTCTTTATAGCAATAAAAATAAGGGGAAAAAAGAGGTCGGCAACAGAAATCAACCTTTCAAAATAAAAAAAAAATTTTTTTTGCATTTATTATAGGTACCCAAAGGTACCTAGGGTGGTACCCCTAGGGTGGAGGCAGTGTTTTTAAAGTTTCCCAGGAATAGCACAGCACTTTGGAAAATGGTCTGGTAGTTTCTTATATGTACATATACATCTACCTCCATTTGTAGGAATTTGTTCAATCAAAATAAAAACATATGTACCTGGAGTGCCTGACTGGCTCAGTTGGTTGAATGTTGGGCTCTTGATTTCAGCTCATGTCATGATCTCCCAGTTGTGAGACTGAACCCCATATCCAGCTCCAAATGGGCATGGAGCTTGCTTAAAATTATCTCTCTCTTTCCCTCTGTAGCTCCCTCATTTGAGCATGTGTGCATACTCTCTCTCTCTCTCAATAAAAAAATATGTCCAAAAAGAGTCATACAAACATGTTTCTAGCAGCTTTATTCATACTAGCTAAAAAACTGTGGTATATCCATACTATGGAATACTACTCAGCAATAAAAAGGAACAAACGATTGATATTGGCAACCAAGTGTATGAATCTCAAATATGCTATGCTAGATGACAAAAAAAACCCTTACACAAGAGTACAGTCTGAGCAGTTCCATTTATATGAAGTTCTAGGAACAGGTAAAATTAATCTATTTCTAACGTTTACTTATTTAGAGAGAGAGAGAGAGAGAGAGAGAGAGAACACGCACATGCACATGTGAAACGGGCCGAGAGAGAAAGAGAGAGAGAATCTCAAGCAGGCTCCTCACTGTCAGTGCAGAGCCTGACACGGGGCTCAAACCCATGAACTGTGAGATCATGACCTGAACTGAAACCAAGAGTTGGATGCTTAATCAACTGAGCCACCCAGGTGCCCCAGGAAAAGTTAATTTATAGTGGAAAAAATCAGAGGGATGTTGTCTCTGTAAATAGGGGGTGGGAGGAGGGGGTAGGGAGTGAGTGCGGAGGGGGCATGAGGGAACTCCTGGGGTGATGGCAATGTTCTAAATATTGAGAGGGGGTTGTTTTTACATCAGTGTGCTCATCTGTCAAACCTCATAGAATGTGTACTTGAGCTTTGTGTTTTTCACTGTACGTAGATTTCACCTTTTGAAACCAATATTGAACTCTAGTTAATGACATGCATGCTGAAGTGTTTAGGGGTGAAGTATACCGATGCTTGCAACTTACTTTGAAATGTGCAACAAAGAAATAAGATGGGCTGGTAAGTGGATAGATGGATGGATAATTGGGACAGATATGTGATAAGGCAAGTCTGGCAAAATGTTAATTGTACAATCTAAATACATGTACTATATTCACTGTATACTTTTTTAAACTTTTTGGTATGTTTAAAATTTTTCATAATAAAATTTGGGGGGAAGCTCCCCAGGTGATTGTAACGAGCAAACATTGGGATAAAAGACAAATTTCAATTATCTTGGTTGAAAAGTATGAAATGAATAATGCTGTGCCCCTAATCTCCAGAGATGATTGTAATCATACCCCTTCCATCCCCATCACAGACACGAAAGAAAAGAAAAACAATCAGAAACCCTGGAATAAATGTCCAGGTTGAAACGAGATTTCCTAGGGTCAGGCAAAATCTTGCAGAGACACTATGGCCCACTTTGCAGTAGACCCACATAGGACATATCACTAGATATATGGTCTGATGGGACAAAATCTTTTAAATCAGGACAGTTCTGGAGAATCTGGGCCATATTACATATTTATGCTCTAGAACTAAAAAAACTGCAAACCAACCCCAGCCAGTACGGGAGTAAAGTGTTATTCAAGACTCTCCACATGGCTTAAAAGCTCCTATTTAGCATCTGATTCTCCTTCAGGGCTTGTACCTCTAGCCTTCTCAGACTCTGTAATTTCCCCAGCTCCACTTCCCCCTGGTAGACAACAAATCCACAGGGATAATGCGGGGTCGGCTATTTAGGGAGGAAGAAGCTGGCGTGTGTAGCCCCAGAGGATGTGAGTGGACGGTCGATTCCAGTGGGGTGGGGAAAGAGTGAGGGGTGGGGCAGAAGGGAAATAATGCGGTCAAGTGCAATATGGAGCCCCTATTCCCAGAGCTGCCCCATTTATTCTGCGTAATTGCTTCATTTCCACTGGCAGTGTATCTCAAAATGAATTTCATTACTGGTGCCTTGGATATCATATTGATTACCAGTTTCATCGATTCTTATCTTGCTAATTAGCATATAAATTAGCCATTTGGGGGAGGCATTAGGCAAAATTGAATTTTCTCCTTAATCTTCTTTCAGAAGGTAAATGAAAATGGATGTGGCCTGTTAAGGCCCATGGCCTTCCTATAACACAATCTAAGTGTTTTCCCAGCAACGGACCCCTCTTGTTGAGGGACAGAGAAGACTCGTGGAAGAAGCCTTCCTACCCCATGACTATCACTGCAGTCAGAACCCCTTAAGAGCTATCAAGAAACTCTGAGGCTGAGGATAGGTCTGTAAGGGGTGACGTGACAGCCAGCAGCGTCTGCCTCCCATAGGCGCACAAGAGGAGGCGCCATGACACAGCAGTCCTTCGGTGTTCTCTTCTAAGGCTGGAACTGAGAGCACCGTTCTGCTCTCTCCTTTCAAGCGGCACGATGTGGGGGTTGCAGCCTGATGTCCTGGGCCTGGCTGGGAATGCCTGCTCTGCCTCTTACCAGCTGTGCAATCTGGAGCACCTTAACCTAAGGCTTAGTGCCCTCATCTGTGAAATGGGGATCATCACAGTGCTGGCTTCACTCGGTGGCTGTGAGGATTGAGACAGAGGCTTAGCCTGGTGCCTGGCACACAGTAGAGCTCACAGGATGTCAGTCTTCTCCAGCAAAGAAGAATCCTAGGACACTGGATGCCACGGTTCTCTAGAAGGAGCTGCTGGGCTTCCAAGTAATCCTTACTCCAAACTCCCAGGTGCTTGGTCCCTGGAGCAGTCCTTAGTCCCTCAGCCACAGGCCATTAGTCAGGCCAGCTTGGTCCTTGCTATGCAAGTCAAGTCGAAGTCCTCAGGATCGCAGCAGGATCATATCACCTGGGAGCAGGCTGAAAACGAAGAATCCTGGGCCCCACCCCAGACCTGCTGAATCAGAATCTGCACTGTAACAAGATTCCCAGGTGATTTATGGGCATATTAAACCCTGAAAAGCACTGTTTCAAGTTATCCCCAGTTATGGGCTGACTGAGGAGGTGGGGCCTGTAAAAGGTGATTAGGGTTTGATGAGGTCATGAGGGCACAGCTCTCCTAAGCAGGCTGAGTGCCCTTACGAGAGCCAGCAAGAGCTTTCTTCCTCTGCTCAGCTCTCTGCCCTGTGAGGAGACAATAATAAGTTGACCTCTGGGGCGCCTGGGTGGCTCAGTCGGTTAAGCATCTGACTTTGGCCCAGGTCATGATCTCACAGTTTGTGAGTTCAAGCCCCACGTCAGGCTCTCTGCTAATAGCTCAGAGCTTGGAGCCTGATTCTGTGTCTGCCTCTTTCTCTCTCTCTCTCTCTCTCTCTGTCAAAATAAATAAAAAACTTAAAAAAAAAAAAAAGAAGTTGGCCTCTGAAACCCAGAGTGGGCTCTCAGCAGAACTTGATGACCCTGGTACCCTGAGGCCAGACTTCCGGCCTCTGAAACTGTAAGAAATGAATTTTGGTTCTTTCTAAGCCACCAGTTTATGGTATTTTGTTACAGCAGTCCAGGCTAAGACGTCCCCAGGTTCATGGGTTCGAGCCCTGCAACAGGTTCCACACTGACAGTGCAGAGCCTGCTGGAGATTCTCTTTCCCCCTCGCTCTCTACCCCTCCCCCACAAACACTTTCTCTGTCTCTCAAAGTAAATAAATAAACTTAAAAAAAAATCTTACATAGTCAGAGAAGGAAGGGCCTCAGGGATTACCTAGTCAAACACTGCAGCTCAGAAAGCTAAGGTAACTTGCCTAGACTTCATCCACGGCAGAGCCCTGATGAACCTTTTGGTCCCCAGATGCTGAGACTAGTCCAGGTTCGGCTGGGCCTTCCCGAGGCTATTACTCCAGTGGCAGAGAGGTTCTGCTCCCTTCCCTTGAGGTGGCTTCCATGGTGGTGGTTTCATCCTGCCTTGCCATTACCCATAGTGGCCTTTGGGGAACTTTGGTTCTATTTGGACTATGTTGGGGGTTTTGAATCCTGGTTACTCAGATGACCTCAGTGGAGGATACTGATGTGATGAAGGAAAATACTGAAGAGCAGTCTTCTCACCCTCAATAACGTCTGTGAACTGCCCTTTGAACTCCGAAGGCTTCAGGTAAGGACACTCAAGAACAGCTAACGGTGATGCCCCACCTAACAACTAGGTGGTCGAGGGCCTTGGCCGTTAGGAGACAGGGTGGAAGGGGGCTGTTTTTCACTGTATACCCTTTTGTTTCTTTACAATTTTGTTCCCTATGCATGCAAAGCTTATTCAGAAGTTAGTTAATAATTTTTAAAAAGAATGCCTCTGATATAAAAGCAATTAAAAACAATACCCCATCTGACCCTGGCATTACATCATCTAGCTCTGCTTATAATTGTCCTGCTTTCTCACTCTCTGTCCTCAGAAACCTGAAAGTTTATGGCACCATGGACAGCTGGAACACACACTGGTGGAAAGATTCTGAGACCGGCGTGCAGATATAGACTCTGATCTCGCCTTGGCACTATGAGCAAGACTACGTTTTTTTCCCTCATCAGGATGTGAAGTGCTTGCAGACTATTAAATGGCATTAAGTAGGTGTAATTATGCTTTAACCCCACCTCCACCCCGCTAAGTCTTGGCAAGAGGAAGGAGAGGACTTTCCTCTAACAAAGCTTTCACTAGATTTCGTGTTAACCAGACAAAATGAAAGGGACTAATTATGTTACGAACGTAATGTGCACAATATAATCCCATTTTTGTGAATTACATGTTACTGGATGTAGAGCTAGATGGGAGGATACATACCCAAATGTTAATAGTGGTTGCTTAGGGTGGTATGGTCACAGCTGATTTTTAATTTTTGTTTGTGCTTTTCTTTATTTTCCAAATAAATCGTCTGTATTTTTTTTTTTTGAAGTATTGGGGCTGAAACATCACAATATTCTTAGCCTAAAACAGAAGTGAAAAATGGAAACCTCAGGGAAAGGGTGCTTCTTCTCCATCTGAATAAGTCCTGGTCATTCAGAAGCTGGTGGTGCGGGTCTGTCCACACTGGCCCACAGCATCCAGACACCTACCGAACCAGGGCTGGAGGCATTCCTGGCTTCCTAAATACCTGTTCCAATGGCTCCGGGGACTATTTGGTATTTTGCAGAGCTAGAAAGCACACCAAGGTGGGAGGCACCAGATTCCTGGGTCAGTTGCAGCAGAGCCCACAACTTCTGATTCAAGATATTGACCACAAAGTGTTCTTGGGGCAAGTCACTCCATCTAGTTCACCTCCCCTAGTGCTTCTTGGAAGGGAGGCGAGAAAGACCGTTTCTGCCTTTGAAGGCTTTGACGGTATTGTAAGGATGACAGACATAGATTTAAGGAGCTAGAATGCAAGGCCAAATATGAAAAATTCTGCCACAGATGTACAAAGTGAACAGTGGAGTGAAGCGGTGTGGTGAAGTGGCTCTGGGCTGCCCAGGCCTGGGAGGGACACAGCTCTGCCATCTGTTGCCAGTGTGACCTAGGACAGGGTGCCATACCTCAGTGAGTCACTGTTTCCACATCTCTAAAATGGAGACAGCAATCCTTGAAGGGACGCTGTGAGGAATAGGCAGGATGCCTGGGAGGCGCACGCACAGAAGGTACTGCAATCATTCCTATGTTGGACCCCCAATGACACGGGCCAAGAGGGCTACCCTGTAGTCACATTATCATCATCACTCCCCCATTTAGAAAAGTTCCATGGAGCCTACAATTACAGTTACTGGTTCCAAGTTTTCCTTCGCGATGCTTCACGAACAGGCCAATCTTTCCATTTGCTATGATGGACTTAAACATGGCTGCCTTTGGAGATACGTAGGGAGCCTGCTTAGCCTCTGGACCCCTTTTCTTGTTTTCTAAGCCTTACAAGGCCCAATGGGTGGCTTATGTATTAGGATTGTGACCCCGTCTACTCTTTTGGAATTTTATAGCAAGGCCCCTCTACCAGTCATTGAGTTTGGCAAAGAAGCAGGTGCTGCTGGGGACGATGGGAAAGGAGACAACAAAGAAAGGGTTGTCACAGCACTGACCCCAGGAGATTTTAGGTGGGGATGTTCAGGGTATATGTGGGGCAGTGATGTGGGGGAGGAAGCTTTAAAATATTTATAATAGTAAATGAATGTAACTAACTCACAGTTATACTTGATTTTCTCCAGTAACTATGCTTTTGAAAGTTGACTGTCAGTATTTTTATTTAGGAGGTCTTGGGAGCTCAGAGAAATCAGTAAGAAAAACAAAATTAACTTAGTAGGAAAATAGACAAAGGATATGAATAAACAGTTCACCATCACTTGCAATAAAATTATAAGTGATAAACCTATAATAGGATGTTTAACCTAATATTAAAGAGCCGCAATAAATCATAGCTGTAAGTCAATATAACACCTGTAAGACTGGCAAACATTCAGATATTTGATAATACCCAGGTTGGCATAAGGTGGGTAAGTACATTTCTTATACTGCTCGTGGGAATGAGATTTGGAACATCCTTTTTGGAGGGCAATCTGGCAAGAGATATCAACATTTTAAAGCACATGCCATTTGACCCAACAACTCTGCTTATAGGAATTTACCCTCAGGGATATACATTCCTGAGGTATTTTAAGATACATATACTAGGATGTTCACTATAGCACTGTTGGTCACAGCCAACACCTGGAAACGAACCAACTATTCATCAGCAGTGCTGCAGTAGAAATGGTAAAAACACCAGAAATAATAACAGTGAAAATAGTAACTGCTAATATTTATTGAGCACTTACTATGTGATGGGCAGTTTCTGAGGCTTTACACACACGATCTCATTTAATCTTCGGGACAGCTCTGAAATAGGTATTGCTACTTACCCATTTTATAGATGAGGAAGAGGAGGCTCACAGAGGTTAAGGGACGTGTCTAAAGTCACACAGTAGGTGGCAGAACAGACAGGCCTTCTGGTTCCAGAGCTCGAGTGCTCACTCCCACATTAACATGCAGGCTCTCTCGCTTGCGTGCTTCCTCTCTCTCTCTCTCTTTCTCTCTCTCTCTCACACACACACACACACACACACACACACGCCAGAACATTCTGTACCAGTTAGAAGGAGTTCGCACACGTTCATACGGAATGATCGCAAAGACAAATTACTAACTGAAAAGATCCAGGCTGGAACAACGTCAGATGCTGCCACTGCTTTGTGCTAATAAGAAAAGATATGGCAGTGGATCATTACATTATTTTTCTTTATATTTCAAAAAATAATAAGAGCATCGGGGAAATTGTCTGAAAATGAAAGGCCTCCAGTCCAAATATAAATTCTTCCCTAACATGAAAATGACCACCCTCGTCGTGCTGGGGAAGACGGCTGGTCAATGTAAATGTCAATAGCGGATGCTCCTACACTAACCCATTTCCTCAGGAGAGGAAGGGAAAGGACGTGGGGAGGGTGGTAAGAGAAAACTTGAAGGCCAAACTAAGATCTGGCCCTCAAGTGAGGCACAGAGCCTTTGTAGACTTGTTCATAAAAAGAAGCGATTGCTATGATTCAAGTTCTTTGAGGAAGATTGTTTGCACGGCCGTGTGTTGGTAGAGCAAGCTGCAGAAACAGAGGAAGAACGTGTGCGGGGTTACAACGGCAGCGTGAACGGGAGGCTCGGAAAGCTGGGACCAGCGTGCAGGGTGTGGGTTGCGTTAGAAAATGCGGCACAGCTGGTGCATGTCCCCATGAAACCTAAGCTACGGCAGGGCGCTCGGTGTGGCTGGCAGCTACCCGTCGGGTCCCTCCCCTCTCTGTTCTTTGTGTTCTGGTTGCTCCCTCATCATAATGTGGCTGAATTGCTGTTCTGTTCGCACAGGTTTTCCCTCTAGAAGTGAGTGTCACTTCTCTAATTCATCGTGCCCAGCCCCACTGGGTTAAGATGCCTGTTTAAATCTATCTATAACTTCCATTGACTTTTCAGCACACCTTCCTTCAGACCCTTAATTGTTAAACTTCAGGAAAGAATTCATGCAATTTAACGTGAGAGTTCCTGTCCTCCAGTGGATGTTGGCCCCGCCTATCCCAAAATCCCTGTTCATTCATTCAACAGAGTACTGAACATCAACCAGGCACCTGGGGTTATTCTCAGCACTGAGGATATGGCAGTGACCAAAACAGCCCCTTCCTTGTGGAGTGTAAGCTGGGGGAGATAGGAAATGAATTATCTGGCAGTGTTAAAGGCTTTAGAGAAAAGTGAAGGAGGATCAAGGGGACAGGAGTCCTGGGGTGTGAGGGAATATTGTTATTATATAGGGTAGTCACAGAAGGACCCTCCTTTTTAGGAACATTTGAGCAGAGACCTGATACAAATGAGGGAGGAAGTGAGCCATGTAGTCATCTGGAGGAAGAGTGTCCCAGGCAGAGAGAAGAATTTCCACAAAGGCCCTATGGTCAGGTCATGCTTCGTGTAGGTTTGAGGAAGAGTCAAGTTTAAAAAAAAAAAAGAAAAAAGAAAAAAGGAAAGCCCCAGTGTGGTCAAGGAGGGATCAGAGAGGCTGAGCGGAGTATAGTATCATGCAGATTGAACCATGTGGGCCAGTGGTTCTCAACCAAGGGCAATTTTGCACACCCCCCCGCCAAGGGACATTGGGCAATGTCCAGAGATACTTTGGTTGTCACAACTGGGGGCTGGGATACTACTGGCATCCAGTGGGTAGAGGCCTGGAATGCTGCTCGACATCTACCATGCGCAGAGGACTGCCTCTACCTAAAGAATTATCTGGCCCAAATGGCAGTAGCGTCAAGGCTGAGGAACACTGATCTAGGGCCTTGTAGGCCATTGCAGTAAACTGGGAAGTTTTTACTTTTTACTCCAAGTAAACTGGGAAGCAATTAGCGGCTGGCAGGAAAGGAGTAACATGGTCTCAGCTACATTTTCCAGGTATCGCTCTGGTTGCTGCATGGAGAACAGACTGTAGAGGGGCAAGGGCTGAAGCGTAGAGCTGTCAGGAGGCTTTTGCAGTGATCTGGCAGGAGATAACAGTACTTGGCAATAGGGGGTCTCGATAAAAGTAGAAAGAAGGGGTCTGATTCTGAATGTATCGTAAAGGGGAAGCTGAGAGGATTTGTGGATTTCATCAAAAGGCACTACAATCACTTGGCCTCCTTACTCTGCCTCCTGTACCCCAAGGTCATTTCTGCCTTTGTCCTCGCTCTTCTCCTCCTCTTGCCCTGGCATGCCTTTCTTATTTGGACAAAGTCTTTTCAGTCTGGATCTCAGGATGTCCATCAAGAACCTTCCTGAAACAGCAGAGCCCTTGCTTCTCCAAAGCAGCCACCACTTTTCTAGTCCACACCTCTCAATTTAATCCTCAATATGCTTTTAGCTGCACAGGTATGCACTGAGATACCATGCTTTGTGGTGAAAACTGACCAGATACCTGCAATCACTTTATTAATATCATACTGGCTGTCCCAGCCACCCTGTTCTGGCAGAAAAAGGATTCAAATGTATGATTAAAAAATATAGGGAAGGAAGAAACAAAATTGCCATCATTTATAGATTGCATGGTTGTGTATATGGAAAATCCAACTGAATCTACAGTTAAATAGAGTAAATAAAAGTTTGCGGAAATTTTTGGACTATAACATCAATATATAAAAATAAATTATATTTCTATATACTAGTGACAAAGAGTTATAAATGAAATTTGAAAAGATAAACTGTTTATAATAGAACCAAAAAAATATTAAGTACTCAGGAATAGATCCCAAAAAAAGGTATATGACAGTTATGGGGAAGATTATAAAAATTCACTGAAAGACACTTAAAAAGACCTAAACAAGCAGAGGCATATACTATGTTCATGACTTGGAAATCTCTACATTATATTTCATTTATTCCCAATTTCATTTATTCCCAAAATCCACCTATAGATTAAGTGTAATTCTAATATAAATCCCAGTAAGCTAAAAAGAATAAACTTGACAAGCTGATTTTAAAATTTCCATGAAAAAGACCAAAAGACCAAAAGACCAAGAATAGCCACATCACGCTTGAAGGGAAGAACCTATCAGATACCAAGCTACAGTAATTTAAAAAGTATGAGGGGCGCCTGGGTGGCTCCGTCACTTAAGCATCTGACTCTTGGTTTCAGCTTAGGTCAAGATCTTGCTATTTGAGAGATCAAGCCCTGCATCAAGCTCTGCGCTGACAGTGAGGAGCCTGCTTGGGACTCTGTCTCCCTCTCTCTCTGCTCTTCCCCTGATCTCTCTCTCTCTGCTCTTCCCCTGATCTCTCTCTCTCTCTCTCTCTCTCTCTCTCAAAAATAAATAAATAGATAGATAGATAAACAAATAAACAAACATTTAAAAAATCCTTTAAAAAGTATGATATTAGCCCTGGGATAAACCTTGTTCTTGAGAACCAATTGCTAGCATCTCTTCCCAACTTTTGCATTCTGTGACATCATGTTGGTTTTCCCACTATGACCAGTGGGAGTATTTATACCACACAAATCAGCAAATGCTACACATCAGGGCTTTTTGTGTATATCGGAGAGGAGAGAGCAGAGCTGGTTGTGAAATATTTACCAGCATACCTCTGAATGAAACCAAACAGAGATCCCCCAAACAGATCCACACATTTGTGAACAGTTGTTATAGGACAGACGGGTATATCAAATCAATAGAGAAGGGATGGACATTTCATTAAATAGTTCTGGCAAAATCAAGTGTCTATATGAAAAAAAAAAAAACCAACCCACTGATTTCCCACCTCACACTAAACCCCCCAGATTAATTTTAGTTAATTAAATATTTAAGTGGAAAAGGCAAAAAAAAGACTGGTAGAAGAAAATGTGGGAGAAAATCATAATGGCTTCAGAGTAGGAAAAGATTTTTAAACAAGAAAGACTGATAAATTTGACTACCTTAAAATTAAATACTTCTGTTGATTAAAAGACATCATACAGAAAGTGAAATTCAAGTCTTATACTGAAGATAATATTTTCAACACACATAACCAAAAAAGAATTTGCATCCAAAGTATTAAAAAGTATCTTATCTATGAATCAATAAGAAAAAGATACAACAGAAAAAAATGGACAATAGTCTTGAATTGGATTTCCTCTTTTGTGAAACAGTACATGGCCCATAAACATCCAAATTTTTCCAGCTTATTAATGGCCAGGAAAATGCAGATTAGAACCACAATGAGATAAAATTTCATACCCATCATACTGAGCGATTTTAGAGTTTGCCAATATCACACACGAGGGAGGATGTGGAGCAACGGTAACTCTCCTAAGAGAGGGCAGGAGTCTAAATTCATATAACAACCACTTCAGAAAAGTTTGTACTTCACAACAAAGTTGAGCAGACCTATACCCCAGATCCCAGAAATTCCATTCCTACGTACACACCCATCCAAGAAAGCCTCTTACATAAGTTTATAAGGTGACATGGATTATGATGTTCATGGCAATATTGCTTCATATTGCAAAAACTGGAAATGTCCATCAAAAGCAGCATGTAAAAATAAATGGTGGTGTATTCAATAGAATAAAATGAATAGTAAAAATGAATGAATGATGTACAGTTTCATGCATCACTACAGACAAATCTGTAAAGCATAATGTTGAGCAATAGAAATGAGACCCAGAAGACTGGATACAGTAGGATTCCATTTATACAGAATTCAAAAACCGTCAAAACCAAAATGTATATGGTAAAAATAACAGTATATTGTTTAGGAAATCATTCATCTGCAGTAAAGCCATTAGAGAAAAGCCTGGGATACTTATTACAATGGGTGGCCGAAGGATACTTCTGGATGGAGGAAGAAGATAGATGCAACAAGAGAAGTGTCTTCTAAAGTTCTATTGGGCAATCAGTAAATGTTGTTCACTTTATAATGAGTCTTTAAATTCTACACATGTATATTATACATTCTTTTGTACAACCAAACATTTCACACTAAAACAAATGAAAAAATGTATCAAGTGTCTATTGTGTGCAGGGCACTGTAATTGCACAACTAAGACTGACTCAGATTCTACTACCACTCTGCTGAAATTCCTCTTACTGAGGTCAAAGTCTTTACGGTCACTAATAAAAAAAAATTTCATCCCTTATTTTCCTTGACATCTCAGTAGCATTCAACACTCCTGACTATCCTCTTTCTTTGATAAAGTGTCCCGCATTGGCTTTCATGAGGCCATGGTCTCCTGTCCATTCCTTCTCAATCTCTTTCAATGGCTTGTCTCCCAACACCTGACCATTCAGTGTTGGAGCTTCTCAAGGTTCATTCCTACTCTCTCTCTCTAGACATGCACATCCACACCCATGGCTTCAGTTACCACCTGTACACCAAAGATTTAGATCTCCAGCTCAGACCTCTCCTCTGAGTTCTAGGTTGATGTATCCCATTATCCAGTCAACATCTCTACTTGATGTTTAAAAGCCTCTAACTCTTAACCTGTTAGAAACAAAACTCTGGGGTGCCTGCGTGGCTCAGTTCATTGAAGTGTCTGATTCTTGGTTTCGGCTCAGGCCATGATCTCATAGTTTGTGAGTTCGAGGCTTGTGTCAGGCTCTGTGCTGGCAGTGCAGAGCCTGCTTGGGATTCTCTCTCTTCCTCTCTCTCTCTTTCTCTCTACCTCCCTCTCTGCTCCTCCCTCATTTGCACTGTCTCTCTCCCTCTCTCAAAATAAATGAATAAACCCAAAAAAACCCCAGAAACTCATGATTTCCCCCCACAGAATGAGGTTTTTCTAGTAATCTGTCTCACTGATTGGCACTTCCAGTAGTCGGGGCAAGTATTACTCCACAAAACCAAATAGCTCTACCCAGTAGCCCCCTCACTCCTGCCCTCCTAGCAAATAAAAACTCGCTCCCTTTTCTTCCTAGGAAGGGGTTGAAAACAAGGAAAATTACTTTGGTTGTAGCTCTAAGTAGGAATGAAACCTTTCAAAAAACAACATCATCTGGAAATTTGGCCTCCTCCAAAGAAGGAGCTCAATAAAGTTAGTTCCTTTCCCCAATTAAGAAATTTTTGAAACACGACAGTACTATATAAAGTATTTGTCCTCTCTTTCAATTCATTGTGTACATTTTTGTCTCTTCTTTCCTTTTCTTTATGCTACATTTTTGTATACAATACGTTCTTAGTTTGATTTTTTCTTCATTTTGTTTCTATTTTTTACCTTATTTCTCCTAGTCTACCTTTCCATAACTGAATCAGGAGATGGTATTTCAACCAACAAATATTTACTGAGCACCTACTGTGTGCACTCTGGGACAGAGGGGTGAGCAAGATAAATTCCTACTTTCATGTGTTTTATATTTGGGGCAAGAAGCAAACAATTAAAAGGTCAGGTAGTGGTACGTGCTGATTAGGGAATTAAAATTGGGAACTGTGACAGAGAATGACTGGTGGTTACTTTAGACTGGTGGTCAGGAAAGGCCTTTCTGAGGATGTTATAATTAAAATTGAGATCCAATTAAAAGAAGACAGTCATTGGATCCCAGAAAAAGTGACTGGTTAGTGTAAAGTCCCTAAGATAGAAACAAACTTGGCCATGTTTGACAACCACATAGTAGACAAGAGAGCAAGTGGCATAAAATGAGAGGAATGAAGGGATTAGATAACATAGGACTGTATACACACAAAATAAGAAGTTGGAGCTCATTCTTTTATAAATGTATTTTTGAAACGTTTATTTATTTCGAGAAAGAGAGGAGAGAGAAAGTGCACGTGAAAGGGGCAGAGAGGGAGAGAATCCCAAGCAGGTTCCATGCTGTCAGCACAGAGCCCAACTTGGGGCTCGAACCCATGAACCATGAGGTCATGACCTGAGCTGAAATCAAGAGTCAGATGCTTAACTGACTGAGCCACCCGGCTGCCCCTAAATGTATGCTTTTTATTGTCTGTAGGATCTACAGAGGCGTCTTTTTTTTCATTCTTGGTTTTGATTATTTGTGTCTTTTTTTCTTGATCAGTCTTTATAAGGATTTATAATCTTACTAGCCTTCATAAAGAATCAACTTTGGTTTTGCCGATTCTCTGTGAATATTTTCTATTTTATTCATTTCTATTTTTGTCTTTCTGATTTCCTTCCTTCTATTTTCTTCAGGATTAGTTTGTTGTTTTTCCTCTAACCTCTTGAGATGGATGAGTTTAAAGCTATAAAATTCTAATTCAGCTTTAGTTATACCCCATAAGTTTTTATGTTTAGTATTTTTCATTAGCATTCAGTTAATATTTTCTAATGTCTACTATGATTTGTTCTTTGACCTACGGTTTATATAGAATTATACTGCTTGATTTCTAAATGTTTGGGGCACAGTGTGTGTTTCCAGTCACTTTTATCTTATTTATAATTATACTGTGGCCAGAGAGCATATTTATGTGTGATTTTAAGCCTATAGAATTTGTTGAGACTAACTATCGTCTGGTACATGGTCAACTTTTATAAATTTTCCATGTGTGCTTGAAAAGAATATGTATTCTGCCATTGTTAGGTTTAGTGTTCTAGATATGTCCATCAGTGAATTTTGTTGTTATTCAAATCTTATATATTCTTTTTTTTTCTGCTTGTTATAGCAAATACGAGAGAAAGTAAACAAGATACCTGACTGTAAAATTATCTTTGTCCTTAGAGTTCTGCCAATTTTTTGCTGTATGTATTTTGAGGCCATTTTATTGGGTGCATATAATTTAAAAATTCTTGTATCTTTCTGATAAATGAAAATGTTTATTCTTCTGAAGTAACACCTTTTATCTCTAGAAATCCTATCTCAAGATAGGATAAGAGACATGAAGGATAGAATAAGAAGACCTAACATGTTTTTAATGAGAGCCTCAGAAAGTGTGGAGAAACAGTTTGGAACTCAGCAATTTGGCCATCTCAGCCATCACCTCTTCAAATATCCTATCTTGTATATGTTCTATCATTTTATCTTCTCTGATGCATTCTGGATAATTTCCTCAGGTCTATCGTTCAGTTCTCTCCTCAGCTGTGTATAATCTGCTAATAAATATGTTCACTGAGTTCTTAATTTGGGCTATTATATTTTCAGTTTTAGAAGGTCTATTTAGTTCTTTTTCAAATCTGTTAAAATTCTTTTTATAGATTTCTGTTCCTGCAGATATTTTCAAGCTTATTAAAAAAATCTCTTTAGCAGCACCTGGGTGGCTCAGTTGGTTAAGTGTCTGACTCTTGATTTTGGCTCGGGTCGTAATCTCATGGTTTGTGGGATCAAGCCCCATGTTGGGCTCTGTGCTGACAGCATGGAGCCTGCTTGGGATTCTCTCTCTCATTTTCTCTGCCTCTCCCCCCACCTTACACACACAAAATAAGTAAATATTTAAAAAATAAAAAAATTTAACAATGTCTTTAAATACAGATAGCAAAATTGTTTTATAGTCTATCTCATATTGTAATATCTGAAGTTTTGTGGGATCCTGTGTTGTCTGTTATTTCTGTTAGCTATTACTCAGGGTATCTTGTTATTTTTTATTATCTTTGACTGCTGGTCATTATATTTGAAAAAAATATTTTAAAATGAACTTGAGTCCTAGGATAATGGCACCATCCTTTAGAAAGGATTTTCATTTGTTTCTGTCAGGTACTCCAAGACACTACTAATATGGAACCATTCTGGGCTAAGTTAAAAGTTTGCAGTTCCATGGACCACCTAAGTGACACAAATTTGAACTTCTCCAGGGCTGGTTTACTTCCAGGTTACACTCATCTGAAGGTATAACTCTTTACATTCCCAGCTCAAAGAAGGGGAGAGTTTATTAGATTTCTTATCTAAGTTAAATGTTAGGTTTTGATTCCTGTTTCCCTTGCCCTATAAGGCTACCAAAAACTCAGTTTTATTTCACAAGTATTTCTTCCAGACTAGCAAATATCTTCCGAGAAAAAGAGGCTTTGAGTGGTGACCTTGCCTTCTAGGTTCTTGCTTTACCCTAGATTACAGTGCAGTACTATCTTACTATTTTGTTAGCTCTTTGATACATTTAATAAATATAACAAGGATATTTCTCTCAACTTTTCTAGTTCTCCTCAGTGGTCTTAATTATCTAGGCTACCACTACCAGCAATGAAAGTTTCTAGATTAAGCATGATGGGAAGCCAACAGATGACTTTTATTTTTATTTATTTATTAAAAATTTTTAATGTTTATTTATTTTTGAGAGAGAGAGAGAGAGAGAGAGAGAGAGAGAGAGAGAGAGAGACAAGGGGCAAAGAGAGAGGGAGACACAGAATCCAAAGCAGGCTCCAGGCTCTGAGCTGTCAGCACAGCCCCGATGTGGGGCTCAAACTCAAGAGCCACGAGATCATGACCTAAGCTGAAGTTGGACACTTAACCAACTGAGCCACACAGGGGCCCCAACAACAGATGACTTTTAAAGAGGGGTAGGAGGGAATCCAGTTGGGTCACATTCTGTCAGATTCTGTTTATAAGCAAAAGGGATAACATATTTAAAATGTTAACCAAAAAGAAACCATTTGAATTATGTTAATTTGTTATTTGCATGGTATTTGCTTTATAGAGATGTATGTCCTCTCTCCTAACTAGACAGTAAGCTCTTGAGATTAAAGATCCTTCTCTCTTTTTTAAGATTTTTATTTTTAAGCAATCTCTACACCCAATGTGGGGCTCAAATTTACAAACCAAAGATCAAGAGTCACATGCTCTACCAATTGAGCAGCAAGGTGCCCTTAAGATTAGAGATCCTTCTTGTTTTTAATGAGTATCCCCTTTTATCTAGGACCTAGGACAAAAAAGATAAAATTCCAGTCTTCTTTATTACTATCCTAGGGTTTGAAGTCACCTGAGAAGAACTAGATTTTCAGGAATCCATCTCTTTCTTCATATCCCACCTACTTGTGGTAGGGCATTAGCTGAATACTTAAAGCAATGGAAACTATTTTTTTTAATGAAAACTACTTTTATCAACTATGAGGATTTCATTAGAGTACAAGTATATACAAGCAGGTAAAAACAAATATATAATTTGATACTGTTCAATTATGTCCAACTTAGAAGTCAGATTTTCCTCACACACTCACTGTTGACAGAAATATAAATTGGGGGAAATTTTTATTTTATTTATTTTTTCTTTTTTATGTCTTTATTTTATTTTGAGAGAGAGAGAGACAGAGAGTGAGTGGGGGAGGGGAAAAGAGAGAGGGAGATGAGAGGGAGACACAGAATCTGAAGCAGGCTCCAGGCTCTGAGCTGTCAGCACAGAGCCTGACGCGGGGCTGGAACCCACGGACCGTGAGATCATGACCTGAGCCGAAGTCGGACGCTTAACCAAATGAGCCACCCAGGCGCCCCAAGTTGGGGGGAGTTTTAAATATGCATCAAGAACCATTGTATTTTATACAACT
>CM053570.1:77169897-77346645 GCA_028646485.1 Cryptoprocta ferox | reverse complement strand
CAGATATAGGTACCCTGCCTAGACCCTAGACAGATAAATGGCAAATGCTCTGGTTCAGTCCAACTTCTCTCTAATAGTAGAAACCAAAACTTGAGGGGCACTTGGGTAGCTTAGTTGGCTAAGCATCCAACTCTTGGTTTTGGCTCAGGTCATGGGTTTGTGGTTCATGAGTTTGAGCCCTGCATAGGGCTCTATGCTGACAGTGCAGAGCCTGCTTGGGGTAATTTCTCTCTCTCTCTCTCTGCCCCCACCCCTCTCTCAAAATAAATAAATTTAAAAAAAAAAAAAAAGAAAGCAAAAGAGAACTGAGAGTACTGATGATGCACTAGAACCTTGTATACGAAGGACAGCATGTTCATTGACAAATTCAAAAACAGAATTTTAAAAACTGCTGTAGACTTCAAAGGTAAGGCACTAATATCCAATTAGCCACAAGCCAAAGTATAGGCTTTTATGTCTTTATGGAAGAAACTTGGGGTTACATCAGATCAGGGACTTTACATATGGATTTTTAAGTAGTTACAATCAAGGTTTTATCAGAAATAGAATGAATAGGGGCGCCTGTGTGGCTCAGTCAGTTAAGCGTCTGACTTTGGCTCAGGTCATGATCTCACAGTTGGTAGGTTCGAGCCCCGCGTCAGGCTCTGTGCTGATAGCTCAGAGCCTGAAGCCTATCTTCGGATTCTGTGTCTCCCTCTTTCTCTGACCCTCCCCTGCACATGCTGTCTCTCTCTCTCTCTCTCTCTCTCTCTCAAAAATAAATAAAACATTAAAAATTTTTTAAAAAAGAAAGAGAATGAATAATAGAATAACTAGCATTGCTAAATTAACAAATATTTATTAAGCCTATTATTGAATACCAAAGTCTTGAAATACAGCCAGTCTACCAATATTAGACAGGGCACAGGCAGAAAAAAACAATTAGAGCAGGAACTTGAGGTAGCTTCATTGTGATGAGCTAAGTCAAGGAAATTGCTAGCAAAGTAGATAAAATTATGGCTTTGATGTGGAACCTTATACAACATGGCACAGCTGGAAAGCAACCACAGAAAAAACATTCCATGGTAGCAATCTCAAATGTGAAGGTTCTTTAGGAAGATCGTAAGTTTAAAAGACAAAATTGCAAACTCTGTTGGACTTTGCTAATAACAGTAACTACAGCTTCAAACTAAAATGTCTGTCTTTGAGCAACAGGTAGTATGGTATTGTGGGGGGGGGGTGTGTATCAGTCTTTTTCAGTTAAATTGGCCTGTATAGATAATAATGTACTGTCCTTGGGGCACCTGGGTGGTTCAGTTGGTTAAAAGTTTGGCTCTTGATTTTGGCTCAGGTTATGATCTCACAGATTGTGAGATCAAGCCCTGCTGTTGGACTCTGCTGACAGTGCAGAGCCTGCTTGGGATTCTCTCTCTCCCTCTCTCTCTGCCCCTCCCCTGCTTGTGCGCTCTCTTTCTCTCTTGCAAAATAAATAAACCTTAAAAAAATCATGTACTGTCTTCACTGCCTGATTATTATTTTGATCCACTGTGTGTAAATTATGAACTTTGAATTGTTTTTCTAATGAAAGACACTGTGGTGATCTATCCAACTCTGTCTTATAAGATCTCTTGTGGCCCAGAGTACAAATTTGCAAGATGAATGGTCCCAAGTTGTGTTTATGGTCTATTGACAACAGAATTATGGTGCCACTGAGGGTAATGCAGTGTGGCATCATGAACTTGAACAAGTCATTTGGTATCTCTGGATCTCACTTTTTCACTGAATACCTAATGTAATACCTAAAAGCCAAATCCATAGGGTTACTATGAAGATTAAATGAGCTGCCTGGCACATATAAAATGCTAACTATGTACACATGCATACTTGAACATGTACTCCCTGTCTCTCTCTTACACACATACACACGCACACACACACACACACACACACACAGTTAACAGTTGAGGTTGATTTATTGCCCCTAGCGCAAGGATAGACCGCTGTCATTGGCCTCACTTTAATGTGGCCCGCAAGGATGGACAGAAATATCAATTCTGGGGTCAGAAAGTCAGTAGTTGCTGGAGATTCCACAGTTCAAACACTTAGCATTTGCTTCAATCTTCTCACTAGGGTTTTGATCTTTATCTCAGTGGTTCTGAGTGTTTCATTCTTGTTTGAATATCGGGGTGAGGCATAAACTAAACATTAGCAGAGAAGGAATTTAAATAGATGGTAGGGCAGTTAAAACCCTTACAAGCCAAGATTCAGTAACTGGATATGGCCCTGTACAACCATGGCACCACAGTAAATCACCATCTAGGTAGCTTTAGCCCTATTTTGAAATTCCTTTTTGACCTCCTCCATCCTAATAACAATGAATTAGTCTTTAAGTCTCCTAAACCCTATGTTTGATTTATCTAGATGTATGACTATTATTTTAAATACGGATCTACTTTTTAACTATTCAAAAGCCACGTCTGAAGTGACCCAAGTTTCTTTAAGAAAAAAAAAAAAAAAAGGAACCTCCTATCAACATGTAAGGTCTCTAGAAAAGATGTTAGAGACTTTCACTAAAAACTAGAGAAACAGGGATCAGATTTACCTTCCTGCCTTTAACAATTAAACTGGGAAAAATACATAAAGCAATGTTTTTCAGACATTGATCGATAAACGATGTAGGCCTCTGATCTCTGAAAAAAAAGAGAAACAAAGTGAGCCCTTTGATTGTACCAGTTTACTACCTGAAGGTGGTTTCCAGGAAGTAGTAAAAAGACGGAGAGCCCAAACAGAGCTCATTGAGTTGAGGAGACTGAGATTAGAGATCCAGAGGGCCAAGCGGGTAGAACTTGTGGCACAGAGAGCCAGGGAGAATGGTGCTGCACAGAGACAGAGAAGAGGAGGGATAGGACAGACTCCACAGATCCATCTCATCTATAGACAGGCCTCCCTGGAGTCTTTAGCTGAGCACAGATTTGTACATGTGTGAGAGGTAACTATCCAAGACTACTATAAAAGAGTAAACAAATAATTCCCAGAGTTCACACAGGCCTGGAAATAATTTGTGTTCTCATCAGTCAGAGTAGAAAGACATTATAATACACAAGGAATTAGATCCTCAAAGGGTATTGCCATAGTAGAGGGGGCTAAATTCGGCCGAGAATAAAGGCTGCTCTAGACTCCCATAACAAACCATAAAAGCAGTCCCTGAGAGGAGCAAATTGATTCCAGGTAATTTAAGTACATTGCACAGCAAAATATAGCAGCTATATATAAAATTAACAATGTCCAGTATTCAATAAAAAAAATCTCCAGGCATATAAAGAAACTTGTTAACCAGGAGAAAATAATATAAATATAAACATACCAAGAAATAACAGAACAAAAGAACCAGCAGAAAAGGATATTAAAATACTTTTAATAAATACACTCCATATCTTCAAGAAGTAGAGGAAAATAAGGACAAGAGAAAGAAGATTTTTAAAAAGACCTTAAACATCTAGAGACTAAAATATAACACCTGAAATTAATAATATGCTGAATTAGATGAACAAAAGATTGGGAACTTCAGAAGAAAAGATCAGTGAACTTGAAGACACTGCCTTAGAAACTATCCAAAATGAAGCACAAAGAGAAAGAAGACAGAATAAAATGAACAGAGCATCAGTGAATGGTGAAACAATAGCAAGCAATTTAACATTCATGAGTTTGGAGTTCTAGAAGGAAAAGAGATCTGGGGAGGATCTGTTCGAAGAAATAAGGGCTAAAAATTTTCCAAATTTGATGAAAACTATAAACCCACAGATCCAAGAAGCACAAACCCACACAGAATGAATAGAATGAAATGATTCCAAGAAGTATCATAAGCAAGTTGCTGAAGTGACAAAAAGAGAATCTTAGCAGTAGCCAGACAGGGGTTGCCTGGGTGGCTCAGTTGGTTAAGCATCCGATTTCAGCTCAGGTCATGGTCTCGCGGGTTCATGAGTTCAGGCCCTGCACTAGGCTCTGTGCTGACAGCTCAGAGCCTGGAGCCTGCTTCGGATTCTGTGTCTCCCTCTCTCTCTGCCCCTTCCCTGCTCATGCTCTGTCTCTCTCTCTCTCTCAAAATAAATAAACAATAAAATAAATAAAGTAGCCAGAAGAAAAAAAAGACACATTACAGAGGACCAAATAATATATATATCAATAACAACAGAATACATGTTCTGGATCATAAAACAAGCCTTAATAAATTTAAAGGCATTAAAATCATATAAACTATATTCTCTGAGCATAACAAAATTATACTTGAATCTATAACAGAAAGCTATTGGGAAAATCCTAAATATGTGGCAACAGAACAACATACTTCAAAATAGCTCCTGGGTCAAAGAAGAAATCACATGGGAAATTAGAAGATATTTTGAACTGAATGAAAACAAACATATTACATGCCAAAATCTATGGTATATAGCTAAAGCCATACTTAGAGGAAAATTTATAGCATGAAACCACCTATATTAGAAAATAAGAAAGCTCTCAAATCATTCATCTTCGCCTCCACCTTAAGAAGCTAGAAGAAGAAAAGCAAATGAAATGTAACATAAGAAAGGACATAATAAAGATGAGAATGGAAGTCAATAAAATAAAATGCAGAAAAAGTATAGAGAAAAATCAATGAAATGAAAAGCTGGTTCTCTGAAAAAGTCAATAAACTTGATAAATATCTAGTCGGACTGCTAAGGGGAAAAAGAGATTAAAAACACAAATTGCCATATATAATAAGAATGAAAGACCCTATAGACATTAAAAGGATCCTATAGCCAATAAAGTAATCAACTTGGATGAAAGGGACAAATTCCTGGAAAGATACAAGCTATTGGAGCTCACTCAAGAAGAACTAACTTGAATAGCACTTTATCTATTAAAGAACCTGAATTCTTGGTTTAAAAGCTTTAAATAGAGAAAACGCCAGGCCCAGATGATGTTACTGGTGAATTCAAATTTCAAAAAAGAGGGGCACCTGGGTGGCTCAGTCAGTTAAGCGTCTGACTTGGGCTCAGGTCATGAACTCATGATTCGTGGGTTCGAGCCCCGTGTCGGGCTCTGTGCTGACAGCTAGCCCAGAGCCTGTCACCTGTCTTTGGATTCTGTGTCTCCCTCTCTCTCTGACCCTCCCCTGCTCGCTCTGTCTCTCTCTGTCTCTCAAAAATAAATAAAAAAATAAAAAAAAACAAATTTCAAAAAAGAAATAAAACCAATGCTCTATAAACTCTTCCAGAAAACAGAAAAAGGAAATTCTTATCTACTCATTTTATGAGGCCAGAATTACTCTGATACCAAAACCACACAAGGGTATTATAAAAAGGAAAAACAACAACAGAGACAAGACATTAAAGATAAAGAACAACAAATGGAGGAAGAGAAATGCAGTAAACACAGCAGAAAACATGGAGAGAGGAAGTGGCCAGAGGATTGACACTGAAAGTGTCACAGTGTCCTTTGTTGAATGCCTCCCAAGTGCAAACCCCTGTGTGGCGTGGTAGTGTTTCATAGCATGAACTTTTGGAGCCAGACTACCTGAGTTCAGGTCCTAGCCCCACTACTTACTAGTTACCTAAATTTGGCCAAGTTACCTAATTTCTCTGTACTTCAATGTTCCCACTTATAAGTGGAGAGAGTAATAGAACTCCCCTCATAGGAGAGAGTAATAGAACTCCCCTCATAGGGCTGTTTTGAAAACTGAATGAGTAGGGGTACCTGGGTGGCTCAGTCGGTTAAGTGTACGACTTCAGCTCAGGTCATGATCTCACAGTTTGTGAGTTCGAGCCCCATGTCAGGCTCTGTGCTGACAACTCAGAGCCTGGAGCCTGTGTCAGATTCTGTGTCTCCCTCTCTCTCTGCCCCTCCCCTGCTCATGCTCCGTCTCTTTCTCTCTCAAAAATGAATAAATATTTAAAAAAAAGAAAACTGGGGCGCCTGGGTGGCTTAGTCGGTTGGGTGTCCGACTTTAGCTCAGGTCATGATCTCGTGGTCCATGGGTTCGAGCCCAGAGCCTGGAGCCCGCTTCAGATTCTGTGTCTCTCTCCACCCCTTCCCTGCTCATGCTCTGTCTCTATCTCTCAAGAATAAATAAACATTAAAAAAAAGCTGAGTAAATACATCTCAAATGTGTATAATAGTACCTGGCATATAGCACTACACAAGCAAGTGTCTGCTGAAACTATTATTATTCATGTTATGGTAGTCGGTTGTTACCTTTACTAAGTCATGGTATTTGCCCTCTAAATGAACAAAGCAGTACAAGAAGTGACTATTCTCATTGTATTAGTTCCCTGTGGCTGGCATAACAAATTACCACAAAATTCCTGACTTAAAACAACAGAAATTTATTCTCTCCCAATCCCAGAGGCCAGAATTTCAGTATCAGTTTCACTGGGCTGAGACCAAGGGGTTGGCGAGGCTGCCCTCCCCCTCAAGATTCTCAGGGAGAATCTACTGGAGTCAGTTCTGAGTTCTGGCGGCTGTCCCCTGCTCATGCTCTGTCTCTGTCTCAAAAATAAATAAACATTAAAAAAAAAAAGAGTGTGGACAACTGAGTCCCACTTGACCTTAAAAAAAATTATGACAAACATCAGAACTTTGGAGGAGGGTTGCTATTAGCAAATTACTGTGCCATTATGATCCAAATAAAATAGCTTATTAAAATAACTAGTAAGGACAAAGAGGGGCACCTGGGGAGCTTAGTCTGTTGTGTCCAACTCTTGATTTTTGGTTCAGGTCATGATTCCAAGGTTGTGGGATCGAGCCCCGTATCAGGCTCCATGCTGATTGTGGAGACTGCTTAAGATTCTCTCTCATTCTCTCTCTCTCTCTCTCTCTCTCTCTCTCACTCCCACCTTCTGCCCCTCTCCTCCCACTCAAGCATGCTCTCTCTCTCCAAAATAAAATAAAATTACAAAAGAAAAAAAAGAACCAAGAACTAGAGTTGATGATGGCAGTTATGGCTAAAAGTGAAGACAACTGGCTCACTCCTGATGGCCACAGGTACCTACACTCAGACCCTGCATTACCCTGTGCTCCACAGTAGTGAAGAAATGCATTTCTAGATTCAGGCCTAAGTTCAGGATCTGACGCTATTTTGTGTTACTGATGTGACCTTAGACAAATCATTGCACCTCTTTGAGCCTGTTTCTTCATCTGTAAAATAGGCATAATAAGAGTTCTTGCTCTGCAGAGCTGCTGTGAGGTTTAAATAAGAACTCATGTAAAGTTCTAGCATGGCAATTAGCATACATAATAAGTGCTCAGTAAACCATAATCACAATGTATTATTAAGGACTAAATACTACTATTTCTAACAAAATGCCATCTGCTATTCTATTGCAGTGGAAATATCCTCTCATCTTCAATTTCCTGATTCTCAGAGTGGGAGGAGTTTTTCCTTTGGGGACTGTGATCTCATGGGTGAAAGGCATTAACGCCTAACAAAGAAAAAGCATGGGGTGGTGGGGGGGGGACATCTGGGTGGCTCAATCAGTTGTGTCCAACTCTTCATTTCAGCCCAGGTCATGATCCCAGGGTCATGGGATTGAGCCCCGCATTGGGCTCTGTGCTGAGTGTGAAGCCTGCTTAAGATTCTCTCAAAGAGAAAGAATCTTTCTCTGCCCCTTCCCTGCTCACATGTGGGCGCAACGCTCTCTCTCTCAAATAAAAAAAGAAGAAAAAGAAAAGGCATGGAAAATAACGCAGTCTGCAATTCTGGTATCTGTGTCCTTGGTGTAAGAAGAAAAGAATGAAGAGAGTAAGGACTTGGTAGGCTAATAAAGGATAGGAAGTAGGGCCTGAAATGTTTAATATGTTACTAAGAGCACTAATGTAGAGTGCCTGATGTTTGGGGAAATGAGAACAAATGAAGAATTTAAATAGCAGAAGTCTTAAGAGGGGATGTAATCGATTCATTCTCCATAGGAATTCATTAAGTGATTAGAGCTTTGCGCTTAGGAGAGATGAAGATTGGGGCGCCTGGGTGGCTCAGTCGGTTGAGCGTCCGACTTCAGCTCAGGTCATGATCTCGCAATTCGTGGGTTCGAGCCCTGCATCGGGCTAGCTGACAGCTAGCTCAGAGCCTGGAGCCTGTCTTCGGATTCTGTGTCTCCCTCTCTCTCTGACCCTCCCCTGCTCCCACTGTCTCTCTTTGTCTCTCAAAAATAAATAAAAAAACATTTAAAAATTTAAAAAAACAAGGAGAGATGAAGGTTGAGAGGAGTGAGTTATGACAGGGACAGTGACATGATGATGAGCACAGACAAGGCACAGACAAGGCCAGCACAAAACAGCTCATCTTCATACACAGAACACCAGCCCTGGGACTGAGGTGAGGCACGAGGTAGACAAGGAGAGCTGAAAATTCAAGCAAGCTTTTGTTTAGGACAAGTAAGATCCTACAAGCAATTCCAAGGCAGGGTCGTGTGTTGTTTGTTCTGGAATTTCCAGCAGTTAGCCCTGTACCTGGCATGTCGTTGATAAATCTGGGCTGAAAGAACAAGTACGCATATTCGACAGTAAAAACACTGGCAGCACACGAGAAGTGGAGCTAGAGGCATCCTTCTAACCCTGTGCTTCTGTCTCCAGTCCCGCTCCGGTCCAAACCACCCTCCACACTGCCGCTCTGATCCTCCCAAAAGGCTGGCCTGACCCCGTCACTGCTCCTGTGCTCCAGGGCCTCCCACAGTCAGTCCAAATTCCTTAGCTTGGCCAGCCAAGCCTTTTGTGTTTGCTGCTGGCCTACTTTTCAGCCTTGTTTCTGCCACTACCCTACTCGTACGCTTTGTTCTGATCATGTCAAAAACGTTTGGAACTCCCCACGTATACTTGCTCTCCCACACACAGACGCCCCGCCTTGGTACATAGTGCTCCTTCTGTCTGAGCCACACTGTCCGCCTGAGGACTCCTTAGCTCCTGCTGTCATCTCAATGTCACTTTCTCTAGAGGGTGACATTTCTAAACAGAATTAAGTGACTTCTCCTCTAAGCTCTCAAAACACCTTGCCCATACTCCTATTAACGGCACTGAGTACAATACCATAAGCAACAATTTCCATGTCCATCTTCCTTTATAAACCTCTGGGGTGCCAGGATTGGATTCTAGTCATTTTTGCATCCCTAGCTACTAGCATGTGGTTAGTGTTCATGTTGAATAAATGAACAGATTTTAAAGACCCAAAATACAACTAGAGCTTAAATCCTTGAGTGAACTAGCCTCAGTGTCCTTAGGCAGGACACTAAGATAGTTAGGGATGGGCAGGTCTGTCCCTATAACCAGAAGATCCTGTCATGGATGGCAGCTACAGTAGTCCCACCAACTGTCCCTTGTTATCATGATCAGACAGAATTTGGGGCTCAATATATGACAGGCCTGCCCCTGTATGACATCCCCGGTCTTATATGATTCCCAACCATTTCTCACACTCATTTTGCCTTTGAGAAGACAACTTCATTTTCATATGCTGTAGTGTCAGCATCTTTTGTGAAATAACCCCTCTTTCAAAATGCTCCAAAAGCCAAGTTCTTCTCTCCTACTCCAATTCTCATTTTCTGTCTCTCTTACTAAGTAGAACGGAAAGCTTCAGGGCTAAATTAAGGATGAAAATAATCTGAGCCCACAGAACACAACGTCAGCATTCTTTCCTTTGTAGACAAGGATCTGCTGGAACCAGGCTACTCAGTCCTGCTCAACCACAAGGTGCATGTCGTCACAGGGGTGCTCATGGATGACACGGGTCCCTTGGTCACAGTGATTAAGGTAGAAAAGGCCCCCCAGGAAGTCTATGCTGATATTGGGGGTGTTGGACAACCAAATCCAGGAAATAAGGAATCTGTGGAGCCTCCTCTTACTCATCCTGCATATTATGAAGAGATAGGTATAAAGCCCCCAAAGGGGGTCATTCGCTGTGGTCCACCTGGCACAGGTAAAACCTCATTAGCCAAAGCAGTAGCAAACTAAGCCTCAGCCACTTTCGTAAGAGTGGTTGGCTCTGAACTTATTCAGAAGTACCTAGGTGATGGGCCCAAAGTCATTCAGGAATTGTTTTGAGTTGCGGAAGAACATGCAACATCCATCGTGTTTATTGATGAAATCAATGCCATTGGAACAAAAAGATATGACTCGAATTCCGGTGGTGAGAGAGAAATTCAATGAACAATGTTGGAACTGTTGAACCAGTTGGATGGATTTTATTTGTGAAAGTTATCATGGCCACAAACCGAACAGAAACTTTGGATTCAGCACAGACTAGGCCGCACTGACAGGAAAACTGAGTTCCCCCTGCCTGATCTTTCAAATCCACACAAGCAGGATGACGCTGGCCGATGACGTGACCCCGGGCGACTTGATCATGGCTAAAGATGACCTGTCTGGGGCCGACATCCAGGCAATCTGTACAGAAGCTGGTCTGATGGCCTTGACAGAATGCAGAATGAAAGTAACAAATGAAGGCTTAAAAAAATCTAAAGAAAATGTTCTTCATAAAAAACAAGAAGGCACCCCTGAGGGGCTCTCTCTGTAATCACCACATATGCCTTCAAGGAAATGATTGGGAGTGTCCTGATTCCTCGGAGGGATGAGGTTGGGGAAGTTGCCCAGAGGAACCCATGTTCTAGTTGATCTTTCTTAGCAAAACCTCCTGTGTACCTTTTTGAGCATGATGTGTCAGATGCCCACCGGGATACTTTCATCTGTTGACCACATACAGTGCTCATGCTCTCCCCCCAATAAAGTGAGGTCCTTCTCAAAAAAAAAAAAAAAAAAAAAAGAAAGAAAGAAAGAAAGAAAGAAAAAAGAAACGAAAAAAGAAAATAATCTGAGCCCAAACTTACTGTGCAACTTTAGGGAAATTATACCTCTATACATCTCAGCCGGCTCTTCCTTCAAATGGACTCAGCCCTACTGTCTAGGAGGACACAGGAAGTAATAAAAGGTACAACTTACATGGTGCTTACTATGCACCTCACATGTATTAACCTGTTTAATTCTATACTTCTTCCACGTAGGTACTATTATCATCCCCACTGCGCACAGAGACTGGAGCAGAGCAGGAAAGAACTTGAAGAAGGCTGTGAAGCTCACAGTTCACGAGTGGTAGAGGCGGAGTTGGGACCCAAGCAGTCTGGCTCTAGTGTCCATGCTGTTAAACATTACCCTCTACTGCCCTCTCTGTGGGCTACTGAAAGGCACCATACACAGTACTCTAGCATATTACAGTATAAGGGGAGACACTGAAGGGCAGGCCTCAGATATGTGACAGCGTTACACATTTCAATTCAAATGCATTTTACAGCCAAGATTTTAGACCTCAAACCACCCATCATTTACAGCTAAAATATTAAGGGTCTCTTCTGATTTTAGCTCTCTAGGAGATGGATTTGTCCTTTACTGGTACTACACCTACAATTCATATGACACTGTCACTAGATAAATATCCATCTTGGGGTGTGGCTTTAAGGACCAATTTTCAAGTTAGGTTTTTCTCAAGAAAGGTGACTTGAGAATAGAAAAATGGCAGAAAATATACTTGTGCTCATGCTTTTACTACAGATAGAATTTTATTTTTTTTAAGTTTATTTATTTATTTTGAGAGAGAGAGACAGAGACAGAGAGAGGAAGAGAATCCCAAGCAGGCTCCACACTGTCAGCACAGAACCCTAGGCGGGGCTTGATCTCACGAACCATGAGATCATGACCTGAGTTGAAATCAAGAGTCGGAGGGGTGCCTGGGTGGCTCAGTCGGTTGAGCGTCCGGCTTCGGCTCAGGTCATGATCTTACAGTTCGTGGGTTCGAGCCCCGTGTCGGGCTCTGTGCTGAGCTAGCTCGGAGCCTGGAGCCTATCTTCGGATTCTGTGTCTCCCTCTCTCTCTGACCCTCCCCTGCTCATGCTGTCTCTCTCTCTCTCTCTCAAAAATAAATAAAACATTAAAAAAAAAAAACAAAATTCACTATCTTAAAAAAAAAAAAGAAATCAAGAGTCGGAGACCCAACCAACTAACATGACATAAGATAAAAGAATGTTATTTTTTTAAAAAAAAATGCATTGGGGCGTTTGGGTGGCTCAGTCGGTCAAGTGTCTGACTTCAGCTCAGGTCATGATCTCACGGTTTGTGAGTTCGAGTCCCACGTTGGGCTCTGTGCTGACAGCTCAGAGCCTGGAGCCTGCTCAGATTCTGTGTCTCCCTCACTCTCTCCTCCTCCCCAACTTGCGCTCTGTCTCTCCCTCTCTCTCAAAAAATGAATAAACACTAAAAAAAATTAAAAAAGCATTAAATATTTAGGTCCATATATTACCCTCTATTCAAAAATTTTATTTAGACAAAATTTAAGACCATCCACTAGATGTGATATAGTACCTTCAAACTGTTATCAATCCCTTATAACCATATTCTCATCTGGGCAATGCGCCATTTAGAAAGTACTTAATAAACATGTGTTGAATGAATGAATGCTATTTCGGAGAGAGATTCAGAGCTTTGCATTTCCAGATGTTTCCTCGGAAGGAATAGGTGCCTTATAATAGTCATTTTGTTCTGGAGAACTCTACTACTCAGGCCTGCTTCAAAAGGAGAACTTACTCCTCCAGTCTCTAGAAGAGCCTAAAGCCACCCTTATCTGTACCCATGGTTTCCACATTGATTTCTTCTCCCATCAAAAAAGAGTACAGAGAAAGATCAGGTTACATTGCTTTCTTGGGCCTGTATACATTCCTGTGAGGTTCTCTCTTCTGTCAAGAAAAGTCTCCCTGGCAACCATATTTATACACTCACTTAATTCCCTCCCCTCCTTGGATTTGCTGGTTGGTATAAAAATTAATTTGTATTGAATTTCTTACGTTTACAAGTTAATCAGTTTAACAGACTCACAAAATTTTACAATTTGGTTTCTGGCCAAAATTCACTTCTTAAGGGGCCTGTCCCCTCTCTTTTGAAATTTGAATGGAATTCTCTTCAGTTCAATATTTTTTCAACACATACAGTTCCTGGTTATAGGTAGAGAAAAGAATATTCTAAGGGCATCTGGCCAATATTATTAGAAAGATCAAGACAGGAAGAGGAACCTTAATTCAGAATAAGCAAGGGGTCAAATTCACAAAGATCAGCTATGATGAGGAGCTGGAAGAGAGTCAAGGACCAAGACAAAATGGGCCATATGAAATGAAGA
The DNA here is from genome assembly GCA_028646485.1 of Cryptoprocta ferox. Taxonomy (NCBI): domain Eukaryota; kingdom Metazoa; phylum Chordata; class Mammalia; order Carnivora; family Eupleridae; genus Cryptoprocta; species Cryptoprocta ferox. The sequence continues at coordinate 77,333,480 of CM053570.1, read as the reverse complement.
ACTCAGGCCTGAGATTCTGGGTGATCAGAGTTCAGGACCTAGATAACAGGAATGGAACATGAGTCTCAAGAATGGAGTGTCACTAATTCATCAACCATGTATTTATTAAGCAACAAATAGTACTTGGTGCTGGGAATACAGCTGTGAATAAGCCAGACCCAGGTCCTGCCTTCATAAAGTTTATAGTCAAATATGTAAATAGTGAGCCAATGCTGACTTTTTATTGAACCAAGTATCTTTGGGCTAGGGGCTTGTATTTTTTTTTTTCTGTTTTATTTATTCTTAAGAGAGAGAAAGAGCATGAGTGGGTGATGGGCAGAGCGAGAGAGGGACACAGAATCTGAAGCAGGCTCCAGGCTCTGAGCTGTCAGCACAGAGCCCGACGCAGGGCTCAAACTCACAAGCCGTGAGATCATGACCTGAGCCGAAGTCGGATGCTCAACCGACTGAGCCACCCAGGCGCTAGGGGCTTGTTATGCAATTTCCTACAAGGGCCACAATTGGTTTCAGAGTATGGATGGAGCAGGGACTTAACTGAGACAAACAAGTTCAAGAAGTCCTCCCTGGAATAGGTGACTTGGCATGTCAACAAGTCTTTGACATACACAATGGTTTCTTTACATCTTCAACAACAGTGATACTTCAGATTTTAGACAAGGAGATGAAGAAGGTATATTTATCATCGGGCACAAGGCTAGATATTTTATAGTATATATAAGTTTTCTAGAGTAGAAAGTATATAAAGGTATAAGCTATTTTTAAGCATATTCAACATCGGCTATGTTCAAGGAATGGTTTGAGGAACTGCAGCTATGGATATGAAAAAGACCTAGCTCCTAGCAATTACAACAATGTGGTAAGTGCTATAAGGACATGTTAAAGTACAAAGGAAGACCAGAGAGGAAGGATACTAATTCATTAAAAGCAAGTTGGGAAACAAGCATTGAGATGCAATGCTTGAACTGAATCTTAAAAGATAGAGATGTTTGTTGTTTTCAGCTGATAAATTTGGGGGTATTTTGTTACACAGCAGTATATGACTACTACAGGGCCTTATGGAGATTATACCACCAGCACAAATAGGAGACCATGGAAACAGCTGGCCATCAAAACTTTGTTTTGTGATGTGTACCATAGGGTTATACTCTAAATCTCTTTATAGTGTAAACCTTACATATTCTTAGGCTCACCTGGTCCACGTTGGGAGTAGAAAGTGAGAACAGGCACTCTGAATGGGAATGACACAGGTAATGGGAGGAAGCAATGCAATCTTAGTCTTGTCTGTTATCTTCCACAGAAGGATCTAAGCTGGCTGGTGTTGGGACCTGGTCAGGTGGTCAGCTAGCATCAAGTGCTATAAGGACTTGGTCAGTACTGGCCAAATGATTACTCAGAGGGACCGGGAGTGGGAGGAACAAGAGGGTAAGCAAATGTTGTTTCTGAGAGAACAATCATCATGAGGACCAGAAAAACTCCATTTGTTGTCAGTGCCAAGTAATGACTGTAAAGCAAAACCTAAGAGATAATATCAAAGATTAAATTTTCCTGGTTTCCATGATTCATATCGGTAGATAAAGGAATAGAGCAGGAGACGAAGGCTGGAACATGAACATTCAAGACACATGTGGTTAACGGGGCTGCATGGTTCACAGTTTCTGGGTAGTCCTTGGTATGGGGGGTGAAGGGGAGGCATCAGCCTGGCTAATAAGACATCAGAATAGGGCAGACAGGTTGTATTATACCTGTTCTATCCCAATTTCTGTTTCAGTGGGTTAAAAAAGGTCACCATAGCTTCCTACAAGCAAATGGGAATATTTGACTACAAAAGGAATAGAAATGAACTCATTTCTTATTTAAATTGGGAGTAAGGACAGCAGCAGGACTGTAACTCCACCTGATAATACTCTCAAGGCTCGATGGATGAATTTCCAGGAGCCATTCCGGGTAAATAGTTCCTTGCCTCTATTCTTTCCATATTGGCTATCTTTTGAACTTCAGAACATCCCCCCTTTGCCCTTTATATCAGGAGTCAAAAGTGAGAAGACCACAGGAAAATGTGACCGTGCACCATGACACAACAAGGACTTAGACACACTATACAAGCAAAACAAGGGATCCAGCACAACATGCTTTTCCCACTTTAGGAAGAGTATCAATACCTGCAGGCAGAACTCGCTGCCTGATTTGTGGGGCCAAGTACAAGTTGAAAAAGCAGGGCTCTGGTTAAAAATTAAGGGGCATCTGGGTAGTTCAGTTGGTTAAGTGTCCTACTCTTAATTTTGGCTCATGGTTCATGAGTTTCAGCCCCACATCGGGCTCTGTGCTGACAGTGCAGAGCCTGCTTGGGATCCTCTCTTCCTCTCTCTTCACCCTTCCTTCTCCCTCTCTCTCAAATATAAATAAACTTAAAAAATTATTAAGAATTTCAAGATAACAACAGAGCATTAAACCAAGTGAGGAGATGCAGGGAAGAGATGCCCTTCTAAATGCAGGGCCCTGAGAGGTTGCACAGGCTGCACATTCATGAAGCTGGCCCTGCCTTCAGGGACAGGACAGTATAGTCCTTTAGAAAAGCTTTAGAGTCAGAGTTGGTTCCAAATCCCAGATCCCCTATGTGATCTTAGGCAATCTATTTAGCCTCACCATGCTTCTGAGAGATTGTGTGGTTATAATCCAGTATTGTGAAGGTTAAATGGGATAATGAATAGAATGCATACAAAGTGTTTAGTACAGAGTAAGCACTCAATAAGTGGTAGCTAACTATTATTATTCAATGACATACGCAGGTAACTGTCAAAGCAGTAAGTTTAGGAAGTGAATTACTGAACTGGTATAAAGGACATGAAAGCATGAGACTGAGGTTTTAGGACAACTAAAATATTGAAGCAGACAAGGAAGACCAAATCTTTTGCTTGGCTCTTCTGCCTTCCTTAACCACGTTCCTATTTCTCTTTTCCCATTCTTTTACAAAGCATACGGAGGGTGATCTGATCTACATCCAGTCTCCGTTTCCTATCCACATCTCATGTCACAATCTTTTTCACGCTGGTGTTGAATATCCCTGTGGCCACCCCCCACTGAACCAAAACTATTGTTCTCAAAAAGTTACTAATGGCCCCATGTCTACTAAATGAAATGGGCATTTCCCACTTTCTCTGTCCAATTTCATACTGGTGACCAATTCCTCCAGCTTGAAAACCTCTCTTCTGACTTTTGTGATATGTGCCCTCATGGCTAACAGAATGTCTACTCAGTCTTGCATCTCTCAGGTACACAGATGGAATGCATTTGTTGGATAAATAAATAAGATGGTTCTTTGGCTTCTCTGATATTTTTTTTCCTACCATACTGACTACATTTATTCATTTTTTTAAAATTTTTATTTATTTTTGAGAGACAGAGAGAGACAGCGCAAGCAGGGGAGGGTCAGAGAGAGAGGGAGACACAGAATCTGAAGCAGGCTCCAGGCTCTGAGCTAGCTGTCAGCACAGAGCCCGACATGGGGCTCAGACCCACGAACCGTGAGATCATGACCTGAGCTGAAGCCAGACACTCAACCGACTGAGCCACCCAGGTGCCCCTACATTTATTCTTCCTACCTCCCTAAATGTGGGCAAGCTCCAAGCTTCAGCCCTTGGTCTGCTATCCTTCTGTTTCTAGGCTGCTACACTGGTGGACTAAGCTAATCACATGGCTTCAATTATCATCTTCTATACACAAGACTCCTTGACTTCTCTGTTTTGAGCACAAGTCTCTCACTTCCAAATACTTATGGGACATGTCTGCTTGTAAGTTCCAGTATCACCTCAAGATATTTTGTACCTAGTGGGCTCCCTGGGGGGCTCAGTTGGTTAAGCGTCTGACTCTTGATTTTGGCTCAGGTCATGATCCCATGGTTTGTGAGATCAAGCCCCGAGTCGGGCTCTGCACTGACAGTGCTGAGCCTGCTTGGAATTCTCGCTCGTGCTCTCTCTCTCTCTCTCTCTCTCTCTCTCAAAATAAATAAATAAATAAATAAATAAATAAACAAACATTTTTTAAAAAAAGGTATCTAGTACCTAGTTTTACCTTGTTTCCCCAAACTGGTTTTTCTTTCTGTCTTATCTCTGTTAATCTTGTCAACCATCCTCAAGGCTCTCTGATTCTTCCTTATTTCTTGTCCTCCATATCCAGTCAGTCATAAAGTCCTGTTCATGTTTCCTTTGTGATACTTATTGAACCCATCTTTTAATTTTCACTCCATCACCCTAATTTAATTCCTTATCCCCTCACACCTAGACTATTTAAATAATGTACTAGCTGGTTGTGCAGTTCTCTTTCAATCCCTACTGAAGTTAAAAAAAAAATTTTTTTTAGCATTTATTTATTTTCTTTGAGAGACAGAGCATGAGCAGGAGAGGGGCAGAGAGAGAGGAAGACCAAGAATCCGAAGCAGGCTCCAGGCTCCGAGCTGTCAGCACAGAGCCCAACGTGGCTCGAGATGCTTAACAAACTGAGCCACCCAGGCGCCCCTATCCCTACTAAAGTTTATTCTCCACACTGTTGAGAATCTTCTTAAAAAGACTCTCATGACCCCACATTTCCCTAACAAAAACATCTTCAGACTTCCCATCATATAGGATAAAGTCCTAACTCCTTAGTTCAGCATTCAATGCCTGCTAAAATCCGGCTTCAACCAATCCTTCCAGTCTTACAACTTCTCTACTTAAACCTTTTGATCTTGCCAGATTGGTCCCTGAAAACTTTCTTCCATACTCCAGTCCTGTGTTTTATAAACATGATTTTTCCCATCTGGAAATTCCTTCCAACCTCCTTCTCTCCATAGAACAAAATCCACTGTACCTCTGAAAAAAGCCTTCCTTGGGAATCCTGGTCCATAACGATCTTTCTCTTTCTTCAATTTCTATTAATACCGCACGTTTCAGTGCTTTGAAAACTTATTGAATGGCTGCTTGACATTTAATCCTCACAACTCCATGAGGTAGGTGGCATTATTACAGATGAAGAAACAAAGTCAACTATGTTGTCCAGGTCACATAGCAAGTAACTGGTGGAACTGGGATCCAAATCCTTCTATAGTGGAGAATAATTCCCAGACTACACCACCTCTCTCATTTTCCTGTCTCTTCCAAACCACAAACACAGCACAGTATTTGCACACAAGCAGGTGCTCAGTAAACATGGTGACTGAGAAAATTGCTTAAATAGCACCTGCGACTCTCTAGCACGTACAGAATTGTCCATCTCAGCAGGCCACATGAAGCACATCACCTCTTCACATCGCTTGATCGGTCATATAGTTCAAGACAGGGGATTTGCCAAAAATTCACCACTATCCATTCTAAAAATAAATGTTGGTTTAAACACAGCTAAAAGGTCTTTATCTCTGATTCAACCATTAGGGGAGCTTTGGGGAAGCCCACTGTACCACCTCTAGGCCCATCCATGCTGTTTCCAAATGATTAGGAAGTAAAAATAGGCTGGCTAGTTAATGGCTTATGAGGTAAAATTGACTATTTATAGTTCTGGAGGTGGATGCTAAGGCAGCAGAACAGGATTTCTCTGCCTGGGTTGCTAAGCCCTCAGTAAAAGAGGCCCAATAAAAGTGCATTATGGGCGGAAAATGGGATCAAGAGGATAATAGTAAGGAGAGAGACAGAGAGCAGAAAGAAGGAAATACTAGAAATATTCTATTGAGGGGATGGCGCTGTCCTTTTCTGAATAGTTGCTTGAAGCTGTCAGATCTAACCCTGTCCTCTCCGGCTGGCACCGTGTAACAGAGGGCTCTGTCACTTCTGCATGATTCACGGTCTCAGTCCTGCACCGCGTGTCCTGACCCATATCACCGGCCAGAGCCTCTCTTGCTCCAGATCCTCCCAGCTTCTGACCTTATTACTCACTTCCTCAGGTCTCAGAAATCTGACCTCACAGATTTGACATTCAGCATTGCTTCCCTGGTTATGACCTGTATTTTCCTCTTGCTGTATGGAGTGAGGCTCAGAAAGACTGAGGAGGGGAAAAAGTGGGGAGGAGGAACAATAAGAAGGAAAATACGGCCAGAAAATTATAGTGGCAATTAGAAACTCTAGATTACTTTTGGAAAGTTACTTCATTGCGACAGGAAAAAGGCCATGGCTGCAATATAAAGCCATTGCCTGGAGATACCACATTCTTCAACTGTCTGTATTTACTGTTTCCTCTTTTTTGGCTGCCCTTCCTGTCCTTCTCAATCTTCTCTGCAAGGCAAACTCCTATTCATCCTTCAAGATCTTGCTTAAACATGTTCTTTTCTGGAAAGCCTTCTCTGACCCTCTCAGACAGCTAATTGTTTTCTCCTTTGTGTTTCCACAGCTCTTTATATACACATCTATTATGTGATCACTTTTACTGGCAATTTTATTTGTCCCTCCCACTACTTCTTTGAGGACAAGGACTAATTATCTTATTCATCTCTGCATCCCCAAGACATAGCACAAGGCACAGCAGAGTGCCTGGCATATAGCAAGTGTTTGTTGTTCTGTGATAAAAGACATCAAGAACAATATGAAAGTACAATTTGCACCTCCCTTGCAAAAATCAAATTGGGTCCTAGTACTTTTCATGTGGAGCCCCGTTTTTTTTCCTTGATTTAGAAGAAACGGCTTTAGACTCATAAAGGAAATTCTATTGATATCACTGGCACATTAGCCAGTTTTTCATCCCCATTGATGATGGCAACGTCCCCACCACACACACACACACACACACACACACACACACACACACACATTTCCAAGAAGCTCCCAGGGTAAGCTTAACATTAGTGGCACATGGTCCATCCTACCATTTCTGTTGTAGTGCAAGCTAAATGACACCGTGAGCCTAAAGCTGCCACAGATCTTAGCGAACTGGTGGTGGCTGGGGGGAGGGGGAATGGATAATTAACACACTTCTGTAGACCTAGAAGGGTGAGGAAGAAAAGATGAATTTAAACCTTGCCTTAGAAAAAATCTGTTAGAAACTCACGCAAAACAGCCGCTTCCTCTGGACATGACAGACCCGATCCAGGTGTCCGGCAGTGACCTTTGCCCATGAGTGTCAGGTCATCACCCAGCACAGAAAACAAGGGGCCAGTGCCTTGCCTGGGCATCCCTCCTTCTCAAACCTGGCAAATCTTGGAGCCTGCTTTTCCTTTAGGGAATTGTCCTCTCCTCCCAGCACCGACAGTCCCCAGTTCCCTCCGCCGGTGCCCCCTTGGCACCAATCTCGCCTTCGTCCCACAAGGGGCCCCAGCGTGACTCCGGGTCAAAAGTGCCGGCGGCTGGGCTGTCAGGCCCGGCTGTGTGGGGGACGCCGAGGTCAGGCCCGACCCCCGGGTCTCCAAGCACTCTGCGGGACGAGCGCAGGGGACGCAGGCCGCGCCAGGCCACGGGCTGCCTCGGCGCGGGCCTCTGCGCGGAAGGAGCTCGGCCCCGGAGAAGCCGCGCGCGCTCGGGTGCTCCAGCCGGTTCCCCCGCAGCCTGCCGCAAGTGCCTGCCCCGCAGCCCCAGTCGCCGCTGGGTCCCGGCACCCCGCGCGCCGCGGCCGGTAGCTCCGCCGGCCCTACTGCTGGGTGCCCACGAGGGCCTCGCGCCGCGGATCCCGGGACAGGCCGCCCGCCCGCCGCCTGCCTGCCGGTGCCCACGGCAGTGCCCCGCCCCGCGCGGCCCGACCCGGCCGCCGCGCCCCGGCCCGGCCGTGACAGCTGGGTGCCCAAAGGGTTAATCCGGCAGCGCGGCGGCCCGAGTGCCCGGCGCGCTGCCCGTCCGCCGCCAGCCGGCCCCAGCGCGCACGCGCCCGCCCGTTACCTGCGGTCGCGTTCGCGCTCCTCCTCCACCTGGCCGCTCTCTCCCGGGGGCCGCCCCTCAGCCCGCCCCCTCGGCTCGGCGCCGCGCACCCTGCTGGCTACTCGGACACAGCCCGGGGAGGAGGGGCGTGGAGGCGATTACCATATATTAGCATACCAGCGCGCGTCACGTGGCCTCTCCAGCCAATGGTCACTCCGGAAGGCGGGGATTGGGCTGAACACGCCTAGGTGCTGCTCCGGGCCTGAACCGGTGGCCATGGCAACGGCTGGGAGGGCGGGGGAGTGGGGAGGCACTGGAGCCCACTGGCCCCGCGGGAGCATCTCTACTACCTGAATTCTGTGTGGAGACACCGTGCACTTTTCCCACCCTGCGGAGGGAGAGGGGCTGAATTTGGCTCCTCTCAGAAGGATTCAGACTCAGCAAACAGTTACCGAGCGCTTACCACGTGCCTAACACTTTTCTGCTGGACGTGATTCTCGGGGTACCCTTGAGATGTCAGTACTGTTAACCCCACTTGAAAGAGGGAAAGTGGAGGCTCAGAGAGGCTAGGTCAATCACCGAAAGTCACACAGCCACACCAAATGTTAAAAGTGGAGATCTGAGCCCATTTCTGACTTCAGGCCCAGGACTCTCTTGAGTTGTTTTCTCCAGCAGGGGTCTCCCAGCACCTCCTCACAATTCCAGGTATACTAAGCGGCTGGGAAGATCCTCATACAACCTTTGTACAGTGCTTTAGTGTTTCTTTACAATGACCTTTGAAATTAGTAGGAAGAACAGTTATGTCCATGTTGCAGATAAGGAGAAATGAGGCTCAGAGAGGTAACATGACCTGTCTCAGGTCAAATAGCTATTAAGAGCTAGTACTTAATTACTATGATTTATACCCAAACTCACTACTTTATAAACTTTTAAATTCAGTCTTCTCAATGCAGTGGTATTGCTATGACCATTTTGCAGGTTAAGAAACTGAGGCTTTTGGAAGCTAAGCAAATTATCCAAGGCTACACAGCTAGTTAATAGTAGATTTAGGTTCAAGTCTAGGTTTATCTGGCTCCAAAGTTAGTCTCATGAAGTCTCATCGTATCAGGTTCATTTCATTTAGGCTTGGACTTGGACTTCCAGAACAGAACTTTCCCACCTCTCCTCTTAAAATGTGACTACGTTCTCTCTTATGCCAGCAAAATATCACGTGACAAGTGATATGCGTTAAGGTCACAGAGGCTAAATATTAAAAGGGAACAGAGTCACCCCTGCAGGTGGGTAAATACACTCTGTAATTCCCTGCCTCTAGATTTTTACCCCTAGAGATCTGATAGTTTGCCTAAAGGCAAAGTAGTTTAAAAGTGTAAGCATCCACATTTGAACTTTCCTTCTGCTCCTCCCTTTAGGTAAGCTCAGTGGTGCTCTGATTACTGGACAAGGCCATTTGCCTCCAAATATGCTAAACTTTATAGGCATTTTAAGGGATTATCAAAGGCAATTTTGAATATATGTACATTTCATCTTATTGGGATGACTTAAAACCTAATTTCCTCCTAAGCTGTGACTGTTTGGTGTTCAGAAGCACAACTGTGGAGGCAGACTTATGTGGAATAGAATCCTGACTTGGCTACTCACTAATGTGTGACCTTGGCTAAGTTTCTTAACCCCTCTGTGCCTCAATTTCCTCATTTGTAAAATAGGATAGAAACAGTGTGAGAATTAAATGGATTAGCATATAAAAAGCATTTAGCACAAATAAATGGCTCACAGTAAAACTTCCATAATTGTTAGCTGTTAGTGCCCCAGGAGCTTTCATAGGAATAGACAACCCACTTGTACGGAATCTCTCCAGGTTTCCTGGCTGGCTTTGGAATTTTGAAGCTGCCCCCCCGCCCCCCCCCCATCCCTCGTGGCATATTAAACAGCCTGTTGTGCTGGTTGAAGGCTTGTTATCTCTCCAATGACATTCCTTCTTCTTAGGATCATAAATAATTCCTGGACTCAAAGGAGCTGGTTCCTCCTGCACATCTCCTAGCACCAAATTACCAGTGACTCCTTGCAGAAGGGGAATCTTGACAAACAGCGGGGCCATAAGTCAGGCTCCTTGAAACACTTTTATGAGCGCCTTAATGAGGGAGATGAGCTGTCATCAGGAACTCGTCCGTCCTTCCTAGCCACAGGAAATGAGCTCTTTGTGCTTAAAGAGTTTCCAAAGCTGAGGAGCAAAGAGTTTTCAGGAAGTGGGGCAGGGATGAAAAGCTGTTGACTCAGAGAATCCCAGGGCTAAACAGCCCCCATCCTGCCATTCACCTTATAGGGTCAAATTACTCATGGTCTTATTGCAGCAATAGCACCGAAGGGTGGCTTGTGTGTGGGGTGTTAATTCTCCCCCGCCTTCCTTCAGCACATACACTTGGGCAGCGGACCCACCATCACCCCAAAAGATAATGCAGTCTAGAACAATGGTTAAGAGCATAGTCTCTTGGAGCTAAAGAAGCAAGTGTGAAGCCTGCTGCCACTGCCTCAGAAAATTTGCTTAACCTCTTTGCGTCTCAATTTCCACATCCGCAAAATGGGAATAATGCAGTACCCACCTGCTAGTCTCCTGTGAAGATAAATGAGTTACTGACATAAAGTGCTTGGAATGCCCTATATTAAGCACTAGAGATGTATTTGCTAATGAAACAAAATAAACGTGTCAGTCCAATACAAACAATGTACTTTCGAGGCAACCACAACCTTAAGCAAAGTGCCCTAGGCCCTCTCTCTGTCCCTCAACTATACGCTATACGCTGCCCTCCCCATTCGGCCTTGTAAATAAAGGTTGCCCAGGAATAAGAATGTGTGCTTAAGAACTCTAGTTTGAACTCTGACTCTGCCACTTTCCTTGTTCTGTGAGTTTGGCCAAGTTTTTACATTCCTAAGCCACAGTTATGTTATTTGTAAATGGAGACTAACTTCCTCCCAGAGTTGCTCTGAGCATTTGATCAGATAGTGTCTGGCAAGAGGTGATGGGGTCCTGCTTGATCATAATCACCTTGCTCTTTCACTGGGCTGTTTCTCCTACAATAAAAATAAAAATAAAAATTTATTGAGCACTTACTCTGGCCTTGAGCTATACATATCATCTTATTTAATACTTAAAATAAGAAGATTGCCCAGAGGGATGAAGTAACTTGTCCAAGATCACAGTGGAAAGCCGTGGTGGGACCAGGATTCAAGCAGGCCTGATTCTCGAGTCCATGCTAGCCACCCACCATGCCCCAAGCCCCCTGCTCCTGCGTGGCTCATACAACTCATGGAATGTGTGTTCTAATTCTTTAGCAACCTCCCCATCCACACGCACATGCTCTCCCCCAGCAGCCCCCAGCACCATAAGTGCCCTACATTCGCTTACTGAAGGACTGAAAGAGAATGGCCGTGACATTTAATAGGGATGATAGTCCCCTTTTTGGGGCTGTCCCCAGTGGGGAAAGGAAGCAGCTGGAAACCCTCCTCCCCCCACCCCCAGCATCCTCTTCCTGCTAACTAATGGTGTGGAAGGCCTTTTTCCTTCCCCCACGGGGGTGTCAGGCTTCTTGGTTTCAGAGATCCACAATAGGCACAACGATGACTCATCTGCAGTGAACATTTGGAGAGCTGTCAGGGCCGCGGGTGCTTTTTAGGGCTCTGTTAACATGCATCAGTGGCATGATTTCCAGATAATGGCCTCGGAGACCTATATTAGTTTCCTAGGGCTGCCATAACAAAGTACCACAAGCTAGGTGGCTGAAGACAACACAGACGGATTCTCTCACATTTCAGGAGCCAGAAGTCCAAAATCAAGGTCTCAACAGGGTCAGTTTCTTCCCAGGGGCTCAGAGGGAGAAGCTATTCAATGCCTCTCTCCTGGCTTCTGGTCACTGCTGGCAATGCTTGGCACTCCTTGGCTTGTAATGCGTTACTCCAATCTCTGCCCCCATCCTCACATGACACTCTCCCTGTGTGTCTAATGTCCCAGTTTTCCTCTTCTTGTAAGGACACCAGTTCTATTGGAGTAGGGCTCACTCTCAGTCAGTATGACCTCATCTTAATTTGATTACATCTACAGACCCCAGTTCCAAATAAGGTCACATTCACCAGTACCAGGGGGTTAGGACTTGAATATTCTTTTCCTGAGGGACATAATTCAACCCAGAACAATATGTGCAGAGGAGATGGAAAATGAAGGAAGGGTATGAAGAGAAAGGAGAGGTTGTCCATAAGGAGCAGATCATATTTGCATAATGGAGTGTGACCCTGGGTCCCTTAGGAATGGGACTAAGCTCTTTCTTCTTGGCCAATCTCGTTCTTTCCTAAAGATGTCTCCAGCTCATAGACTCACAATATCAGAACTAGAAGGGACTTTAGAGATTCATTCATTCATTCAACAGACATTTATCAAATACTCTTTGAACAGCTGGGCATTCAGAGAGAACAGAAATGGTCTGAGGGGACTGAGGTGCAGAGAGGGAATATGAGTTGTCTAGGATTACACATCAAACTAGAGTATAGCCAAGAACAGAATGGGGTAGCCCAAGCCCCAATCCTGAGCCCTTTTGATGGCTACCAAGAAGGCTACCCACCCCCTGGGTCTAAACCTCTGGTGCACAGATAGATCTAGGTTTTTAAAAGGTGTTTGTGTCTGAGGCTCATTACTGGCTTCCCCAAACTTCCATAGGCAGGTCCCGTCATTGAGAGACTTCGGAACCTTGGACAAAGCTAGAGCCATCCCTTATCTGAAAGTGCAATCTTGCAGCCTTTTTTCTTTTTGGACCAATTATTTGGCTAATCTTTGATGCATCATCTTCTCTGGATCACAGCAGAATCAGGGCTACAGAAACTCCTTGAGGGCAGAGACACCATCTTGTTCATCTTTTTTGTCCCCAGTGCTGACACAGAAACCGTCATGGAATCGGCTTTCAATAGCCATTTACTCAATGAATGGAAGAACATTGCTTCAGTTAGGATGAAGGCCTGTTTATTTCTCACTGTTTTGACATTCCACGTTCAGTGATGGTCACAGAGTTGGTTTGAGAGTACCCGAATTCCACCCCGAAAGTCACAGTTCTTTTGACATGAATATTTCATTTGTCATTTCATCATAGAAGAGGTGGCGTCCTGCTCCCATTATTGGTGGGTGATGCAAATATTGTGTTGCCTCAGGCTGTCATCCTGTGAGACTGAAAACCCAGGCGGGCTGAGGTCAGAGATGGGGTCAACCCAGCAGGAGTTGTCAGATCAGAGCAGGGGTGAGAAGGAGGTCAGATGGGAGATCAAAGTCCAGGAACTAGGCAGGTACACAGAGTTCCAAGGATGGCGGCCAGTGGCTACAGCCCCTTCGGAAAATGTCTCATGGGCAGGTCTCCTGAGCTGGCCTTCCGCTCACGGCTCTCCAGAGGGTTCTCTGTGATGGATCGGGGTTTGGGCTCCCCCCTCACAAAAGGACACAATCAGTCAACATTATTCAGCAGGCCTCGTGTTCACATGATCAGACAAACTTGAAAATCCAGGAAGCAGCCTTATTTGTTCTAGTCACGCGGCCCCAGGGCTTGCTGCTACGTTTTAGATCCACAGTCTTAGGTCTGACTCTGGCTGTGCATCAGAATCACCTGTTTGAAACTTGTTCCAATGCAGATTCCCGTGTCCCTTCTCAGAGGATCTGATGCGTTGGGTCTGGGGTGGGCTGCTAACATCTTGAGAGGCTGCTCTCAGAGGCTCTGGAACCAGGCTGCTTAGATTTGCAATGGTTCTGCCACTAACTTGGTGAAGTTGTCGGAATGTCTTCATCTTTCTGTGCCTCAGTATCTTATCTATAAAAGGTAATAATATTCAGCTTATTGATTTGATGGCAGATTATTTAATACATGCCAAATCTCAAAATACTGAGTGCTCAATAAATATTACTTACTATTGTAATCTTTATTTTTACCAAAGTACAAGTGATTTAGAAGCACAATCCTTCCTCCCTCCCTCCCTCTTCCTTCCTTCCTTCCTTCCTCCCTCCCTCCCTCCCTGCGTTCTTCCTTCCCTCCTTCCTTCCTCTCTCCCTTCCCCCTCCCTTCCCCCCTCCTTTCCTTCCTTCCTTTCTTCCCCTCTTCCTTCATTAATTACTGAGTACCCCTACCTGCCAGGACCCATGCTAGACACACACAGTCCTCCCCAGTTTACAGTCTAACAGGGAGGCCAGGATTGGGAAACACTGTTCTACTTACTGCCTTCCAATCTCTCATTGGAGTTGGAAGCTCTGGGCTTCCCCTCTGGTGTCCCTCTGGCATAATGACCTTCATTTGCTGCTTGAAACAGAGCATAATGGAAAGAACAAAGGAATCATTTGGATTTGGTATGCCTTTTGCTAGCAAAGTGACATCAGACAAATCACATGTAGAAGGTACCTCTGTCTACTGCTTCCTCTGTATCCATGTTCTAGGAATGGGTCTGCCTCTCCCCTAACCACAGGGCCAAGAGAAGAACAGCTAAACACACCTGTAATTCCGCCCCTCACCCCAGGCCACAGATTATTGGCCAGGGTAGGCAACTGACTGAAGCCGAGCCAACCACATCCCACCTCCAAGACCCTGGAATGAAGCTAAAGCCTTGCTGTCTGCCTCTGGCTGCTCTCTTGAATGGAGGTGATGTTAGGAGCTGTTGGCGGTGGACATCTTCCACTATGCATATTAGGAAAAAGAGCTGATCAGTCTGAAGAAAAGCAAAGCGCATGGTTGGATTTTTCAGGGTGCTGAGGCTCCTAATTGCCTCCCTATGCTGTCCCTAACCTTGGATTCTGTGACACATCCTCTATCCTGATAATCAATTCCTCTTTGTGTTGAAGTCAGCTGTAGGGCATCTCTTGTTTTCACCTGCTGCCTTGAAGACAGGCTGTACCCCCAGCAACTGTGTCTTCCGTGTTCAAGAGATCAGTTTTTCAAGGGCTCCTCAAGGGAGAAGCAAATTCAGGTCTGGAGTTTTGGGACCAAATTGCTTCTGCTCCTACTTCTAGCTTTTGGGTCAAAGAACTTGAGGAGCACAGAGCTTAGGGTCTTGAACACTAGAGGGGGCCTGGCTGGGCCTTTCATGGGAGGGACACCTATTTCTAACTCTCATTGGTTAAGAAGGAATCTCCCAGAGAGCCACAGTCTCTCCTGCCACCTGGTCCTGTCCTGTTCTTTTATATTCCCAATTCCTCAGACACAGACACTGCTTTCCACCTGAGCTGAATTTCTGCCACACACTTGGAACTGGTTATTAGGACATGTCTCTCTGTCTTGGGGATGGGGGTTGGGATGGGAAAGGGAAGGTGAAATGCAGCTGTTCCTGTTTTAGTATGTTCTGAACTTCTGGTGTTTTCTTCACCTCAGGCCTGCGTCTCCTATCATGTCACAGGGATGATTGACGTTCCCTTCCCCGGCACCCCTTTTGATCAGCTAGGTATCAATTCCTCCATTTTATAGACAGGGATGACATTTAGCTGGTTTACACCAGTACAGCCTCAAATGCTTGTTAACTTAGTAAAAAATAATTTTTTTTAATTGATTATTGCCCCTAAGTGCTATCCAGCTCCTTTTCACCCTTCTTTCCTGGGATCCCTGAGACCTCTATACCATCCAGCAACTAAAAGGTTAATACCAGGCCCAGCAGGAACCTCCAGTGTACTCACCACTCTAGAACTTTGGCTTAAACTCTTGGCATGTTTTCTGATGTGTTCCTGCCTCTGCCTCACTAGTTAGATATTTTATTTTATTTTATTTTACTTTAATTTTATTTTACTTTGCGTTATTTTATTTTACTAGTTAGGTATTAAAAATGTTTTTGGTTAACATTTTTTAAATTTATTTTTGAGAGACAGTGAGAGACAGAGCTCGAGTGGGAGAGGGGCAGAGAGGGAGACACAGAATCCGAATCAGGCTCCAGGCTCTGAGCTGTCAGCACAGAGCCTGACACGGGGCTTGAACTTACGAACTGTGAGATCATGACCTAAGCCGAAGTCGGATGCTCAACCGACTAAGCCACCCAGGTGCCCTTAGTTAGATATTTTAAATACCCTCCTATTTAGGGGTAAAGTTTAAAGAAGTTAACTAATTTAATTTGTTTACTCGTTCATTCATCCAACAAATTTTTTGTTTATTTATTTATTTTTGAGAGAGAGAATGCACTGTCCTGTCTATACCACCAATTCCTGCCCTTGTGATATAGGGCACAACCATGCCTCAGCCAGAGACCCTCTGCAACCTCAGTAAGTACATCTTTCACCAAACTGGGCCATCTAGTCACAAGAGGTACAAAAAGGAATATCAGAGAAATGGAGATGGATAATCGTGACGGTGTCCAACATTACAAATGTATTTGATGTGACTCCACGGTACACTTAAAAATTGTTAAGATAGTAAATTTTATGTTAACTGTATTTTATCACAATAAAAAAGAATATTCGGCAAACTGGATAAGGATGGTCTCCTACAACCTAAACTGTGGTACGGTCAGGGAAAGAACTTTTGCTCCTCGGCCCCACAGTGTCTGCCTCTGGGGTCAGTTCTGCCCACAGCCCCTCTGAAGGCAGCTTTGGGCAGGATTGCCATCCAGCCCCTTCACCCTGGACATAGCTGAGGAGCCCAAGCGTAGGCATCTGGCCCAGGACAAGCAATCTAGAGCAATGAAGAGGCAAGAAAGATGAGCCGCACTCCCAAATTTGAACGAAAGAGGACTTCTTGTAGAGTGGAAGGTAAGGAAGCTTCTTGGGAGTGAGAGAAGGCAGCAGAGACACCAAGAAAAACTGGGCCGGGGCACCTGGGTGGCTCAGTGGATTGAGCATATGTCTTCGGCTCAGGTCATGATCTCAGTTTGTGAGTTTGAGTCCTGCATCAGATTCTCTTCTGTCAGCACAGAGCCTGCTTCAGATCCTCTGTTTCCCTCTCTCTCGGCTCCTCCCCTGCTCATTTGCTCTATCTGAAAAATAAATAAAACATTAAAAAAAAGAAAGAAGAAAGAAGTGGCCCAACTGTGGCAGAAAGTGTAATTGCCTGCCAGTATCTGTTACCCTCCGTGCTGGCAAAATGTCTAACAACAGGCTCTCTGGCAGGGTGGGGTGGGGGAAGGAAGTCCAGATTGGTAACATTTGCCAGTTTCTTTGGTGTAAATACTTCCACCAAGGCTGATTTCAAGAAGTCATATCAAGGAATATGGAATTGGAGGGAGGGCAATACATGTGATTGGCTCTCATGAGCCTACATAAGGCCGCTCCAAACACCACTGAATTGTCCCCTTCCTTCTTTTACTAACAGGAAGTACTCTTTGTGTTTTTTTTTTTTTTTTTTTTTTTTTTCAAGGAAATCAAATCTTCAATGTATGGAAAAAATCAGTGCCAGTGGGGGCCAAAGGTCACCGGACCAGGTGGAAGGTCAGCCAGTATATGATGAGGGGCTGGAAGGCTGCAGCTCCCAGGGTCAGGTAGAGCTGGAGACGCTGCCGGGGAGCTGGGCCCCCCATACTGTCGGGGCCCAGGGCTGCTGTTCGCAAAGAGCGCACGATGAAGTACATGAGTGAAGATGAAGTCCAGGCCAGTGCCACATAGTAGCCATCGCTGCCAAAGAGCAGACCTGTGAGCACGCTGAGGATCATCCCCACGTACTTGTAGCCGCTGTAGGCCAGCAGGTGGAAGGTGCTCAGGTCACTGCGCACGGTGGCCAGGTAGACGCCCAGGAGCAGGGCGAGCACCTCCATCCATGAAACACCTTTGTGTTTCATCAGGGCTCGTGATCACTTGGCTGGAAACTGGCTGTGATACACGCCTGTGCCTTGTATCACACAGCTATGACCATATAAAGATCTGGTCAGGGGCCTGTGAGCAGAAGTGATGTGGGCAGCTTCTCTGTACCTCCTTATGACCAGGAACACTGGTCGTTCCTGCTCTCTCTCTCCTCCTTCCTGCAGGCTGGAATGTGGACATGGTGCAGATGAGGAGAACATCATGGACGGTAGCAAGGGGCTGCAGGTTGGAGGGAAACTGGATATTTGGGTGAGCTCATGGAGCTGAGCTTCCTAAACACCCTGGGCCAGCCACTTATGTCTTCTATTTTAGGAAAGAAGTAAATGTGTACCATATTTAAGACTTTAATTTTGGGGAGCCTGGGTGGCTTAGTCAGTTCACCGTCCGGCTTCGGCTCAGGTCGTGATCTCGCAGTTCGTGGGTTTGAGCCCCGCGTCGGGCTCTGTGCTGACAGCTTAGCTCAGAGCCTAGAGACTGTCTTCGGATTCTGTGTTTCCCTCTCTCTCTGACCCTCCCCTGCTCACGCTTTCTCTCTCTCTCTCAAAAATAAAGAAAACATTAAAAAAATTTAAAAAATAGACTTTTATTTTGAAGTTTCTTATTATGGTGGCTTATCCGTCTACTGACTAATACTTAGCTCTAAGATCCCCTGGGATTTGATGCATTTTGTGGATATCATTGCCACAAACCCTATCCTCTGTTTTAAGATGTCCTAAATGAGTCTGTCTAGATTATAAGCAAAAGATTATTAGTCAGCATTTGCTAGGCTATGCAGCAGAAACGACCCACGGTGGTGACAACAGCAAGGTTTATTTCTTACTTGAACTATGCGACAGCAGCGGGTCATTTGAGGTTCTGTCCTACATGTGTTCACATTCTGGGTCTCAGACTGAAGGAGTGGCCCCTATATCATTTCAGAGACAGAAGCGAAAATGCTCTGGCTGAATCTTACAATGACTCTTGAAGCTTCTGGTGGGATGTGGCATATGTCACTTCTATTCACGTTTCATTGGTCAAAGGAAGCGAATAGCCTAGGCAGACGCCAAGGGAGCAGTGAGGTATAGTCCCCCTACAGAGAAGCACTGTGAGTCTCATTGCTATGGTCAGAGATGCAGAATCTTTTTACTGAGAGTCCGACAAATAGTTGGTAATAATAATACAACCTATCACAAGAGCCTAAAATGAAAGACATGCATTATGCCAGGACAGATGCTATTCTTAGTCCCATTTTGCAGGTGAGGAGAAGATAAGGGCCACACAATCATATAGTCTTATGCTTCTCTTAGAACTGCAAATTCTGAGAAGCTCATCTCAATTTTTCTGCTATGGATTACGTTGTTGTTAAGAAAACTGTGTAGATAGTCCAGAAGACCCACTGCTTTCTATTTCTGGAAGCCAAGCTCTGGAGTCGTGAAGAGCTCACTAAAGGTCAGCACGTAGAAAGAGAGGAAGAGGCCGCAGACAGTGGACATAGGAAGTTTGGGGGCTGGTCTGTGGGCTCTGCCACTAAATCACTGTTCACCTTCAGGAAGTTTTTTAACCTCTCTTGCTCTCATCATCTGTATATGGAAGAGCTCCTAGTATAGCTCAGAGTATGCAATTAATAAGGTTAATGTGGCTGTAGGATGCTGATATCTAATTTCATTATACCCCCCCCCACACACACACTTTGGGTGTTCCTTCTCAGAAGTCGTGTTCTTTATTTGAAAACTACCTTGCAAGATACACATCTATGCTTTTGATTCAGCCATCCATCCATCTATTTAACCATCCATTCACTCATTCATTCATCAAAGGTTCATGGCAGATCCTGTGCCAAGCTCTATGCTAGGTTCTGGGGCTGCAGAGATGAATCAGATGTGGTCTCTTGCCTCTAGGACGTCACGGTCTATTGGAGGAGACAGAAATGCAGATAACGGTGAAGCCTGCAATAAGTTGTTCTAATCACAAAATGGGGTGGTCAGAGCTATCAAGGAGTCTGTATAAAGAAGCTGCACAGGCCAGGGAGGAAGCGGCCTCTTTGGCCCAAGTGTGGTGCCAACGCATGAGGGGAGAAGAGCCGGCAGAGAGGTGAACACCATGAGTTCAGACGGGAGACTTTGGGATGTGCAGAAGGAGGCGTTCAGCAGGCCACTGATACTGAGTCTGAGGCTGGGGGTGGGGAGCTGGAAGTTCAGGATGTAGATTGGCGTCTTTCACCGAGGATGGTCATGGAAGCCACGAAACCATACAAGGTTGTGATTTCCTTTCTGTACACCGTCCCTGAACTTCTGGCGGCCCAGCCGCACAGAGCAGCCACACACACCAGCCTTTCCTGGGGAGGGCCCTGCAGGGGACTGACCTAAGCTGGGTGCACCAGTGTACAAGTCGGCCCTGATAGGAACAAATGTGCAACACCAATTCTGTTTTATGGCCTTGTCTGATGCTAGGACACGTAGAGAGGTCACCAGGTCATCCTCGGTGCAGCAGGGACATAAATCAGGCAGTGCCCTGCTTCCTGAGGCCCCAGCCAAGGAGGACAGGGCCTGTCCACCTCTAACTGGGATCAATTACAGGCCATTCCCGCGCCAGCACAAGCTTCCTTCCACAGATCTGTGCAGGCCTGGCCCCAGGAGGCCCAGCAGAGAAGCAGCTCTTAGGCCGTGTCTGTGACAAGATGCAGGGCTCTAACCTGGACAGGGCGAAGGAGAGAGCTACTTGCCTAAGTGGAGAAGGTAATAATGGTGATAAGGAAACCATATCTACCAAGTGCACTGTCCAGGCATGACTTAACGCTCATGCTTTCATTTTAATGCCACTGTAACCTTCTCAGGGAGATTCTAATTCTGGCCTCATTTTACAAATAAGGAAACTGAGGCTTAGTGAGATTGAGTGACTTGCTCAAGGCCACCCACTCAGGAAACGGTGGAGTCCTGAATTCCAACCCAAGCCTGTCCGCCTCCAGACGATCAGCTTGAAAGAGTGGCAGAGAGGTGACAGCTGGCCTAGACAGCCTGTCTTTGGAGTCAAATAGGCTTGGCTTCAAATGTCGGCTTTGCTACTTCTTAAGCGTGTGGTCTGAAGCAGGTTACTGAATTCCCGAAGCCTCAGTTTCCTCATCTGTAAAATGGGGAAAGAAAAACCTACCTTGTGACATTGTTATGAAGACCAAGAAGAATACATGTAAAGTACATATAAGTGCTCAGGTGGTAGTATTATTGTTATCCTCATCACCATCCTCATCCTTGCCTTGTCCCTTTGCTTACCATGCTCGAGTAAACGGAAGAGTATGTACAAAAGGTTGCAAGCATAAGAGAAGCTTGCACACTGGGGGACCTGAAAGTGATCTGATCTGGTGTAAATGGAAAGAAGGGTAAGGTAACAGGATAGAGGTTCAAACAAGAGACAGAGGCTGTATTATGCAAGGTTGTCTGTAAACCATAAGGATTTAGGGCTTTGTTCTGAAGTCATTAGAAGCCATTGAAGAATTCTAAGCAGGTAGAGGAGTGTAGTTGACTCTGCTTCTCAGAGAGATGCTTTAGGTAGCCCATCTGTTCTCCCTAGTATCCCTAGTGAGTACAGCAGTGCCTAGGACATAGTAGGCGTTCAAAGACCTTTGTTGAATAAATTTGCCCAAAGTTACTGCTTTATCCAGGCCTGCTCAATTATGAGAAACAAGTGGACGCTCTTGTTAGCCCAGGGAAAGATGGTGTATTTTAGGGATAATTATAGATGCTGTCTAGGGAAGATCAAGAACAGAGACTAGAACTGGGACATGATCCTAGATCCAGGAGGCTGCAGATCCTCAGCAGACACAATATACAGGTCATCAAGGGCACAATCTGCCTGCTTTATTACTCCCTGCTGGTCCCTCTCATTATTATTATTTGTCTCTTACTTCAAAATCTCAGAGAGACAATCTGATGGGCTTAGTCTCATCTTTTCATGCAGCCTGAGTCTGAAGGAGGAAGCCACGAGTACCTGAATGACATCAAGATTCCGTGAGATAAAAAGGAGGGAAGGGAGATAGCTGTTGGGAAGGCAAGCAACAGCGAACACTGCATTAGCCAAATAATTATTTAATTGCAAGTGGTGATACGTGCTTTGAAGGAGAAGTACAGGGTGCTATAGGAGGGTGTAAGGGGATCTAAATTAGATTGGAAGCCTACAGATTGACTGTTCTTGAGTCAATACTATATTACTTAGGATACAGGCTAACTTAAATGGGATGTAAGTTTATTTTTCTCACATGAAAAGTCGAGATATGAGTAGTCCACAGTTGGCAGGGCCAGCTCTGTCCCAAAGAGTCATCTGGGACCCAGGTTGGTGGCTTGATACTACTATTCTTAAAATGAGGCTCCCATTTATGAGTCCACAGCCCCAAGGGCCAAGGAAGCTGCCACATCGCTTCTGCTCATCTCCTATTGACAACAAACCATAGCTACATCGCCATACTTAGCTGTAGGAAGTCTGGGGGGTATAGAATCCAGCAGGGCAGCCGTGTGTTCTCTGTTACAACTAGGGGGTTGGGGGGGGAAGAAAGGGGGAAAAGAACCCATGGAGGGAAGTTCACAGTCTCTGCTACAGGGACCCTACCCTTGGCAAAAGGAGATGGAGGACTCCTGGGTATAAATAGTTAAAAGCAGTGGGGAAGTCGCCTAAGATGAGGAGGAAAGGTGCCCATTGGATGTGGCATTTAAGAAGTTTTCTGGTGGGGTGCCTGGGTGGCTCAGTCGGTTGAGCGTCTGGCTTTGGCTCAGGTCATGATCTCATGGTTCGTGGGTTCGAGCCCCACGTCAGGCTCTGCGCTGACAGCTAGCTAAGAGCCTGGAGCCTGTCTTTGGATTCTGTGTCTCCTTCTCTCTCTGACCTTCCCCTGCTCATGCTGTCTCTCTCTCTCTCTCTCTCAAAAATAAATAAAACATTAAAAAAAAAAGAAGTTTCCTGGTTCCAGAAAGGTAGGAGTAAAATTGCAGTGGGTTGAGGATGAGAAATGAGGATATGGAACTACAAGTGTAAGGCAGCTCTTTTGGAGGCGAAGGGAAGGAGAGTCAGACATAGCCAACTCTAGAACAATGGAGTCCTTCTTTTTCTTCCTCTCCCCCTCTCCTCCTCCTGCTCCTTCTTCACTCTGGGAAAACTTTGAGAACAGTTACAGGCAAAGAAGAATATTTCTGTAAAGGAGAGTTCAAAGATGTGGAAAGAAGAATTAGCTCCTGGTGCTGGAGAGAGGCAGCTGTCCAAGTACACAGTAGGGCAAGGGACCAAGAACAAAGCTGCAGAGGTGAGCCTTGAACAGAGAGAAGAGAAACATGTTTTCTGTGATGAAGAAAGTGATGGGGATGAATGGTGACAGGCACATGTTTGTGGATGTGGATGGGGTGGGACCCCCACAATTCTGGTCCAATGGCTCCATTTTCTCAGGAAACCAGGGGAAGGGGCTCTCAGCACAGAAGCAGTGTTGGCAAATGGTTGATCAGGAAAGAAGGTATCTGTGCACCCAATGTATAGGTTAAGTCAGATTCAGAGCCACATGGCTTTGATTCACATATCTACAGCCTGCCCAAACCACTTTAATTTGGCTTAGAGAAAGTACTGGGTTATTTTATATATCCAAGGGCAGGGTGGCTCTCGGCCTCAGGAAGAGTGTGGATACCCAAAGAACTAGAAAACTCCATTCTGTCAATGGTGCCTTAAACCACAACATGAGCAGAGGAGGCATGGAGGGAATAAATGTGAGGAGTGACCAGTTTTAAGCAGTCCCTGGGCAGTTCATAATTCTAGAAGGTTGAAAGGGAGCTGAGTTTGTGCAGTGACTCAGGTGTGAGATTACTGAGCTGCCAACACCTGGATCTAAATTATATAATGATATCATTAATTTAGGCCCATGAAGCTTGAGGGGTATCTGAGTCATGTTTTGGACATTGTAATAGTCAGAATCCCATCAGAAAATAGTTGACATACTCACATTGGGTCATTTGAGAAAAGTTTAATGAAGGATCTTTACAGAAGTGTGGGCAGAGTTTGGGGAAACCACAAGAGATACTGTGAAACATGGGGCTGTCCTACGATCTGAAAGTCTGAGAGGAAAGAGAAGTTGTCTGAACCCACAGGGGCCAACAGGAGCTGAGGCCTCCAGTGAGGAATGCTGCTGCCCAGGACAGCCCAACAGGGAGGCAGACCCTGCCTACATGCTTCTCCCTCCCATCTCCTGCCAGAGTTCCCATTGGCTGAACACAACAGGAAGCCAGAGGATCAGAGCACTCACTGATGTGGTTCATGGAGATCAGCCACCTGCGGTACAGGGCAGGGTGGAGAGTGATCTGGAAGAGCAAGTGGAAGAGACAGGAAACTTATCCAGGATTATATGTGGATGTACACACATGTACCATGGACTCAATATTCTTACCTGAATATCTGAGTTTCTCTCTGTGATGCTAAGAAGAGAGCAAGGGGCCTTACTTCTAAGGGTGGAATGGGTTCCCAGGAAGGGGGAAATATGCCCATTCTCATTTACAAGGGGGCTGAAGAAGAAGCTCTTGAGAAAAGAACTTGAACTTGGCCCATGATTGGGATTTAGGTATGGACAAGTGTGTTTGGCAAACTGGGGAGAGACAGAAAGTGCCAGAGCGATTGCAGGAAAAGAGTATGCATCCTTTAGCTAGAATCCATTCAATTGGATACCCAGTGTGGTGGGCAGAATAGTGGCCCCAAAGATGTTCATGTCTTGATCCCCAAACCTCAGAATATTCATTATGTGGCAAAAGGCACTCTGCAGATGTGGCTGAGGTAAGGATTTAGAGATGGGGGAGGTTATCCTGAATTATCTGGGCAGACCCAGTGTAATCACTAGGGTCTCTATAAGCGAGACCCGCTATAATCCAAAGGTCCCTGTAAGCAGGAGGCAGGAGGGTCAGAGTCAGGGAAGGAGATGTGAGGACAGAGGCAGAGTTTGGAATGATGTAGGGCCATGAGCCAAAGAACATGGGTGGCTTCTGGGAGCTGGAAAAGGCCTGGAAATGAATTCTCCCTCAGGGCTTCTAGAAGGGCCTGTATACCCATTGCAGTCTTCTGACCTCCAGCACTGTGCCTGTATGCATGTTGATGAATGTACGTTGTTCCTTTCTTTTTTTAAATAAGTGTATTTATTTATTTTGAGAGACAGGGAGGGGGAGGGGCAGAAAGAAGGGGAGAGAGAGGATCCCAAGCAGATTCCATGCTGTCAGAGCATTGCCTGACTGACGCGGGGCTCGATCTCATGAACCATGAGATCATGACCTGAGCTGACATCAAGAGTTAGACACTTAACCAACTGAGCCACCTGGGTGCCCTGATGAATGTAGGTTGTTTAAACCACTAAGATTGCAGTAATCTGTAAAGCAGCGATATAAAATTAATATGCCAAATTATTGCCAAAGTCCCTTAGGTAGAGCATTCGGTAGCTAGGCGCTGAATGCATGAAGAAACCTAAAATGAAGAGTGAGCCTCAACTCAGAGTCTGAATGATACAGGCAGGTCACGACTCTGGCTCCAGCGTCTGTGTGTATCCTTTGATGTAGACAAAACAAAACAACAATCTAAATACCGTACCACCTTAGGATTCAGCAATGATTCCTGGCTAAGGGAATGGCATAGTGGAGGGAGACCCGTTTTTCTATTCTCTTAGAAGTGAAAAGGCAGGGGTAGCATGCGGGGCACATGCACTGACCAGTGGTCCGGCAGAATGCTGAGAGGCATTCAGGGGCAAGCCCTGCAAGGGGAACATCTGCCCAAGTGATGTCCATGGCAGAGCGCAGGAGGCAGCATGAGCAGTGGCTTTGACCGCTGCAGAAGCATGTGTAGGACAACGCTGGGACTCCCCCCGATGCCAAGGGCACAGTGAGCTTGTGATGATTCTGCACCCTGCAGTTTACCTGGGTTAGGAGGATGCAGTATTGAAGTAGCAACACATGTGTCCAAATGATGTCGTGGGCTCTTTCATCCCTGCAGGCTGATGAGGTCTGTGAGCATCCAGGTTATCCACACAGAGGGATTCTCCTGGATCAGAGTGCTGCTGGGCCTGGGTGTGGGAGGGGGAGGCATGGGAAGGAAGGTCCCAGCACCAGATCTAAATATGGGAAGATGTTGACAAGGTGAGCTTGAGGTGTTCAGTGATTCCTCCACTAAACGAGAGCCTCCTATGCAGGTTGTGCCCTGTGATCAAGCAGGGGCAGTGGCGTTGTCCGGGACTCTGGTGGCATGGCTGCAGGTGTGGCCAACAACACCTGTGCCTGGCGGGAGCTCCGTGGCAACCAGGCCCTGAAGGATGAGTCAGCTCAGCAGGAGCATGGAAAGGGTTGAGGGTCCCCAGAACGGCCCGGCTGTGGTGGGAAAAGCCTTCTTGAACATAAGCGAGGTACGTTTGGGAACCAATAAAAGTTGGTGCAGACACTTCACAGGGAGCTGGAGACCATCCGATCACTCAAAAATCACCACCCCAAACTCATGCAGATTGTTCGAGCTCCTCCCCTCTCTTCCCTCTCCGTTGGCATGTGGTGGTGGCTCTCTTCTGCCTCCTCCCCCATCCACTGGGACTGTATTGCTGGGAGGCACTGGGTCTGGCATATTTTTGGCAAGTGGCCCTCAGATCTCCAGAGAGAAGTGGGAAGAAGCTCTTTCCCCTAGGAAGGTTTCGGGTCCTCCCCTGGATAAGATTGGTGAAGTAGGTCCCTGGAGCCTAAGGAGGAAATGGTTGTTTAGTCAGAAGAAAAGCATGAGATGGGGGCACCTGGGTGGCTCAGTCAGCTAAGCGTCTGACTCTTGATTTCGGCTCAGGTCAGGATCTTGTGGTTCGTGAGACTGGGCCCTGCTTCGGGCTCCACGCTAACATTGTGGAGCCTGCTTGGGATTCTCTCTCTCACTCTCTGTCCCTCCCCTGCTTGCGCATGCACGTTCACTTTCTCTCTCTCAAAATAAATAAATAAATAAATAAACTTAAAAAAAGAAGAAAAGGATGAGAAAGCACGGAGGCATAGCTGGATATAGCTTGTTGAGGGGGTTCTCTGGGGTGGTAGCAAAGGGGGTACCTGATGGCAGGGGGGACTTGAGAGGAGGCCTGGGACCAGATTATGGCTGTGAGATGTCATGTGTAATGAATGCTACCTGCTGCTGGAAGGAGTCGGAGCCTGGCCTGAGATGACACCCAGCTCAGAAGGACTTGTAGCTGGGAGCTCGGGATGTCCACTGACTAGTGATCCGTTTCTGTAGATGGCTTTTTGGTGTACAGAATGCTTTCACAGCTTCTACTGGTTTAGCTGCCGATCACTGCGGAACACACCAACCCGAAACAACCACACTCATTTTGCTCACAGACCCGCAATTTGGGCAGGGTTTGCTTGGCAGGAACAGCTTGTCTCTGTTCCACTTGGCACCAGTGAGGACAGCTGGAATCATGAGAAAGCCCTGTCACTCACACGTCTGGCACTGGATGCCAGGGCAGGAGCTGAGGCTGTGATTGGGAACACCTACATGGCCTCTACTTGTGGCCTGGGCTTTGTCACAACAGAGTGGCTGGGTTCCAAGGGTGAGCGTCGCCAGTGGGAGAGCGAGGTGGAAGCTTTTCTAACAACCTTGGAAGCCACATTGCATCACTTGTGCATTTGACTTGTTAGCAGCTGGTCACTAAGGTCTTCCCATATGCCAAGGGAGAGGAATTACACTTCACCTGTGGCTAGGAGTAGTGTCAAAAAATTGTAGACATGTTTTAGAAATACTACACCCTGAGAAGTTGGCCTAATTGGGTCTACATTCCAGTGAAGCTGGGTGACTTGCCAAGATCACACAGCCACCAAGAGACAGAACCAGGTCTAATTATGATATACTTGTGCACACACACACACACACACAGCCACCAAGAGACAGAACCAGGTCTAATTATGATATACTTGTGCACACACACACACACACACACACACCCTATACCAGCTACCTAGCTAGTACTTCACATTATTTGCTGTTGCTACTAAGCTATCTAATAGTCATTTTATTTTATTTTTAAAGTTTATTTATTTGTTTTGAGAGAGAAATAGAGAGTTTGCAGAGGGAGGGACAGAGAGAGAGAGAGAGAGGGAGAGAGAGAATCCCAGGCAGGGCTCAATCCCACGACTCTAGGATCATGACCTGAGCTGAAATCAAGAGTTGGACACTTAACTGACTGAGCCACCCAGGTGCCCCTAGAATAGTCATTTTATTTATTAAAATTTTTTAAATGTTTATTCATTTTTGAGAGAGAGGACAGCGAGAGAGAGGGAGACACAATCCAAAGCAGGCTCCACGCTCCAAGCTGTCAGCACAGAGCCTGACACAGGGCCTGAACCCACAAGCTGTGAGATCATGACCTGAGCTGAAGTCAGATGCTTAACCAATGGAGCCATCCAGGTGCCCCAAGAGAATAGTCTTTTTAAATTCAATGTTTCAAAAGTCAAACTCTTATTTTCCCTACACCTGTTCTTCCATGGTCTTGGTGCCATCCTTGACTTCCTTTTCTCTCATATGCCCCCTCAAACCCAACAGTCAAGGCTGCAAATTCTGCCTCCAAAATGCAGACAAAATCTAACCATGTCTTCCCTTCCTCTCTGTTCGGCCATCATGGTCCAAGCCAACGTCATCTCATACCTGAAATTTTGTAATAGCTCCTTGCTTGTCCCTATGCTTCTGTTCTCACTTTCCCACTGCTACCCTCAGCCATTCTGCTCTCATCATAGCAGCCTGAATGATTCCTTTTATAGTAGAAATCAGATTGTGTCATGCCTCTTCTGAAAGCCCTATGATGACCCCTGTCTCTCTCAGAGTTGCCAAAATTCTTTCAGTGACCTCTCTAGCCTCATCACCTACAACTTTTATAACACCCTGTTATTTGCCTCTTTCCCCAGAACTGTAGACGAGCCCATTCATCCCCGAGCAGAGTGTCCTGGCAAGCTCACAACACAGACAGGGAACCGTATGGAAAGGGATTTCTCAGTAGTCCCCAGGGAAGGAAGATGCTGGCTTCTCTTCCCTCAGGGCTCCCACAATAGATCTTGGGTGTGGAGTGGGGCAGGTGGGGTTGGGGGAGGCATCGAGCAGATGTGGTGGGTGGTGGGAATGGGTGGGAGGGGGAAACATGACTAGAGCAGGGAGGGGTGGGGCTTCTGTACCCTCCAAAGTGGACTTTGGTTTAGCTCAGCCTGTGTTCCCTTTGGATGGGGTGGCCATTGTCAGCCATGAAAGTGTAGAAGCAGAGATGGCTGTTCAGGAGAGAACCGACAGTTGAGGCAGAGATGACAGAGAAAGAGAAACTACAAGAAGGTCTCTGACTGCCCCACTCCCTGGCTTCATTCCTTCCCCAGGCCTGGCTGATTTAGGATTCCATGAGATATCCCCATATCTTCCCAAAAAAATGTGTCCCGGGGTAGTCTGAGTTGATTTCTGTTCCTGAACACAAAAAGGACCTCAGCTAAGACAATGGAGGAGCCCAGCTGCCCCGGCTGGGTTCCCATTTGTTCTGAGTATCAGTGTCTCCATCCTCATTCTGTAGCCCTTGTTTGGACTCCTCTGTCCTTGTGATGTCTGAAATAACAGGAAACAAGGGCATCCTTTACCCAGGGCTGCTGGGAATTACACCTGAAAACAGCAAAGCCACAAAGGCAATAACAACAAAGGAACTCACAGTCAAACCCCAATAGTCCCTGAAAACCCAAATGGGGAGAGTGGTAACTAGGACATTCTCACCTTTTACAGAGGAAGAAACTAACTACCTAACAGGGACAGGCCTTGCATAGGCCATTTGAAGTTTCTTGGACCACATTTCTGCATCTGGAGAATGTGAGGGAAAAGCGTACAGAAACTAGGTCATGAGGGTGGAAAGAGAGAGCCTAATGTCTGGCACATTATGTTCTCAACAAACTTTAGTTTTTTTTTTTATTAAAAAAGATTCTAGGTACCCCCCAAAAGGAGGATTCTGGGATGTAAAACATCTCTGGGCCAATATTGTTTAAGGTGCTTCTCAGGATGCCTGGTGTATAGGAAAGTTTAAGAAATAGTGGTTATGAGAAAAATATTTAAAGCTGGGATGAGAACTGAAGTGAATTCAGGCAAGCAAAAGCCATTTGATTTAGTGTTCGTGGAGCTGCCTACCGAACATCTCTTCATTTTATTTAGAATTCCAGTGATGTTACTTGAATTGCTTATGCAGTGAATTCACTAATAACAGCTTATGATTAGAAATTATATTGGCTGACCAGTTAACAACTCATAGAGAAGGCGATCACTTGGGTTCATCAGAAGTCTGTCCTACAGGAGGACAGGAGTGCCTAGGGAGTGTTAGGGGGTTGGGGGTTGGGAGAGAAGGAGGAAGTGGAGATAAGGGATGGAGAGAAAGTAGGGGAGAAAGGATGTGCAGAGCGTGGAGGCAAGAAAGATGGGTGAATAGAGAGAGAAAGAAGGCACCTCCAGAAAGTGGCCCCCTGACCAAAGCAAAGTCATCTATTTCATTTTATTTTATATTTCATATTATATTTTACTCTATTATTTCACTTCACTTCACTTCTTTGCAAAGCTGTTTCCTCCATTCTCCTTCTTCCCAGAGCTACAACGTGAGAATCAGTCTGAGCTCAGCTTCCTCCCATAAACTCCTCACATCACATCCCAAGGAGGTGATGGTGAGACCCCAGCCTTGTGAATATGTGTGGGGTGCAGTGGGCCAGAGGTATGGTGGGAAGGGCCTTTTGGGCTCTAAGAGCTTCACTTCACTTCCCATGGTGAGGAGTGGAGGCTGCTTGTTGCCACCAGCACTCCATCCATCTCATCACCCTCCCCTGACCTGACCACGACTCTGGGTTCTAATCCCAGCTCTGCCATCTGCCTTCTGCTTGGCCCTGGAAAATCCCTATCCCCACTCTGGGTCTCAGTTTCCCCATCTGAAAAGGAAGGTGTTGGACTAGAGGAACTCAGAGGACCTTTCCAGCTCAGGCAGTCTTAAATCTCTGAGATTCCTGAACGACTAAGACAGGAAAGGATCCCAGAGTTTCCCCTCAAATGCTGGCCCCTTCAACTCCTACATGGGTAATTGGGGTAAAGCAAATCAAGCTCCTGGTTATCATAACAAAGGGAAACTTAAAGCAGAATCCCTTTTTGGTAATGGGGTAGAAAGAGCCGCAGTTCCAGTATCTAATTTCTGGGGGATCGGCAGTGCAAGCTAAGTGCAGCAGCAGCAGAAGTGGGACCAAGGGCAGTGAAAACCCAGCTTTAAGTCAGAGTACTCGGACAGATCAGACATACAATGGTGAAGCAGTCAATTAAATGAAAAGTCCCAGTCACCTCGAATGAAGCGCCTGTTGAAAGCAAGGCTCTAGAGGCTGAGTGGCCATGCTATGGAGTAGTATGAGGGGCACAGAGACTTCAAGCTCATATCCTAACTACTCAGCTCAATAGGATGTTTTATGACTGTGATTGGAGAATCTCCAATTTCTTGCAGTGGCAGGAACAAGGGGAAGAGGCAGTAATTACTGGAACCAAGGCCCAGAGTCAACCAGTGGACGAGGGAACTGCGGCAGGCCTGCCCTGCAGGAGTTGGCACCATGGAAGAATTGCGGCTGGTGTTGAAGACGCCACCAACAGAGAAGGAGGGGGAAACATACCAGCCCTTTCTCTTACCCTCCAACCTCTTTTCACTCACAGAGAAGTCAGAGAATATAACTTGCAGGTCTTGGCCTGTCAGTGATGTGGAGCAGAGAAGTGGATCTGAGAAGCAGGCCCCTAACTGGTACAAATGGAAAACCATCTTCTCCACAGTTTAGGGATGTAGAACTAGCATCAGATTCCAGTATACCTAGAAGGCAATTACAAAGTAAACCCAAGGGGAGAGGCAAACAAAGGTGAAGTTCTGCTAATTTATATTGGCTAATTTATATTCTAAAGAATACACATGGGAGTAGACCCTGAGGGTGCTGGACCAAAGAGGAAGCAACATAATTTTAGATTGTACTGAACCTATTGACATGGATGCAGTTACCAGAGATTTTTATTTTGTTAGACTAGTTTGAGTAGCCACAAATATCCTAATTTGTTTGCTTTGTTGGTTGACTGGATCTTGGACTAACCAGTGGTCTACTAAACAAAGCTAAGATGCCATAAATTCCTTGGTGTAAAATAGGAGGGAGGTTGAGAGTACATTTCCATATGCAGTGTTCCTCATTCACTCACTATATTCCTAGAATGGACCCAGAAGACAATGCCTTCCTGAAAGCATTGAAAAATGCATTGGTGAGGGGAACACTGTCATCTTTGGAAAACTCTATTGTGACTGTTCTCTGGGGATAGTCATAGGAAGCTGCAGTTGACATGGGCTCCCTGATTTCAGTAGTGCTCCTAGGATCCTAGGTCAGCAGATCCCAAGCAGTAGCACTTAACCACTAAAGGCAAGGTGGACATGGTTACTTATAGGCATAGAAGGGGGGTTCAGATGCTAAATGAACAACAAATGCCCACTACCATCTACCCTTTGGCTTGTTTATCGACATAACCCCTTTCTACAATACTTACGCTTCAAAATAAAGCTTCCATCAACTATAATACAGCTTCTAATGTATTCATTCCTCCTCAAAGAAGTCAACCTAAGTCTCATGAGTAATTATATCCAGCTGCCAGTCCATGGTCTGTGGGATATGGTACCTCCTCTGATGACTACTATCCTGTCTCAAAATTCTATAATCTGAGCAACAAATTATAAAATTAACCACCACCAACACACTATTAAATAATAATGAGGGAAGGGAAAGAAGAGAAAAATGAGTTTAAGATAGTTAAATTGCTGCATTTGATTGAGTCTACGAATCCGTTGCAAGACAAACCATTATTTTATGTAGGAAAATGATCCAGTTGAATGATGACATAATGCTTTCTCACCACTTATAACTTGGAGTGATTTTATACATATTTAGATAGATTTTTTATCTTATATAACTTTGTACACACAAAAAATTAAAATATAAGAAAAATTGATTGTGGTATTCCTAAAACTCCTTCAAATTTATAGTGTTCCTCTGAGCTCTTGCCACGTTATTTCTCCAACACAGAATATGTGCCCCACTGCTTTCTTTCCAAGCTCTTCTTGCATGTATAGTACCTTTTTACTTCAATGTGGAATTATAGTGTAATATTTCAGAAGATGTCGTAAAGGATGACCAAACTAAAATAGGTGGGATCAACAGTATCTGTATCTCAGTTGATGTGCTGATAATGTGAACAGCTATGGCCAAGTATGCATAGGCACAGGCAACAATAACCGTATCATGAACATTGCCTGGTTACCAGCAATAGCAAGGTGTTATTAATTGTAGGACACAGCCCTACAATTTTTCAGAGGTGTTAAAAATATGAAAAAATGAACATCTTAGAACTGATAAAATACGGTTCCTTTTAGTTCGAGAAGTAGAGACAGCTCCTGTTTGCCAGATCCAGTTCCCACCCTACCCCTGGTGCTACCATGAAGCCCTGCTAACAGGTTTGTGATTAGTCTCTTTACTCACAAACCTCTTTGGAAACTTGTAATTTGAATGTGCCATTTCCTGTTGAGACTCTCAGCAATGCACTGGTGTATTAGAAAGTTTATTTGTTTTTATTTTTTTAAAGTATATCTAGTATCCAGCACCCTTGCTAAACATTAGTTTTGATAGTTTGTGTCTAGAAATTCTTGGAATTCCCGAGTGGGCAATCACAGCATCTTATAAATGGTGGCCCTCTTGTTTCTTCAAATACTTATAATTTTAATGTTTGTTCTTTTTCTTTCTTATTCTCCTGGCTAAGGCCTCTATTATAATGTTGGATGCAAGTAATTGTAGTTGCCTCATTCCTGGCTTTAAATTGAATGCAACAGGCTGTTCACCATTAAGAATTAAATGCATTGCAGATCTGGGGTAAATACTCTTATATAAGTTCAAGGCATTTTTCTTCTCTCTGAGTTTATTATTATTATTTTTAAAATAATGATCAGATTGAATTCTATTGAGTCATTTATGGCACTCTTTGAGATAATACTAAAGCTCCATTTTCTCTTTCTGCTCTCCTTTGGAGTCCTGATTCCATCCTGGTAGTGCACATCAAGGTCAAGGACCCGAAGACCGTTCTTCCTAGCCCCAGTCAGGAAGGACACGAATGGACCCCTATAGTCTTCTTGGATAAATTTTGGGCTTTTTGGACTCTTCCACATGGAGCATTACAAGATGTTTAAAAAGGTATCATTTTGATGTACCATTGTGCTTAATAAAACATCTGCATTTTAAAAATCCTGATTTACTCAAGATTTCCTTTCTACTAGGGTAAGGAAAGCAAATAGTATAAGGGGGTGTTGAAGAGAGGAACCCCATTCTGCCACCATGTGTCATTTGTAGCAATCTTGTCAAGCAGGTGTTAGTTCACTTGACTTGCATAGGAGGAAACTGAGGCTCAGAGAGGTGACATACACTGCAGGGAAGGACAGTGGCTGAGTGGGATCCCGGACCTCTAGCCCCAAATTCTGTGCTCAGAAACACTGCCTGCTTGCTCGCTCACAGAAGAAAAGTGAGACCTGGGTTCCTTCTCCCACTAGTGTACTTCTGTCTTTCTCTGACCCTTGGACCCTGGGCTCCAAGCGTCTGCAGGCTGGTATCACCCTCGCAGCAGCTGTGCAGTTTGGAAGCACTGTGGGCCTCTGCTCCTGCTTGCAGAACCTCCTGGGTACCCTGGGAGCTGTACACCTGTCAGTGCTGTGATTGTGTGTGTGTGTGTGTGTGTGTGTGTACATGCGCAGAAGGGGAGGATGGGGTCTGGGCTCCCCTCTGGAAAAGGGAATGGAGCAGAGAGTGGGGTTCTGATTCTGCCTCTCTGCAGGCCAGGCTTGGTGCCAAGATGGGCGAGCACTCTTATCCCTTCCTCTGACTGCAGGCTGGACCGCTTCCAGGTGCCCCGTGATGGAAAGCTCCCAGCTGCCTCTGAGCTCCCACTTCTTCCTGATCTGCCCCTTGGACTCCTGTTCATCCCTCCTTGCAGCAGTCTCCTTGATGACCAGCCCAACACAGGACTTGGCAGCTGTGCTGAGCATAGAGGAAGTCTGTTTCACTGGTTCCACTTCTGTCCTGTGCCCAGATGCCTTCTCCTACTTTCCTGAGCTCAGGTCCTGGGGCTGAGTCTGCATCTTCCCCAGCTCCTGCCAGGAAGTCTCAGGGGCCTGGGGCAGCTATAGCAGCTTTTTCATTGGACCCTGAACTGATTGCTTCTTTCTGCCCCTGACACATTTGGCAACCTGAGCTTCCTCAAGTACCTTGCTTTCTTGGGCCCCTGCCCAGATGGGAACTTGGGTATTCAGTTGCCTTCTGGTCTACACAGCTGGCTGTCAAGTATAGTTGGTATCAGAATGTGGGGGAGCTGGCTGACATCTTCTCAGACCTGGTGCTTGGCCCCTTTTCTGGTGATGCTTGGACACGTTGGATCTGCCATTCACCAACTGGCTGAAGACAGACAGTCTTCGGGCCCTCCAGAGCCCCCAGCTGGAGACTCTGCATCTGGACCACACAAAGATGGAGGCAGCTACAGGGCAGGACTGGGGGCTGCAGAGAGTGGACACGAGTGCCTGTCGGGGCAGCTGCCCATTTTGAGCTGCACGAGTTGAACTTGGGATCCATGCTAATGGGGCACATAGCTCTGCAGGCCCTGGCTTCCGGCCACAGCCTGAAGAGCTTGGGTCTTAACAGTGGTTTAACCAGGTTTAATGGGATCTAACCAGGTTTCCTGGCTGCCATGCCCAGGCTTCAGAGACTGAAGATGATTAGCAACCAGCTGCAGAGAACCACACTGTGCATGCATGAAACAGGGGCCCCGGGTCTGTCCAACAATGGGGCGCATTCCCTACCCCTAGCCACTTCCTCTGGGGGAGCTGCCACTTCAGGGAACCAGGTGATTTTTCTGGCCTCTGACTTTCAGGGTCTAGGGAGTCCACACAGCTTGAGACTGCAGTTCCCCTCTGGCCTTTCTGGGGTAGAGCTGTCCCTGCCCAAGAGGCTGGCCAGCTTGGAGCTTTGTGCAGCCTTAGAGAGGAAGTTTTGGAAGCTGGCTCCTCATGTTTTTCCAGTCTTGCAAATCCTGACTCTGAAATGCTAGGCACTGCAGCTGGGGACCCGGACTGTTGCCAAGATCTTCCCTGCCTTTTTCCAACTCTCCCTGCTTGGCAATAGCTTGGAAACCCTGTACTCCCTGGTGCCTCTAGATTCTTCCTCTGGCGGCTTGCCAGACTCTAATATCTGCGGGTATGGGTGGATGGGCAGAGCCCTGGGCCTGATGCATCACAGGGCTGCCCAGCCTATGGGAGCTAAAGCTGCAAGTGCTGTGGTCCCCAGCCAGACCCTGCCTACGGTGGCTTGAGATCTGGGAGGTGAGCTGCCCAGGCTTGAGGTGTTACATCTGGTCAAAGTGGATTTGACCAGATACAAAGTCTGCTGCTGCTTTCTGGAGCTCTGGCAGTCTCCAGGTCGTAGTCCTTGACAAGAAGACAGGCCTTGTTCTAGATGGCAGCCCCCAGGAGCACAGTCCTCAGATACCCCAGTATCTGTGTATTCTGGGTGCTTCCTTAGTCTGCCAGTGTGCCAGTGCCTGGGTGGAGCCCTGGCTTGAGTGGTTCCACCAGCACATACATGCACATGGTATCACACTAGCTGTGCTGGGCAAAGGCTGGGGGCCACTCCCAAGAATCCCCTTTTCTCTTTTCTCTGGAGCCACTGACTCAAAACTTTGGGGGCTGGAACTCTTTTTGGGTTGCTCTGCCTGCTGCTTCTGCTGATCTAGCTCCTCCTACACAAAGCCAGAAACTCCTGGATCCTCTATCTCCAGCCTTGTTCGGGACTTGGCTTCAGGATCTGGGGTTGGAAGGGTGAGGGTAAGAGGTTCCTCTATGATGTGTTTGTGTCCCACTGCAGGTAAGACCAGGGCTGGGTGGTGCGAGAGCTGCTGTCTCCTCTGGAGAGCGGCCTTCTTACTGGCCAGGAGCTGTGCTTCTGCCTCTCCAAGCGAGATATTGAGGCAGGCAGGGATGTGGCTGACAATGTGACGGACGGCATGACAAGCAGCCGGCTCACACTGCGTGCTGAGTCTCCAGGTCCTGCATACCTCACACGGTCGCTTGGAGCTTCACCTGGCCACCTTCCTCCTGCTGGCTGCTTGCCCATCCTCCAGTGCTGCTGCTGGTCTTCCTGGAGCCTGTCTCCCACCACCACCTCCCTGGCTCCCATGGACTGGCTTGGCTGCTCTGCAGAGAGGACTTTCACGTGTGGCCCAAGGAAGATGAAAGAAAGGACAGCTTCTGGGCGTGGCAGAGGAGCAGGCTAGGGCAGCCTGGGTTGGGCTGGAGTGGGTGCATGCGTGTTAGAGGCGGGGATAAGAAAAGCAAGCCAGCCTGGCAGGGAGAGAGTGGGTATGTGGGGGTGCACGGGACTGAACTCAGCTTCTGGTGGGAGGTGGGGCTGCTGCACATGTAGGGAGGATCAGCTGGTGATTTGGGGAACACAGGCTTTGGGAAGGCTCTGGAAGCTGAAAGAAAAAATTGGGAGATGGCAGGTGGCCGTGCGGTATGTGATGTGACCTCAAGATCTCCAAATCCTCAGTAAATATACTAAATCCATGAAATGCTTGGCTTAATTGGACTTTCTGTTTTCGATGGAAACCTACATGAGGCAGAAGGCGAAGGCGCTGGGGTCACGGAAACTGTAGCCCAGAGGAAGTGAAGTTGGAAATTCATGGAGGGTGTGGGGGAGGAGGCAGAGCTGGGAGCAGTCCTCGACTGTGAAATGGGGTCCGTGCCAAGTTCAATCAGATCTTCAAGGGGAAGAGGGGCCCCTTTTGCCATCTGGGTTATAGAGGAATTGGCAGCTGAGGACCAAAAAGCTGGGATGCTGCCCAGGAGGCAGCAGACTGATCGCCTGTTCCCTCAGTAAAAACACGAAGGCACGGTCCTACCTATGGTCTTATTTGAGCCTCATAACAACACAGAGGAAAAATCCACTCCCTTGGCACTCTGTGTCTAGCCATGCCAAACTACTCGGAGCCCTTGCTCCAATTTGGAGCTTCTGGAACACCATGTTCTCTTGCCTCTGCGCCTTTGCATGCACTGCTCCTTCACCCAGAAACATACTTTCCCCCAATTTCTCTCCTCTGTGGAATTACTACATATTTTTTAAGATCCAGCTTAGCCATCAACTTCCTCCAGAAGCCTTTTCTGACCTCCCAGCCTAGGTAAGCTGCTGCCTCTGGGTTCCCATAACTCCCTGCACTTCCCTTTCCAAAAGTACTGGTTATACTGTACTGGCCCACACAGGTCTGGGGGCCTCTTGGGCACTGGTCTCCAAAGACAGGTGCACAAGATGACTCATGGAGGTTTAGAACCAAATATTAAAACTTATACCTATTTCTATTTTTTGATCTCATTTTATTCTGAAGCTAGATTGCCTGCTTTATATAGCTTTATGTTACTTAACCTCTGTACCTCAGTTTCCTCTTCTGTAATATGGGATAGTATTAGACTCTCGCTCAGATTTTGTGAGGGTTAAGTGAATTAACATGTATAAAGCACTGAGAACAGGACCTAGTAATGCATTATAAATGTTCAATAAAAGTTAGCTTTTTGTGTAATTATATATGTACTACATGCGTATCATTATAAGTAAATAACCTATGTTGAGAGTGTGTATTCAAAAATATCTTACTAATAGGAAGCATTACCAATTTACAAATAGGAAATTCAATCTGGAAAGTTTGGAGATCAGGTCTTGGAGATGGACCAGTTTGATTTATTTCTGCATCCTTAGAGCCTAAGGCAGGGCCGGCCCAGAGGGGGTGTTGTAGACAACTGTGGACAGAAAAAAATCTTGGTGGATGGTGAGGCAGAAAACCGGGGTCTGGTTCAGGCTCTGTTGATTATTTCTATATGACACTAGGCAGGGCATTTGGCCTCTTAGGGCCTTAGTTTTCCTTTTCTGTAAAATACTAGGCTTTAAAAAAAAAAAAAAAAAAAAAAGCTAAGGGAAACCATTAAAGAATTCCAGGCTGGATTTAGGGTGAGGGGCGCCCTCTTGTGTCCTAATGGTGTTTTTCTCTCCCTGTACATTCTCACCACAGGCTTCTTCCAGGCAGATGATCCTGAAGTGGCCATCCTTTACCCTGGCAAATCTGACCTTCCAGCTTCAGATCCTGACACTCTCTCAAATGTCTGACACACTGTTTCTCTCCCCACTCAACCCCTACTCTACTTCACCTGTGATCTTTCCCCTATACAGTGATTCCAGAAGAAACCTTTGGAGTCATGCCCAGCGAATCAAATTCTGGCTTGGCACTATGTGATCTTGAGCAGGTCACTTCATCTGGGTAAGCCCCCATTTCCTCCTTGTAAATTGAAGGTAATAATACCAGTCTCACAGGGCTGTTGTAAGACTTCAATAGCAAGGAGTGGTATATGGGTCACTATCATGTTCATTGAGCACGATCACCTGAGTTATTAACTATGAATAAGTTGGAACATGTTTCATTTTGAATGTGAGGAGAAACTGGGCCTTTAAAACTAAAATCTAGAATTTCCTTAATTTTAGCAAAAGCCAGCATGTACTGAGGACTTGCCATATGCCAGGTACTGGCACTTTCCCTAAAGTCTCATTCCCATTAGTAAAAATAAGAATAATGATTATTAAACTCCTACTCCCAGAAATGTGCCAAGTCCTTTACAAACTTTTCACCATTTATTCCTCTCACAAACCCTATTAAGTAGATGCCATTATAATAATTCCCACTTTACAGATTAGCACGCTGCGGTACAAAGAGGTTGAGTCATTTGCCCAAGGTTTTATAACTAGTGAGTGGCAAAGCCTACATCCTGCATTTGAAAGAAGTTTCAGACACAAGCAGCTTGACTCCAGAGACCATGCTTTACCTGCATTATCTCATTTAATCTATACAACACCCTACAATGCAGGTTCTGTTACATCGCTTGCATTTTACAGATGCAAAAACGGAACAAAAAAGCGATAAAGCGATGCAGTAATTCATTCAAGGCCACACAACTAGGAAGTAGGCATTTGGATCCACGCCTGACTACAAAACCCTACATGTCCAACCCCCTATTAGATTGCTCATATCCCGACGTATTCATAATGGTAAAAAGCAACTGCATTTATATTGAAATTATTCTGATTATTATTATTCAAATAATGATGAACATTTTTCCAACACCCACGAAGTGCCAAGCTCTGTACTAACTGATTTACATAATAATGGCTAACATTTCGCTGTGTATTATTAGGACCCAGGCCCTGATTTAATCGTCTTAGGTGTATTATCTCACTGAAGCCTCACAAAAACCCAGCCAAACGAGTGCTATTATTATCCTCACTTTACAGGAGAAGAACCAGAGGTTCACCATCCGTCCCAAGTTATGTCGCTTTTTTAATTTAATTTTTTTTTGAGAGAGAGAGAGAGAAAGCACAAGCAGGGTAGAGGCAGAGGGGTGGGGGGAGAGAAAATCCCAAGCAGACTCTGCACTGTCAGCGCAGAGCCCAGATGCCCGCTAGAACTCACCCACCGGTGAGATCATGACCTGAGCCAAAACCAAGAGTGGGTGGCTTAACCGACTGAGCCCCCCAGGCGCCCCCCAAGTCATGTAAGCTTTACTGTCAACTGGAGGTGGAACCTACAATTGTCCAACTCTCTCCTGTCTACCAGTCTGCTCACCTCCATTCACCCTCTCTCCTCATTTGTCACTGTTTCTGCTGTCACCTCTCCGGTGCCCACAGGCTCTGGCCTCTTTTCTTTACTCACCTTTGGCTTGAGTGCCCGCCTCCTGGGCGGTGCCACGATCTCGGAGCCTGTGGAAACGACCAGGGTTGCGACAGGCTCCGCCCCCACGAATGGACCCTGTTCCGATTTGTTCCGGTGCCCGGGGCCGGGAGAAGACGACACATCTATTGGCTGAGGACATCTGGAAGGCAGCAAACGGAGGAGGCCGCGCGCGCTCGCGCGGTGCCTTCTGGGAGTTGCAGTCTTAGACGCTCCCTTCCCGGGGTGGCACCGGTCGGACTCCGCGTCCCAGCATTCCCTGCGCGAACCCGGGAGCACTTCCGCCCTGTTGTGAAGTGGGTGTCTCGGTGGGTGAGTCCGGGTGGCGGGGTGGGGGCAGCTGAGACTCAGGCTCTGGGCTGGAAGCTTAGGACGTGGTGGTGTCCTAGAGGGCCAGGGAAGGTGAGAGGGGAGAAAGCAGCTTTTCTTGGGGGGATGGGGGTGGGGGTGAGGGGCGGCCAGAGGATGAAGCGTCCGGAGATGGGAAGGGTCATAGAGGGGTCGGGGATGAGGAGGGAGATGGAAGGTCCTGGGAGCGAAGAGGGTTCTAGAAAGGTATGTAGGCGAGGAGACCGAGAGAGGTTCTGGAGGTGGGAGAGTCCTAGAAGGGTCTGGAGACCACAGAGGGAAGGATAGAAGGTTCTTGGGCCCTGGCAAGAAGTGAAGAGAAAAAGGCCTGAGCTTGAAGTCCGACCTTAAAAATAGTGTTCCAGCCTCTACCCCCCTGCCTCGACAGACGTAGCAAATCTGATATCCCCTTACACTTCCTCTAATGGTGGTGCTCTCTGGACCAGTAGGTGGGACTGGCTATTGTGTTGCGCCCCAAATCAGCACCCCCTTCCCTTCTGCCGGATAGAAGGGAATGGCACCGTCGTCCACTTTGGCGCTCTGATCCCTCTTGCATTCTTCCACACCCAGGGATCTTCAGACCTTTCGGTTTCTTTCATGTGTCCCGAAGCTGCCCCTTTTCTGGTCCGGGTTTTTGCACAAGGCTTCCATCTTTTCACCTCCCCAGCCTGGAAAAACACGTTGTAGCTAGAGTCACCTATTTAACCCACAAATCTGATTGTGCCTTCTGCTTAAAAACCTTTCCCGTCACCGGTAGAATTAAGTCCAAACACCTTAGCCCGATAGGCAAGGCTTTTCATAAACTCCCTCTGCAGCCGGATCTTGGTTTTTTCCGTTTCTTGGGGAAGCTGTTTGGTTTTCCACCGTTATGTATGCTGTTCTCTCTGCTTAGAGTACACTGTTTCGCACCGTTCTCCGCCAGGAGAACCATTCTTCCAAGTACCGACTAACTTGAGTGTTACTTTGTTCAGTTTCCCTTAAGCTGATTGAGTCACCCCCCCACCCCAGTTCCCAAAGACCTCTTTTACTGCATTTACCACATTTGATCATAATTATCTTGTGACTTTCTTTCATTTTCTTTTTTTCTCTCTCTCTTTCTTTCTTTCCTTTCTTTTTTTCTTTTTCTTTTTCTTTCTTTCTTTTTTTTTTTTTTTGTCTCTTCCACTAGACCATAGCATATGCAGGGCAGGAACAGTTTCTGAGTCACCTTCATTTCCTCATTGTCCAGCCCGGGATAGTAAATACTTGATGTAAATCATGTCAATCAGTAAATACTTAATGAATGTGTGAAAAATGACCATCCAGGGTGAGCTTTGCTATACCAGTTTTTTAAAAAAATTTTTTTAATGTTTATTTATTTTGAGAGAGTGAGAGAGCCAGAGCGTGAGCAGAAGAGGGGCAGCGAGAGAGGGAGACACAGAATCCAAAGCAGGCTCCAGGCTCTGAGCTGTTGGCACAGAGCCCAATGCGGGGTTCAAACTAATGAGCCGTGAGATCATGATCTGAGCCGAAGTTGGACGCTCAACCGACTGAGTCACCCAGGTGCCCCTGTTATGCCAGTCTTAAAGACTGCTTCTTCTAGTGCATTTCTAAGGGCATGAGCTTTTTTACTCTTTCCTGTCTGTCAGGGCTGTCTTTGCTGGATGCTGATCCAGTATCAATCGGAGTTTAAGCCAGGGGTGGCAAATACATAGAATGTGTGCTGCCACTTTTTCTTCCTGTGTCTGGCGGTCATAGCTAATTGGTGACCACACATATTGACATAGGATTCAGATATTGACAAGGACAATGCTATGGACTCTGCCCTTAGCACAGTTAACTGAAGTTGGTGCTTTACATGAAGCCTATTTGCTCTCCCTGGCTTAAACCCCTAAATGTGAGATCAAGCTACTTTAAGCAGTAGCCTGGACCATCAGAAATACACTTGATAGCCTTTGGGGGCTCCTAATTTCTTCTTCTTTGGAGGTCACAGACCAGTCTTGGCCTTTCGCATGCGACTGAGGCAGCTCTCTTACCATCCCACTGTTTAGTGGGTGGGCTTTTATGTCCACATCTATACTCAAGACCCCAGGAGCCAGGAGGTCCCTTAGCTTCTTCCCTGTATTTGTAAAAGGATCCTGACCCAGTCAATACCTATCCCTCATTGGTTAGGGGAATCAGTACCCTTTCTAGGTCTTCCTAGATAGTGGAAGAGCTCTTTGAGAGTATTTAGCTTGAAAGGTGGTAAAGTGACGACAGCCCATGCTGAAAGAAGGCTATCATCATCCTCTGTTTAGTCCTGGTGTTTGAAACAATTTTTGAGTTGGTTGCCAATATTTAAAAAGCCAGAGTTCTAGCTTCTCTTGGAAAAAAGGCAGCCTGGGAACTCGGCCAGTGTTCTCTCTGGTGCTCCGTGGTTCGTCACAGCCCCTGCTCCACTCATTTACCGATTTACATTGCCTGGCCCCTGTAGCCATTTAAATTTGTAGCCACTGACTCGAGTCTTCCTTTGCTCTATTCTCATCATACTAATTGGGGAATCTGGGGCAAGTACTGAGTAGGGCCAAGCTATAAGCTTCAATGTTTTATTTATTTATTTTGTTAAAAATTTTTTTTCAACATTTATTTATTTTTGAGAGAGAGAGACCTAGCACAAGTAGGGAAGGAGAGAGAAGGAGACATAGAATCTGAAGTAAGCTCCAGGCTCTGAGCTTGTCAACACAGATCCTGACACAGGGCTCGAACCCACAAACTATGAGATCATGACCTGAGCCGAAGTCAGATGCTTAACTGACTGAGCCATCCAGGCGCTCCTGTAAGCTTCAGTCTTGATTGGCAGCTGCAGAGGCTACATGACCTGTCCAAGGTCACACAGCTGATAATGGCAGGAGTAGAACTGGAACCCTGATTTGCTCCCTCCTGCCTT
Source organism: Cryptoprocta ferox (assembly GCA_028646485.1). Taxonomy (NCBI): domain Eukaryota; kingdom Metazoa; phylum Chordata; class Mammalia; order Carnivora; family Eupleridae; genus Cryptoprocta; species Cryptoprocta ferox. The sequence goes on along the minus strand of CM053570.1, from coordinate 77,289,796 downwards.
AATGTTCTTTCCACTCTCCTACCATCTTCACAGGGGTTTGGGTGATTGGCAGACCTAGAGGAATCTATGTAGTGCGGTTAAGAAAAATGACTAGAAAGAACGTGTCTTGGCTTAGTCCCAACTCTGCTGCTTCCTGGTTGTGTGACCTTAAGTGAATTCCTTCACAGAAGCTCAGTTCCCTATATGTAAATTGGATATAGTGGACTCATACTTTATAGGAGAATTCTAAAGTCAGCACTCTGACTTTGGGAAATCTCATTTAGCCCAAAATCACAGTCAGCTTGAAAATCCTTTGGCAAGGAGCCATTTTGAAACCAACATGCTGTCCTTCAATAAGCTAACCAGCGCAGCTGGGTTTTCTTGTTTGAACATCAGGTGAAAGAGTTGGCTTGTGTTAGGGACCCTGCTGTATGAGGCACATTCTGCTCATACTCTGCAGAGAGAGGCTTGAGGGAACTCAGACCAACCTGGGGACCAGAAAGTCATGCTCATCTGAAATAGACACATAGCGAACAGAACTGGCTGCACCATTTAAATTATGTACTTTTTTTTTTTTCTCTTTCCGGTGTTTGCTGCAGTTTAATATACGTAAGTTACAGATCAGTGCAGTGCAACTCCACACTAATGATGCTTGACTTGCTTGCCAGGAAGATTCAGTCAGATTATGAATGTAGAGCACTTAGCACTAGGCCTGGCACCTCTTGGGCACTCAGTAGATGGGTACTCTTTGAGACTGCTGATCCTGGTGTGGCCCTGGTATTCTTGGTCATCTTAAGACTGAGGGATGCCCTTGTCCTTTTCTTTCTGTCAGCTCTGTGTAAAGTCACCCTGCCATTTGCTGACTGTATTGACCTCCCTCTGTGGATAGGCTGCAATTCATATCTGTGTAAGAGAGTAGCAGGAAAAGCTTTCAGATTTGTATTTGTTTTATTTATTTACTTATTTATTTTTTAATTTATTTAAGTCCAAGTTAGTTAACATATAGTGTAATAATGATTTCAGGGGTAGAATTCAGTGATTTATTACTTACATATAACACCCAGTGCTCATCTCAGTAAGTGCCCTCCTTGATACCCATCACCAAATTAGCCCATACTCCCCACCCAACACCCCACCAGCAACCCTCAGTTTGTTCTCTGTATTTAAGAGTCTTTTATGGTTTGTCTCCGTCTCTGTTTTTATCTTATTCTTGCTTCCCTTCCCCTTGTTCATATGTTTTGTTTCTTAATTCCACATATATGTGAAATCACATGATATTTGTCTTTCTCTGACTGACTTATTTCACTTAGCATAATACACTCTAGTTGCATCCACATTGTTGCAAATGGTAAGATTTCATTCTTTTCGATCATGGAGTAATATTCCATTGTATATGTATATATATGTATACACACCACATCTTCTTTATCCATTCATCAGTGATGGACATTTGGGCTCTTTCCATACTTTGGCTATTGTTGATAGTGCTGCTGTAAACATTGGGGTATGTGTGCCCCCAAGTCAGCATTTTTGTATCATTTGGATAAATACCTAGTAGTGCAGTTGCTGGATTGTAAGGTAGTTCTGTTTTTAATTTTTTGAGGAACCTCCATACTGTTTTCCAGAGTGGCTGCACAAGTTTGCATTCCCACTGGCAGTGCAAAAGGATTCTCCTTTCTCTGCATCCTTGCCAACACCTGTTGTTGCCTGAGTTGTTAATTTTAGCCATTATGACAGGTGTGAGGTGGTATCTCATTGTGGTTTTGATTTGTATTTCCCTGATGATGAGTGATGTAGAGCATTTTTTCATGTATCTGTTAGCGATCTGGATGTCTACTTTGGAAAAGTGTTCATGTCTTTTGCCCATTTCTTCACTGGATTATTTGGTTTTTGGGTGTTGAGTTTGATAAGTTCTTTATAGATTTTAGATACTAACCCTTTATCTGATATGTCATTTGCAAATATCAGATTTGTATTTGAAACTAACCTTTGGGACTTTCAAGTCTTCCCAGAAGAAAATACCTATTATCTGTGGCTCTGGGCTTTGGGCCTGGTGGGACCACTAATTGCCTATTTTGTTGTAGTGTTATTCTGTCTCTGTGCAGGAGCACAAAATTCTTTGCTTGCTTATTGACTGTCTCTCTTATTAGAAAGTAACTGTCACGAAGGTAGAGACTGTCTGTCCGGGTTACTGCTGACTCTGTAGATACCAGTACAGTGCAGGTACGTAGTGGGACTCTGTAAATGACTGTTGAATTAGTCCTTGTATGGGAGAGTGACACAAATGTTTTTGGACTGTGCATAATTAAGGCTGTGACTAAAAAAGAAATTTCATGAAAAGTTAGTTCTTTAGCTTCATATAAATAATGGGCTTTCCATAGCCCATTAGGCTTTTGATATACTGGATTTACCAGTTAAATAAAAGGCAACAACACTTCTAATGGCCCTGCTATTTATCAGGCATTGTGGACACAGAAATGAGTAAGATATAGTCCTGGACCTATTAATACAATCTAATGCTCAGAGGTAAGAACAGGTAACTATAACAGTGTAGGATACCACCTATAATAGAGGCATGTGCCAACTGCTTTGGGAACACAGGACTGGGGAGGCGATTCTGGGGGAGCAGGGATGGGGCAGGGCATGACAAGGGCATGTTAAGAAACTCTTAACAGAGTTGACATTGACCTGGTAGCTGAAGGACAAGCAGGAAGTTGTCAGATGGTCATGAGTTGTGTTCCTAGTTTCTCCCTTAGTATGTAGAGGTCTTTAGGACAAGCCGTTATTTTTCATCACCCTTGCCTTGTTTCTGGACAGTCCAGTCAGATGACCTAAAATCTAAATACCAGCCTGTCTTCATTCTCAATTTGGCTGCGTCATTCCCACTTGGAAGGAGATGATAGCCTCCTTTGAGTGAGTGTTTTGATGTCATCTAGATTTGTTGGGAATGACACAAAGAGCTCATTTTTCCAGATCACCCAGCACAAGTGTTGTCAGAGTCTTCCTTGTGTAAAAGAAGCAACCCCCAGTTGTCCACTCAACAAGAGTTTTCGGAGAGCCTTCTGTGTGTAGCATCATGCTTATTGTGGGGGTGGAGGAGGGAAGGGGTAAACTATGTTCCTCGTCCTCAGTGAGGCCATAATCTCTCTGGGGCCACACATACACACCTCCCTCTAATACAACATAGAAAGTGGCAAGTATGATAGAGATGGAAATAGAAAGGAAAAAAGAATTCCTTCTGACATGAGCTAGAAGGTCATTTAAAAATCTAGTGCGTGCAGAAAGGGATTAATTATAACCCTTGCTTCATGACATGTCACCGTCATGAGCTGACTGTTGTCTCCCTGTTTACTGAGTGCTGCCTGTGTGTGCTGAGCACTGTGCTAGTAAGCTTATGGTCTAGTGGGTAATTAATTATAATTGAGCGTGATCAGGGTTGTGGTAGAGAAACGTAGGTGGCATGGAAGCTTGTGGCATGGGAAGGATTGAATCTTGTTTCAGGGCACAGGGAGGGCCTCTTGGAAAGAGTACAACTGAAGCTGAGACCTAGCTAGGTGACAAAAGGGAGGACACTTCCTAAAGGAGATGGTCCACAGCATGTGGGAGGGTTCCTAGGGCAGCAAGCTGTGTGGCTGGAATGCCCTGACCAATGGAACATGGTAAAGAGATGAGGTGTAGACTTGGGCAAGGTTCACACTTGATCGTGAGGAATGTGGGAGGTCACCCAAAGGTGTTTAGCAGGAAGTGACCTGGTCAGACTTTGAGCTACTCTGGTCATTGTGTGAAGAACTCTGGGTTGGGGTGAAGGGAGAGAAGGCAGGGACATGAGTTAGGAGGCTGATCCAGTGAAATGCATGGCGACTCTCTGGCCCGAGGTAGTAGCACTGGGGGTGCAGATGCTTAGAAGGCCAGGAGGGCACAGCTTGGCGATAAATTGGATGTGGGGATGTTGGAGGAAGGTTTCTGGAAGGTTTCATGCCAAGTTTCTGGCATTGGTAACTTGATAGAAGGTGGTGCCTTGGCTGGACAGAGAGCTCCAGAAGAGGGACGGGTGTGCAGGAGAAAATGATGAATTCAGTTTGGGGCCCACTGAGTTTGAGGTGCCTAATAGACAGTCAAGTGGGAATGTCCTATAGATGGTTGGATTTGGGATCTGGAGGTCTGGAGGCAGGCCCTGGCTGGAGCTTTGGGAGTCATCAGTTTCAAGAGGGTGAAAAATGCCAAATGGATGGGTCGGGCAAGAGGGAGTGTAGAGTGAGAAGGGTTTTGCAAGGGGAGCACCCTTAGAGGAAAGCTGAAGGTCCGGGGAGAAAGGCCCTGTGAAGGGGGTGACATTTGAAATCCAACTTGAGGAAAGGTCAGACTGGGCATGTGTAGAGGAAGGAAGGCATGCCGGGGCCAGATGGTGAGGGCCTCGATGCCAGAACGTGGCGTTCAGCATGTCACGGGATTTCGTGCTGGCTGCCAGCTTGGGTGCCAGGCCGTGGTCTGTCTTCCTGCTGGGCCTAGTCCTGCCTGAGCAGCCCCGCCCCGTGCAAAGGCAGTGGAAGGTCCGAGGGGTTCTCTTACTCATATTGTCCCTTGTCCCTCTGCCTTCAGAGCCTTGGGGAGCACTGCCTCTCCTAAGAGCCCCTGGAAGTACACACCTTAGATGCAGGAAGACGTTGAACAAAGACGGCCCAGCTGAAGCAAGGTGTCGGGAACAGGCCATGGCCATGGCCCTGGAACCCCGGGCCCAGGCCTCTCCCCGACCGGAGCCTGAAGAACTCCTGATTGCGAAGCTGGAAGGGGACTCGTGGAGACCAGAAAGCAAACCCCGGGAGGAGGGCCATGACCCTGGCCCTGAGGCTTCCCGCCGGCGCTTCAGGCAGTTCCGGTACAGGGATGCAGCCGGACCCCACGAGGCCTTCAGCCAGCTCTGGGCGCTCTGCTGTCACTGGCTGCGGCCCGAGATCCGCCTCAAAGAGCAGATCCTGGAGCTGCTGGTGCTGGAGCAGTTCCTGACTATCCTACCCAGGGAGGTCCAGGCCTGGGTGCAGGCGCGCCGCCCTGAGAGTGGCGAGGAGGCGGTGGCCCTGGTGGAGGACTGGCACCGAGAGGTCCGGGCTGCGGGACAGAGGGTGAGGCGGGGGGGCTGGGACTACATTAATCATTGCCAAAACCACAGTAGTAATAATCATTGTTGTTATTATTATCGACCAGCAGACATTTATTGAGCACTACTGTGTAACAGACACTGTTCTCTGTGTTTTCCACCTAATCCTGTTTAATGAGATAGATACCGTGATCCTGATTTTACCAATGAGGAAACCGAGGCAGAGAAAAGATAGGTAGTTGACTCAAGGTCACACGGCATTACACAGTAGAGCCAGGATGTGAATTCAGGCAGGCTGATGCTGAAGCCAGCATTCACAACCACTGCCTAAACTGCCTCTGAGGGCCATATTCACGGAGCAGTTGACTTGTACTGTGTTTCACATGTGACAGAGTCGTTTTACATACGTGATCTCTTTGAATGCTTAAAGCAGTAATGCAGGTAGACAGAAGTAGCATTATCCTCCTCGTTGCATACATTAAACCAAGGCCCAAAGAGTCAGATTGCTCGCAAAGCCCGGTCAGCCGAACCAGAGCCTAAACCCAGACCCTTAGGTTCTGAATTCATTGTTCTTTCTGTACACAACAGATGCCTCATCCGCAAACCATGGGAATTAAAATACCTCTGAGGCCTGAGGTTCACATGAGATAGTAGCTGACATTTCTTGAGCTCTCACTGTGTGTCGGACACCGTTCTAACCTTTCTGTATGTATTGCTCATCTAGTCAGCACAGCAGCCCGATAAGGTAGGTGCTGTGATGTCACTGGTTCTCACATGGGTAAACAGGCTCAAAGAGGTAAGTGACTTGTTTAGATTTGTAGAACTGAAGTGGTAGAACCCAGATAAGGGAAGCAAAAGCGTCGTGGATTTAACACTCATAGTTTCAACAGTTTGTGAGAGACTGAAGGCCCATGATATCATTTACAGGTTTTCTAGGCACAACCTGTGGAGCTGGCCTGTGCAGAGCAAGTCCCTGCGCTGGCTGTGGGCTGAGCAGCCACCCAGAACCTTCATCTTAACGTACCCCTGTTCCTTCCCCTTGTTACATGGTCAGTAGTTTTTGTGATGTTATATTTAATGACATTTTGTTGGGGGAAATGATAGATTGAGAAGATCCCTTGCAAATGGCAGGGGTTTTCTGTACGTTGTAAAAGGTAAAGCTCCATACAGATGTGAGATTGGGGGAAGAAAGGTTTATGATCCATGGGTTTGCTTTTTGGATTCTCTCTCTCTCTTTTTTTTTTAATCTTTTTTAACGTTTATTTATTTTAGAGAGAGAAAGAGAGAGAGAGAGAGAGAGAGAGAGAGAGAGGATGGACAGGGGAGGGGCTGAGAGAGAGGGAGACACAGAATCCGAAGACAGGCTCCAGGCTCTGAGCTGTCAGCACAGAGCCCAACGTGGGGCTTGAAACTCACAAACTGTGAGATCATGACCTGAGCTGAAGTTGGATGCTTAACCAACTGAGCCACCCAGGTGCCCCTGGTTTTTGGATTCTTTTACAAACTGATAGAAGACACAGAAAATGTATGATTTAAAGTTATAGAACTAAGTATGAGAGAGTTCACCTTATTCTAATATATCACCCCACCCTCCTGTATTCTTTGTTTAAAGAAACCAGCTATTCGTCTGAAGTGGCAGTGAAAAAAACAAATGAAGTCTTAGGACTTTAGAGCTGGAAGATGAAGACCTTGAGACCCAGAACTGATTTAATTGAGAATAGATTTAAATCAAGGTCTTTATGACTCTTTATCTGTAAAATGAGAGGGTTGGACTAGACCAAAAGTTCTGACTATTCTCTTGTGAGCTGAGTGGAGGTTGAATTGCTTTTAAAATTGAAAAAAAAGAAATAAGGTAATGGAATGTACTCTATTATGTATTATCTTCCTGTGACTTTTATTTTTATTTTTTAACTTTCTACCTGCTCCTGAATGCTCACAGATGTCAAAACAAATGTATAAATAGCAAAGGAGCTCCCCTGCCCCCACATATATGCTTGTGATCTTACATGGCAAGGTTACTAATGAAATGAAGTATGCTAACTCCGTTCCTCAGAGAGAACCACCTGGAAAAGGCAGCGCTGCTGGGCTAAATGGCCTCCAATATATTTTCCTTAAAGAGACCTCTCAGCTGTGCTCTTGGGTGGGTTTTGGTTTCCTGACTCTGTCGTCACCCTGTTGCAGAACCCCTCTCTCCATTAGGAGCATAGGCATCATTTTTTTAAAAATATTTTTTTTAAGTTTATTTATTTTGAGAGAGAGAGAAAGCATGAGTTGGGGAGGGGCAGAGAGAATCTCAAGCAGGCTCCTCACGGTCAGTGCAGAGCCCAGTGCGGGGCTCGAACCTATGAACCGTGAGATCACGACCTAAGCCGCAGCTGGGTGCTTAACCGGCCAGGCCACCCAGGTGCCCCTGCATAGGCATTTTTTAAAAAAAATTGACTTTATTTTTCAGAGCAGTTTTAGGTTAACAGCAAAACCGAGGAGAAAGTGCAGAGATTTCTCCTATATCCCCAGTCCCCATGCATGCACCTTATCCCCCACCAGAGTGGCACATTTGTCATAATCAATGAACTTACATCGATACATCATTATCACCCAGAGTCCATAGTTTACATTAGGTGTCACTCTTGGTGTTGTACATGCTGCGGATTTTGACAAATATACAACATGTATTCACCATGATAGTATCACACAAGACAGTTTCACTGCCCCAAATTCTCAGAAAAACACAGAGGATTTGCTATTTATACACAGAGGATCCACATATTTATCCTTCCTTCCCCCAGCCTCTAGCAACCATTGATCTTTTGGCTGTCTTTATAGTTTCGTCTTTTCCAAAGTGTCATCTAGTTGGAAATATACAGTGTGTATGTAGCCTTTTCCGAATGGCCTCTTTCACTTCGTACTGTGCATTTAAAGTCCCTCCATGTGTCTCCATGGTTGGATAGCTCATTTCTTTTTAGTGTTGAGTAACATTCCATTGTCTGGGTGTACTGCAGTTTAGTTACCTACCGAAGGACATCTCGGATGCTTCCAAGTTTTGGCAATTATGAGTAGAGCTGCTGTAAACATCCATGTGCAGGCTTTGTTGGCGCACAGACATTTTTGATGGATTCTTTGTTCATCCCTACTCCGACCAGTATTCTACCGATTTTTCCCTTCCCCTTGTCACTTGAATCTCCTCCTTTCTGTGTCTACAGTGGGCATCCACGGGATCAAAATCTTTGCGTAGGCGTGGCAGTAGTTGGAGGAGCTAGAGCCAGGAGTGAGGATCGTTGTGGAGTCTAGTCCTGCAGTTGCTCATAGGATTATAACTATAACAAAGAGTTTTATTTGTTCTTTCCTTAAACCGCCACGGAAGAATGTTGATAAGCATGTGTTTGCTCCCTACGATCCACATAGGACGTTGGTGGATGGCCTCATTTGGATGGGATTTTTATGCTCTGGGCCCATACATGTATATCTTAAGGATAAATGTCTGTCTCTTTGAGAGCGGATTGGCGTTTTCACATCAGCCAAAGGTTTTTTGGAGTTCTGGAAGTTTGGCAAACTCATTACATTGATGAAGATGGATGTTATTATTTTGAGTCAAAAGAGCAATGTATATAATTGCCACCTTTTGTGAAATAGGGAAGAAGATGCTGTGTATAAAGAAACCAAAAGGATGCGGAACACTAGTCACCTGTGGGGAAGAGTAGGGAGAAGGAAGACACTGGGCAGATGGGACGGGGACAGGGTGGGGATGGGATTTTTTCACTAAATATACCCTTATATTTTCTATTTTTGAACGATGTGAGCATTGAAAGTACCTTTGGAGAAAATTGAAACTTTTTTTAAGTTTCTGTAATGCAATGAGATTGTTACATTGTTGGGGTTTTAGGGCCAGGAAATAACATCTTAGCCTCCGTCTGTCAATTTGGAACCAAATGACAGATAAGCAATGAGCTTTATGATTGATAATGCTGAGTGGGTACTGTCCTCTCTTAATTGATTATTCCCTTTATATATATGCCCTGTATCTCTGAGTACTCGTTTGCCTGAACTTCCACCTTGAATTTGAAGCAGCCACTTCTCTTTTCCTTTCGAGTGTCAGTGCCTTCTCTTTGCTTCTCCTGTTTGAAGAGTGGCTGTGCCTTTCTAAAGCAGCACATACTTTTATTCCATTTTCACATTCCATCTGCAGTTGTTTGTCTTTCCTTTTTCTTATATTTACTTTTGAATTTCCTTAGCCTTTCAGCAGGAATATTTAGAGCAATTATGTTCAGTTACGGGTGTATCTGTTTTTATGTTTCCTTTTGTCTTTTAAGTATACCTGGTTAACTTTAATCTGTTTTTGATAACTTAAAAGTTAATCGACTTTTGATGTTTAGAGATTAGTTTTTAATGTCATGAAAATTTTACATGATTTATCATGCAGAGCCCCAAGTCTCTGATTCAGAAATGTTTGGAACAGTAGCGGCCTCATTGAGATGCTTGTATAGCTTCCCTGTGTTGAACAAGCCAGTAGTGATTTGGTGGTATAAGCACTGGTCTGTTGACTAACGTCAGTGTCATGGCTTTGCTGTCACACTTTGAGTCATCTTTGGATCTTAACTGCTGGACCACAGCGGTACTCCAAAGAACATTCCCTGCCCTACCATAATTGGTCTTACTGAACTGACCATTCAGTTTTGACTGTCTCTGTGTAGGAATTGGCCTTGTGTGCAGAAGAGACTGGGTCCTTAAAGGCAATGCAGGAATCTCAGCATTGTCTGTGGCAGCCAGCAAATCACTGGCCCGAGGGACAGTCCCAGAAGCAGTGGGTGAAGAACTCATGCCCTGACCTTCCTGAGCATCTAGATACCAAGATGGTGCCACAGCCCTCGAAAGAAAGTGGTGAGTACCAAGAATCAGGGAATGTCAAGGAGGAGAGGTGAGGGGAGGAGGGGGCAAGGAAGGGTGAACAGGGAGTGGGGATGTACAGAACTCAAGGCAGGGGGTAGATTGGTGTCTGACAGACACGCTGAGAAGTAAGTCAGGTAAGCACTGTGCAAGGAGGGGAAGCGCCCAGCGATGTTGGAGCTCTGCTGAGTCATGCAGCAGGTTCTGGCCGGGACAGGGGCCACGTGCTGATTGCAGGAGTGTGAAGTGGCATCTTAGACACAGCCCATCTCTTGAGGCAGCTTAGGAGCCAGATGCTCTAGAAGGGAAGTAAAAAGGGACATCTGCCCTGGCTACCAGGACAGTGCCAGCTTGATGCAAGCATGGCACCTGGAGAGCTGGCCCCGGGAGGGGTGGTTTCTTAGGAACCAGAGCTTGGGTTTCAGAGCCTTCTTCTTCTCCTCAGCTGTCCTCACTCCCCGAGTCCCTACTCTCCCAAAGACGGGGAGTGTTGGAGATTGGGAGGTGACTGCTGAGTCCCAGGTAAGTGGCTGTTCGTCCTTTCCTTCCTGTCCTTACTCCTCCTGTGCCCTTGTGCCTTGCCCCTCTCCTCGTGCTGTGGCCTGCCCTCGGCAGAAGGGGTGGTAGCCTCTGCCCTTGGCCCCCAGTCTGCTGGCCTCTCCATGGTCATGCTGTTCCTTATGACGCTGGCCTCACACATGGTGTCCCTGTGTCCGTTATCTTTCCCGGTGCCTGGTTGTGTGCCCAGGCCATTTCCAACTGAGGTCCTTGTCTTGTGTGTCTCACAGGAAGCCCTGGGCCCTGGCAAACACGCTGAGAAGGAGTTCTGCGAGGACCCCCCAGGAGATAGTGGTGGGAATGGCGTGTTGCTGGGTAAGGCAACCGTGTCCTCTTGAGAAGATATTGTCGGGTTTCTGGTACAGTCACTGCCCAGAGGCTGTTTCGTCACTCCCTTGAGACTTGGGGCTCTGCAAAGTCTGGAGCTTTGGACACAGGAAGAACACATGCGCTTTGTGGCCTGCACTGGTGGCAGGGGTGGGGCGTGGAGTGTGGGGTCTGCCTGGTTAGAGGCTGGTGGCTGGCTTCCCAGGGCCTGCCTCTGGGGGTTCTTTTCCTCACTTCCTCAGTACACTCCTCGCGGTCCTAGGGCTGTCTCAGAAATCCAGCCCCGTCAGCCTCAAACAGGGTCCGTCTCTCAGGGGCCGACCCCAGTGAGCTGAGCCCATGAGACTGACTTACTGAACCACAGTGAGCAGTAAACATCACGGGGCTCAAAGCACTCGAAGCCCACATGGCCAGCACCGACTCCTGCCTCCGTAGGTGCAGCTCCATGGGAGCCAAGCCCACACGAACCGTTTCCCTGCGGAGCCTGGGTCAGTGTGAAGGGTTAGACGTGAGGGAGGGATCAAGCGGAAAACACAGTGATAGGCCTGCCTCCTGTCGGTGAGGGGAGACACGGGAAGCTTGTGGGCCCCTTGCCTGACAGTATAACTCCTTTTTTACATAAACCATGATCTCTGGGGAAGATAATGTTCAACGGAAGAAACTTTGGGAAATGTTGAACCGGGCAATCCTTAAGTTTCTTTGAGCTCTCAACTCTTTCTCATCTAGTTTTCCTCGAATATTTATTTATTTATTAAAAATGTTTTTAATGTTTATTTTTGAGAGAGAGAGAGGGACAGAGACAGAGCACGAGTTGGGGAAGGGCAGAGAGAGAGACACACACAGAATCCGAAGCAGGCCCCAGGCTCTGAGCTGTCAGCACAGAGCCCGACGCGGGGCTTGAACTCATGAACCGTGAGATCATGACCTGAGCTGAAGTCAGACACTTAATAGACAGAGCCGACAGGCACCCCACCTCAAATATTTATTTTAATGAAAGGCTTCCCATTTTGTTAGGGCTGGGAGCTGTTGGGACAGCGGTACTTTCTTTAGACATTGCAAAGTATTTTAAAAAATAAGGAAATATATATTCTCACATTTTTGGACGTTGAGAGGAGGACATGCTCCAATCACAGTACAAAGTGCTTTTGCAGTGTCATGGCAGACCCTACGTTCTTTTCGTCTGCTCTGCCACCCTCAGTGTCAGCTTTGCACTAAAGTGCATAATCATATGCACACATATTGTGTGTCATAATCAGAGATACATGCCAATGGCATTTGGGCTCATAAGTTTCCTAGTAAGAGAGACTCTCTCTTTCTCTCTCTCACACACACACACACACACACACACACACACACAGAGTGAATGAGTGAGAGAGAGGGAAACCTTTCCTTCAGCCATTACGTTCATTCAGGTTGGGCCAATTTAGACCACATGCCCATCTGTGGATCAGTAACACTCACTCTGTGTGATATGTTCCGTAGCAACAACAAAGAAAGCAAATGAACAGAGCAAACAGGTCAATTAATGTTGGGAATTGGCATGGGGATGTCTCATTAGCTGCGTGCAGGGCAGTGCTCTATTCCAGGGGCATTTTGGACAGGCACTCTGCTCAGGGTATCATTTCTACTTAATCCTTTCTTTTCTTTCTTTCGATTAGGGGCTCCAGTTTCAAAACCAAGTATCAACTGCCAGCGAGAGCAAGGACCAGGGTTTTGGCGTCCGAGCTTTATCAACTCTGGGAAGAGGAACACTGCAGATTACAACTTGGATAATGAGCAGACAATACCAGCCCAGGCATCAGCCTGGAGAGACTCCAGGGCCTGGGAGGAACAACACCAGTGGGACACGGAGGACATGAAGGTGTCAGGTGTGCACTGGGGCTACGAGGAGACCAAGACTTTTCTGGCAATTTTAAGTGAGTCTCCTTTCTCTGAAAAGCTCCGGACTTGTCACCAGAACCGCCAGGTTTATCGGGCCATTGCAGAGCGGCTGAGGGCACGGGGCTTCCTGCGGACACTGGAGCAGTGTCGCTACAGGGTCAAAAACCTCCTGCGCAACTACCGGAAAGCCAAGAGCAGCCACCCACCAGGGACCTGCCCCTTCTACGAGGAGCTGGAGGCCCTGGTGAGGGCGCGGACGGCCATCAGAGCCACAGATGGCCCAGGAGAGGCCGTGGCACTCCCCAGGCTGGGGGACAGCGATGCAGAGATGGATGAGCAGGATGAAGGGGGCTGGGAACCTGAGGAGACAGCAGAAGAGTGTAATGGTGATGGCCGGGCCACTGACGAGTCCATCCAGGAGCCCAGGGTTCCGGGGGGCCCAACTCTGTTCCAGAGTCGTGTTGGTAAGAACAAGGGGGTTAGTGAATCCAGACTCCAACTCTCCTACCAGCCAAATGTCTGCTCTCTGGGTTCAGGGCATAGACTGGATCGCAAGTCTAGATTGATGCCACTGGCATTAAGTTCCTTAGATTGTCTTCAGACGACTCCTCTTTCCTCCTATGACCAGTTTCCTAGAATGAGTTTTCTTAGTTATAGAAGCAAACTTTTAAAAACTTAAGGGACCTTAACGAGCTAATTCAGTATTAGTTGACCCTTGCACAGTGCAGGGGTTGGAGTACTGATCCTCTGTTCATTTGAAAATGCACATTTAACTTTTCACTCCCCACAAACTTGACTACTAATAGCCTACTATGGACCAGAAGCCTTACTGATAATATAAATAACATGTGTTTATATGTTATATGTATTATATGTGTATTCTTACAATAAAGTAAGCTAGAGAAAGGTGTTATTAAAATCATAAGGAAGAGAAAATACATTTACACTACTATATATATATACAAACCCTTCGTATAAGTGGATCTGTACAGTTCACACCCATTAGCTATATTTGCCAAAGTGTGTCACTAGGAATATGGATGGTCATAGTGTTACACGAGTGTTCCTTTTTTTTTTTTTTTTAATTTTTAATGTTTATTTACTTTTTTATTGAGAGGGACAGAGATAGCATGAGTGGGGTAGGGGCAGAGAGAGGGAGAGAGAGAGAATCCCAAGCAGGCTCCATGCCACCAGCACAGAGCCTGATGTGGGGCTTGAACTCATGAAACCATGAGATTATGACGTGAGCCAAAACCAAGAATCAGACGCCTTACCGACTGAGTCACCCAGGTGCCCACACGAGTGTCCTTTTAATTTTAATGTGCATGAGAACATCATCCTGTGATTTTACAGTTAAATTTAGGTAAGGAAAGATACTGAGTGAAATATTTAATATATAACAGAAATTGCAGCAGTATATAGTCGAACAAGTGATTTTTGGGAAACACCCAGTCATTGTAAAAGTGGAAACACTGAAGCCCAAGAGATGAAGTGTCTTATCTAAACTTACACGGTGAGGTAGGGTCAGAGTAAGGATTCTGCCACAGTTTCTGCCTCCATGTTTATGTGGTTTTCTCCTCCATGATGCTGCCTCTCTGGGCTGCATCATTTACCTGCAGAGGAACTGAGAACAGAATACTTCCTTTTCATTTCTCCAAAAAGAGGAAAGGGCATCCTCAGTGGGACCGTATTGCAACATTATTTGAGTTCCATTTCTGTCTCGGGACTCTCAGTTCCCGTGTTTGTTCAGAAGAAAGTTCATAAAATAAATGGAGGCTATGGATTGCATTGATATAGAGAAAGTCTCTTGGATCCCAATTACAGGCCTTTCCCCACATCAATCAGCTGAAGCCAGAAGTGGGGTCACGTGGTATAACATGGCCACCTACGTCTTTTCCAGCTAAGATTCAAGAATTAATGGAAAGTCTTAGAAATGGGTGGGGGTGGGAGGCTCTGGCGCATCCCTGAGAAGCAAGGGGATATTCTTTGCTGGGGCCCCAGGTGCCTGGGAAATTTCTCCATTGCTTGTGTTCTAGGCATTTAGCGTAATGGGGGCCCCCGATCCCTGATGACCCGGGCAAGTCTCATTATGCCTCACAGTTCTGAACTCTTCTCTCCTGACAGCAGGTGTGCACTGGGGCTACGAGGAGACCAAGGCCTTCCTGACCATTCTCAGCGAGTCCCCGTTCTCTGAAAAACTTCGCACCTGCCACCAGAACCGCCAGGTTTACCGGGCCATCGCAGAGCGGCTGTGTGCACAAGGCTTCCTGCGGACACTGGAGCAGTGTCGCTACAGATTCAAAAACCTCCTGCGAAGCTACCGGAAAGCCAAGAGCAGCCACCCACCAGGGACCTGCCCCTTCTATGAGGAGCTGGACTCATTGATGAGGGCGCGGACTGTGGGCAGAGCCATGGGAACCCTCAGGGAGACAGCAGGTCTCTCTAGGTCTGGGCAGTGCAGTACTGAGGCTGACGACCAGGAGACCTGGGATGAGATGGCAGATGAAGATGGCCTTCAGTCTCCAACCCCATGTCCAGATACCCCAGACACAGGTAAGCCTGGAGTAATTCGACGTCCGCCAAATCCACAGGTGTGCAGAGAGATTAAGGGGGCGGCTCATTATCATTTGCCTCTGAACTACAAGAGAGAATGGAATTGACTAGGAAAAGAAAGCATTTGTGGTTTGCTCAGATGATTCAGTGTCTAGCTTAGTGTAATTGCCCAGTCAGGTCTTGATTTTACTGGGACTTTTTGGTAAATTATAGAGTTTATTCAGTTTCACATGATACAGGCTATATGGAATGTACTAGAAGAAGGAGGTGTTCTTTATTGAGTACAGGGGTGGGGAAGTTGGCCAGAGAGACTGACTAGCTGGTTGTGTGTGTGGCCTGGGCCTCATGGCTCCCTTGGCAGAGTCACCACGTTCCAGGCTCCATTCTCTGCTTTGCAGGTCAGACATTTATATATGCACCAGGACTTGAGCCGTTTCACGTTAGTCATGTTATAAGATGTGAGCTAAAAAATATAAGATATAAATCCATTTTAGCTAAATTCACAAGACACAAGATAACATATATTAGTAGATATTAACTAATGAATGAAGAAAAACTGCATTTCTGTGTATTTCAGGTTTTGAGATGAGGCATAAGGACGAAGACCAGATTTCAGAGCAAGATATTTTTGAGGATTTGCCTGGAGCCTTATCAAAATGTATTCGAGAGGATGTTTGCCACCCTCATGACTGGGGGCAAGACAGTGAAAATGAAGGTGAAGGTGAAGGGCAGTGGGGAAATCCCCCCCAGGAGCAGTGGGAAGAATGTTCTTCTGAAGAGGACTTAGAAAAACTTATCGACCATCAAGGCCTGTACCTGGAAGAGAAACCCTACAAGTGTGACACATGCGTGAAAAGCTTCAGTCGGAGCTCCCACTTCATCGCCCATCAGCGGAGCCACACGGGCGAGAAGCCTTACAAATGCCCTGAATGTGGGAAAGGCTTTAGCGATCGCTCCAACCTCAATACCCACCAGAGGATCCACACAGGAGAGAAGCCTTACAAGTGCCCTGAGTGTGGGAAAGGCTTCAGCGATCATTCCAACCTTGTCACCCACCAGAGGATCCACACAGGGGAGAAGCCCTATAAATGTGGGAAATGTTGGAAAAGCTTCAACCAGAGCTCCAACCTCCTGAAACATCAGAGAATCCACTTGGGGGGCAATCTTGACCATTGTCGGGAGCCTGGGGAAAACTTTGGCCAAAGCCCATCCTTCAGTGCTCCCTGGAGGAACTCTATGGAAGAGACATCTCTTGGACAACCTCAAAGTGCCAGCAAGAACTTGAATTCTGGCCCACACAGCACCAACTCAGGGGAAAAGCTTTATCCGTGTCCTGAATGTGGAAGAACCTTCTCTAAGAGCTCTGCCCTCATTAGTCACCAAAGAATTCATACGGGAGAGAAGCCGTATGAATGTGCCGAATGTGGGAAAAGCTTCAGTAAGAGCTCTACCCTGGCTAACCACCAGCGAACCCACACGGGGGAGAAGCCATACACCTGCGTGGACTGTGGGAAGGGCTTCAGCGAGCGCTCCAAGCTCATCACACACCAGAGAGTGCACACGGGAGAGAAACCCTACAAATGCCTTGAGTGTGGAAAGTTCTTCCGTGACCGTTCCAACCTCATTACTCACCAGAGGATTCACACGGGCGAGAAGCCTTACAAGTGCAGAGAGTGTGGGAAATGTTTTAACCAGAGCTCCAGTCTTATCATTCACCAGAGAATCCACACTGGGGAGAAGCCCTACAAGTGCACGGAGTGTGGCAAAGACTTCAACAATAGCTCCCACTTCAGCGCCCACCGGAGAACCCATGCAGGAGGGAAGGCATCCTAGGAGGCCCCTCCCACCCCCCCGTCACAGCAAAAGAGATAAATGCATATTGAAATCTCCCGAGATCATAAGATGTATGCTAGGAGCTTTCCAAATTTTTAAACTTGGTGGATACCCAGGCAAGTTATCTTGGCCTAATCCAGGTTATTTGGAAGTGAATTACAGATGCTAAGGATCCGGATTTGAAGGCACTTTTCTTAAGTGTAATTTGTTTTTCTCCTGTAAAAAACCCTGTGCAATCCTCAGGCCCTCCTTATATTTGCCGTCACATGAG
Organism: Cryptoprocta ferox; assembly: GCA_028646485.1. NCBI lineage: Eukaryota > Metazoa > Chordata > Mammalia > Carnivora > Eupleridae > Cryptoprocta > Cryptoprocta ferox. Next base: position 77,272,418 of record CM053570.1, on the reverse strand, counting down.
GACTTGATCAGTGTTCGAGCCAAACTGGTGATGTAGGGGTTAAAGGTAAATCAGTGGTCCTGAGCAGCGATTCCAAACCTCGCTGTGCCTTTTCACTGCCCACAGGTGCGTGTTCCGTTGGCATACGTCAGCAAATTCTCACGCGTGGTGGATTTCAGTTGGGGTGTATCTATATAGGAGGGCTTTGAGACTGGGGAGAGAGGGCATTATTGGGAATCAGTGGCCTAAAGCAGACTGCCATGACCTCAGCAAAGACGAGGAACTTCAGTGATGTCCTTACTAAATCATTATTAACAGTAGCAAAAGTAGCTGGTATTTACCGAGCATTTACTCTGGCAGGCTCCGTGCTAAGTACTTTGTACACATCATCTCATCTGCTCCTCACGGCAGTGCCAGGAGGTAGGTACTAATAGTCTCCCCATTTCCCAGAGGAGAAAACTGAGGCTAGGGAAACCTAAGTAACCTGCCTGGCGGCACAGCTGAAAATAACAGAGGCAGGCTTTCACCAGATCTGTCACTGGAGCCTGTGGTGTTCCTAACCATTCTCCTGAATCCCCTTCTGCATTCGGGCAGATAACTCAGGTGTGAGGATCCCAAAGCACTTTGTGGACCACATGTCCTACTAAAATTCCTTTATGAATTCTCTTTTTAGCAACTATGGAAACCGAGAATCCCTAAAGATCAAAGGGACTGGGATGGTCAGAACTGGCAATGCTTTGAGCAAGGCTGAGCTATTATTAAAGCACTAGCTGTGGATTTCCATCTTTGCAACAATATGGGTGAGAGATACGGGGGGAGGGGTTGAGACAGGGAAAACATGTAATCACCGTGATGTTTCTCCCAATGAGATACTGCTTCGGGGAAGGAAGTGGGGTTTGAGAATTTCCCTTTCCTCGGGGAGTCAGTCCTGCTCAAGGTAGACTTGGCTGAATCGAATCTTAAGCCTTACAGAAACTTGGGCCTGTAGTTTTGCCTCCCCAGGCCTTTCCCTGTTGGCAGAAGCTTTGTTTCTGATGGCCATGGCACGGCCACACAGGGGGTGGTGGGAGGAGTTGGTGTGCTCCCATTGAGAGGGCACTGAATGCTGTCCTGCATCCCAGCTGCGTGGCACAATTTCATCCTGCAGGAAGGAGCGTAAGGCAGTTGGGTCCTCACATGCTGAAAAATGCAGCAGCAGGACCTCGGGGCGCCCTGGGTTCTCCCTGCTTTATTCTGTTCGCTTTATTCTGTTCTTGCACCCCCGGTCGGGGATAGCTCTCTGCCTCCCGGCTGTCACTTTGTGGAGAAGGGTAACCCCCTTTGGGGCCCGGGGTGCCGAAGCTTTGAAGTACTGAGTGGGTGGGTGTGGCTCAGGGAGCCCCACTGTGGTGCCAGGTGACAAATGTGACATCCAGGGGAAAGGACTCCCCTTCTTCCTTCCACGTAGAACATGGCCTGGCCTCCATTCTTTGGGGAATCCACAGACCACAGAGTAGCTTCTGGAAATTTAGAGCCAGTGGAGATGAGCATGAGGGTCAAGGGCATGCCCTGGTGATGGTGAGGAGCTGCTTTGAAACCCTCACTCCAACTTCAGCGGGAAGGGGGGGGTGGGCAGGACCGGAGAATGCTCCTCAGACAGCAGCTCGTTCATGACCATATATGCAGCCCCTGACCCGACCCCAGTCCCGAAGTTTCCTGGAAACCAGATGGAGGAGGTGAGGCTAGCTGGGTTGGAGGTCACGCTAAGCCCTTCCAGCACATCCTGGGTGTTCTCTCCAGGGACTTCCCTTGAGCAACTAATTTCCTATGAAAACTGATGTTGGTGATTGATCTTAGTGACTGTGAAATGAAAATGGGATGAAATTTGGCCACCAGGAGGCTCAGAGGTTCAAGATCCAATTCTAAAAACTGAGCAGGCCCTTTTGGTTAGCAATGTGTACATCAATCCCTGACTTCATTTCGTCTGGCTTTGTTTTCACTTCTACTATTTTCTCTTGTTTTTTGGTGGTGTTATGTACATCTCTTAAGGCTGGTCAGATCCTATTTTGGGATGCAGTGGCCTGGTAAATTAATAAATTATTCTGATTAAACAAAGAAAAAATAAGGCTGTTTTGGATTCTTCTGGCATCTTCCTTGTTGCACTCACAGCGTGGAGGAAAGATGGGTGTAAATCAGGGGTACACAGTGAGGCTGCCGGGAGGATTGGAGCGCCTGATCTCATACCCCTTGTGCTGGACTGATATCTTCCTTTCGCTGTTCTCCATGGTTCTCCATACGTGAGTGGATGTACGCACTCACAGAGCATTGCCTTTTGTCCGTAACAGATGGCTCCTTGGTCTGCTGGCCTCCTCCACACGTCTACTTTGATACTTCCCCTGGGGTCTCTGTGCTAGGAAATCTGAGGTATCTGGGACCCAAATGACACAAAGAAGATTATGGATGAAAAGAAAGGAAGGCTTGCCAAAGGGCTGAATTTTACCTGGCTCTTCTGATTTGCTTCCCAGTTCAGGAACAGAGCGGACACGCTCTGTACTCCAGGAGGGCAGAGGTGGAGGGTCTTTATGGGGGTTCTTTCCCCTCCTTCCTTCCCCCTCCCCTTCTGATAATGTCCAGAAAATGCTGTGGCTGAAGACTGAAGTTTCCTAATCAACTTTCAGTCTGTATTTTTGTGAAGTGGATTATAGGCAACTCTTTGCCTTTTAAACTCTGCTGTCCTTGAATTCTGGTTGTGAACTGGTAGAGGGTGGAGAGAGTGTGACATTTCAGATGTTGACAGGGCCTTGATCAGAATCCACTGGAAACTGTTTCTTCCTGTAGGAGTCAGAATCTCAAGGGTAGGTTATAGTAGTGGTTGGGATGAGCTAATGGTCTGCACATCTTGGGACAAAGATGAGATCTGGGAGAAAATTAGTCATTGTCACCCTGGAAGAGAAGTTCCAGGTTGGGTTGACATGTTTTCATGTAATGTCTTTCTAGCAGTTACTCTGAGAGTGGCCAGATCCACAGGGCTTGCCTTCCTGAAAGACAGGACAGAGGGCACAGGCAACTCATTCATGCCCTTGCCATTAGCAGGGAGGGCCCAGAGGTCAGTTACAAATGTCGAGGGCCATGAAGACTGACCAGCCAACCCAGGTAGGAACAAGAACTTTTATCAGTCTAGATAGCTAAGCTGGCCATGACTAACGTGACTGAGAAAGCAATACTAGGAAAAAAAAAACAAAGACCCAGGGAGGTGCTCCTGGACTGGGGCTGGCTCTCTGTTGGCACTCATGTCAATAGGCTGCTGGATGCCCTTGTTGCCAGAAGTTCTGGGCCGAACCAGGAATCCAGCTAGGCACCTAATTCCCAGGTTAGCTGGGAATCACCAGGTGAGATCGGGGGCATCCTTGGGCTTGAGGTCTGAATAGGAGGTGTGAGGGACTCCATAGTTACAGGGCTCAGGCAGCTTGTAGAAAGAGGTGGGTTGGGGGCAAAGGAAGGATTGAGAGAAGAGAAGGGGGCAAGTCAGAAAAGATGGTGGTGGGTGGATGGGGAGAGCAAGAGACAGACAAGGGAAGAGAAGGAACAAAGAGACAGGCAGGGGAGAAGGCAATCGACTTTGGGAGATAGGAAGGGTAAGAGGTAGAAACAGGTGTCAGCTATCCTGGGTGTCCAGCGAGTGAGGTAGGCAGACAGCCAAGAGAGGTAGGGGTAGAACAGGCAGAGTTGAACTGGGGAGAATAGGAAGTGGAGCAGGTGGAGGGGGAAGTGAAGCAGGGAAACGAGGCAGCTCCTTCATGATTCCCAACTGAGAAATGGAAGGCTGGACTGCTTGAGTCCACCTCTCTGTATCCTTCCCCTGTTCCACTCTCCTGTGATCCAGACTCCTGTCACAACCAAGATCAAGACTGATGTCCAAGAGCTTACTGCCTGTGTTTTCTTCTAGGAGTTTTATGCCTAAAGAGGATTAAAAGGAAGACCACTGACCACAGTTGGGCATCTTTCCCACTCTCCTGGCAAAGGAAAACAGAAAGAACCTTAGGTACTTCTGGTCAGAACTTTCCAGTGTGGATTTACTATTGGTCTCTGTGGGATTCTAGGGTGTGGAAGATGGGTTTCATCACCTGTCCCCAGACACACAGGCAGTAACTTCTGTCTTGTCCCATCTGTGTACCCAGGGCCAAAGTCCACCCAACACTGCTCGTCTCAGAGTGCTGAGTGGCCTGATTTGGTTCTCTTATCCCTTGCTCATTGCTTTGTGTGTTTCTGCAGGGGGCTACTGCTCTCTCTACGCCTTCCCTTGCTGTCCAAAAGCAGTGCCCTCAGCTGCACTCTCTCTCTGAGGCTGATGTGCTCAGTGTCAGGACAACCTCACATGCCGATGTTACTGACCATCCCTCAGTGCCCGGAGCTGCTGTTTCCTTGAGCCAGTCTCTTCAGACCCTTGCCTTCTCCTCTAGGCCTGTCCATCACCCTTGAGAAGTCCTGCTCCACACTGGCCAGCCCCTAGCGCCTCCCTCTCTTCACCTAACCTGTGCGGCACCACCTGGTCCTGCCTTTCCCTGGACGCCGCTGCCCCCAGGCAGCCCTCTCAGGCTGCTTCCCTGCTTCTGACCCGGGTTCCTCCTGGTGGGGAGGCAGGGTTACTGTCTTCTTCATGCCTTGCTGCTGCCTCCAGATCAGTCTGTCTTTTCCTCCCTTATTTATGTGAGCAAGAGCTGAGAGCTAATAGCTGCTAAGGCTCACATTTATTAAGTACCCAAGGGCCAGTCACTCTGCTAGGGACCACGGATGACGGCATCTCAGCCTCACCACTACCTTCATGAGGTAGTGTAGTTTTTAATCCCTGTTTGGGGGCCACAGAGCCTCAGATTCGTTATTCGCCTTGGGCCACACAGCTAGTTCCGTGGGAAAGCCCAGATTCCAGTCCAGTAGTTTGGCTCCAGGGCCTGCATCCTTGGCCACGTTCCACCATTATTAGGTCTTTGAAAGTCTGCTCCTGTGGTGCTCCCACCGTTCACCTGTATTGTCCCATAGCCCCTCCCTGCCTGCATCAGACCCCCAACCCCTGGACGTTCCCCTGCAATCGCCGAAGACCTCCTCCCCTGGCTGGCAGTCTTCCTTGTCCTCACACTCGGGGGCTCAGACAACCTCAGGAGGGCCAGGCAGTCTTTGACCACTCCAGCTTGGTAGCTCAACCACATTTGTCCTTGAACCCACCATCTCTGATATCCTTAATGCAACTAGTCCAGCCACTAATCTCTCTCCTGAGCTCAGATTTGCATAACTAGTTACTTGGCATCTCCTCTGGCACTCGGCAGGTCCACACCAATTTTCCCCAAGCTTGTTCCTAGCCCTCCAACCTCTTCCTTTTTCATCCCAGTAAAGAGTAGCATCATCTATCCAGTTGCTCGAGCATCACCTCTGACTCTTCTCACTCTCTTGCCTCTATATCCAATCACTGAATCATGTGGAATAAATCTCCAAAAGACATCTTGAATCCACCCATTGCTCTCCATTCCCATGGCTACTGCCTTCATCCTGGCTACCATCACCCCACTGGTCAACTGCAGTCACCTCCTACTAGCTTCCCTACTTCTGCTTTTTGGTCTTCTTCAACCTAAGCTCCCAGAGTTGCATGTTATTTTCTTACAACATAAATCAGGTCATGTCACTCGGCTTCCCACTTCAGGTGTGTGATTTTGCACTTGCTTTCTGTCATGCACTATTCCCTTCCTTTAACACACTTCAGCCAGAGTGGCCTCCCTTCTGTTCCCCAATAGGTGAACTCTTCCCAACGTTCGCACATGCAGTTCCCACTTCAGGGATTCCTCCTCCCCATACTCCTCACCCAGCTGATGCCCACTCATTTTCAGGTCTCAATTTGTTTGAGATTTTTCTTGCTTCTTGAGGTGGCCCTGAATTGCTATAAACCTTAGAACTGCTTTTGCTGCATCCCAAAGATTTTGGACCATTGTGTTTTCAATTTTCTCCATGTAATTTTTCTAAATGTTTATTTATTTTTGAGAGAGAGAGAGAGAGAACTGGGCAGGGGCAGAGAGAGAGGGAGACACAGAATCTGAAGCAGACTTCAGGCTCTGAGCTGTCAGCATACAGCCCAGTGCGGGGCTTGAACCCATGAACAGTGAGATCATGACCTGAGCCAAAGTTGGATGCTTAACCAACTGAGCCACCCAGGCACCCCCTCCATGTAATTTTTTATTCCTTCTTTGAGTTCTTAGTTGACCCATTCATTATTTCGTAGCATGTTATATAGCCTCCATGCATTTGTGTTCTTTCTAGATGTTTCCTTGTGGTCCATTTCCAGTTTCATAGCATTGTGGTTGGAAACAATGCATGGTATGACTTCAATCTTTTTGAATTTGTTGAGACTTGTATGTGATCTATTCTGGAGAATGTTTCATGTGCACTTGAAAAGAATGTTTATTCTGCTGTTTTAAGATGGAATGTTCTGAATATATCTGTTAGATCCACCTGGCCCAATGTGTCATTCAAAGCCACTGTTTCCTTGTTGATTTTCTGTTTGGATGATCTGTCTATTGATGTAATTGGGGTATGAACAAGTTCCCTACTATTGTATTACTATCGATTACTGCCTTTATGTTTGTTATTAATCAATTGCTTTATGTATGTGGGTGCTTTCGTGTTGGGTGTATAAATATTTACCATTGTTTTACATTCTTGTTGGATTGTCCCCTTCATGATTATTTAGTGTCCTTCTTTGTCTCTTGTTACAGTTTTTGTTTTAAAGTCTATTTTGTGAGACATAGGTATTGCTATCCTGGCTTTCTTTTCACTTCTATTTGTATGATAAATACTTTTCCATCCCTTCATGTTCCATATTCATGTGTCTTTAGGTCTGTAATGAGTCTTTTGTAGGCAGCATATAGATGGGTCTTGCTTTTTATCCAATCTGTCACCCTGTGTCTTTTAATTGTAGTGTTTAGTCCATTTACATTTAAAGTAATTGTTTATAAGTATGCACTTATTGCCATTTTGTTTCTTGTTTTATGGTTGTTTTTATAGTTCTTCTCTGTTTCTTCTCTTGCTCTCTTTTCTCATGGTTTGCTGGCTTTCTTTAGTGATATAGTTGTATTTCTTTCTCTTTATTTTTTTGCACATCTATTACTGGTTTTTGATTTGTGGTTACCATTAGGGTTGTATATAACATCTTATGTATATAGAAATCTATATTGATGGTTACTTAAGTTTTAACCCATTCTTTACTCCTTTCCCACCTGTGTTTTAGGTATGTGGTGTCATGCTTTACATCCTTTTATTATGTGCATCCCTTGACTGGTTTTTATAGATATATTTAATTTTACTGCTTTTGTGCTTCCTACTTTTCTTACTCTTAATTATGGTTTTTCCTTTCCACTCAAAGAGTCCCCTTTAATATTTCTTGTAGGGCTGGTTTAGTTTAGTGGTCATGAGCTCCTTTAAATTTTGTTTGTCTGGGAAACTCTTTATCTCTCATTTTTTTTCATGTTTATTTATTTTGAGACAGACAGAGGGAGAGAGGAAAAGAGGGAGAGAGAGGGAAGGAGGGGGGGAGAGAGAGAGAGAGAGGGGGAGAAGGAGAGGCAGAGAGAGAATCCCAAGCAGGCTTTGTGATGTAAGTGCAGAGTCCAATGTGGGGCTCAATCTCATGAACAGTGGGGTCATGACTGAGCCCAAATCAAGGGATGGATGTTCAACTGACTGAGCCACACTGGCTTTTTGCCTGTTGCAGGCAGAATTTGGTCCCTGTGTTGTTACTGGGCCAGTTTGGGGCCTCACTGGGCTTGAGTTGAGTCAGACCAGGCATTTGCCAGAGATGCAGTAGCATTGAACTGCAGGGCACTTTCCCTGTGTTGTCCCCTGAGAAACTTTCATTGGTGGGTGGAGCTTGCAGTCAGACTACTGCTGGGGCCACAGTTGGACTGGTGTGTGTGATCATCTTCCCCTGTCCCCAGGGCAGGAGTCACTTTGGAGTGGTGCTGGCTTTTGTCAGGGCTGCTTGCACATTGCCAGGCTTGTGGCACTGCTTTGAATGGGCTCCGGCCAAGGGCATATTGGAGGGGAGAGCATCAGAGAAGAATATGGGGGCAGGGAGCATGGTGCCAGCAAGGTCCCCACTGGTCCACTGCAGGAGCATCCCTGCAGCCACTTAGCATCGAGGCAGGTCAGGTTATGGGAGGCTGGGGGATCTGCAGAAGCACACCGGGGTGGGGCACGTACTGTTAGCAAGATTTGCATGTGTCTGCTGTGTGCGGAACCAGAACCGGAACCGGAGTGGAGGCCTGGCTGGAGGGGGCGTGACTGCAGGAGAATGTGGAGGTTGGGGCATGCTGTTAGCAAGATAGGCAGTGAGTTTTGGTACCCTGCAGGTTCCCGCAGGTAGCGGTGGTTTCTGTTGAGGTGCGAGGTGTCCACCAGCTCCTTAGTTCCTGGAGGCGTCTCCCAGGGACCACTGTCCCTCTGGGACATGCTCTGAGATTAGTAAACAAATCTCCCTCTCATATGTCTCGGGATTTTTTCAGACTGCTGCTTCTATGCTGTATGTCTGCAGGCTGTTTGTTGTGCTGTCTCTTTAAAGGCAGGGACTCACTTTCCCAGAGCCAAGCCCACTGACTTTTCAAGGTCCATGTGTTAAGTCCTGCTGATTATAAGAACTTCCTTCCTTGTCTGGTCTCCCCAATGTCCTCTCCCCTCTCCGTGCCCGCAAGTCCCTCCTTCCCCTGGACAGTTTCCCGGGTCCATTTAGGTCCTGACTGCATCTCCACCCTTCCTACCCTCTTCAGTGCGGCCTCTTCTTTACATTCACCTGTGGAGAGTCTGTTCTGCCAGATGCTGGTCATTTTCTAGGTTATTTACATTGATGTAAGTGTTTTCCAGTGGTACCCATGGGGCGAGGTGAGCCCAGGATCCTCCTGCTCAGCCATTGTCCCTGGAAACCCTCTCTCAGGCCTCAATTTAAAAGCCACAGACTCCTACCCCACTCTCTTCACATTGTCCCGGTCTGTTATTACATGTTTATTTCTTAGTGTCTGTGGTGGACACTGCTGGTCGCCTCCCCCCTTCTTAAGAGTACTGTCGTTTTTGTTTAGGTAGCTTTTCCTTCCAGGAAGTCCAAGTGGCTCAGGGCTTCCCCTCCTCGGGTTCCACGTAGGGCCTGCTTTGGCTGAAGATAATCCCACAAGTAGCTATGCAGTGATGACATGCCTATGATGACAGGGGTTGGATGATCAGAAATGGGTGACCCAGTTTGTGTCAATGAAATAACAGGTGTGGGGCTGGGACTGGAAAATTAGTTTCTGAACATTACTGCCTTGAGGAAGCCTGCCTGGAGCCACAGCCACACAGCCCAAGGCATCCCAGAGAAAGGGAGCTGGAGATACCGGCTAAGCCACAGCCCACTCAGCGGCTCCACTTTGTCACGTGAGCCAATGCATTTTGTTTAGTTTGAGCTGGGTTTCCTCTCTGCAGCAGAGAGAAATAAACCTAAGGACCATCAGTCTCTAACCACCACCCCCACCCCTGCAGCCCATCCCCCATCTTCTCTACTATTGCCTCCTTCCTGTCTTCATATCCCTTCCTACCCAGCTTAGGTGCCTTGGTTCGGGATTTTAACCACCCTTACCAATACCTTTGCACTCTTACTGCTGTCTTTTGTTGCATCTGCCTGGAATAATCTCAAACATCTAAAAATCTGACAATGCAACCTCTCTATTACCTGCATTCATGCTATTAACTTTTGTTGTAAGGAAAAAAAAAAAGCATTACCAGAAAGATTGGTGCCACAATAAATTCATGGTCAATTAGGTCCTAAACAATGTCCAACAATCATCCTGTGAGGTTGTTCATGGAAGCAATATGATGACAAAGTATTTTATAATCGAAATGTCCAATAAAGGGGAATATGATACAAATTATGTACCAGCAAGCAATAGAAAACTAAGCAGCCATTTAAAATGTGAAAAAAAAATAGACATGTACAACTGTATGTAAAAATGTCCACAATGAACCGTTAGCCAACAAGAGTAATTTTGCAAAAGTGGGTGTGGGCACAAAAACACTCTGAAAAGATCTACAGCAAGATGTTACCACGGTAATCTCAGGGTGCTGGAATTATAGACTTTTATGGTGTTCTTTTGTGATTTTTATGCAATACTCAGTATTAACTTATCATGAAATTTTAAATTATTTACACTTCCATGAGATAGAAGCAAGGGCCAGAGATGGTCTAGGGTCCTTGACAGGCTTGTAAAGGTCACCTTGTCCCACTTTTTGTCCTTAGGATATATCTCACCAGAGATGTATAGACAGGGTACTGTGGCACGAGTCATTTGAAATAATTATTTACCAGTTTTTTATATTGTTAGATTCATTTATTTCATTTGATTTTTTTAAAGTTTTTTTTTTAAAATTTTAATGTTTTATTTATTTTTGAGAGAGACAGCGTGAGCAGGGGAGGGTCAGAGAGAGAGGGAGACACAGAATCTGAAGACAGGCTCCAGGCTCTGAGCTAGCTGTCAGCACAGAGCCCGACGCGGGGCTCGAACCCACCAACCGTGAGACCATGACCTGAACTGAAGCTGGATGCTCAACCGACTGAGCCACCCAGGCACCCCTATTTCATTTAATTTCTGATGTCAAGGATTTTTTTTTTTTTATACTTATGGGTTTGAGAGAGTTTCCTTCTTTTTCTGTTCTCTGGTATAATTTGTATAATTTGTATAAGGCAGGGATTATATATTCTTTGAAGGTTTGGTGAAATTCTTCTGTAAAATAGTATAGGCCTGATTTTTTCTTCCCAACTTTTTATTTTGAAAAATTTCTAACAGGTCATGTATGAGTTTGAGCATGATACCATCTAATAATATCTATAGCTTTTGAGTGCTTCCTTGCTTTCTATTATGAGATGACCCAGCTTGGGTTTAACTTGCTCCAGACACAGGATCAATCATTTCTTGAAGGAGCCCTGGTTTCTTTTAGTGAGAAATGGTATTTGGAGACCAAGAGGTTGCTTCCAGTTATAAAATAAGTCAGTCCTGGGAGGCACTGTACAACTTGATGACTATAGTTAATAATACCATATCGTATATTTGAAAGTTGCTGAGAGTATATCTTGAAAGTTCTCATCACAAGAAAAAAAATTGTAACTGTGTGGTGACAGATCTTAACTAGACTTATTGTGGTGATCATTTCACGTGTATACAAACATTGAATCATTATGTTGTACATCTGAGACTAGTATAATGTATGTATGTCAATTATATCTCAATTTTAACAAACTAAAAGAAAAAAAACTACTTGGGGTAATATTCCTGTAGTGCAAGAAAGAAAGAAAGAAAGAAAGGGAGAAAGAAAAGAAGGAAGAAAGAGAGAGAGAGAGGGAGAGGGAGAGGAAGGAAGGAAGAGGGGAAGGAAGGAAGCAAGGAAGGAAGAAACAAAATTAAGAGCTGGGTGTTTAATGTGCTCATTGCAGCTATTGGGTTATCATTGCTTCTGGATACTTTCAAGGGACAGAGTTAGGAAATATATATTTTAAATTTCACTAATTCCTGTTAATACTCTAACTCAAATTTAATATTACATGATTTTTATTCAGCTATTTTGTTGTTTATATCTCCTTTACAGATAACATCTTGGTGCTAATTAATGATAACATATAACTTAATCATAATATACATAAAATTATTTCAAAATCGCAATAAACTAAGTTCATGTCGAAGATTTCTTTGCAATCCCTCTTATCCTTAGAATATATATCACTAAGTCAGAGTTCTGTATTCAAAAGTTATTTAAAATCATTATTGTCTTGGGGCACCTGGGTGACTCATTCAGTTAAGCATCAGACTCTTGGTTTTGGCTCAGGTCATGATCTCATGGTTTGTGGGATCAAGCCCCGCATTGGGCTCCTTGCTGACAGTGCAGAGCCTGGTTGAGATCCCCTCTCTCCCTCTCTCTCTGCCCCCCACTCTCTAAAAAATAATAACAACAACAACAACAAAAAAAAACTACTTGAAACAACATAACAGGTTTAAAAAAGTATTTTCTCTCTGTGATTATGATATTAATTGGGTTTTATATTGTTTGTCCCTTTTAATTTTAAAATATTTGAATATGTAAATTTACTTGGTATAAAAGTTAATAACTATAGAGATGTACTCAAGGTTTTTGTTCCCATTCCTAGATTTTCACCCTATTCCCACTCATCCTCTGTAGATAATGATGGTTAATCTGTCCTGCATTTTTGGCAAGAAAAGCAAATTATATATATGCTATATTGCATATAGCATATACATGCATTTCTTTTTTTTAAAAAAGACATTTTATTATGGAAAAATTGTAAACATCTACAATAGAAAGCATAATGAATGTCTAGCTTTGATATCTAGCAACTCATAGCTATTCTTGTTTTATGTATATTTTCACCCTCTCCCTTCAAAGATTACTTGGAAGCAAATCCTGGATGTCACATCATTCCATCCATAAATACTTGAGTATACAGTTCTAAAATATAATGATGCCTTTAACAATAAACATATCCACAACATCCTATTTATAACTACAAGTTAAAAATCATTTATAATGATATATTTGATATATAATGATATAATAAAAGTATTCAGTTAGTGTTCACATTTCACGGATTGCCTCACAAATTTTAAGAGTAGCTTGTTTGAGTCAGAAATCAGATAAAGTTGTACCATGCAACCCAATTTAGGGGTAGGTTATTTTTGCGAAGTTTCCCAGACTGTATATTGTCAGTTGCATCCCTATTGTGTCATTAAACCTGTTCTCTGTCTATATCATCTCTAAACTGGTACTTAGACCTACAGATTTGATCAGATTTAGATTTGACTTTAAAGTTTTTCCCCAGAATTCTTCATAGGTGGTGTTGTGTGTGCCATCAGAAAGAACATAATGTCTGGATGCTTCTCTTTTTGTGATATTAGTTGTTGATGATCATCACCAGGATTTATTTCAATGTGGCTTTCAAAATGTGATATTTCAATCTATCCTTCTTCATATATTAACCAGAATACTTTTCTAAAGAAAAACTTCATATCATGTTTCCCCCCCTTCACTATTTGGTTATCCTGAAATACCTTTCATACAAGAAAAGCAGGCTAAATACTTGCTTTTTTTTTCCCCCTTGTATTTACTGGTTATCAAAATAATGAGCTGGTTCCTTGGCATTTTTCATAAGGTAACCAAATGAGTTTAAAAGATGATATTATGAACTAATAGAGTAACATATATTTACTATGTTTCCATCCATTGCTATTATTATTAGTGGCTGTGATGCTCAAATTGTCCCGTATTTGTGCAGTGGAAGCCTTTCATCAAAGTTGAGTCCTGAGCCCCGTTGACATAACATAAGTGGTCTTTGATAGCTCTCTTGTTTCCTGGGATGACAAGATTTTGCATGTTCGTCTCATAAATTTCCTGCTCCAGACCTGGAATCAGCTTTTTCTCCAAAGAGCTCTGGTTCCTTGTATTAGAAAATAATACTTCGATACCACACACCGGTGGTTAAGCGTGCTCATTGTGAATGGATTGCTCGTTGTTTCTAGGCCTTTTCAGTAGACAGAGCTAAGGAAATACATACTTTTGTATGTATATAAACACGAACATGCATTTTAATGATAAAGTGCATCACAGGATCATGGTGCTATTTCCAGTTAAATTCAGGACTACTCAGTTTTACTTCCTTTATCTAACACATGAATCTCCTTTCTTCCCTGAGAAAAACCCTGGTTTTCAATTACACCAACAAAATTCATTTACCTTTTTCCATAACACACTAAAACAGTATCCAAATAAAATAACACTATTACCATCATGATTTTTGAAGAGTTCGTTTTCTTGCAGTTCTTTTTTTTCATAAAATTCATAAAAACTTCCGTACGATTACTTTGTTTCGGTCTTTTGCAACCTTCCTTTTTTACTTTTTACTATTTATTTATTTATTTATTTATATATTTATTTATTTTGTTCTCCTATCTATGGTGACCTCAGCGTAGTGACTTAAATCTCCTATTAATGGTGTGTTTCTGTTTCTCTTTGCATCTTCTAGTTTCTGCTTTATGAAAGTGGCTGCCTCTTATGTGGTGAGTAGTTAACATCTATTATATCTTCATTGTGGTGAGTAGTTACCGTCTGTTATATCTTCATTGTGAATTGTGTCCTTTAGCATTACAAAATGTCCTCTTTGGGGCGCCTGGGTGGCTCAGCCTGTTAAGCGTCTGACTTCGGCTCAGGTCATGATCTCACAGTTCGTGGGTTCGAGCCCCGCATCAGGCTCTGTGCTGACAGCTCAGAGCCTGGAGCCTGCTTTGAATTCTGTCTCCCTCTCTCTCTGCCCCTCCCCTGCTCATTTTCTGTCTGTCTGTCTCTCAAAAATAAACACTAAAAAAATTAAAAAACAAAAACAAAAAAACAAAGTGTCCTTCTTTGTCTTGTTTAATGCCTCTGGACCTGAAGATTTGTCTGATGCCAAGATGGATCTTGTTCTTGTTCGCAAATGCTGCAAATGCTGGCTGCTCCTTTGCTCATTCCTTTGTTGTTGTTCCTGATTCTCCCCATTGAAACACTAACAGTAACAAGTGTAGCAACTGCTCATTAGCCTCTAGCCATGCATCCACCTAGGAACGCCAGCGTGCCCATATCTGGCCCTCAAGTGTGACTATGGGAGCTCCCTCCCCTCCCTGCTCTACTTCCAGCTTCCAATATGTGTAATTGTCTTGCACCATGCAGAAGATATTTCTTTGGTTTTAGCTGTTTTGGTTTACTTTATTTTAGGTAGGTCTCTTATTATAGCACAGAGTCAAGTTTTACTTTGTGAACTAATCCAAAACCTTTTAACAAGTGAATTAAACCTAATTACATGTAGTGATACAATGGCTGTGTTTGTTTTCTGATGTCATAATATTTTTTGTATTTAAAAACATTTTTTTACCATTTTAATTTATTATTGAGAGACAGAGACAGAGCCTGAGCATGGGAGGGGCAGAGAGAGGGGGAGACACAGAATCTGAAGGAGGCTCCAGGCTCTGAGCTGTCAGCACAGAGCCCAACATGGAGCTTGAACCCACAAACTGCGAGATCATGACCTGAGCCAAAGTCTGACCCACCCAGGTGCTCCAGATGTCATAATATTTTATGTTGTATTTGCTTTGTGTATTTGACCTGTTTACTGGTTCTTTCATAATGTGAGATTTTGGGTCCTTTTAAAATGTGTATTAATATTTAGTAAAATTTATATTTTTATTCTAATGATTTCCTTTATACTAATACATTTATGTAATGCCCTTTGTCTTCCTTTTCACTACTTAGGTTTTTATTATTTTATAAGCTTTATATTAGTGGTTCTCAATGGAGGGGAGGGAAGGTGTGTGTGTATCAGTTTTGCTTCCTGAAAGACACGAGGCAATATCTGAAAACATTTTTTGGTTGTGAATGCTGGAGGAAGATGCTACTGCTATCTAGTGGGTAGAAGTCAGGAATGCTTCTAAACTTTCTATAATGCACAGCACAGCCAAGCGCTAGCGCAAAAAGTATCCAGCCCAAAGGTCAATGGTGCTTAGTTTGAGAAACCTTTCCTTAGGTGATTTTTTGACTCCAACCTATTCTCTCTGTGGCCATCAGTGGGTTCATTTTACTTCCCCCCTTTCCTCTCCCTTCTCTTCCCATTAAAAAACAATTTCCACGTTGACAGACACATGACATTTACATACTATTCTTCCATCTTTGTCTCCAGCTTCATTTTAGATTTCAATATAATCAGTTCTCAATACCAGTCTTTTTGCTGAAGTTCCCAGGTAGCACTTGGTTGGATGAAGCCTGTCCTCTCATTAGTAGACTTTTCAGGAAGGGCTCCTGAGTGAAATATTCCTGAATTCTGGAATATTTAATACTGTGTTTCATAGTCTTAACAACTACTGCATGGATAATACTTGGCTCATATTTTCTCTTCAGTTGGTTGAAAATATTGCTCCTCTCTTGTTTTGCTGACTGTGTGTTGCTATTAGGAAGTCTGACAACGACCTGACTTTCTTTTCTTGCAGCAGACTTATTTTTTAACCTGGAGGCCCAGAGAATGTTTTTTTCTTTAAAATATGGTCTTACTGGGGTATGTCCCAGATCTGGCCATTCCAGGATAATTTTCCCAGGAACATGGTGGGCCTTTCAACATATAAAGTTAATTATATGTATACAGTAATTTCTTTTAATTCTAGAAAGTTTTCTGAGAGCATAATTACGTTTTTTAAATATTTATTTATTTTTGAGATGGGGGGGGGGGAGCAGCAGAGAGACAGGGAGACATGGAATTGAAGTAGGCCTCAGGTTCTGAGCTGTCAGCATAGAGCCTGACTCAGAGCTTGAACTCATGAACCGCGAGATCAGAGCTGAAGTTGGATGCTTAATGGACTGAGCCATCCACGTGCCCCTGAGAGCACAATTTTAAATATTAATTCTGGTCCATTTATTTAGGTTTCTTCTTCAGGGATTTCTACTCCACATAAATTGGTTTATCTTTGCCTATCTTCTGTATCTCACTTTATCTTTTTTACTCCTTTTTGTTTTCTTACACATTTTCATTTTCTTCCCATATGCCCTTGATTATACATTTTTTCTGAATCTGTTGTCCCTTGGATACTCTGCAGTTTGGTCTTAATTTCTAAGATGTGTTTGTCCTTTTTTTTTTTTTTTTTTTTTTTGAAAATTCTTATTTCCTATCTTCCTCTTGTATGTCCATTTGCATTCCCCTGATATGTGTTGTAATTTAATATTTGCAATTGCTTGTTTAATTGTATTTAACTAATGTTGGAATGTTCTTTTTTAAAAAGTTTATTTATTTATTTATGTCATCTCTACACCAAGTGTGGGGCTCAAACTCACAACCCCAAGACAAAGAGTCACATGATCTGCAAGTGAGCCAGCCAGGCACCCCAGTGTGGGAGGAATCCTTTTCAAAAAAACTCTTCTTTCTTTATTTTTTCTTAGGAGTACAGTAAAGCCTTGGTTTGCTATCAGAATTTGTTCTGGAAACATGCTTGTAATCCAAAGCACTTGTATATCAAAATGAATTTCCCCATAAAAAAATCATGGAAACTCAGATAATTCATTCCATGACCCCAAAATATTCATATAAAAATGATTACAATACTGTAATATAATACAAAATAATAAAGAAAATATAAAAAATAAATTAACCTGCACTTACCTTTGAAAACCTTCATGGCTGGTGTGAGGGAGACAAGAGAGAAGAGGGTTATTGTATAGGATGACTTTCACTATCACTAACGAATCACTGCTGTCTATTGGCTCAATGGAATCTTTTTCTGCATGGGGGCCATTGTACACGCTCGCACGGATGTTGTCTACAGTACAGTATTCATAAGCTCTTTGTCATCTACTGTATTTAATGTAACTGGCAATAAGGCAGCAGAGGAAAGGGTCTCAATCTGAGGGCAGCCTGACCTAGAATGAAGCAAAGCATCCCTAAACTGAGTCTTGTCTGGAAGAGCAAAGGACTGTTCAGGTGCTTTGAAGTGACAAAAATACACCAGTGCCAGTTGTGGGCACTTCCCAACATTCTGAAAAATCACTGATTTCTGCCAAACATTGCAGCCTGAGACTGAGCATCAGAACATGGGAGATGATCACCCACAGTCCTGCAGCGAAAAGAGAGAAGAACCATTGGCTCAGTTGTGATCATGTGACATCCGGCATCATGTACTGCTCGTATTGCAAGACATCACTCGTTTATCAAGGTAACACTTATTAGAAATGTTTGCTTGTCTTGTGGAACACTCACAGAACAAGTTACTCGCAAATCCAAGGTTTTACTCTATTTTCCTTAGCTAAACGTTTACTACTTATTTTCTGTTTCATTCTTTTTCCTCTAGTTTTATTGAGATATAATTGATACATAACATTGTATTAATTTGAGAGGTACAACATAGCAATTTGATGTATGTATATATTGTGAAATGATCACAATAATAAGTTTAGTTAACATCTATTACCTCACGTAGTTCCACATTTTTTGTATGTGATGAGAACTTTTAAGATCTAGTCTCTTAGGAACTTTCAAATATACAATATGGTATTGTTAGCTATAGCACTGTGCTGTAGGTAAATCTCTAGAACTTATTTTTCTTACAACTTGAAGTTTGCATCTTTTGACGACCGTCACCCATTTCTCCTGCCCACCACCCGTCTCTGACAACCACCAGTCTATTCTCTGTATCTGTGAGTCCTGTTTCTTAAGATTCCACATATAAGTGAAAACATATAGTACTTGTCTTTCTCTGCTTTATTTCACTTAGTATGATGCCCTCATGGTCCATCCATGGTGTTGCAAATGTGGAGATTCCCCCCCTTTTTTAAAAAATTTTTTACGTTTATTCATTTTTGAGAGAGAGAGAGAGAGAGAGAGAGAGAGAGTGAGTAGGGGAGGGGCAGAGAGAAGGAGACACAGAAGACGAAGCAGACTCCAGGCTCTGAGCTGTCAGCACAGAGCCCGACAAGGAGCTCGAACTCACAAATCGCAGATCATGACCTGAGCCAAAGTCGGACGCCCAACCGACTGAGGCACCCAGGCGCCTCTCCTTCTCTCTTTTTTAAAGGCAATACTATTATATTGTGTGTGTGTGTATGTGTGTGTGGTCTTTATTCATCCATTCACTGATGGACACTTACCTTGTTTCCATGTCTTAGCTATTGTAAACAATGCTGCAATGAACATGGAGACGTAGTTATCTCTTGAAGGTAGTGATGGCATTTCCTCCGGATATATGCCCGGAAATGGAATTGCTGGATCACATGGTAGTTCTGTTTTTGATTTTCGGAGGAAATGTCCATACTGTTTCTCCAGCAGCCACACCGGTCTGCATCCCCACCAACAGTGCATGAAGACTCCTTAGAGAAGGACACTCGCAGTTCTCTCCAGTCCTTCCTTCCCTCTCCTCTCCTGGCTCTCACCTGCATGGTCTCCCTTGCTTCAGCCTTTCTCGACTGTAGTTTCCTGCTGCCTAAACCACCTGCCCTTTAGGCTGCAATCCTTAGAGCCTGACCTCTTCCCATCCAGGCCAAACCCTGTCCCTGAAGGAGGAAAACTTTTTTTGTCCCCAGGTTCCTGTCCTGAGCTGATTTGGGCTTTATTATAACTTAATTAAAAAAATATGATGAAATACACATAGCATAAAATCTACCATCCTAACCATTTTAAGGGTATATACTTCCGTAGTATTAAATATATTCATATTGTGTGGAGCCAATTTCCAGAATTTTTTCATCTTGTAAAATGGAAACTCTGTACCCATTAAACAACTCCCACGTTCCTCTCCCTCCAGCCCCTTGCAACCACTATTCTACTTTGTGTTTCTATGAATTTGACTATTCTAGACACCTTATGTAAGTGGACTCATGCAGTATTTGTCTTGTTCATTTCACTGCTCCATTTCACTCAGCACAATGTTTTCAAGGTTCATCGTGTTGTATGTGTCAGAATTTCCTTCCTTTTTCAGGCTGACTACTATTCCTTTGTGTGTAGACACCACATCTTGTGTATCCATTCATCTGTCAGTCAACATTTGGGCTGCTTCCATCCCTAAGCTATGGTGGATACTGCTGCTATGAACCTGGGTGTACATATATCTCTGTGACCCTCTCAATTCTTTTATATATATGCTCAGAAGAGGAACTGCTGGATCATATAGTAGTCTATTTCTCGAGGAACCTCCATACTGTTTTCTATAGTGGCTGTACGACCTTACATTCCCACCAACACTACAGAAGGGCTCCAGTTTCTCCACATCCTCACCATTTGGTATTTTCTGTGTTTTTAAAAAATGTTTCTATATTTTTGAGAGAGAGAGAGAGAGAGAGAGAGAGAGAACGCAAGTGGGGGAGGGGCAGAGAGAGACAGGGAGACACAGAATCCGAAGCAGGTTCCAGGCTCTGAACTGTCAGCACAGAGCCCGACGTGGGGTGCATACCCACAAACTGTGAGATCGTGACCTGAGCTGAAGTCGGATGCTTAACCGATTGAGCTACCAAGGTGCCCCTTTTCTGTGTTTTTCGTAGAATCTTTCCTGATGGATGTGAGGTGGCATCTCACCGTGGTTTTGACTGCATTTCCCTAATGAAGAGTGATGTTTTGCAACTTTTCATGTGTTTGTTGGCTATTTGTGTATGTTCTTTGGAAAAATGTCTATTCAAGCTCTTTGCCCATTTTAATATCAGGCCTATTTTTTTGTTGTTGTTGAATTGTGGGAATTCTTTACATTTTGGGGGATATTGATCCCTGATCAGTATATGACTCGCAAATATTTTCTATTCTGTAGGTTACCTTTTCACTCTGTTGATTGTGTGCTTTGAAGCCGTTTTCAGATTTGATGAAGTCCAATTTATCTATTTTTTCTCTTGTTGCCTGTGCTTTTGGTGTCATATCCAAGAAATCACACCAAATTGGATGTCATGAAACATTCTTCCATGCTTTCATGTAAGGTTTTTATATATTTTAGGTCTTACGTTTAGGTATGTGATCCATTTTGTGTTAAATTTTGTATATGGAAAGTTTCCACATTTCCACTCTTGGCTTCTGGCCCCAAATGTGTCTTTCCTTCCTTTCCCCAAGAAACATTTGCCCCCGCCATGAAAAAGGCCATTAAAATGTAAGAAACGAATGCAAAAATTTATATTTTATTTGAATTCAAAAAATTTAAAATTGCTTTCAAATTCAGGAAAGTACCATAATGCAGGACCCCAGGGGAAGCCTCATATACAGAGACAGATAAATTAAATGTATATACTGCAGACAAGCCAAGAAGGTGTGTAGATTACATATTTACAGTCCTTGATGTTTTCTGAAAACCATATTTATACATTTTATTACATTTACAAAAAAGGCTTCCACTACCGTTTACCTACAATAATGAAAAAAAAATGTACACCTTTTTTTTTTTGGTACTGTACAAACTTTGTATAATAAAAATATATCTCTGTACAAAAGATTTTTTTTGTCTGTTTTTGTTTTACTTTTTTTTTTTTTTTTCTCCTCATGGGATGGTGGTGGGTGTATGGTGTGGATGGTGAGTGAAGGGCCTAGTCTGCCCCCGTTCCTTCCGAGTCTCTGGAGGTGGTGCGAAAATGCCGGAGGTGGGAAACGGTAATGCACAGCAGAGTGCTGGGCGCCTCCCTGGCATGTGCTCCTTGGGCATCTCCGGGGACACAGGGGAGGGGGTAGAGGCAGGGGTGGAGGAGGAGTCCACTGGTGGGTTGGGGAGGAGTGAAAGAAGGAAGGAAGGGGGCAGCCAAAGAACTTCCTGCATTTGTTTCCGGGAAAGAGAGAGATGAGTGCGTGAGTGTGTGTGGCTGGGTTGGCCCTCTCCACCAGCCCAGGGATGCTGTGACCCAGAGCGGGTGTGGGTGGCATGGGGCTCCCGCCATTGCCAGCCCCAGTCCCATCTGCCGGAAAGTGACGCCTCTCACTATACTCCGGCCCCTCTTTCCATGAGGCAAATCGTCTCATGTATTTAAGAACAGGCATCCCTGCCACTTCATTCACTTCCATTTCGATTTGTTATTTCAGTATGTGATATGAACATCTCAGGCCAGCATGTCATGCATGCACAGGTGCTTAAGCCCATGGGGACCTTCCCGAGGACAGAGAACATGGCTCTAAATGCCACAGTTTGATTCCTAACCTTGCTAGTGTCCCAACATTACTTATATGGAATTCAGTAAAGACCCAAGCACAATGGAACTCAAAATTAACCAAATCTACTTGCAAGGAGCTGGAGAGAATGTGACTTTCATTCACTCCATTTTTTCGGTTCAGGAGCTCCCAGGTCTTCTGTCTGCTGTAGTGAGAGGCTGCTGGGAGCCAAGGGGGCAGCACCAGCTCCAAGAGGCCTGGGTGCTGGTCCCTTTCCCTGATGCTGCCCAGAGGAGAGAGAAGAGCCCAGGCAGGACACACAGGTCCTCTGCCTGGCCCACCAGCCCCGACCACAGTTCTGCTATAGAGATTCACCTGCTCCTCCCTGGATTTGGTGCCCCTTTAGACCTGGGTTTCTGGCAGCTGGTGTAGTGGACTTTGGAGTCAGACCCACCTGGGTTAGCATCCTGACTCCACACTTACTGTGTGGCTTGCGTCTCTCCAACCTTTCCAGGCTTCTGTTTTCTCATTTATAAAACAGGAATAACGATTCCTATATTTTGGGTTGTTGTAGTGTCTAGAAATGATACACCTAAAGTGTCAGGCACAGAGAAGAGACTCCACACGTGGCAGCCATGATTTTTCGGACACTGGGATAGGCCTGCTCTCCTGTGTCAGCACCTGCCCGATGCTGCCGACTTGGTATCTCCGTCTGGGCCACAGCCTCGCTTCTCTTCTCTTTGTCAGTTGACAGCCAGACTTCACCTTGGACTCAAGGCCAGATTCCTGCTGTACCTCCCCCAATTCACCCTTCTTCCCCAGTGCTGCCCAGAACCCAGAATGACTTTTTACCTCACTGGGTTTAGAACTCACTAAAATTCTATTGGAAAAAATAAACTGATTTCCAAAGTACTTCTTAAGATGTTTTTCTGCCCTTGGGGTAATCCTTGCTGTCACTCTACAGAGGAGAATGTCCATTTGCAGACGGCTGGCTTCTACACACTGACCACGTGCTAACACCTTCACTGCGTCCTCACACATAGGGCGGGCGGGGCGTGCACCCTCCTCTTCACCTCTTCTCTGTGTTTGTGGGGAGCAGGCCGTGGGGCATCTTTCACACACATTTCTCTTTTTTTAAGCTTCCGCGGTCTCTTCCACAGGACTCAAATGAAGGAGAGGCATGTGTGTCTGTGTGTGCTCGGGCCCATACACACACGTCCACGAGATGCTTTGCTGTTTTAAATCCATAAGCTTCCTGCGTCCGTCTGCAGCCCCTCTTCCTGTGCTGCCCCAAGGTCGGGGCCCAGTGGGAGTCTCCTCTGGGGTGGCAGGTGCAGGTGGTGGCGGGACGAGGGCCCGAGTCCCAGCAGTAGCAGACACAGGCAGAGAGACAGACGAAGATGGGCACCGGGCACTGTGCTCAGGGGGCTTACTGCCTGTCCCCTGGAGAACTGGGGACAGATGGATGACGCCGGGGATTGTAAACAAGAGGGTGGGGTGAGGTGGGAGGGGAAGCAGGCGAGAGTAAAGAGGCGAAGGAAAGAGGAATGAAGGGGAAAGAAGTAAATTAGTTGCCTTGACCTTGAATCTTCCCGAACCAAGGGTGGGTGTAGGTGGGGAACACACACAGCAGAACATACATTTTCCCAATATTGTCTTTTTCCCCTGGCGGTATCGACTTACCCATTAGGCACAGGAGAACCAATGCCTAGGGGCCACCGCACTTTTAGGGGCCCAGGAAAATGGTTTTCAAAATCCGATTCTTTCAAAATCGGAATAATAATAATGGACCTGTAATAACCAGTCCAGACTGGGTTATATTCATCTTTGTAACAACACAGTCATAAAGTATCACGTTTAATATATTTTTTTAATGGAGAAAAAGGGTCCGTGAAAGCCATAGCACAGCCCTGCCCCCTGCCCCCTGACTCACCGTCCCCACAGGCCTCCATGAGTTTCCTATTTCGGGTTTTAATTTCAGCTGTTTTTTTAGGTATTAATTACTCATTCTAAAGATAGGTGTGTATGTTCACGTGATTTTTCACACAGCACCTCCACGAACCCAGAGAGGCTTTCTCTGTTTTCACTGTGCTCCCGCACCGGGCAGGGCAAGGTGGGCCCCTCGCCAGAAGAGCCCCGTCGGAGCGCTGTGGGCTGGGTGGAATATTCCGAGGCCCTGAATGCTGATGATGGGCGATGCTGAGGGCTGCTTAGACTCGGAGCCACTAACTGCACATGACCCAGAGGTGACACATTGTCTGCAGGGACCCAGCGGAGCTGGAGATAGGGAGCTGGGGTTGGGGTCTGGGGGTATGCAGGTCAGAGGGCATTCTGGTTTCTTTCTTATACTGTTCAGTAATTCAGCAACTCGAAGTTCAGAGTCATTACTGATCACTGGTGAGGCCTGATTTATGTCATCAGGGGAGATTTTACGTTTTCTTTTTTGCTTTCTATTTATATGAGTTCTGAGTAGGAGAAAGTACACAGGGATCATAGACATGAAACCTCAGAACTAATTCTGGAATTCTGGAATAATTTCTCTTCCTTCTTTAAATGTTTGTTTCAGATGGATGTAAAAGGATGCAGGAAAACTCAATAATTATTTGTATTCAATAGTTGCCTTTATATATTCTGAAAATAATTTTTATCTCATGTATAAATTATCTTAATATCTACAATTTTAAGCTTAGTCTTAAGCAAGAGAAATAATCTAGAGGGAAAGTGGACTCAAAGAAGGGAGGGGAGAATTGGAGGCGGCAGGGATTGGTCAGCCCATCTATTATGCTCTAGGTGATGGTTAATTTGATATATCAACTTGCCAAGGCTCTGGTCAACTAGTTTCACCAAACTAGTTGTTTGGTCAAACACCAGTCTAAATGTTGCTGTGAAGGAATTTTTTAGGTGTGTTAACACTTAAATCAGTAGACTTTGAGCAAAGCGATTACCCACCTGATGGGGGTGGGCCTCGTCCAATCAGTTGAAGGCCCCAGCAGAAAAGACTGAGATCCCTGAAGAGAAAGGAATTCTGCCTCCACATGGCCATTGGATCAAGATTAAATCAACTCCTGATGGAATTTCCAGCCTGCAGACCTGCCCTGTGGACTGCAGACTTGCCAGCCCCACAATCATGGGAACCAATTCCTTCAACTAAATCTCTCCCTCTTTCTCTCTCTCTATGTGTGTATATATACACTATATACGCGTCTCTATATGGATATCTCTGTATATGTAGATATGCATACACATACATCGTTCTATATGGATATAGATATTTAGCAGTTTATATACAGATGAGCATATACGTGTATATATATCTACATCTACACACATAGGTAGATATGTATGTCTTGGATATGTATTCTGTATATATACATACATCTATCTCTCCCTCCGGAGACCCCTCACTAGTACATTCTACTTGGATATTTTGCCCAGCCCAATGGCTAAGAGCACAGTCTCTGGAGTCCGCTTGCCTGGCGCTGGATTCTGACCCTGCTACTTAATAGGCGTGTGATCTTGGTCAAATGAATTCCTTTCTCTACCTCGTCTTCCCATCTAATGGGGATAACGACAGGCGAAGGGAAGCGCCTCGCTCAGGGTCCGGCGCACGGCTACACTTCCGGGCATAGGCCCCCTCGCACGGGGCACGGCTGTGGGGGTGGGCGTCTCCGCGCGCATGCCCGCTACGCGTCCGCCTCCCACAGCCCCTCTCACCGGCTGCCGGAGGCGGGGCTCTCGGTGGCGGCGGCGGTGGCAGCCAGGCCTGGTGGCTATACCGCTGTACACACTGTACTGACTGTGAACTCCGCCTCGGTGGCCATGATGTCTGTGGGCTGGATGTTGCGGTCGTACATTGGGTTCTCGAACGTGGCCCGAACGTTTGTGTTCTCGTGGCCGGCATAGCCATTGAACGGAACTTTGGGTCTTCTCCTGGGAATGAGAGAGAGAGAGAGTGACCAAAACATAAAAAGAGAGAGAGGCTCTGGGATCTGAAGGGGGAGAGGGAGAGAATGGGAGGTTCTGTCTCCCTTTCCCAAGGTGACAGCTCTCCTGAGCCAGGAGGCTGTGGGTGGGCTGGGGTGGGGGATGGGGCCTCCCCCCCACCCCTCCCCACCCAAGGCTGCCTTCCTCCACTGTACCTGTGCTTGTAGAGATACAGCACGAAGCCTGCAATGATGAGGGCGACAAAAGGCACCAGGATTGCGGCTGCCACCGAGCTGCTGTTGGAAGCAAAGTGGCGGCCGATGGACTCGGGGTCGGACTCCAGCAGCCTGAGGTCTGCAAAGTCCCAGAGCATAAACCTCAGCTCACAGACACGCTATCTGAGGGACGGCCCCAGCGGGAGGTGTGGCTGTGGCTAGGGATGTCACCTCCTGCAGCTGTATTCTCCCCCCACTCGGACATAATGCTCCCCCCACCCCAGAAGCCTCCCCACGCCAGCCCTTCAGGTTGTATGCAAAGGACAGAGATCAGTCCTGTGGGAGCTGATGTGCGGGAGAACCTAAAACTATGTGGCAGGATAAAATCTAACAAGGGTGTCGCCCTTCACCAGTGTCAAAACGTCTTTTGGCCACTGGAACCTTTTATCAGATAAAAGCTTACGAGGAAGCCACAATACAAAACAGGTGAAGGCGAACTGCTCTGGTGGCCAGGAGACAGGAGGTGCTGAATGCCCTGGGGACAGTCTCCCCTCCTCTGCTCTGGCCCTCCCAGCACAAGGCTGGGAACAAGGCTGGGAGGGCTCGGGAGACCACAGGGAGGCAACACTGCCCCAGCTAAGTGGCTCCAAGAGGGGACAGATCTGCCTCAGGAGATGGAGTCAGCGGTGAAGGCGGACTCTGGTGTGCGGGGCTGAAGGGCCAGGGGACTGTGTTCAAGTGCTTGAGGGTCGGACTTAAGGAGGAGAGAAAGCTCCACACTGCTCACAAGGGGGAGCTAAGAACACCTCTGGGGCAGGAGCAGGGTGGGGTGGGAACCACAAGGAAGCAGATTTCTGCTTAAGACATGGAGAAGCTTCCGGAAGGTCAGAGCTGTGAGAAAATGCAGGCAGGGCCCCTGGGAATGGTGGGTGTCTGTACCCGGGTGTACCCGCTGCAGGGACCCAGCGGAGCTGGAGATAGGGAGCTGGGGTTGGGGTCTGGGGGTATGCAGGTCAGAGGGCATTCTGGTTTCTTTCTTATACTGTTCAGTAATTCAGCAACTCGAAGTTCAGAGTCATTACTGATCACTGGTGAGGCTGGGTTATATTCATCTTTGTAACAAGAGGCTGGCTCTTGAGCTCCCATGACTGCCTCCTGCCTTCCTTCTTGCCACTTCTGAGAAGCCAGGTGACCTCCTCCGACTAGAGTCTGAGGCTCTGACCGGGAGGCTCTGGGTCAAGGCCAGTGAGGAAGTGAGGACACTGGATGCCGATGTCGTGTAGCAGGCAGGGTAGAGATGCCAGGGGAGACCTACCTTCCGGGACTGCTCGGGCAATGTGAGTAAAGGCACCCCTGAGAACTCCACGTCTGCTTGTTTAGGGGTGTCTGGGTGATGCCCGAGGGCTGGCGGCTGTATCTGAGACCCGATGTCCCTTAAGCTGGGGGTCTCAACTTTAGGGTGGGCCATGACACTGTTTGGCAAAGATTGAGCGTATTATATATACGTGCTCATTTCTGGGGACATATTCCACAGCCTTTGTCAGAATCTCAAAGGTGGCCATAACCCCCAAAGGGTTAAGGACCCCTGGATCTGGCTGTTGAACTTCAATCCTCTACCCCTCGTCCCAGTACTCAAGTGTCTCCCCCACCCCACGAGCGCACCCTTCTAGGGGACAAATGCTAGTTACCAAGTCTTTGAAAGCCGAACTGCCCAAAGCCTTGTCCCTTGACGGAGCCTTGGTAGATGAAGGTGCCTCCGGGGGACTCTGAGGAGACCTGTGAGGGTGAGGGCAGAGGTGGTGAGATGGAGCATGCTGGGCGGAGCCTGACACCCTCACACACTCCGCTGTTGCCCTGAAACGTGACTGTAGGAGGCGGGAGGCGCTTGATTGTCTCCTGGTGGAATCGCTTTATTGGTGTGGGCCTCTCATTTGTGAGGTGGGAGTGACAACAGTACCGCTCTGTAAGGTGGCCGTGAGGACTGCGTGAGTTCATGCAGAGAAGGCGCTTAGAACACTCTGGGGCCTGGATAACTGCTAACTGTTACCACTGTCGTGAAAACGGACTGTCAAGAGCCCATGGGACCCTGAGCTGTGATTAAAATGTGCCCAGCAGATTTAACATACTTTGGAAGGTTCATCACTGTTTGAACAGCTACTAATTTGACGGGTCGTTGGGGACGTGGCTCCCTCTCTCACTGTGCAGACACGCAGACACAAAGCCCGTGTGCTGCTCAGTTGTGGGCGTGCTTTGAGGGTGCTTGGCTACTGCGTGCCTTCCAGCTCCTGCTCCATCCCCGGGGTGGAGTCCTCCATCCACTGTGCTCTAGGCGGACTGCCCCACAGCGCCCCAAACCACGTACGGGCGGCCACAGAAGTAGGCCGGCTGGTTGGCTGTTGTCCTAAGCAGCTCCAGCGGCTTGGCCCTCCACAGCTCCATCGCTTCTAGCCCCTGGCCTATACTCCTAGCCCCATCTCCTAACTTTGACCCTTCTTCTCTCACCCCTGGTGACCCTCCCAGCATGGTGGAGTCTGTTGTTCTAGCACAGCTTTTGGACGACTGCTACTGAAGCAGCCGGGTCTTGGCTACCCAAGGGGGTATCCAAGGCGGGGGGGCCCATAGGATACTCTCAAGAATACTAAGGAACTAACCGGATGTACCAGTCCTTGGGGGAAGCCACTTGCTTCTCCTTATGTGTTTAAGTAAGCTCTATGCCCAGAGTGGGGCTTGAATTCACAACCCTGAGATCAAGAGTCTCATGTTCTACTGACTGAACCAGCCAGCTGTCTCTCTCCTTATGTGTTTGTAAAGCAAAGTCACGAAAGCCACAGTCGTCCACCTGCTGTCTTGTTCCTGAGGACGCACCCTGACTCCTCAGCTCTCTGCTACTCTGGCCTCCGTGACCTCTCCCTCCTTCCCAACCTTCCATTTCCAGCATCAAAGATCCAAGACAGGGAAGCCAAGGGTGTGATATGTGCCATGATGCTCAACTCCCCTCCTGTGAACTTGGAAGAGGGGCATCACTGAGGACCTGCCTGAAGAATGCCCTAGAATGTGTTAAGTCTTCCCCACAAGGGAAGGCAGGAAAGCCCTATCTCCTCTCCTGTCTTGGTCTGTCTAGCTGTGCTAAATCATCTGTAACCTACATCCTCAGATGTGAGTGGATATTTGAGGTAGTCACCGGGGACCCACCACCTTTTCCCATATCCCAGGACCATGTCATTACCTTCAGCTTGTTTGAATTCACTCCTACACCGCTGACCTCTAGTTCCTTGCTTTGTGCTCTACCATCAGAACCTACTCCATATCACTCAGGCACGCTGGCCCTCTGGACACTCAGCCTCCTGGCCCCTTTATCTCTATCTTTACCCACTTCACGAGCAGGCGAGGACTCCCTTGCTCCTAGTCCTGGCCCCAAAGAACCCCCCCCAAGTTTCCATGTTGATCCTATGAGTTTCTAATCTCCCCCGTTCCCTACTAGTGATCTGAGAATCGGGGATGGGGCAAGGGCACAGGGAGGTCAACGACTGAGATTTTGCTGAACTTACATGCCCATCTAAAGCCCAGTGGTCATCTTTGAACTTATTCGCAAAGATCTCCACAGGTCCTGTGATCTGGTAAACCTGGAGCAGGAGATGGAAATCTTCTTTCTTGTAAATTCCTGGGAAAAGAAAGTTCAGAGAGTAGACTAAAGATCTGGAAAAATCCCAAAACCCACATTTGTGGGCATGTGGGTGTGAGTGTCCTGGTGGGATTTCACATGTAGATGTTGATATAAACATTCCATGCATAACCATAAGTAGGTAAGTATAGTGTTGCCCGTGAGTTTGCGTGGGCTGAATGTGAGGATGTGCAAGAATGTGTGTATGTGTGTTATAGAACTAAATCATTGGCCTGTGATTGTGACCCTGTGAACACACGCACATGTCAGAATAAAGTGAGTATGACTTTGCATACGTTAATGTGTCAGTTAACACATGAGTATGTTTTACATTTGGTGGGTGTGGGAACGCAGGAGGCACGTGCATAGGATTATGTGCACGTCTTTCCGACTATGTCTTAGAGCAAATGAGTGAACCTGATTGTTCAGATGTGTTGGTGTGTCCATGCATGAATGGGCAGATATGATTGCATGTGGGTTGTGTATTAACGTGTGCTTTCATTCACTCACGCATGCCTTTATCTTTACGTTTGTTTTCTGAGAGTTTTTTGATGACAGAAAGATTGAACATTAGGGAAATTTTGGAAAATGCAGAGATGAAGGAAAAAAATAAAACTCATTCCTGATATCACTAAGAAATTGCCACCGTTCACATTTTGGTGTAATTACTTCCAATTTTCTTTCTTGTGAATATAATTTTTCCTTTAAAAACTGGAGTCACATTTTACATGCACTACGATGGGTCCATTTTCCCCCCGAACTGGCAAACTATTTGATCTATCAGATATCTTATAATTAATATATCCATT
This sequence comes from Cryptoprocta ferox, assembly GCA_028646485.1. Taxonomy (NCBI): domain Eukaryota; kingdom Metazoa; phylum Chordata; class Mammalia; order Carnivora; family Eupleridae; genus Cryptoprocta; species Cryptoprocta ferox. Next base: position 77,242,172 of record CM053570.1, on the reverse strand, counting down.
TCATTATTTTTGGACAATTTTCTCTTTCCAGTTTTGATGTAATACAAATCGCCCTGTTATATGAACATGCTTTATTCATAAATGTTTGATTCCCTCCATACTTTTTTATGATAAAAATTCTTAGAAATATAATTAATGGGTTCACTAATTTTCAAAGATCTTGACAAAAATTGCCACACTATTTTCTAGAATTGCACTGTTTCATACTTTGGCCATCACTGCATCAGTGTCTTCACTTGACCTTGACCAGCACTAAAGTTTAGCTATCACTTAAAAAAATCTTAGTGGGATAAGTAGAAAATGACATTTTGTGTTTAAGTTTTTTGATTACTGCAAAAAGTGTATTTCTTTTGTTTATTATTGCTTCTGGGAGTTCTCTGTCCCTATTTTTGGTTCAGTTTTAGGGATATTAGTCTCTTTCCTCTTTAGTTAGGAGTCCTTTTATGTTCAAGTTATTAATGTTTATTATGTAACCACTTCATTGTAGTCCCTGGTGGTTTTATCATGCAAACAAAAATGAATAGACACATTATCTGCCCCCTCCCCTCCAGACAAGTCCCCACAGGACAAGAGGACGTGATGACAGTAGACTCATCCTTGCAGAAGACGTGGACCTCCCCACCCCTGCCACATCCAGGCTTTCAAGGGGGTGGCCTGCTCCTTACCAGCCAAGTGCACCTCCACGCCACTGTGGTCGATCATGGTGGCGTTGACCTTGCTGTTGACAACCTGGAAGCCAGTCACTCTGAGCATGGCCGGCTGCTTCTTCCCTTGGTACTCATAGGCCCCTTTCCATAGGGAATTCTTGGCAAAAACATCCCCAGGAACTAGAGGAATTGAGGAGCAGATATGAGAGGGACTTGCATGTGTGTTGGTAGGATTGTGGCCACCTAATGGCTGATCCCAGTTCACTCACTGAGATTGTTTTCCCCCGACACCTAACACGGGGGAGGATGGTGGAGTGCTCTGGCCCTCTTGTGAAACAAAACGGAACTAGAGCTGAATATGATGGCAAATCTAGTTTCCTTCCTGTATAACACACTAATGTGGTACATAAAAGTATTAAGATCAAAAAAGGATAGGATAGTCTATAATAGTTTTGCATTAGTTGGGCCACACCTGTAAGTTATGTGCCCAGTTCTGGACATCATACTTTGAAAGATACAATACCTGTATTAAAAATGTAACCGTTTCCAGGAATCTCCCTGGGCAGGACTTGTGTCTTTGTGTTTGTATGATCACACACTGGCCAGTGCTGTGCTGGGTAGGGGGTGGGGGCTGGGCTTGTGGTAATCAATGACTCCAAAGCTCAAAGCTCTGGATGTATTTCTGGAAGGCTTGGGCTCTCTCTTCTGGATGAGGTTTCTGTTTCTTTCAGGCTCACTTCCTCCTGAAGGAAGTCTGCTTGGGGTTGGGGAAATCTGTTTGGCTCTGTAGACAGTTTTCATACTGTTTCATTGAGTACTTGGAAAGTCATGTGCATGTTTCTGGGTAACTAGGTGAAGGAAGCCAGTTTCTTGAGCCAAAGATCTGAACCATACCTACCGGAGGCCTGGGTGAGCGGTGGCTCCCGGGCAGTGTTGATTGGTCTCCCACTAGGCCGCACCTCTGCTGGGGAAAGAGAATGGAGGAAAATAGGTTCAGCCTCTGGTCTACAATTTATTGGAAAAATAATGGCCACCACTCTGACATTAGGTCAATGGGTTCTTTGAGATCTTGCTTTGGACTTATCCTCTTGAGACTGGGAGTGAATACTTTGATGGTCTGGTGATGCTATGGATCCCTCTCAGAATAATAAAACATAAAGTTAAAAGGAAATCCATTTCATCAATTATAGTCAAAGAATTAGGATGCAGGTAGATATGTGATTGTTTGTTATTGCATTAAATAACAGGATCTAGCAGCAGGTCTAGTCACTACCATAATCTTGAAGTAGTCAGGAACATAATGCAATATTTCATGGTATCAGTAATAGTTGTAATATAATATGAAAATCTCTGCAATTTTTATGGGTGACAAAGTTACAGGTGTTGTAAACACTATTATGGTTTTTTGTCTACATTCCAAATTGAAGGAAATGGTAAATTTCAGTTAAGGGTGAAGGAAGATAAAGTTATTTTCCCACCCTAGTACATAGATCTGCCGAATGCCCTTATTGATGACCCTAGGTTGACAAACCTTGTCCTAGACTCTACTTTCCTCCCAGATGCCTGGCACAAAGGAGGACCTCCCACCAATCAAAAGTGAGCTCCTTGAGCATTGGTGGGGGTTTCAGTGGGGTGCTTCCCTCCTTTGGGGGGGATGATGTTAAGACTAAGAAACTCTCAACAGCTGCTCTGTCTTGCACTATGAACTGCAATTCCCAGCCCTTCTTTCCCAGCATCCACACCAGCATCTCCCTCAACCTATGAGATGCTCAAAGAGGAGCATGAGGTGGCTTGAGGTGCCCCAGGGCTTGGATGCCATGTCGACCACCATGGTCAACATTCACAGCAAAACATCTGTGCCCGATCACATCATCTGGTCCTTGTTCAACACATATTTGTGAACTTGTGCTGCCTGGGCTTCCTGGCATTCACCCACTCTGTGAAGCCTGCAGACCGGAAGATGGTGGGCGATGTGACAGAGGCCCAGGACTATGTCTCTCCTGCCAAGGGCCTAAACATCTGGGCCCTGGTCTTGGGTCTCCTTCTGATCGTTATGTTTACCATTGTTTTTGCCACTGGCTCACTGATGATTCTCCAAACAATTTCAGAGATCAGAAAAGGTTATGGAGGCTACTAGTAGCTGCCCATGGCCTGAAGCTGTCACCCCTTTCACAGCAGTTTATATACATATCAGTCTACACCTGAATTCAATAAAGCTTGTGTATGTGGGGGAAATAAGACTGAGAAGCTCTCACAGGCAAAGGCACAAGCTTTGGGCCTGAGCCAGACAGTCTAGGTTCAGGTACCAGCAGTGCTACTTAATGATGTGTGACCTTGACTAGTTACTTTATCACTCAGAGTCTCTCCTCACTGGAAACATGGGCAAATACTGAAACATACCTTACAGGTGTATGCTGAATAAATGAGGTCACAGTCAGCCAATGTTAATGTCTTCCCTTCTTTGACACAGAAACAACAAAAATATCTGTCTTGTCACCAAGGAAGGGCAGACTCTCCCTACTGTCTCCTGTAGGAGGCCAGGATTTTAGCATAATCATCTGATTCTGGATGTCAGTTTATGTATGTGTATACAGAAGTCTTTGGAGAAACTTTCAATAGTAACTCAGCAAAAGCACATTTATGAACAAAATGCCTTTATCATCTTAGGTTTCATAAGATGAGGGGTAGGAGGGGGAAAGCATTTTGTGGGCCAGGAGCTGTGCTAGGCCATGTTTTTCATGTTATGTCATTTACTCCTGCTCTCAAAATTGTGAGGTAGAGGGGTGCTTGGGTGGTTCAGTCAGTTAAGTGTCCAACTCTTGATTTTGGCTCAGATCATGATCTCACAGTTGTTGAGATTGAGCCCTGTGTCCAGCTCTGCGCTGACAGTGCTTGGGATTCTCTCTCTTCATTTCTTTCTGTCCCTACTCTGCTCATGTTCTCTCTTGAAATAAATAAATAAACATGAAAAGAAATTTAATAAAAAAAAACCCCTGTGAGGTAGAGTTTATTGTCTCCATTTTATAGAAGAGAAACTCATTAAGAGGCAGAGAGGTGAAGAGGCTTGACCAAGATCACACAGTAAGGGATTGAGGTAAAATTCAACCACAACTAATGCATTTTGTATTTTTATATACAAGTACATAGTAGCATCAAAAACAATAAAATACTTAAGAATAAACATAACCAAGGAAGTGCAAGACTTGTATGCTGAAAATGAAAACCATTATTAGAAGAAATTAAAGATTTAAATGAATAGGAAGACATCCCATGTGCATGGACTGGAAGACTTAATATAGTTCACACTCCCCAAACTGACCCACAGATTTACTGCAATCCCTGTCAAAATCTCTTGCAGAATTTCAAAGTCCAATCCTCAAATTCATATAGAAATAAAAGGGGCCCAGAAGAGCCAAAACAATCCTGAAAAAGAAGTACAAAAAGGAAGATGTACACTTCCCAAATTCAAAATTTATTACAAAGCTATTGTAATCAGACCTGTAGTGATGTCACAGAGGCAGTTATACAGATCTATGGATAAAATGGAGGATCTGGATATAAGCTTTGATAAGGGTACCAAGACAATTCAATGAAGAATAGTGAAGAATAGTTTGTCCAATAAATGGTGCTGGGATAACTGGATATCAACACGCCAAAGAATGAATTTGGACTCCAAACAACCACCTGCACCAACCCCCCCCCCCACAAAATAAACCTAAATGTAAGAGCTAAACTATAAACCTCTTAGAAGAAAAAATAGGCATAAGATTTCATGACCTTGGATTGGGCAATGGTTTCTTAGATATGATATGAAAGCATCAACAAGCAAAGAAAATATAGACAAATTGGAGTTCACTAAAATTAAAAACTTTTGTGCTCAAAAGAATATCAAAAGAAGGTAAAAAAAATCCAAACATCACATTGTATTCATTACATATGTGCAGTTTAATATACCAATTATATCTCAATAACGCTATAAAAAATACTTCCCATATTTGAAAAAAGAAAAACAACAATGTAACACAGGACTAAAGTAGAGCTTAAAACTGACAGTCTAATTTCATTTTAGGTGAGGAGTGAAATAAAGGAGAAAGTACTGTAAATTTAACAAAAAATAAAGAAAGTGAAAGGCAACTCATAAAATGGGACAAAATATGTGCAGATCTTATATCCGATAAGGGCCTTATATTCTAGATATATAAAAAACTCTTGAAGAGACTCCAGACCAAGATGGTGACATAGGAGGCTCCTGAATTTCCCCCTCCCATGGACACACTGAATGTATGGCCAAATACGGTTCAATAGTAAGAGTCCAAAGTAGAAGAAAAGATCTAAACATAAAAACATAAATGTATAAAACTTCCTGATAAATAGATACTTACATTCAGAAAACTCTAATATTGTAATTGTGGTGGGTAAATCAGTCATAACACTGGTGTAAAGGTTAAAAGACAAAAGTGTTAAAAATAACTATAGCTGCAATAATTTGTTAATGAATACATGATATAAAAATGTCAATTGTGATATCAAAAACATATATGTAGGAAGGGAGTGTACAAATGTAGAGCTTTTATATGCACTCAAAGTTAAGTTGTTATTTGCTTTAAAAAGACTGCTATAATTATAAGATGTTTTATGTAAGCCTCACAGTAAGCACACAAAAAAACCTATAGTTGATACATAAAAGGTAAGAGAAAGGAATCAAAGCATACCACCACAGAAACTCATAAAATTCCAAAGAAAGAGAGTGAGAAAAGAAGAAAGGAACTACAAAGCAGACAGAAAAAAATTTAAAAAATGGCAATAGAAAGTTCATACTTATAAAAAAATTACTTAATTTTTTATAATTAAAATTTTTTTAAATTATTTATTTTTGAGAGCAAGAGAGAGACAGAGTGTGAATGGGGCAGAGGCAGAGAGAGAGAGGGAGACACAGACTCCAAAGCAGTCTCCAGGTCTGAGCTGTCAGCATAGAGCCTGACATGGGGCTCGAACTCACGAACCATGAGATCATGACCTGAACTGAAGTCAGATGCTTAACTAACTGAGCAACCCAGGTGCCCCTATAATTTTTTGTTTATTTATTTTTGAAAGAGAGAGAGTGCAAGCAGAGGAGGGGCAGTAAGAGAGGGAGACACAGAATCTGAAGCAGACTCCAGGCTCTGAGCTGTCAGCACAGAGCCCCATGTGGGGCTCAAACTTATGAACTGTGAGATTATGACCCGAGCTGAAATTAGATGCTTAATCAACTGAGTCATACAGGAGTCCCGCAATATTACTTTAAATGTAAATGGACTAAATTCTCCAATCCAAAGACAGAGAGTGGCTGAGCGGACAAAGCAAAACAAAACAAAAACCAAACAAAAATTCTAGATCCAACTATATGCTGCCTACAAGAGACTGACTTTTAAGGACACATAGCTGAAGTGAAGTGAAGGAAAAAGATAATCCATGCAAATGGAAACCAACAGAGAGCGGGGGAAGCTATATTTATATCAGACAAAATAGACTTTAAGCCAAAAACTGTAACAAGAGATAAAGAAGTTCATTAGATAATGATAAAGGGTTAATTCATCATGAGGATATAACAGTTATAAATATTTATGCACCCAACATCGAGACATCTAAATATATAAAGCAAATATTAACAAATCTGTGGGGAGAAATAGACAGCAATACAATAACAGTAGAGGAGTTCAATACCTCACTTTCAACAACAGATAGATCATCCAGACAGTAAATCAGTAAGAAAACACTGGACCTAAACTACACATGAGATCAGATGGACCTAATGGACATTTACAGAACATTCCATCCACCAGCAGTCGAATACACATTCTTCTCAAGTACACAGGAAGCATTCTCCAGGATAGATCATATGTTAGGCTACAAAATAATTCTTAATAAATTTAAGAAGATAGAGATCACATCAAGCATCTTTTCTGACCACAAAGATATAAAACTAGTGATCAATTATAAGAAAAAACTGGAAAATTCACAAATATGTGGAGATTATATACCATGCTCCTGAACAACCAATGGACTGAAGAAGAAAAGCAAAAGGAAAATACAAAAATATCTTGAGACAAATGATGAGGACAGAATTCTGTCTGGGAAGATGAGAAAGTTCTGGAGATGGATGGTGGTGATGGTTACACAGTAGGGTAAATGCACTTAATGCCACTGAGCTGTGCACTTAAAAATGGTTCATATGGTAAATTTTGTATTATGCATATATTATCACAATAAAAACTTAAATGTACTCTAGAAGAGTTCACTACCATATATGGAAAACAAATATTACTTTTCATAAGTGAAATATGTATGATTAATACAGTGAAAATACAAGAATAATATTACATCCTGGCCCTGATAAAGGCTGTGGCCCTGACACTTTCTCTGAGGGGCAGAACTGCAAAGTACTTAGATCTTCAGGGTCTGAATCTCAGCACTTTTCCTTTACCAGCTGGTGACCCTGGGCATGTTGCTTAACCTCTCTGTGTCTCAGTTTCCTCATGTATTAAATATGAATAGCCTCTGCCTCATAGGATGCTTGTAAGGATTAAATGGGTTAGTGCACACAAAGTGCTTAGACTTTACTGAGTACCTGATATATGGTGAGATCAGTATCTGAAAGAGAGAGTTTAATGCCATCCCAGCACCAAACTGATCCTTTATCCTTGCTTGACCCTTCTGTTAAGCCTGGACTCAGATCACCTTCTCCAGGAAGGCTTCCCTGATTTCTCTCCTCCCCTAGTTAGGCTGAATTGGTCCCCTTTCTCCTCATCCCCACAGCATTCAGTGTATTGCTATGTTCCTGAAGGTACGGTTATATTTGATACTGTCTGTCTTCTGCAGCTGAACATGAGCTCCTTTAGGGCAGGGTCTGTGTCTGTCACCTTCCAATCCCCTATCCCCAGCACAGACATGCATGGTGATAATCCTCAATAAACAGAATGAGAGAATGAAGACGAGTGGGAGGAAGGTAATCCTGAGTGATCTGCAGGTAGGTGCTGTTTTAGCAAGGTTATAGTATGTGTAATGAGTTATTCTGGTTTGGTAGAACAAAAAACTTTTCTGTCTGATGACATATAATCCTGGGAGAAGGTAGCAAAGTAGCACTTGGTAGCACAATAACACCATGTGCCTCTCTAGACTGACTGCTCTGGTTTCATCTCAGAAGCTCAATACCTCAGAAAATCAGAAGCAGGATCCAGCTCCTAGAAATCATAGCTCTTCCTTCCTTTTAAAAAAATATTTATTTTGAGAGGGGGAGAGAGAGAGAGAGAGAGAGAGAGAGAGAGAAAATGGGAGTGGGGGAGGGGCAGAGAGAGAAAGGGAGAGAATCCCAAGCAGGCTCCGCACTGTCCATGCAGAGCCTGACGTGGGGCTTGAACTCATGACCCGCGAGATCATGATCTGAGCTGAAATCAAGAGTTGGAGGCTTAACCGACTGAGCCACCCAGGGGCCCCTCTTCCTTCTCTTTTGCCATCTTTCACCCAAGCTCAGCTATTACCTTTGTCCCCCTCCCCCCCGCCCCCGGCTGGAGAGGTTCACCGAGCGGGCACACTCACCCAGGCAGATGGGCGGTTTGCCTGTCCAGCTGCCATCTGCTTTGCAGGTGCGGTGCTCGGAGCCACCCTTGAGGGAGAAGCCCTCCTGGCAGGAATAGATGAGCGTGTAGCCCATGGAGGGCAAGTCTAGGGCCCCGACGTTGGCATGGGTTGGTGTCTCTGGCTGCTTGCAGTGGTGGGCTGGACGAGAGGAAAGATGGTGTTGGGCCTGGGGGATTGGGGTCCTCAGGAGGCCTTCTGACCATTCCCATTCCTAGGTGGAACATCCCCTTCCTTTCCTTTCTAGGCCCTCTCATGTCCAGTACCCCCTCCCCCCACCCTAGTCTTGATGTCTACACAAATGGCTAGGATGGAGTCGAAGTGGATACTGGCTTAGTCAGTCTGGGGGGACTGCAGTGCTCTTCCTGAGGGAAGGGGAGTAATTATGGCCAAAAGCCTGCAATCTTTCATCCTGAGGGCTGACCTTGTAGCTGTTAGTTTTTGCTGCCACTGGAAAGTTCTTTCTTTTTTGCTAAGGCATAGGAATTTCCTTCAAATATCAGAAAGGATTTTCTGTGGAAATGTCTTTTGTGAGGCCCCAAGGGATAAGGACTACAAAGAGTGCAAAATTGGTCCCAACAGAAGTCATGAGCTCCCTCTCATTCAGAACATTCGAGCATGTCCTCTCGATGCCCAGCTGGGGGAGATAAAGTGTTGCCAGGAGGAATTGTCGTGGGATGCAGGTGAGGTCTGCACTCACAGACACAGTCAGGTGGGGTTCCGCTCCAGGTCAGGTTGGGGAGGCAGGTCCTGGTGGTGGAGCCCTGAAGCAGGTAACCTTTTTGACAGCGGAAGAGCACTGTGCTTCCGACCTGTGGGGAGGAGGGAAGGTTCCTTGATCACTTTGTACCCAGAGATGCTTCATACCCTGTCACTTAACTGAGTACTCACTTCCGCATGACCCAGCTCCTGCCCACACCCGTTTCTCCACCTACTACATCCTACTTCCCCTTCTCTGCTTGGTTAAAACATCATTTACCCTTTGAGGCGGCTTCCATTCCGTCTCTTCCACAAGCCCTCAACCAGCTCCCGGAGCCAGATCAATGCTCTTACTGGACATATCACTCTCTGCTGTGGTGGAGAGAGTGCCTGACTCAGAATCAGAAGCCCCTGATCGGAGTTCCGGCTTCTATGTTGACTCACTGAGTGAAAGGCTGGAGGGGACTCTACACCTTAGTCTTCTGGTGGAGAGCGTGGGGTGACGAGCCCTGCCACACCTACAGCACAGTGTCATGACACTCAAATGCAGTGGTGGATTTGAAAGCATTTTATACATTTGAAGCACTGCACAAAACAGAATCATTGCTTGTGTGTGTCTCTTTCTTCTACGAATCGATCCGTTCCTTAAGGAAGGGAGACTTGTCTTCTCTCCAGATAGCTGCATCTGGCACTTGCTTTGTAAGTATCTGTCAGACAGAATTGCCACCTTCCCTCCTTGTCCACCTCTGCTCAGTTGTTTCCTCACCCTCACCCTCCACCAGCCCTCACTGTCCGACTCAACACCCCTGTGGCTGCCGGCTCGGTCTCTCCCTCTGCCATCCACATGGCACGGTGTGGCCAGATCAGCTTCCGAAGCTGCAACTCGGATTTCACTGTTTCCCAGCTCAAAACACTTCCATGTCCCTATTATGTACAGGAGCGAATTCAATTGCAAAGTGAAACTCTTGACTTCTACTCCCTTCCTCCAGGCCTGACCCCTATGTCTTGAATTTCATCATCTCATTCGGCAACGGCAACTCTGTCTGTCCAGTTGTGCAAATCAAAACCCTCGAGTCAGCCTTGATTCCTCCCTTTGCTCCAGCCCCTCCCTCCAATCCATCAAGTCCTCTGGTTCTGCCTACAAAGCTCATCCTGACCCCTTCGCTTCTCCCCGTGTCACAGTCACTACCGCCTTCCTCCTGAGCTGCTGTAACAGCGTCCTACTTGTCTGGTGCCTCCGTCCTTAACCCCCATTATTCACTTTCTCCGCAGTGAGCCAATGCTGGATCAGAGTCACCTTCAAATGGTTTCCTGTGACATTTAGAATAAAATCCAAAATGCTCACTGTGGCTTCAAGGGCCCTAGGTGACCTGGCCCATGGCTTTCTCTTCTCAAAAATTATCATGTGACACTTAGTGCATGCAAAACACTATATGGAACACATACAGAAGTGATCTGTCATAAGGAACTGTACACCTTAAGTGGAGCACACTCCTCCACGTAAGGGCTAGAATGCTAGCGACACAGTTGTCACTATCTGCATGCTCCTTCCCTGCCCTATTCCTCTGTCCCCGCCTCGGTGGTAACCACTGCCTTGAATTTTGTGTTTTTAATTTCCTTGCTTTGTTAAAAAATAATGTGATCACACATATGCATATGGATCTCTCAGCAATATGTTTTTCCTAATTTTAATCCTTATAGAAATAGCATTGTACCACCTTTGTCATTCCATACTATGTTTCTTTTTAAAAAAATTTTTTTAAATTTATTTTGAGAGAGGGACAGAAAGAGAGAGAGAGAGAGAGAGAGAGCGCGCGCAGGGGAGGGGCAGGGAGAGAAAGAGAGAGAATCCCAAGCGCTGACAGTGCAGAGTCTGATGCGGGGCTTGAACTCATGAACAGTGAGATCGTGCCCTGAGCCGATATTAAGAGTCAGGTGCTTAACTGACTGAGCCACCCAGGTGCCCCCCATAATGCATTGTGTAGAGCTATGGTGCATCCATCTGCCCTAATACATCATTGTGTGACTTTACCACAATTTTTCTCATATCTTGGTAACATGTGCAAGAGTGTCTTTGGGGATAGTTTCCAGGAATGGAGATTTTGGGTCACAGCGTGTGTGAATATTTAAGTTTATAAGACAGCGCCCCATTTCCAAACCTTGCCCAGCTTTTTAGCCTCATCTCCTCTGTTCACAATGTTCTGGACTTGCTGGCTCGCCCACTTTCCAGTCCTCCAACCTGCTAAGCACTCCCCTGCCTTGACGCCCCTCTGCGCTGGCCGCTCCCTCTGCCAGAAATGCCCACCCAGCTCTGCCCAGGGCTGGCTCTTCTCATCATGGAGGCCACAGTTCAAGTTCAGGAGGGCTCTTCCTCACCATGCTTCCTAAAGTAGCAACCCAGCTTGTCACACCTTGTATATTATATGGTATGTAGTGCTTATTGTTGTCAGAAGTTATTCTGTTTATTGTCACCAAACGGAGAGCTTCCTAGAGCAGGCACCTGGCCTGTCTTGTTCCCACTGTATTCCTAGCACCTGGAAAGGTTATGCCAGTAAATGTTTGTTAAATGAATACAGATTGAGTAAATGAGTCACATTCCTTGGCTGGATCCCAATGTGCCATTTCTTCTGGGCACATCTTGGGCTCCAGTTAATTGTCCCACCTCAAACACACCCATACTTTCCTGCTTCCTGTTCTCAATTCTGTGTGTCCCATCCAAGGCTGTCCAAATCCCTAGGAGCGGACTTTGTAGGTCTGAAGCTTCTCCTGAAGCTCATTCTGAGATGTGTCCGTGAAGCCTGTATCCTCCTGGAAGGTGCCCATGGAGCCTGCCTCCTGTGTGGTCCCTGCTCGCTCCTGCCACTCTGTCTAAGCCCTGTGTCTGTGGGTAGGGTATATGTGCCCTGAAGACAGAAGGTTGTCTGTCTCACTCATTTCTGTCTTTCCATAACCACCCACCCCAACCACATGGGACTGCTGGGAAGTATTGGTGTCACTATGTGAGAATCTGCTGTTCCACATTGGGTTTTTGGATTGGTGTAAGTGCCTTCTGTTTCTGAATGGGGCTCCCGTGTGGAATGGTTCAAAGAGGCAGAGCACGTCCTATCTCCAGCATCCACGGTCTTGTTTCCCACTGGTGCTGTCCCAAGGCAGATCCCCGAGTCCTCCGAAGCTGACAGTGATAGGAAGGGACAGGAGGCAGGAAGGCCCAATCTTGGCTGACCTCATTACCTGGTATCCCTGGGAATTGTTCTGTATCCCAAACTGCGGCACACCGGGGTCTGCGCACGTGGTCAGCGTTGGGTCTGGATTGCGAAACAAAGAAACAGACCACATGGGCACTGAAGCTTTCATCGCCTCCGCTCACGGTGAGAAGTAGGGGTTGGAGGGAAAACGGAGCCAGATCCTGCTTTCCCCATCTGTTGATACCTCCACCTGAGTCTTACCCCTGGGCTGACTATGGGATTCCTGGCAGCAAGTTCACTCTGGCTACTTCAGCATCACACCCTACTCTAAGAAGCTCAGAGGAGGGCTTGTTGTTCCCTTTTGCAAATGAGACCACTGAAGACAGGGAAGGAAAGGCATCATCTTGGGCCTGAGAGAAGGATGCCCACCGGCTGGGATGCTCTGCCCCAGACCACCTCTTACCTATGCAGCTGGGCTGGGTGCCACTCCATGTCCCGTCTGACTGGCAAAACCTCCGTGGTGAGCCCACCAGCACCAGAGGGGGCTGGCAGGAGAAGGAGACAGACGACCTGTAGGAGAAGCCTCGGTCCTCTCTCCTCCCTCGGGCTGGGATGCCAGGATCTCCGCAGAACACGGCTGGGAAGACGAAGGTAGAAAGGCAGATCTGAGTTGCTTTCTAGAACCCAGTGTGCCACCCCAGGCTGGCTTTCCTCCCAGTTCCACTCGAACCCAGCACATGGGGGCATCTCACACCTGCTGCCATGTGCTTCCTCTCCTTTCCATATTCAAAATTCTTGTTAATAATCGCCCAAGTAATGAAGTAATGTTATAGGAAGTGTAGAACATTGAGAAAAAATAAACTACAACTCACTATCCAAAATTTTTTCTGCTTTCACGCTCATTCTCTTCCAGCCTTCATTCGGTTATGTGTAACCTTGTGCGTGGCTGTGAACCCAGTGTCTGAGTGTTGTAAACCTTGTTTTGTTCGTTTACTAGCCTGTAAACACTCTCCATGTTAATGACACTGTTATCACAACTGGCTACATAACTTTGCAATGAGGGTTGTGCCATAACTGTAGTTTATCATAGCCTTTGTATTAGGCATTTTCTATTATTATAACCTTAGATGCTATAGGGCTATGCTTTCCCTGGGAGTGTTTTCTTATGGGGATTCCCTAGGAGCAGACTTTGTAGGTTTGAAGGTTTAAGTGTGTTTGTAGGTCTTGATGTGTACTGCCAAATGGCTTTCCAAAGAGTGTGCATTTACACTGCAGCGGGTAGTGTATGAATGTGCCCCTTTCATTGAGATCACCAGGGAAACTTGCTAGAGAATGATTACCAAATTCAAATCATGTGACAGCACATAGAATAAAGGCAGGCCCCTCTTCTGTCCCTTTAGCTCACTGTCTTAAGGGGTTGCATATGTAGTTGACTAAAAATCTTATTTCCTTAGACGTTGCAGAAACAGACCTGTGTTTTAAAGGGGGCTGCCTGCAATTGGGATTTTGATGCCTTTCAAAATAGCATAGAGGGATTCTACCTGTATTTTTGTTCTTAGAACCAATATACTTTTATTTACTTAAAAAAATTTTTTAACGTTTATTTTTGAGGGAGAGAGCTCGCAAGTAGGGGAGGGGCAGAGAGAGAGGGAGACACAGAATCCAAAGCAAGCTCCAGGCTCCAAGCTATAGACACAGAGCCCGATGTGGGGCTTGAACCCATAAACTGGGAGATCATGACCTGAGCCGAAGTCAGATGCTTAACCAACTGAGCAACCCAGGCACCCTGAACCAATATACTTTTAATCAGCTATCAAGCCCAAAGATAATAAACAATCAGTGGTGTGTGGTGTGAGCAGGCTCAGGGGACCACACACACTCTTGTGTTGTGTTGGTCGGAAAGCACACTCAGCTTGCACTTCTTTCCTGTAAACGCTTGGTGTGGCAGTTGTACTCATCGCCAAACCCCGAACAAACCAGCTGCCATGGGGAACAGCTGGATGGGTCTTCACACTCAGTTAATGTGCTCCACTTAAAAGAAAGGGCCTCATGTCGATTGTATGTGGCTCCGAAGTTTCATTTATTGAAGCACTCTAAAATGAAAAATTAAATTTTATGTCTATTCTTTTTTCCTATCTTCAAAGTTCTAGTGGTGATAGCATGAGCTATACATTTGAGTATGAGTTTCAGAGAAAATTGGAGAAATGATTGTTTTCAGACTTGACTTTGTCACTAACTCACTATGTCAGGTCCCTTTTCTGAGCCTCATCTTCCCCACCAGCCTCCTGAGAAGGGACTTCTCCTGCCCACCTCCCAGGATATCTCATTGTGAGAATCAGATGTGACCATGTGTGCAAATGTCCCTTGAGGAGGCAGCACAAAGCACTGTGAAATGTAAAATGTTGTCTGTGTGATGGGCTGATGTGCTGTGACCTCTCAGCGGATGAGTTCACATGTGGGTAATCAGAGCAAAGCTAAAGGCCCAGTGTGGCTCCTCTTTCTCATTCCTATTTTGCTTTGAATTAAATTCACTTCCTTCTCCATTAACTTTCAAAGAGTATTTATTAAACATCTTTCAACTCTTGATTTTCTACTGTTTCTGGAGCCAAATAAGTCTGCTGGCATGAGCCTTCTGAGATCTTAGAATCTAAGTCAGATAACACAGGAGGGTATAAAAGATGAAAGGTACAAATTTTCAATAACATGGCTTGAACATCAATACCATTTACTGAAAGTACACAAGTGCATTAGGTACTCAGGAGAAGAAGTGGAAGTTGCACATTTGGAAATGGTGTGATCAGGGGTGGGGTGCGGCGGCAGGGAGAAGTTAAGTTGAGAAGCTCCTTACTGAAGACAGGGGAGCTGTCCAGCCAAATGAAGGCAGCATGGAAAGAGTTGAGTGGATCTGGGGAACATGTAGAAAGTAGGAGAGGCTGAAAATGAGTTGATCCTGATCTGCTATAGTATGCGGACAAAATCCTTGACCATGGTTAGGGAGTCATATAAGAGGAAGAAATGGTGTTATGAGGATACGTTTGCAGTAATACAGCAAGAGAATGACTACGTTTGAGAAACAGGTCTACAGAGGAAGAGATGCAGTCTGGAGGAGGGAAGAGGAAGCACCAAGAACTGTGGAAGGCCCAGATGCAAAGTAGGGAAACAGTGATAAGAATTCCATGGGTTACTGCACATTTCAGTGGTCAGCCACTCGTCCACGTTAAATATGTTGTGGAGCAGAGTGGGTGAGAAATAAAGAAGTGGGTGACTTCTTTAAAAATTTTTTTAGGTAAATACATTTTTTAGTGTGAAAAAGCATAAAATTTCCCTTACAGACAACTTGTCATTTATCCATCACGTAACATCAAATGCACCTGTAATCCCTTAAAATAAGTAGGATTCTTTTGAGGGAAAAGTGCCAAATCAAAGACATCATTATGGAAAAACATGCATACTTGATTGAATTTCATAGAGGAAAAAGGCCATTATTTTACATATTTTTAAACTCCTTCATAGCTGAAAGGGTTCTCAGGATATAGTTTCTCAGTTAATGTAGCAAATAGATTAATGATTAAATTAGCAGCTATGGAACTGCCTGATAACAGTATAAAGTAAGTGGATGATTCAGGAGTAAGTGGTTTCTGGACTTTAATTTTAATTACTTTGAAACAACATAATTTAGTACCAAATGTTTAAACACCCATTATAATTGCTAGACTGTGAAATCAGCATTATTTCTATCTGATCAGCTATATAAAACTCATCAATTTTTCTTTAGAAAACTGAAATCCCCAAGAATAAAGGAGAGACTACTAACGAAAGGTCATGTTTACTAATCTAGCACCATAATTCCAGTCTTAGGCCATCTCAGTGGCTGGAAGGAGAAAGGGAAGAAGTGAGGATGTTGGAAAAGGGAAGTTCTGAACTTGTAGCCCCATCTATTGCTCTAAGGCAACACAGGATCTAGCAGAGAGGAAAATTTCTGAGGCTGAAATTTAAAACAAAAGGCTTTGGTTCTGATAAGGAGCCCTCAGTATATCCAGAAGGCAGTGCTGGAGTCCGCCTCATGAACTAGGGGGTTTCTTCTTGGCATCCAAGTCCTTTTCAATTTCTTCAAGTTTTTTTAGCCAGATTTTGTATGTCATAGTTCTGGGCCAGATACATTCCAGCCACATTGCCAAAAGTAAATCCAAGCAGAAACTGGAGCATGATGTCTGCGAGGAAGGACTGAAGGGCTCAAGATATTTGACTTCTTAACAGCAACCTACAAGAAAATGGGCTACCAAAGGCAAAGTTCCCAAAGATATCACTTCAAGCATGAAGAACACCCTTTATGCTATGATGTGAATGTGGGTATGTGCATGCAGTCAAGAGGTTCATAATCATACACAAAATAAAATGGAGGCAGGACCAGCAGGCTGTGCTGGTGGAATCCTCTATGGAAGCTGGGGAGTCTATACTAACCAATCAGAAGTCAGTTACAGACCGAGGTGATCAGAAGTCACCAAATCCAAGAAGAGACAGCTCAATGAGCAAGAAGTACAAATGAATGACAAAGAAAGAACGGCCCCATCTTGCTGATAAGGAATGTGAGGCCAAAGAAAACAATGAGATACCATTTAAAACTTCTTGGGCTGGTAAATATTAAAAGATATTGGCAAAATCCAGTTAATGAGGATGTGAGTCAAGAAATATTCTCATAAACCGCTGGTGGGAGTGTGAGTTGGGATGCTTTCTAGAAGACAGTTTGGCAACAGGTGTCGGGACGTAGAGGGTGCATGCCTGTTGGCTCAGCATTTTTCTCTCTCCTAGGACTTCACCACAAGAGTGAAGAGATGCTATCCTTAAGAACAGTTATTGCAGGATTGCTTCTAACATGATTAAAACTGGAGAAACCTAAATTCATCACCAGTAGGAGAAGATTAAACCAGTTGTGGTATCTACAGCAAAGGAATGCTTTATGCTATTATAAATTATGATGTGTAGATCAGTATGGATTGATGCAGAAAGGTGGTGATGGCCTATCAGTAAAGATAAGTCATGAACTAGTATGCACAGCATGACTGAAAACTGTTTACAGAAAATTGCACACCTCCTGCTATATCTGCTATACATGTAAGAAAGCATTGCGGTTGGTATGGAAACACTTGACCCTGGTTATCTTTGGGAAGTGAGAGTTCAGATGACTATTACATTCTTCTTTGTATTTTCAGATATGGTACATTTTTTTATGATGACCATAATTTATTGTTCAAAAGCAATCTGCCTATTTCTCAAGAAGAAAAGCAAGGTTTCTGAGTCTAGACTCAACCCTGAGACTTGTTACCTTCCTAATGTTTCCTTGAAGGTGTGCAAAGGCCTGAGGGGTTAACCATGCACTAAATGCTGCCTTTCCTGTGTCCACTTTTGAGCTGCTGGTTTAGTTCCTGCTGAAATTTCCCGAATGGAAGCAAATTTTCAGAGGTACGCAAACAATGTCATGGGTATGTTGATCGTTTTCTACAGAATTAGATAAATGCCAAGTAGAAAGAAAAAAATAGGTCCCAGTGTTTGTCTAAAGCATGGGCACTGAGAAAACCTTCCAGAGCCCAACTATGCGGTATGATAAGAATAAGGGAGTAAGAATAAGTGAGCTCTGGGATGGACTCGGGCTCTGGGGGACACAATTAGGCCAAGTGGATAAGAAATAAACTTTCACCGAAAAATCATGAGAGCTCCAGGAATCTTTTCTGTGCAGCCTGTTTTCCATAAAGACCTACACATTTCCAGCATGGGCCCCTTCCACATCTTTGGGAACTATCCTATCCAGTGAACAACGTTTCATGTTCAAGAAACACTTCCATTATCTCCAGCTTCATTTCCGGCCAATGTGACTCCATAGTGTCCACAACCAGCACTCAGTTAGGATATTATCCTTATTTTCCTTTAAACCCCCTCTAATAGTGTCTTTGACAAAGCTGGTGCCTGATTTTGGGGAGGGTACTACCTATTCTAGGCCTTCCAGTAGCAAAGCTCTGAGGCGGGAAGGGGAAGGAGCCAGCAGATAAGATGCACAAAGGTCCTGGTGGGCAACTTACGGAAACACTGAGGCAACTCTCCAGTCCAGGATCCATTCCCTTCACAGGTGAGCACTGCAGGCAGGGACAGCTGGTACCCCTCTAGGCAGGCATACGTCACGCTTGAGCCCCACATGAAGTCGGAGCCCACCACTTTCCCATTCGGGATGAGCTGAGGTGGTTTGCAGATGATAGCTGGGAAGGGGAGACCAAAGCACACTGAGTTCTGGTGCTATCCTAGGAAACCAGGCCCCACTCACCAACACCGATGTCACTGGCTACCCTGCGCCCTCTGGGACTCTGGGCTAAGCAGGGAGAAGCAGGAATGCCTCCTCTTAGTTTGGGAGCTGGGGTCCTTTTGCATTTTACAATGCCCTCAAGTTGACAACCCACTCCTCTCTTTGCACAACCCTCCCTTTGATGTTCAAAGCCCAGGCCTTACCTTGGTACCTCCAACTCCCTCCTTGCAGATGTTCAGGGACCGGTCCTCACCTCACGCCCCCCTGATAGGATGTTATTAGGGCTCTGACTTGTCACCTCCCTCCCTTCTACATGTTCAAGGCCCATATCTCACTTTTGTATCTTCTTTGGCCCTCTGTCCACATGTGCAGCCCTAAGACACACCTTTGCAGACTGGTTTGGTACCATTCCACGTCCGGTCCTTGGTGCAGCTCAGCACAGACACCCTATGTGACTCCATCATGTAGCCAGGGACGCACTGATATGTCACAGTTTTGTTGTACCTGAAGTCATTACCCAGCCGGAGGCCATTGGCTGGAATCCCAGGGTCACCACAGTTTATGACTTGGATAAGGGAAATAAAGCATTGTTAACTTTCAGTACAGACCCCCTTTCTTCCCCTGGTATTCCCTGTACATGTCCAGGAGGGAAGACGGTCAGATCAGGGATGCCCTGTCTCCTTCCAGACTCCCGGTTCAGCATTGTCCTTTCTAAAGTCAATTTTGTCAAGTCTGTAAAGGCCCTCCCGCATTCCCACTGTCTTCACCCACACCATTATGCATCCCAGCAACCTGGGCTATGAAGACCATCCTTATTCAAAGCCCACCCCTCCTAAGAGGAAGTACCCAGAGGGCTTAGGTCCTAAATGAGGCTGGGGCCCAAGTTTTTAGGTTGATAAGCCTAATTGTGTTATTGGGCCTCACAGGACAATTTGTCTGCCGAGGGGCGCATGTCACTACTTGTTCTGCCTAGGAGGCCTCTGTAGGGCCAGTGGCTTAGCAGCAGGGCCTTGTGACCGTGCAATGGCTGTATCTTTGTTACAGTATCAAGTGGGGGTGGGGTTTGGTGAGCTCTGGCCTTGGAACAGAAGTGAACTTGACATGGGGATTTAGACAGAGCCTGAAGTCATAGGCTAGGGCTTGGAAGGGGGTGTGTTGTCAGATTCCTTGATCTCATCCCTTCTCTCCATCTGGGCCCTACAAAGACATGCTTCTTTCCCATTCTCTTCAAGTGGGAAGAGAATCAGGCTGAGCCCGGGGAGTTTGTTGTAAAAGAGAACAAGAATGCCCAAGGAACAGGCTAGAGCCTGAGAAATAGCAAATATATATATTCTCAACCTCCCCGAGCCTTGGACACCTCATATATAAGTGGGGCTCCCAGTAGCTACTGGCCAAATGGCACAATGCATATAAAACAAAACCCTTAGCTTAGTCGTGTTCACACAGTCCGTGCTCAATAATTAGACACCATCATTCAGAGGTGGGTTCCCCCACTGTAGCAAGCCTCCCAGTCTCCTACAGACAACCTTCTTTGGCACAGAGGACCCTGATTACCTCGGCCACCACTTGCTGTAGAGCCTAGAGGGTCTGAGCTCTTACCTATGCACTCGGGGTCACTGCCTGTCCAGGTGCCATTGACCGAGCAGTGTCGGCTGAGCAGGCCCGTGGCATAGTAGCCTTCCCGGCACTCATAAACGATGGAGCTGGAGAAGCCCAGGCCATCACTGAACATGACTCTGGCATTGCTTGGAGTCCCAGGGTTCCCACAAGAAATCACTAGGAAGCCAGAGGAGCACATTATTCACCAGAACAAGGGCAGGTGTCACCCGCGGAGACTGAGAATGGCCCAGAGTGCAAACCTCGAGTTCTACAAGGACTCTGTGATTGAAATGTCTCTCATGCTGCTTTTGTGTCTGATCATCTCACCCTCAGAAGGGAAGGTGAGATCTGAATGAATTTTAATTTCTAAAAAGTAAAGACTTATATCACCTAAAATTTTAAACAATTCCTTAATATTACCAAATATCCAATCAGTGCTTAATTTTCCTCAATTGTCCCCTCTTTTATTTTACAGTTAATTTCTTTGAATCATGATTCACATATGACATCTGATAGGCATGTCTCTAAGACTCTTTGAATTCAGAGATTCTCCTATAACTTATCTGTACAGAAACCAGGGCATTTCTCCAGTGGAGTTTCCTACTTTCCAGATGTTGCTAAGTGCACCAGTGAGGTATTGTTTGACTTATTGCTCTGTCCCCTGCAGTTCCTGTAGTCAAGTTCTGCTTCTTGGCAAGGGTACTTCATAGGTAGTTCTGTCTTTCCAACTGCATCACACCAGGGGGCACAGCATGTCTGGTTGTTTCCTTGTTCATAATGTCGAGGCTGATCAGTGGGTTCAGGTTTTTCCACCCAGTCTGGCATTACAAAGTTCCCATTGGTTTTTCACTTAATGGTTTAAGCAGCAATTGATGACTGTTGACTAGATTTGTTATTTCATCAGGGGACAGAAAATGGTGATATCTAGCTCTATCATTCTTTCTGCGTTAGCTAGAGTTCTTTAATCAAGACCTTGCCCATCATCAAATATTTGCTTATCCTGAGATACAATTCATAAAGGAAGGCTGGATAATGCTTGATTTTTTTTTTAAATCAGATGTCAGAATAATGATTTGGTTTCCTAGCAAGCTCCAGTGGTGAACAATAGTCATTTGGCTTTATGGACTTAAAACTTACTATACTGCCACCCATTGCCACTATTATTCTTATTGATGCTTAAGTTATCCCATCTTTGGCTAGGGGGACCCTCTCCAAGTTGGCTCCAGCATTCCTTTGACATGATCTCATGATTCCTGGCTGGAGTGACAAGATATTCCATGTTCATGTTATACATCCTGCCCTAGTCCTAGAATCAGCCATTTCTCTAAAGAGCTCTGCTTCCTTTTAACTGAGAATAAATTTAAAAACCATAATCTGAAAATTAAGGGTACTCATTGCTACTGAGATCATCATTGATACTAGACTTTTATAATGGGTAGAGCTGGGACAATACATTTTTAAACTGAAAATTCATTATGAGTTTATGCTGATATTATCAATCCAAATTTAGGTTTAAGAGTTTTCCCCTAACTTCTTTATTTTTATATTATATCTCTTTAATGCCGAAAAATTTGGTTCTTAACGACAAATAATTTTAATTTGTTTTCAAGTAGTTTCAGAATATTAATATCAATATTATTACTAACAATCCAATTGCTGGAGACAATGTAAGATTTCATTGCCATTCTCTGTCCTTAGGATATATATGCCATAGTCAAATTCCAATTTTTCAAGTCAGTTGAAATAACTCTGTGGGTTATTGCATCACCAATTTGATATGTAGTTAGGTTCATTTTGATAATTAGAGATTGCTTCTTTCTAGTCTTTGGTTTAATTTTACCTAAATTATATACAACATTTATATGGTCCCAAAGTCAGATGTACAGATGATCCCTATTTAATGAGCACAACAGGTAGACCTTAACACCCATGGGTTCAACAAGTATTTGTGTTGCCTAGGTGCTGGGAACACAGAGGTAGTCATATCCCCTGCCCTTGAGGAGCTCAGTCCATCTTAAGAACCTACCTATAGACAGTTGAATTAAAATATGATGTATTAAGTGTTATATTTGAAGGAAAAAACACACTAAGAAGGGAGGAGGTAATTGGGGTTGGAGATAGGAATCTGAGTAGTACTTTGACAGATAAGTGGGAGCTTGTCAAGGAAAGTCATGAAGAATCATGTACATACCCCCACCCCCCGCCACACGCTTATTCAAAAAACATTCACTTCCAGGTCCAGACTCTTAGCCACCTACTTTCTGTTCCCTGAACACTACTGACACGGTGAGTGACTCCATGCTGGGATCTGAGGGCCATGAAAGGGGACCTGGGTCACAGTGGATATTTAAGAATGCACAAAATTCTCCCCTTGATACACTTTATAAACCTCTTACTATGCCTGCAAACTCCTATGGAAACTAACTTTGCAAAAGCACCCTCACAGGCAGGATTTCCAGGGATGCCTGCGTGGTTCAGTTGGTTAAGTGTCCAACTCTTGATCTTGGCTCAGGTCCTGATCTCATGGTTCGTGAGTTCGAGTCCTGCATTGGGTTCCGTGCTGACAGTGTGGAGCCTGCTTGAGATTCCATCTTTCTCCCCCTCTCTCTCCTTCTCTCTCTGCTCCTCCTGTGTTCTCTCTATCTCTCTCTCTCAAAATAAATAAATAAATTTTAAAAAGCTATTAAAAAAAAGGACTTCGGGCAGACACGTGGGAGAAGGCCCTAGCTCCATCTGTATCCTTTCCTGGGCAGGTGTCCCCTGATCAGAGGCCAGAATGTTTCCCCTGGCTCTATAAAACTACTCCACAACCTCAGTGTCAAGAGCCATTCTCTGACCAGCTCACGCCTTCTGGGATTCATTCTCTGGAGATACTTTGGTTCTAATGGGACCTACCACTTTTTCACCCCTTCTTCCACTCGTAATCCTGCTCCCTTGTTATCCAGCACAGGTGCCAGGAACCATTATAATCCCTGTGTTGCATATACCTGTACCTCTCCAGCCACTTGCTGCCAGCGTCTCAGCTGGCTGATAAAGCCCCAACTGTACACCTAACACTTCACCTACCCCGTGGCTGCACCTATGGAGCAAAATGTGGCTGAACAAAAACACAGGCCAATGCTGACTACTCTCACTTTAAATCAATGGCCTCTTTCCTTAAGTGAGCCCTTGGTGCTGCCTGGCAATGATCTACGTCCCTATTCTATTCCCTGCCTCCCTTGCTAGGTGACTATTTCATATGGTCTCCTTCTTCTTCCAGCACTTACTCTCAGCTTCCCACCTAAGAGAAGCTGTATTTTAGAGACAGACAGAACCAGGGAGCAGCTACAAAAAGTCAGACTCTGGGGAGAGAGGTTTTAAAATAAAGCTATTTTCAGAAATTTAGGAGTGTGTGGAGAAATATAATCTCCACCACCAGACCTACCTCAGGAAACATCAGGAGGGGCTTCTATTAACCTTTACAGGGTCTTTCAAAAATTAGATTTGTATTTCTTTTGGCACTTTGGGTGCTTGTTAGCAATCTCTTCCCTTAAACTAAGCTCCAGGAGGGCAAGGTGTGTCTGTCTCAGCACTGTTGTGTTCCCAGCACCTACTACAGTTTGGCACAGAGCTGTTGAAGGTAAATGGGAAATAAATGAATAAACAGGCTAAACTTAGTTCCTTCTGGTTTCTTCCCTCCTTAGGTGAGTGCAGGGAATCTGTTCATCTTTGGATCACTAAGGGCAGGACTGAGAACTATCTGTTGATTACCATTATCCTCCAGGCCAAGGGTTCAAATGGGGCCATGTATTTTGTCTGCGAGTGGGAGGGCACGTGCTTGGGAACAGGAAAACGAGGGAGGAGCATCTGGGGTTGGGCAAAGGGGAAAAGCAGAATGGTCACATACATTACCTCCACACTCAGGCTGTGTGCCGCTCCATGAGCCGTTGGCTTGACAGGTCCGCTCAGAAGACCCCCGGAGGGCATGGCCAGCTTCACAGCTGAAGCGCATCAGACTGCCTGGGGCAAAGCTGTCCCCCAAACGGATGCCATGTGCTGGGATCCCTGGGTCACCACAGATTCCCATGCTGGTTCCTATGGCCAAGAACCAAACAAAGCCCATTGTTTCAGCATGGAAGAGGTGGCAGCGGGGAAGTGGGAGAGAAAGATATTGGACCCCAGGAATAAGGAGGATGAAGATGGACTATGTGCCTTGCCCCAGTTACTTGGACCTTACTTACTACCTTACTACTTATCTTACTATGCAGAGGTCAGACAATACAAAGGTCTGAGGTCATGCAGCAAGGGAAGAAAGTAGAGGGAAGGTTCTGTGATGGAGATCAGGTCTTTAACCTCTGGTCTGTGCCAGTGTGCAATGTCAGTGGTCCAAGCTGGCCAAATCTCCTTCTTCCCCTTACCCCTTCTCTATAATATCTGCAGATTCTGTGCCCTCTCTGGGTCCAGCTCTAGCATCTTAGCTCAGATGCCCAGTGTTCTTTTGCCCGAACTATTGTGAGAACCTCCTAACTAATGTCCTTACCTCCTAAACTCTCCCTGTAACCCACCTTCCACTTTATCCTCAAACCTTGACAGGAACAACCACCAACCATCTGATCTTGTTTCTTTCCTGCTAAAACATCTCCACTGGCTTCCCATTGCCTATGGGTTAAGGTCTAAACACCTTAGAGTAGGTTTGTCTTCTCAATAGCCTGGCTTGAATCTGGACCCTGGGCCTTTAATTGAGGATTCCCTATTCACAAATTATGCAACACTGGTGAATTCTAGTTGAAATGTTTAGACCATATCATTCCATTCTTTCTTTGCCCCTTGCTTCCTGCTACATCTCTGCATCTATCTGGGTCCTGATATTGTACAGACCCACCCAAGAGAGCACTAAGGACCCAAGAGGTGGAGGAGGGTAGAGAACAGGAGACAAAGCCACAAGATCTAGGCTTGTGGGAGCCAGAACCCCTCATAATATGAAGATGTGTAGGAGACATCATTAGATCATACTAGGGCATGGTAAATATGAAGAAGGAAGAGGAAAATTAAGGAATCAATGGCAACTTTATAAGAAGATGATGTGGAATGTATCTCCTCATGAACCCACATGTGTGGGCATCGAATGGTAACGTCTGAATGAACATTTAGTTTCTTGGAGTAAATAAATATTTAAGTCATGTATACCCCACTGTTTACTGTTTATGTCTTTTCTCGATCTTGGAATTATTTCCTTTTCTAGTTTAGTCTCAGACTGTGAGAATACTATATAATCCCATGTTGCTATCTACCAAAAAAGGGAGATTCATTCAACCTTCAACTCAAACATTTGGAAAAAGAGGGCCCACCACATCTGGCTAGATTTTCTTCTCTTCTGAAGTTTTCCAGGGTGTAGCTCATGCAACAGGCAGTACTGGGCCCTCTTGAAGGCAGCTCTAATGGTGCGTACACTAACTCCCACACTGGCCAGCTGACCTCAGCTGCAGCTGCAGTGCTGAACAACAGGCCTGAGAACGGAACTCTCCAGTCCTAGGAGCTGATTCTTTTTTTATTTTTTTGGAGAGAGAGCACATGCACATGAATGGGGGAGGGCCAGAGGGAGAGGGAGTGAGAGAATCTATCTTAAGCAGACTCCACACCCAGCACAGAGCCCAGTGTGGGGCTTGATTTAATGACTATGAGATCATAACCTGAGGTGAAATCAAGAGTCAGACGCTTAACCAACTGAACCGTCCAGGAGTCCCAAAAGCATTCACTCTTTTTTTTTTTTTTTAATGTAGGCTCCACACCCAGTGTGGGGCCCAACATGGAGTTTGAACTTATGACCCTGAGATCAAACCACTGAGCCACCCAGGTGCCCCCAGGAGCCTAATCTGACAGAAGGGTCCTCACTGCAGTGATTAGGGCTCTGTTTCAGTGATGGAAGGGAATCTAGGATAGAATATTGTACCGTGAGGGCAGATGGTAACTGTTGGCCCTCTACTGAGGTATATCAGGAAGATGATGATGTTGCAGAGGTGGGCAATGAACAACCTGAAGTATTTCTCAAACGCTACAAATCTCTGCATGTCCTGATGGCCCAGGGACTTACAATCTGTTATGCATGGGTGCACAGTCATACAGTATGAGGCTCAGAAGTTTGACCCTGAACTTCTGAATGTATATTTCTTAGGACTGGAAGGAGATGCTGTTGCTAAAGATGATATCTATAAATTTAAGGAAGGGAGGAATTATATTCTAGTCACCAATGCACATCTAACGTTACTTCCTAATCACTTATGCTTCTCATCTCTCATTTTCTTATCTAAAGCATTTAAGATTCATTCATTCCTCAGCCTTAGAATTAATATAATCCCTTCTAATCCTGTCCTCAGAGGTCTCCAGAAAAACTTTGCCCATGATTCTCATCTCCAAAGTGTTTGTCGTCCTTGATGGATACACAGGAGAAGTGATTGCAAACTATTCTTCAGAATATTCAAGTCAGGAATCAAACAACTGAATGCAACACATCCCCTAAAGGGGGTGGAGGGGTCCATGTTCTCTAAAAGTCCCTTTCTTGCTTCTTATTTTTTCATGTTCCCAGGGAGTCAGCTTGTTTCTATGCCCTTGACCCTTGATGTGGCCAAGGAAGAGTCCCTTCTTTCATATGTAGGACTAGTGCTTAGGAAGTCACAAAATTAAGAAATCTCAGGTTTAAATGGTTTGGAGGTTTTCTAGACAAGAATTGTTTCTGTACTGTTTCAAGTAGGTCATTTTCCAGCATCTGCTAACACAACTCCAGAGAAGGAAAATTACATTGAGGAGAAAAGATTCGGGATTCCATGCCTTGGGCCAGGAGAATGGCTGTATAGTTGGGTTACACATGCTAACAGCCAGTAAAGGCTCAAGGCTTTCTTTCTGGCTTCTTTCTCTGGTACTCTGCACCTCCCTTTCCCATGAAGAACAAATATCCACAAGATAGATTTAATAGGCTTTAAGAACAACATTGGCCAAAAACTTTAGAGAAGTGTCTAGAGGGAGGAACTGTATGAAAAGGGACAATTCATAGAAGGGACTGGGGCAAATGCATGCTTGAGCAGGCATATGGATGGGAAATACACGTTTTTCCTCTTTGGAATGCCTTGAACTTATGCTGTGGATAACTCAGGAGGCTTCAGTATACATGACTCTGGTCTTTTTCATGCTATCTTCCCCAAGTCACTTCCACCAGAAGTCCAAGCAGAATGAAGTTAAGGGCCTGGGTTAACAGGCTTTCCACTAGTCTGGGATAAAGGAGTCTCTGTGGCTAATACATAGTCCTGCCCAGTTCATGAAGTGAATGATTAATGAGATTAATAAAAGTGAGGGGCCAAAGTCCTGGGTAGTAATATCGAGTGATATGTCTGAGATTGTCCTGGGCACCCAGAAGCCTTTTGAAACAGTGGTCAGTATTCAGGAATTTCTTCTTTTTGGGGAGACCTAACCAATATCTGGTTCAATATTCTGGCAGTGCCCTGAAATTTGGGAGACAGGATCATCTAGGAACTCAAACTGCAAGAACAGTTGTCTTGTGGGTGAGGTCCCAAATCAAGGAGAGGGCGTCTATAACAGAAGGTTGGGATGCTTACCACTAAGGGGGGGTCTAACATGGGAAGGGATAGGGGTTAATTTCAATGCCAAGGGGGGCTTCCTGGGGACACATAAAATTACATGAGCAGCTACATTCTTGGGGGTGACATACTTTATGGAATCTCTTTGAGGGCCAGGTTCATCTTAAAGGAGACCAAGATCAGGGGTGCTAATTTTTTGCTTGGTAATTTCTGTCATTGGTGGGACAATTCAAATTTCAAATATTTTGTTCTGGTAAGACATTACAGATGAACTTCTGGTTTGGATAATATGGACATATGAGCTATGGCAGTTTCTTACATTTGCTCTTTGGAAAACATCTGTCAGTGTCCCCCATAGAGATTAATAGTAAAACAAATTTATTAATAGGAAAAGTCTGAGATTGGTGTGTGAGGGCAGTAGTGGAGACCTGTATTCCACTAGGCAGCCTTGACACAAGACAAGTTGGAGAGGCAGTGATAAGAAAGAAAGGGAACCAGTCTGGTGCCTTGGAGTTCCAAACAGAGAAGGAAAGAACACTGGAGTGGGTTTGGACCTGGGCCCAGCAACAGGGAGGCTTGGACTCTTCCCAGAAACTATGGAAACAAGTTTCTGGACAGGACTCTGGTCACAGGGGGACCTCACATACTTGCATCCTCCCTAGTTTTGTAATCTCTTGGCTGTATGGGCGTGGCCAGCAGAAGCTGGGCTCAGACCACCAAAAGGCTGAAGTCTGGTTGGGACCTCTCATAGCTGTCCTCTCTGGCTGTGAAGGTTAAGATGGGGGTCCAAAAGGTCAGCTTCCTTTCTGCCCATCTGCCACATTCACACCTTGGGAACTTATCCATCTCCCGCCACCCAAGTGTTTCATTGGACCCTCCTCCCTCATGCCAAGCTCCATACCTGAGCAGTGGGGGAGGGAGCCAGTCCAGTGTCCATCCAGCCCACACATACGGGTGGCATTTCCGACCAGAGTCCTCTTGCCAGTGCAACTGTAACGCACGACTGCTCCAACAGTATAGCTGTCCCCGGACATCTGGGCATGGGGTGGGGAGCCCGGATGGCCACAGGACACCACTGTGGGGAAGAGAAAATATGTCAGCAACTCTGCACAGGGATGGATCATCATCATAGGAAACATGCTAGGCTTTCTGTAGCAGCAGGCAGAGAAGAAGAGAAACCTTGGGTATCTATTGAAGTTTGTTTCCTGCTGGCACACCTACCTGGCATCAGCAGACAATGCCTACCCAACTTGCTGTACATTTTCTATATCTGTGAAATGAAGAGTAATACTGTTGTTTTTATGAATTGAATAAGATAATAGGTAGGAGACTGCTCAGCATGTAGCAGGTATTCAATAATATCTGTTTCCTTTCTTCTTTGCCTTTGTGCTCACCACTCTCTATTTCCTCACTGCTGTAGGACATATCCAAGGTGCTCTGGCAGCAAGGTGGCACACATAGTAAACATAAGACAGAATAGATGATCTGTCACCCCATGACTGTCTGCATTGGCTACTGTTTCCAGAATAAGGGTCAGTTCCAGTCCTTTTCCAACTGCGTCTTACAGATGCCCACATCAATTGTCCTCAACTTGTCCCCTTCAGTCTGCAAGCTCCCTTTCCTGAAACATCAAATTGTAACTGAATACCTGAAACATCAAATTGTAACTGAATACCAGTGATAAGATTAGAATACCAGATTATCTGAAGAAAACGAAAACACTAGCCTGAAAAGATATATGCATCCCATGTTCACTGCAGCATTATTTACAGTAGCCAAAACATGGAAGCAACCTAAGTGTCCATTGACAAATGAATGGATAAAGAAGATGTGGTGTATATATACAATGGAATATTATATAGTCATAAAAAGGATGAAACCTTGCCATTTGTGGCAACATGAATGGACCTCAAGGGCATTATACTAAGTGAAATAAGTCAGTCAGGAAAGACAATTACCATATGATGTCACTTATATGTGGAATCTAAAAAAAACCCCAAACAATGGAGCTTTTAGATACAGAGAAGAGATTGGTGGTTGCCAGGGGCAGCAGGTGGGGCCAAATGGATGAAGGAGGTCAAAACTTCCTGTTGTAACATAAATAAATCATGGGATGTAATGTTCACCATAGAGACTATGGTTAATAATACCGTCTTGCATATTTGAAAGTTGCGAAGAAACTAGGTCTTAAAAGTTCTCATCACAAGAAACAAAATTCTATAGCTATGTATGGTGAGGGATGTTAATTAGACCTATTGTGGTGATCACTTCACAATGTATACAAGTATCAAATCATTATGTTGTATACCCAAAACTAATATTATGTTGTATGTCAATTATACCTCAATTAAAAAAGAAAGATTAGAATACCAGATTGAGATGTACAGGACAGGGTAGGGCAGGGCAATGCTGTCAACATCACTGGGTTTGCTTCCCATTGTTCTTGCCACAAGTTGATACCAGATTCTTTCATTTACTCAACACATATTTATTGAGTGCCTATTATGTATTAGGCTTTATTTTATGTGTTTGGGAGAAGAATTTCTATGCTCTCATGGAAATTATATTCTAGTGGAAAAATGAGACTGTAAATTAAATAGGTAATTCTAGGTGTGTTATGAAGAGAAACAAACCTACATCAGAAAAACAAACAAACAAACAAACAAACTTCCATCCATGCCGGGGTGGACTGAGAATGCTATTTTTGAGTAAGGTGGTGAAGGAAGATCTCTCTGAGAAGGTGTCATTTGAAACAGTGATTTGAATGATCCAAAGAGTTCTGTCATGCAAGATCTGTGGGAAGAGTATTCTGAGGGAAGGAACATCAGGGGTAAAAGTCCAGGGGCACAATGAGCTTAGTGTGTTTGATGAACAGCAAGAAAGCCAGAGCTGCAGAATGAACTGAGCAAAGAAAGAATAGAGGACGTGTGTGGAGAGGTTGCTAGGAACCAGATCATGGCATAGAATTAGGATTTTATTATAAGCATGATGGGACACCACTGGAGTGATGTGATTTGATTTATACTTTAACAAGATCATCCTGGGTATAATGTAGGAAACATTCCAGAATGTGGCAAGAAAGAGGGGGCTACTGAAGTAGTTAAAGAAGGCTGACAATGACTTGGACGGACTAAACCTTGTGGTAGGGTAAGAGATTCTTGTAGTCATTGCTTGTACCCAAAAAGGGCACAGGGCACAGCATAGATAATGAACCGGACAGGTGACCAAAGGGATAAAGTGTGAGTTGGGCCAATGATGCCCCTGATGATGGAATATTGTCCAGACACAGGATGGCATGAATAGGTCGTGGGTATCTTTATTTTATTTCTCACTGTGGTCTTGGTGTGTTTCAAGCCCTATTCTAAGTGCCTATTATCTATCATCTATCTACCTTTCTATCATTTATTTATTTTTGAGAGAGAAAGAGAGAGAGAGAGAGAGAGAGAGAGAGAGAGAGAGAGAGAGAGAGAGAGAGAGAGAGAGAGAGAGAGAATGACCAGAGGATAGGCAAAAAGAGACGGAGACACAGAATCCAAAGCAGGCTCCAGGCTCCGAGCTGTCAACATAGAACTCGACGTGGGGCTTGAACCCACAAACTGTGGGATAATGACCTGAGCTTAATTTGAATGCTTAACTGACTGAGCCACCCAGGTGCCCCAGTCTATGGTATATTATCTGCAGAGACTACTGCTTAAAATTTCCTCCATCTAGGCATATAGCCCATTTCCCCTCCCCTTGAATCTGGGCTGGCCTTGTGACCTGCTTTGACCACTGGAATGTGGTAGAAATGATATTGGGTGGGTTGTGGATTAGGAGGACTGGTAGCTTCTGCCTTCATTTTTTTGGAATATAGCTGCTACCATGCAAGGAAGTCTGGCTTACACTACTGAATGATAAAACATTACATGGAAGCAGGGGCCATGTGGAGAACAACCACAATGCCCCGGGTGACAGCTGGGACCAAGTTTCCTGACAAGTTTCCATCTTGGATCTTTAGGTCTAGTTGAGCCTCAGTAACTAGATGTGCTGTCTCTACTAAATTCTGCCTAAATTGCCAACCAGAAGCAATAAAATTGTTGTTGCATTAAGCCACTACACTTTGGAGTGATTTGTTACACAATATATAACTGAAACAAAATGCATATGACTTTGGAAGTCTTGAGGGTAGAGGCTGTATATTGCATGTGGGAAGAATATGATCCATGGTGGCCAAAGGCTGGCTGTAGCACACTGTCTGCAAAGATGGCCACCAACAATTTTTCCCATCCCTGTACATGCATGCCACTCCTCCTACTATACCTATTATTTCCTCCGCCCTTGAATCTGGGCTGGCTTTGGGAAATGCTTTGCTCGACAGAATGTGGTAGAATGAAGCTTCGGAAGTTTTGAGTTCTGGCCTTAAGAATTCTTATCGTTTCCTCTTTTGCTCTAAAAACTCAGCTTCCAAGTAAAGAAGACTAAACCATTCTGTAGAGAGAGTGGCCACATGGACAGAGGACACATAGAGGAGAAGAGTCAGCCCAAAGCCCCAAACATGTACGTGAGGCCATTTTGGACTCTCTAGTCCTAATGAGCCGGTGGGGCACAGATGAACCATCCCTGCTGTGATGGTTCATTTTATGTCATTGTGTAAAATTGACTGGGTCATATGATGCTCAGATATTTTGCCAAACATTATTCTGAGAGGGAGTTTGAATGAGATTAACATTTGAATAGGTAGACTGAGTAAAGCAGACTTCCTTCCCAATTGTGAGTAGGCCTTATCCAATTTATCTCTCTCTTTTTTTTATGTTCCAAGTTTTTATTTAAATTCTAGTTAGTTAACATACAGTGTAATATTAGTTTCAGGAGGTAGAATTTAGTGATTCATCACTTACATATAACACCCAGTGTTCACAAGTGCCCTTCTTAATACCAAGCTCTCAAAGGCCTGAATAGAACAAATAGGCAGAGTAAGAGAGAATTCTCTTCTTTTGCCTGTCTTTGAGCTGGGACATCAGTCTTTGCCTATCTTTGGACTCAGACTTGGACTAAAATTTATACTATTGGCTCTCCTGCTTCTTGGGCTTTCAAACTCTGATTACCGCCTGCTCTCCTCGGTCTCCAGCTTGCCAAATGCAGATCTCGAGACTTCTCAGCCTCCATAATTGTGTGAACCAATATATAAAAACATAGGTCTTTCTACACCTACCTATACCTATATCTGTATCTATATAATCTCCCATTGGCTATTGGTTCTGTTTCTCTGGAGAACTCTGACTAATCCACCTGCTAAGCCTTGAATTCTTCTAGACCTATATCACTGTAAGAAAATACAAACAGTTGATATTTAAGGCACTCAGGTTTGAGATGTTTGTCACATAGCAATAGATAACTGATACAGTGAGTTTCAAGGATTATACTATTTATCCTTAAGATAACCCTATGAGAGAGGGAGGGAGACAAAGCATGAGAGACTCTTGAATACTGAAAACAAACTGAGGGCAGAAGCGGGAGGGGGAAAGGGGAAGGGGGGTGATGGTCAGGGTGGAGGACACTTGTGGGGAAGAGCACTGGGTGTTATATGGAAACCAACTTGACAATAAACTATAAAGTTAAAAAAAAAAGATAACCCTATGAGGTAGGCACTATTTTAATCTCCATCTTACTGATGAGGAAAATGTGGCATGGGAAAGAAGAGTAACTTACCCAAAGTCACAGACCTATTCAATGGTAGAATTAGTTCTTGAAACCAGGCAAATTGGCTCCAGAGGTCACATTCTTAAGTACCATAATTGACTCTCTTCTGCAAAACTATTTTAATACTACCAATGAATTCTGTCCTTCTGAAAGGAATGGAGTCTCTAGTTATAATTTAAATGATTCTATGAGTGTTTATTAGAAATTTCTGGACTTCTAGAAATTGTCCAATTTAAACTTTCTAATGATTTTTCAAATAAACCCATTTTTAATGGAAATAAAACATACATACATAAAAGAAAAATGCAGTAATCACAAGCATATAGGTTAATGAATTGTCACAAAGCAAATACACCCATGTAACCACCATTCATATCAGGAAATGGAATATCACCAGCACTTCAGAAGCTCTTTCATGCCTTCTATCTACCTCCTCCTCCCCAAAGTAAGCCACTGTCTTGACTTCATATACCATTATTTAGTTTGCCTATTTTTGAATTTATATAAATGGAGCCATATGGTATATATTCTTTTGTATTTGGCTTCCTTTACTAAACATTATGTCTATGATATTCATCGATGCTGTGTTTAGTAGTACTTCTTTCATAATTACTGCAATATATCAGGAGTTGGCAAACTTTTTCTGTAAGAGGCCAGATAGAAAATATCTTAGGCTTTGAGGACTACATACAGACTCTGTTGCATACTCTTCTTTGCTTCTTGTGTGTGTGTTTTTTGCACAATACTCTTAAAATATTTAAAAAAAAAAAAACCACATTCTTAGGTCTTAGCCACAGGCTGGATTTGGTCCATGAGCCAAGTTTGCTAATCCCTGCTATATACCATTTGTATTAGTTATCTGTTGCTGTGCAACAAATTGCTCCAAAGCTTGGACACCATAAACATTTACTATTGCTCATGGTTTCTGTGGGTCAGGAATTTAGGAGTGGCTTTAGCTGAATGGTTCTGGGTCACGATTCCCCATGAGTTTGTATATAAGATGTTGGCTGTGGCTGCAGTCATCTGAAGGCTTGACTGGCTTCCCCTCAGAGTGACTGATCCAAGAGAGCAAGGTGGAGGTAGAAATGTCTCTTGTGACATAGCTTTGTAAGTCACACACCACCAGTTGACACAGACTAACCTGGGTACAGTGTAGGAGGATATTATGTAAAGGCAAGAATACCAGCAGGTGAGGTCATTGGGACCATCTTCAAGGTTGACTGCCCTATCACTGCATGAATATACCACATTTACCCATCCGTTTCCAGTTGATGAACATTTGGGTTGTTTCCCATTTTGGGCTTTTATTAATAACACTGATAACATTTTTGTTCATGTTTATTGATGTATACATATATGTTGGCTCATATTCTTAATGATTTCTGTGATTGCAGTTGGCTGGCTGTTTTTCTGATGTTCTTATTTGGCTTTAAAATTTTTCTTTGGCAAATTTGAGGGCAGTGTTAAATTATGGTAATATCTAATATAATCTCTGAAACAGTATATGCAATGCCTGAAATTATTATTTTTTTTTGTCACTGGCTTGATCTAGGCTACTTGGGTATTTTTTAAAAATTAGTAACAGATATAGAATCGAATATACTCTATTTTATTCCTTTCCTGTGGTTTATTCTTTTAAAGGAGGAAAAAGTCAACCATAATAATGTGACAAAAAATAAAACGCTGTCAATACAATTCAGCTGCTGTGGGGAAGGAAAAACAAGAAAAGGATGTAAGATAACAATAAAGAGGAACAACTTATATTCAGTGTATATTTGCATACAAACAGGGAGGTGAAGAACAAAGAGAAGGTGAATAACAGCTGCTGTATTTCTCAGTTTGTCAAATATAAAAGCCTTTAAAAATGTTTTCAATGTTCATGCCCATGTCCAAATGGGATACCTGCAGTGGCTGTTTAGTTTCTAACTGCAAATAAGTTTATTTTAATTTTTTTTTCTAGCTGCAAGTAAGTTTAAATGTGTACATAAAAATAGGTAAGATATTTAGCACTGCTAATAGTAGCAGACTTTCTTGCATTACACAGAATACATATATAACAGGGGATTGAGAAAAAAAAGCATAAAACTGTAATTCAGCAAAAACAGGAACACAAATCAGCAACTAATAGTTGGATGTGGACTATGCTGGGTCCCACAGTAAAAGGACTCCATGTGGGTTGAAAGTTGTATGAAAGTTGTAGTAATGGCCAGCCAGCCTCTAACACTTCCACTGTTTTCTAAAGCACTTTATCAGGGAAATAGCATATGATATAGACTCGGCTTATGCATTTGCCTTGGTCCCTGCACATCCATGCCAATTAAAACAGTTTGTCTTCACCTGGAAGGAACAGTTGATTTTCCTTGACTGGGTCGATCAGGGGATATGTAAGGTACTCTACAATTTTCCACCAGCCTTATTCACAGGTAATTTGGTCTTCCAGAAGCAAAAATTTAATTAGCCCACTAATAATGTCATGATAATCATGAAATACCACTGAAAATGGTTTTGCTGAAAGTCACTTTGGATCTTATAGGCAGTGAACTTTCCTCAGGGTCTAAGGAAAATTCTTTACTTTTCTCCATCAATAAGTAAATAGTTAATTTTTTAAAAATCGGGTTTTGGTGTTTGTATATCATCTTTCTGGAAATCTTGCTGAAGCTCATATTCAGGATAAGTATGTGGTTCTGGTCCTGGGAGAATCTGCTCAAAAAAGAAGAGCAGATTTCCCTCTTGGTTTCTATTTAGTTTCTATGTCCCTAATGGTATAATGCAATGGTCCTGGTAATTAGTTTAGCATCCTGTAAATCCCAATGAGAAAAATAAGTTAAAATTGGCTTTATGAAGTAAAAATATCAGCAACTATTGAGCATTAGTCATTTTTTTTTGAGAGATATTGGCTAGTCTGTTTACAGGCTTTGGCTTCTACAAGATTGAAAGCCTGATTCATGGTTCCTGAAGATTAAGATCAGTCCAATAAGAGTTCACAATGTAAACATAATAAAACACATGAGAAATAAGTCACTGTAAGTGAAAATCAGCCGAAAAAACAATAGCAGAATTAGACTCATAAAAGATGATGATATTGTAATTATCAGATATAGAAAGCATTATAAGTATGTTTAATATGTGAAAGACACTAAAAACATGTTTATAGAGGAATGGTACCCTATGGAAATAATTAAGCAAATTAAAAAAAACAAATAGGACATCTCACATACAAAACAAATAATAGAAAACAGAAACTCAGTGAATAGTTAAATCTCAGCTAGGACATAGCTAAATGATAATTAGTGAATGGCAGGACAAACAAGCTACCTATGAACATTTTTTAAAGAATAAACTCATCTATGTAACAAAATGGTAAGGCTTACAGGTAGAGGGGGAAAACCCACCAAGCCCAGTGATAGTTGATAATCCAGAACAGAATTTTAGCTCAACCTTAAATTAGTACAACCTAAAAAACAAGAATATTAATGTAAATTACTAATGTGTAGAGACCTGGGGAAATCTATCAGAGATTAACAATATGAATGAGAATTTCAGACACATAGAGAGTTGCACAAGAATGAAATAGTGAAAGAAGAGAATGAGGGGTGACAATATAGAACTGATAGCTAAGAATTCCCCAGATGCCAAAAAAATCCAGGAAGCCTAATGAATCCTAAGAAAGATAAATAAAATATCTAAACACAGTGTAAAATAATTCAGAATGCCAATAAGAAAGGATCTTAAAGTCAGTGAGGTAAAAAAATAATAAGGCTACCTAAAAAGTACAATGATTAAACTGAAAGTAGACTTTTCATTAATAATAAATGCCAGCAGAGTTCAGTAAGAGAAATGTGTCAATGTGGACTTTGAGTCAGCTAAATTATCATTTAATAACTAGGAAAATGCAGAACACCAAAGACAGAGACTGACTTTTCAAAGGAGTGAAAGACTGATAGCTGACTTCTCTCTAGGAATAAAAGAGGTCAGAAGATATTAGAAAGATTTCTTTGATGGGCTGAAAGAAAATAACTACCAGCCTGGATTTCTAAACCTACCAAAAATATCTTTCAAAAATGGGGAACAAATGAATGTATTATAGACAAACAAAAAACAGACAGTGTTTGCCACCAGCATATCTTCATTAAATAAGATTCTAACAAATGTCCTTCAAATAGCAGGAAAATAGATCCCATGAGGAAGGACAAGGTATAAGAAGAAATGAAAAGCAAAGAAAGTGGCAAATATGTGGCTAAGTACGAGTAAACAATAATTGCATAAGACAATAATAATACATTGTGGGTTTAAAAAACAAGGCACAATTAAGATATAAGAAAACAATAATGTAAAAGCCAGAAAAACATATATGGAGTTTAAGTGCCCAAATGTTCTTGTATGATATAGGAGGAAGAAAAGAGATCAAATTTAGACTTTGATAACTGAAATTGTTCCTGTTGTAATTTCCAACATAGCCATTAAAATGTAGAGTATATAACTTACTTATTAGTAAAGAAGAAAAAATGGAATTATAAAAGTTGTTAATCAGCTAAAAAAAGGGAAAAATAAACTGAATAGAACAAACAAAAAACACAAAATAAGATGGTAGATTTAAGCCTAAATATATCAGTAATATGACATATTTAAAGTGATAAAAAAATACTCTCAACCAAGAAATCTATAGCTAGCAAAACAATCTTTCAAAGATGAAATGAAATTAACAGATTTCTGGATGAACAAACACTGAGTATGAGAATGTATCTATCACAAGCCAACGTAGAAAGAAATTCTAAATTATAAAGAAATTCTACAGAAAGAATACAGAAATTCTTTCAGGCTGAAATGAAAGGACTGAAGTCACACAAAGAACTAAAAAACCCTGGTAAAAATAACTACATAGGTAAATATAAACTGCAGAATAGGTGTTTTTTGTTTGTTTGTTTGTAATCTTTCTTCTTCTATCTGAGAAATGGCATGAAGCAATAACTGGAAATCTGTATTGATAGGCATACAATGTCTAAAGGTGTAATTTTTATGACAATAACAGCACAAAGGAGTGGGGAGGTAAGGGAGCTATGTAGGAGCAAAGCTTCTGCATACAACTGAAATTAAGTTAGTGTTAATACAAACTATGTTCTTATAGGTTAAGATGTAAATTGTAATTTCCAGAGTAACCACTAAGAAAAATAACTTAAGAAACACAGAGTGAAATAACAAAGAAATTAAAATGTTACATTAGAAAAGATCTATTTAATACAAAAGAAAACAGCAATAGAACAGAGAACCAAAAAAACTCTCCAAACTCAAAAGCCAAAAAACACAAAACCATGATACATAGGAAACAAATAGCAAAATGGGTGATGCAAAACCTACCTTATCAATAATAACACTAAATGTTGATTAAATACATAAAAGACAGATATTAGAAAAATGGATAAAAAAACATGATTCAACTATATGCTGTCTAAAAGAGACATTCTTTAGATTCAAAGATGCAAATGGACTGAGGGTAAAAGATGGGAAAAGATATACTGTACATCAGAGACTAAACAGAGGCTGGTGTGGCTATCCTAATATCAGAGAGGATAGACTCTGAGGCAAAAATTGTCATTAAACTCGGAAAGGACATTTTACAGTGATAAAAGAATCAATCCACCAATAATATATAATAATTATAAACATATATGCACCTAACAGAGATCCTAAATACATGAAACAAAAAATAACAGAATTGAAAGGAGAAATAGACAAATCAACAATAATAGTATGAGATTTCGCCATCCCACAGAACAAGACAAAGAGCTACAAGGAAATATGGTGACCAATGCAATACACCAACTAGACCTCACAATCATCCAGAGAACACTCAATGTAGTAATGGCAGAATACAGGAACATGGAATGTTCTCTAGGAAAGACCATGTGTTATGCCACAAAATAAGTCTCCATAAATTTACAAAGATTGAAATCATAAAAGTATGTTCTCCAAACACAATGTGATGAAATTAAAGATCAATAACAGAAGGAAATTTGAAAAATTCACAAACATATGGAAATTAAAAAACCACTCCTAAATAACCAATAACTCAAAGAAGAAATCAGAAGAGTAATTAGAAAATACTTTGCGGCAAACAAAAATGAAAACACAACATACCAAAACTCATGAGATGTAGTGATAGCAATGCTCAGAGAGAAATTTATAGCTGCCAATGCCTACATTAAAAAGAAGAGAGATCTTAAACCAACAAACCAAACTTGTCCCTTAATAAACTAGGAAAAGATGAACAAATTAAACCCAAAGCAAACAGAAGAAAGGAAATAATAAAGATAGTAGCAGAGATAAGTGAAATAGAAAATAGAGAAAAAACCCCCAAACCATGAACATGAACAATCGTATGCAAACAAATTAGATAATCCAGATAAAATGGACAAATTCTTAAATGTACACAAACTACCAAAACTTACTCAAGAAGAGATGGAATATCTGAATAGAGTTATAGCAAGTAAATAGAATCAAATGATAATCAAAAAACTTTCAAAGAAAAGCCCAGGACTAGATGATTTCACTGCTGAATTCTATCAAATTTTTAAAGAAGAAATAACACTAATATTTCTATTCTTGAAAACAGAAGGAGAGGTACATTTCCCAACTCATTTTATGAAACCAACATCACCCTGACATTAGAACCAAAGACATCACAAAGAAAGGAAACTATAGACCAATATCCCTTATGAACATAGCTGCAAAAATCCTCAACAAAATACTAGTAAACCAAATCCAGCAGCATATTAAAAGTATTACACCATGGTCAAATGTGGTTTGTTCTTGGAATACAAGAGTGGTTCAACAAATGAAAATCAATCAGTGTCATATACCATATTAATACAATGAGGGGGAAATCATATTGTCATCTCAATAGATGCAGAAAAACCATTTGACAAAATCCAACACTGTTTCATGATAAAAATTTTCAATAAGCTAGGAGTAGAAGGGAAATTTCTCACTAGGAATAGAAGGGAAATTCCTTACTCCTAAAGGGAATTTACATAAACTCTACAGCTAACATTATACTTAATGGTGAAAAACCGAAAGCTTTTCTCCAAAGACTAGGAACAAGGAAACTAGGAAAAAGTGCCTGTTTTGCCACTTCTATTTAACCTTATATTGGAAATTCTAGCTAGGGCAATTAAGTAATAAAAATAAATAAATGTGTGCAGCAATATTATTCATAATAGCTCAAAAGTGGAAACAACTCAAATGTCCATCAATTGATGAATGAATAAACCACTGTAGTATATCCATACACTAAAATAGTATTTGGCCATAAAAAAGATTGAAGCACTGATATGTGCTACAACATGGATGAACTTTGAAAACCTTACGGTAAGTGGAAGGAAGCAGACATACAAGGCCACATGTATATTTATATGGAATGCCTGGAATAGGCAAATCTTTATATAGAAGGTAAATTAATGGTTCCCAGGGATATGGGGGTGGTGGGGATTCACCTGCAGGAACAAGAGGAGAGAGCAGGAGGTCAAGGGACAGTTGCCTCATGTGGATGTGTGAGGTTAGCAACTGGATATCAGGGTTCTGATCACCTCCCCTCTCTCACCTACCATTTTTAGCGTGTTGTTCCCACATATATTTTTTCCTAATAATAATTAGGCAGTTATTGTTGATGGAGTAGCTACTATGTAAAGATACTATACTAGGAACTTTTTATGGCTTTTCTAATATTTTTTTTTAGAGGAAGAGAGAGAGTGAGAGCATAGGTGGGGGAGGGGGCAGAGAGAGAGAGAGAGAAAGAGTGAGAGAGAGAGAGAGAGAGAGAGAGAGAGAAATTGAATCCTAAGCAGGCAGGCTCCACGCCCAGTGTGGAGCTCAATCCCACAACCACAAGATCATGACCTGGGCTGAAATCAAGAGTCTGATGCTCAACTGACTGGGCCCCCCCAGGTGCCCTGGCTTTTCTAATTTAATCCTCTAATAACTCTATGGAATAGGTATTAGGGTCATTTTTATAGATAAAGAAATGGAGGCTTGAAAGCTTAATAGACTTTTGTCAAACCAAACAGCTTGTTTAGGGGCAAAGCCAGAATTCATGTCTCAGTCAGTCGGCCTCCAGAGTCTATGGCATTTCTGTTCCAGTCCTTCAAAAGAAAGGGGTTCATGTGTTATTTTTCTGGAACAGCAAGGAAGGGGTAAGGTTTGAGAGTGTCATGCCAGGCAGCCTGTTGTGAAGGAAGAGCGCCCTGAGGGCCAGAGAGGACAGCAGAGTAGCAGAGAGGAAAGAGAAAATGCCTCTAGCCAGGAAGAAAGAGAATGCACGAGTTTGTATGAAACTAACCCAACAGGGGCCTAAGGAGCAGCCAGAGTGACTGTCATTGTGATGTAACACACACACACACACACACACACACACACGAGGAGGACATGTACTTGGACATGGGCCATCCTGTCAGTCTGCATGGGTGATCACTTTGAGTCAATGACATCTACTTACAGAGACACTGGGGGCGGGGACGGTCCCATGTGCCGTCTCCCTGGCAGCTGAGCACCGGGGTGCCCAGGAGGTAGAAGCCGTGGTTGCACTGGTAAGACACGGTGGTGCCATAGCTGAACCTGTGCGGGCTGCTGGCATGGACTTGACGAAGGCTGTTTTCTTGGTGTCCGGGATCGGTGCAGTTGATGACTGTAATGGAAGGGGACAATCAGACACAGAAACCAGGATGCAAAGATTTTCTTATGCTTCTAGACGAGATTTCACATGTCAAAACGGGCATGCATTCCCAGTATGGCAAAATGTCCAGACCAAAATTGGTAGCATGAAGCGGATCCTGCCTGGGACGGTGAGCTGGTTCTCAGGCTGCTCTGCTTCCCGATCACCAGCCTTGATTGTCTGGTTAAGGGAATCATTCTTGCACCTCTTGCTAAATTCACCTCTCTGGAGAAGCCTTCTCACCTCCTCCCAGACTGGTTAACCTCTGCCCCAACAGTGTTCCTTTGCACAAACCTCTATTGCTGACCTTACCAGCCTAGATGGTGAGTGGTTTGAATACGGGAGTCCCTTAAGGACATGACTCCCTTGTCTCTGGGTGCCCTATCCCAGGCGCAGCAAAGCTCATCGTGTAGAACAGATGCAGCTGAGCTGACTCCAATAGGGGTTGGTCTTTTTTGGAAAGTGTTTTAATCACTTTTTAAATTTTTATTTATTTATTTATTTAAGTTTATTTATTTATTTTGAGAGAAAGAGAGAAAGAGATGAGGAGCAGGGGAAGGGCAGAGAAAGAGTGAGAGAGAGAGAGGATCCCAGGAAGGCTCCATGCTGTCAGCGCAGAGCCCTACATGGAGCTCCATTTCATGAACCGTGAGACCATGACCTGAGCCAAAATCAAGAGTCAGATGCTTAACCGATTGAGCCAGCCAGGTGCCCCAGGACAGGTATTTTTTTTAAAAAAAATCTTTGATAAGTTTTTAAAATGTAAGGTATTTCCACCTTTGATGAGCTTCTCTGAGGCTCAGAGAGGTTGGCATCACAAAATAAATATGCAGCATGCATTGATTCACATTATTTATTGCCATACACCGAGGGCCAAGCAGTGTGCTGGGCAGTAAAGATACCACAGAATTTTCAACTGAGAGTAGAATTTCTCCACCTTGGCACTATGGACATTTTGGCTGCAAATTCTTTGTTTTGGGGGCAGAACTGTGTATTGTAGAATGTTCAACAGCATCCTTGGCCTCTACCCACTAGATGTCAATAGAAACCCTCCAGGTGTGACAACGAAAAATATCTCTAGATATCTGTTCCCTGTTGGGGCAGAGGATGGATAAAAGCAGTTCCCCAGTTGGGAACTGCTGGTCTAGAGAGAAAAGGACACACAAGGCAATTATTTTGTTTGATAAGTGCTCTGATAGGGGTAGTAGAGAATGTTCTAGAAGTGCAAAGCAGTGCATCTAGCCCAGTGCAGGAGGTGGAGCAGGAAAGGCTTCCAAGAAGAGGTGACATTTAAGCTGGTTCTTGATGGTTGCGTAAAAGTGACTCAGACAAAGTGGGACAGAGAAGAACGCATTTGAGGAGACTGTGTGGGAGTGCCATGGGGACGAGTGAACACAGGGCACGTGTGAGGGCTGGAAGAGGTTCAGTGTGGCCAAGACCCAGTGCAGAGGTGAGGCTGAGGCAGAGGACAGTACCGTTTTAAGGGCATTGGGAAGTCTGGGGAGGCATTTTAAACAGGGAATGGCTTGATCAGATTTGCATTTTAGACTGGTCACTCTGTCAGGGTCGACAATGGGCTGGTGGGAGTA
This sequence comes from Cryptoprocta ferox, assembly GCA_028646485.1. Taxonomy (NCBI): domain Eukaryota; kingdom Metazoa; phylum Chordata; class Mammalia; order Carnivora; family Eupleridae; genus Cryptoprocta; species Cryptoprocta ferox. The sequence continues at coordinate 77,198,596 of CM053570.1, read as the reverse complement.
GGACTGGAGGCCATGACTTCTAAGATTTTACCCCAGGCCTCTGATTCTAAGACTAGTCCTGAGCTTGTTACTCTGGGAAGGGACCCATGGCGGGGAGGGGCAGGAGGTGGGGGCAGGAGCTGCAGTTACAGGAGAATTCACATCTTGTGTTGGGGACGTGAGCTCAGCTCTTGATAAGGGGATGTGGGATAACAATACCCCAAAGCAACAAAGTGCTAAACTCTTTCCTGCCTGAAAGGATGATCAAAGGAAGGCACAAAACCAGGTCATGGAAGTTTTCCCTGTGTTTTCTGGAACCTTCTCTCACTCAAAATGGAGTCTTAAAATGTTATGAGAGGGATGTTATTTTTAGGATTACTTGTGATACATCTTTATTTATTTGAAAATTTTGGTCCTTTGATATCAGTTACAAATGACTTGTGACACACTGCGCAGGCAATCGCCGTGCATCCCCACATCTTGCAATGAGGAGCTGTCATCCTAGGGACTGTGCCCTCATGACTGTAACTATTTGATCAACCTCCAGGTCAGGGCTGGGGTCGTTCATGTTCTGCCTGCTTTGACACTCCACTCAGATCTCGTGGAGGCTGCCAGGCTATTCCTGGTATGAGACAGCTCCATTTGCCCTTCCTGCTGTGGCCAGCCATGAAATGCTTTAGAAACAATTTCTTAAGTAGCCCAGGTGGGGCCCGAATATCCTCTGCTCAGAGTCTGCTTCTTGGGCCCTCGGGTTCTTTTCTTCCTCCCTGCTTCATTCCAACTCCTACACTCTTTGCTTTTTATTTTTCATTCTAACCTTCCTGATTTTTATTTTCATCAAGAATCAGGCTCTATATGATGAGGATGAGTTATTTGTTCTATGAAATGTAAGCAAGAAGATTGCTTTCCAATTCTGTTTTGAAAGGTGCAACTTGTTTGCTTTACCTGTATAACCAATGATGAAGTCTTACAGGGCTGTATCTAGGGAATGAGAAAGTTCTTATTTATGACCCTTCTTTGCCCTCAGTTTTCCCTATTCAAGTCGAAATAACACCAGGGCTGAATCCACTGGCTTTTGCTGTGGGGTCACAGAACCCCAGATGGTAGAGGTACCGGGGGTGAAGTGGGAGAAGGGTGACTCACTTCTGCAGGTGGGCAGCGTGTCGCTCCACTGTCCGCTGGCCAGGCACTGGGACCTAGCAGCCCCCTCAGCCACATACCCAGGGTTGCAAACAAACTTGACCACGTCGTTGAGGTTAAACTGGTTGCCCTGAGTGAGGCCGTTGATTGGGTTGCCTGGGTGTCCACAGGTAATTGCTGCAAACAAAACAGAAAATAGATAAGCCCTCCTATTATTCCATACCCCCAAAGTGCATCCTTTTTCTCACCTGGTCTTTCTCATGCCCTTGAGTGAAGTTCAGGCCTAAGTTTAACTATAGTCTCTTTAGCTATAAAACCTTTATTTCCTGAAATCAGCATGGGGACGTACCTTCTTCCTTGAAGGCACATCTGTAGTTTGGACAATTTGAGAGAAATAACTGTGACTCCCCATTGGGCGTTAGGCTTGGACTGTAGTGCTTCTGTTGTCCAGGTCATCAGTCCTGTTCATTTTCTCTGCCTCTATCCCCGTGGTGCCCCATGTCCACTCTCCATCACTGGATGCAATAACTACCCCTCATCAGATTCAGGCCCAACCTACTTCCTGGGCTGAGCTTGAGAGAGCCAAAGTCAATACTGACTAAGTCTGAATGGAGGGATTGCTCCCCATGCTGGATCAATGGCCCAGCCAAAGCTGTTGTTGAGAGCACAATCCTTCCCCTCTACTCCTTCCAGATAAAGGGAGTTCAATCCATGTAATTTCTGGCCTTTCTCTGTGCTCTTTTACTTACTATGGCCCAGGTAACATGGAGCAGCTGATCTGTGCAATTTGGGAATAATGAGCACTCATGCTTGGCCCAGTTCTGCCCTCTTCCTCTTGGGACCCAGCGCCTTTGGGCAGCAATGTACTCTGCTGCTCCCCTGGAGGCAGGCTCTCCCCAGCAAGGGGGGTGGGAATGCTGTCCTTGCAGCATTGCCTCTGTTGGTGTGAATTCATTCCATTCTTGGTTTTTCCAGCAGACCCCATATGGCTCTCATTTTAAACTATGGCTTTTAACTTGGGCTTTAAGAGTAATAAAGGTGATATTTTGGCATCCTCGCAGGCTGCTTTATTTTGTGATTTGTTCAACCATGGGCAGGGCGGTGGGGGAGAACCCAATGCTCGAAGGCCTGGTCCCACAGTGCTGTACCAGCTTCTTCCTTCCTTCTGGAACTGGAGTTTATCCCTCCACCCCGTGGCACTGGTCTCTCTGAGGTTTCTTGAAAATAAGTGCCTGCTCCAGAGCCTTGGCACTTGCTTTTCCTTCTGCCAGAACATCTCTTGGCTCCTGCTCTCACATCTTCAGGTCTCTCCTCAAAGGTCCCCATATTGGCAAGGCTATCCCTTATGACCCAATAAACAACCTCCCCAGCACTGCTCAGGCCCCTTGCCTTCTCCACTTTTCTCCACAGTAATGGACACGCTCTACCTGTAGTTCTTTGTTCATTGTTATCTCCCTCCACCTGAAGGTAAGCTGCATGGGGGCAGGTTCCTTGCTACATCCTTGGGGTCTGGACCAGTGCCCGACATACAGGAGGAGGCTGATAAATATTTGCTGAGTGAAGGAATGTGTGAGTGCATGGATGCCGGGGCTTCTGCTTTGCTCCTTAGTCCTTAGTTCTATGTAGCACCTGCCTGTATCATAGTCTTTAGACTGAAGTCTCAGCTGATGCTTTTGCCAGGCCTTTCCCTTGGTTCTGGATTTTGAGGCTGAGAAACCATGAGGAATGTTTTCTTACCCCAACAATTGGATCAGTGAGGAGCCAACAAATCATGATGGTGTGAATGGAGATGGGAGAACAAGAGCAAGCAGGAGGCAGGGCCCAGTTTTTGCTGTGGCCAACTCTGGCATCATTCTGGGTCAGTTCTCTTGTGTAAATCTCAACAGTAGTATCCTTGACTCTAGCGGAAAGGGCCAGGCAGAGCGGGACACATGCTATTAGTGGACTGCAGGGGTTCGAGACCGTCTGGCGTGGTGGGACGAGGATGGGCTGTGGAGGCCAGCAGACCAGGATTTACCACTCAGCTCTGTCCTTTTCTTACTTTGGACAATTCATTCTGAGCTCACTTCCTATATCTCTAAAGTAAGGATTTTGAATTGCATTAATAGGATTGCTTTGAAAATAGATTCATACATTTACTTTTCATTCATCATCCTGAGTTCCTTCTATGTGCTAAGTACCCTGCGCTGCTCTAATGATATACAAGGAGGAATATGATATTGTCTCTCAGCTCAGGGAGCCCATGTCACAGTCCAGGGAAGCAGACTGTTACAACACAGTGTGCTGGTGCTGGGACAGAGGCCCATGCAGAGGAGGGGCATCTACCCTCCACAGGGGAGAGAGTGGGTTAAGGAGGGTTCCTAGAGGAAACAGCATGCCATCTACACGTGCCAGATCAGCAAGGTGGTGGGAAAGTGGAGATAAGCTTCGTAGGGTCTGTGAACTCACTGAAATGATATGCAAAATATTGGGTCGGTGCAGTGTGCTTGGGAGAGGATCCACCCCTTTCCCAGATTCACAAAAGGTCATGAGGCCCCTTCCCAAAGGCTAAGAACCACTTGTAAAAGTGAGAGAAGAGTGTTGAGTAGTAAAACCTTTGGGGGTACCACCTCTTGAAGGACAGGTCACCAAAGTGCCTGCAAAGAAAACTGAGGGGTGGTCAGCAAAGTAGAAAAAGAAAGCTCAACAGGGGGTGGGAGGGTCCCAGAAGCCACAGGGAGAGCCTCAAGTTATGTCAGATACCCTAGATAGCTCTGTTTCTCTGGAGACCCTGATTGGTACAGGCTGAATAGAAGAAGTGGAGAACACCCCACTAGGAAGGAAAACAGAGGTCTTCGTGAAGCTTGAACACTTAACTGGGGCTTGAGGGAAATTAATAGAAAGGAAAGGTAAGCAGTACAGAGGAGAGAGTTAAAAATAGATTAGGCTCGCTAAGGAGGCAGGAGGGAGGGGATCTGGGAATCAACAGAGGGCACAGCCTTGGGCCTGGAGAGAGAGACTCTTCTACGGAGGTAGGAGGGAAGGGAGAAGAATAGATGTGTGGGTGGGAAGCAGGAAGTAGGAGTTATTGTTTGATGGCTTCTATCATCTCTGCAAAATAGAAAGTGAGGTTATCTAATCAGCTAATAATTATTGGGGTCTATCCGTGTTATTTCATTTAACCTCCACAACCCTGTGAGGTAGGCACCATCATCATCCCCAGAGCAGTTGGGAGACTTGTTTGGGGGCACTGTTTCCAGGTGGCTCATCTGAGCTCTGAATCCAGCTCCTCTGATTCCAGGCCAAGTTCATTATCTGCCTTGGCTATCTGCTGAGAATGTAGGTGGAGGAGGTGGAGGGTGGGTGTTCAGAAACGAGGTGAAATCATGCAGTAGCTGTGTGGGGATGGATGAGAGAGCTAACCAAGGAGATGTGGGATTGACAGAAGGTTTGGAGAGCAATACGGAAACTGTGGATTTAGTGGCAGCTAACACAGTGCCGACCTCAGGGTGATCACTTATAGATGCTTGTTCTTTTTCTCTTTTCCTCTTCCTCCAGGTACTCCCCACACCTCTGTGCTCCAGGAGAAAATGGGGCTTGGTCCATGAGGTCCTGGATTCTGTCACATGGCAGCACTGACACTACCATCATCAGAACAACAGCAACAGCATCTGCTTAATGCCTCTGTCGGGTACTGTTTGGGCCTCTTTTGGTCTAAAATATAATTTATTTAACCCTCACAATACTCTGAGGCATCTGCTTTTTGTAGATGAGGAAACAGTCTTAGATGATTAAACTAATCCATCTAAAGTTATATAGCCATGTGATATACAGTGGGAGGTCTGGGTAGGACCCGGGCAATCTAGGTCCTGGGTCCAAGCATCTAAATACCTTACTACACTGCCTTTCACTGCATACCAGGTCTAAAATTAAACATCTTTAGGCAGACATTTTCCATTTATTTTCTGACTCCAACATTCCCTATTATTTATAACCCACATCTCTGCACGTACATTCTGTGCCAATTCCTTGAAGGCATTGGAATTTGCATCTTCTGGATGAATCCTAATGTTTAGTTGAGACTCATCTGGAAGAGTGACTGAATAGAGATGGGTCTTGCTTTGTGTAACCCTAATACTTAAGCAGCTATTAAGACTAATTTTTCATGCATTACTCATTGGATAAGTCTCACTGTTGTATTGCTCCATCTCATATAGGAAGAGCCAAATGAAGAAGAATTACAAAATTAAACAACACAACCTGCACTTTACACAAAGGCTCACTTCAGGGAACTTTAAAAAGTGAAGAATTTTCCGGGGCACCTGGGTGGCTCAGTCGGTTAAGCGTCCGACTTCGGCTCAGGTCATGATCTCAAGGTTCGTGGGTTCGAGCCCCGCGTCAGGCTCTGTGCTGACAGCTCAGAGCCTGGAGCCTGCTTCAGATTCTGTGTCTCCCTCTCTCTCTCTGCCCCTCCCCTGATCACACTGTCTCTCTCTGTCTCTCAAAAATAAATAAATGTTAAAAAATTAAAAAAAAAAGTGAGGAATTTTCCAAATTACTTTTAGGCAGCTGAGAATAATTGTAGTCGTCTACATCCAAAAAAAGAGAAAAATGTAGATTAACAAGAAGAACAAATAAAACTGTAGAAAGCCCAGGCCTGCAGCATAACCAAAACAGAGAATGCTAGAAACTTTAAATTATGTGTGAGTGGAAAAACAAACACGCCACCCAGGCAAAGTGTTTCTCATGCTTCTGTTGCAAGCCTTTGTGGAGAGGTAGACTGTTTGGAAAAGAGAAGAGAGGGGCAGGAAATGCCCGATATTGATGTAGAGTCACTGCCTGCAAGAGAAAGTCCATCCTAAATGTGAACAAACTGAAAAAGGATCCTGGTATTTCAGTGCACTGACTACAGGAAATGGGGATAAAAGCCTATAAACTTCCCTAAATACCAAAAGGAATGGGGGGGGGGTAAGCAAAACATCACACAGAGAAAGAAATTCCTGAGTATGATATCTTACCTATAATAGTTACATAAAACCCGAAAGAAGTAAGACCAAACATATAAGTCACAGCAATGTATGTGAATGAGTATAACTAACCTATTAAAGGAAATGGTTTTCAAATTGGCTCACAAGGCAAGGCCCAACTCTCTGCTGTGTACAAGATTCAGAAAGGCTAAAAAACAGGGATGCCTCAATGTATGCCAGGCAAATGGAAAAAGGATGAAAGTAGGGCCTGTAAGCCCAATATCAGGCCCAGTGCCAAATTACAAAATATTAAAAGTGACAGAAGACATTTAAAGGCTAAAATCATAATTTGTAGTAGAGATACTAGTTCTGAATGAGTATGTGCCAAATAACATAGCAACTACCTTTATGTAGCAGAAACTGCAGGAAATGTAAGAAAAAGTAGAAGCCCACTAAGAATAGGAAACTTTGAGACACACCTCTTGGAACAAAATAGGTCAAGTGGACAAAAGTCAGTGAGGTACAGACAATATAATCAAGGCACATCTTATGATTATATACAGAGCTTTATATCCTAATTCCCTTTCTTCTTATAAATGCACATGGAACATTCATAACAGTTGATCAAATATTAGGCCATAAAGAGAGCATCAATAAATTCCATGAAGTAGAAATATTACACACAGTGCAATAATATTAGAAATGAATAACAAAATAAAAATAAAAAGTTCCTTCTGCCCAGAAATGAAAAGAAAACAACTATTAAAAAATTTCTCAGTGAAAGAAGAAATTACTTTATAATCCAAATTACAGAATTTCTAATCAATAATCAAACATTAATTATTTTAACGTATGGGATCCGATTAGAGTAGTTCTTGTAAGAAATTTCATAACCTTAGGCACTTATATCAATAACAGTAAAAAAAGGAAAGAATGACAATAAACGAATTGGATTTGCAGCTCAGAAGCTAGACAATGCACAAACAAGTTAACCAAAGGAAACCACAAAGGGGCAATGGTGAAGGCGAAAGCAATAATTAATGATGCAGAAAACTGAAAACAAGAGATGTAATGATTGGGTCTTTAAAAAAAAGTAACCAAAAGTACAAGACCTCCAGCTAACCTAATCAAGAGGACAAGGGAGAAAGTCCACGTTGAGTTTGAGCCCGTGACTAGGGAGAGTGGATAACATACTTACGCACACAGAAAGGGGTCTTGCCCGACCAGTGATGATCCTGTTGGCAGATGCGCACGGACATGCCGATCAGGCGGAAGCCGGCATTGCACTGGTACACCACGCTGCCTCGGTAGCTGTAGTTCTCTCCATTGATGTGTCCATTGACGATGGGCTCAGGGGTCCCACAGTGTCCAGCTTTGGTGGGAAATGAGGAAAGAGTGTAAATTGAAGAGGAGCTTATAGAAGATGAGTGGGGGCTTGGTCAGGGTTGGGGAGACAGGGATGGTGAGGAAGAGGACCAAGGACCCAGCCACCCATTATTTTCCCCACCTCCCCCTGAGAGTAGCTATACAGGAACGACTTCAGAAATCCCAGACATGATAGAAATGGCATCCCCAAATCCCAAGGTTGAATCCCAAAAGGCCATCCATCTCTGAACTGTAGTTTCTGTGTCTGTCTGTGGGTTAGAAATGATCACTGTCACCTTCCTGCCTCTGGGATTGTCTCCCTCTTTTTTCCATCAGTTAGCATTGACTGAAAATCTACTGAATGGAGGGCACTTGGTCTACATTAAGGCAGTCACAGCCCAGTTGAGTTGAAAATGACTATGCACAAAGAGATGATTTGGCTAAACTCATCTTTCCTTCTCCTTGAGTGGCAAAAGACACAGACAGCTTAACCTAGGTGGGTCACTCTTATTGAGTGGGGTTTGGGTGGGGTATATTCCTAGCATTTCCACTGGTATTCTTTGGCTCTGTATGGAAATAATTCATGACTGTATCCCTAACAAGAAGCCCAAGACGGTGGGAGGGGAGCACTGTTCAGTCTGGAACAGATCATCAAATCTATGGTATCAGGTCTGTGTAGCTGGGACCCTCCTTTGGACTTGAGGGTTCCAAGAAATAATTGAGAGGAGAGAAAACCTTAGAAGCTAAGGTTTGGTAGGGAATGCACTAGCCATGGGGGAAACCATAACTTTGTCCTTTGTAAGCCAGGTTGTTTTTGTGCTTTTGTAATTTGCTTATTATATAATTTTGTCTTATCAGACTTGAAATTCTTCTTGTTCTTTTGGGTGCCCCAAGAGAAGTAGGTTCAGGGTTTTAGTCATGGTGGATGCCCAATGGCTGGTGTTTGGATTAAGCATTTTATGCCATACATACAATGATGCTGTTCAAAGACTATAATCAGCTTTAGAAAGCTCTAACCTGTCTTGAGGAGGGAAAAATGAGCAGGATAGGCCTGGGGAGGTCACTCACCAAGGCAGCGAACTTCAGAGCCACTCCAGAGCCCATTGGCCATGCACTCCCGCACCCTGGAGCCCACGAGCGTGTATCCAGAATTGCAGGAGAAGATGGCTGTCGCCCCATAGACAGACAGTGTTCCAATGCGGTGCCCACTGGGTGGGATGGGGAGCTCTCCACAGGAGATGACTGAAAAAGAAATCATAAAGAGCTCTGTGAAAAGCCAGCCCCAAGAGGAGGGACACGTGCTGCTTCTGAGTAGTAAGAATGATGACAAAGATAAGACCTGTTTAACTTTATTGGGACTCATGAGCAGAATGTGAGACATGGCAGTGACTTGCATGATGTTACACTTGGAGCAGTGATTCTCAGCTGGAAGTGTGGCCAGAAGCACCTGAAGAGCTTTTAAAATGCCCAGGCTGTACTCTGGACCTACGGCTCACACTCTCTAGAGATAAGGTCCAGTCATGTGCATTGCATTTATTTTTAAGAAAAACTCCTCAGGCAGTTCAGATGTGTACCCTGGTTAGGAACCACTACACTAGAGGCAGAGATTCTGTGTGTCCTTGGTGTCCAGGGCAGACACTACCTATCAATTCCTTGTCCTTTCTGCTGAGTGCAGCAGAAGCCTCCTACTCCTTCTCAACAGGGCACCACAGACAGCCACTGGTGGGCATGTGAGATGAGGCCCGATGGCCAAGGCTACACTGAATGTGAGAGCCTTCATTGTGATAAAGCTGTTAACACCCTTGTGACTTCTGCTCTGCCACATACATGGCTATAGTCCATGGTGGGGTCTAAACTTGGATACGTACAGACAACAGCGACTTGAATCACAGGTGTAGGGAGGATATCACTCCTTCTCCTGCAAACTTTCTACTGCTCACTGACAAGCTATTTCCTTCTGCCCTGTTACAAACACCTACCTCCTCTATCACACCCTTATTGATTACGTAAATATTATAGGTATATCCCTATTGTAGTGGGTGCTGTGGTGGGCCACTCAGACCCCCACTTAGGACCAAAGAACTTCTTTTCCCAGCTGTTGGTAAATGACCCTCAGATGCTAGCCCTCTTCAGACTGCCTTGGCTGAAGAGTCCTCCCATCTAGATCATGCCCTCTTCCTGGGGCATCCTGTACCCCAAGTTTGGTTACTGTGCAGGCATAAAGGCCTCTTGCTACAACTTGTGACAGTTCTGAAGGACCATCCCAGCTTCAGAGCTCCCTGTGGGGTCAGCTGAGGGCTTCACTGATAGTGCATCAGAGCTCAACTTCGCCATCTTCCCAGTGCTGCTTCCTCCCCTTCCCTTACACAAGATGGTGGTAATCCTAAGAGTACTCCATAATAAACCTCTGTATCAGAGTTGCTTACCCAGGAACTCTGACCTTGGAAACTGTTTTGAAGAAAAAAGAAAAACAATTAAGAAAAGAAAAAAGACACACTTAGGTGCCTGCCCCTTGTGCTATACCCATTCCTTCTACACACACTTCTGTTACAGTCTTGTCACACCCCATTATCATTGCTTCCTTACTTTGTCTGCCACTCCAGCAGACTATAAGCTTCTTTTCAGTAGGTGTCACAACCTTTTATCTGCATACGTCTATAATACCTGGCATGAATGTTGAATATGTGAATGAGTGGATGCTCTCCTGGAGAAAGGCAGTTTTTAATAAGATAAAATGCTGAGAAGTACTTCCTTAAAGGAGTAGGCATCTCCCCAGCTCCTGATTCTAAATGAGAGTTCAAAAAGACGTTACACTGCAATCCCTTGTGACACCTCCTTTCTCCCCTTCCCCATGTATGGTATAGTTCAGGTAGGAGGCACTGGGCCAAACTTGTCCACCCACCCGTCCTAGGCTTACTTTGGCAGGTGGGCATAGAGCTCCCAAGGCTCCATTTGCCATTGGCCTGACAGCGGATGACTCTTTGGCCAGTGTAGTAGTAGCCAGGGTCACAGATGAGCATCAGTTGGGCCTGGAACTGGTACTGTGTCTCAAAGATGAGCCTCCATCGGCCATGTTCCACACTGATGCTGCTGACATCGGGACAAGTCACAGCTGGGGAGACAAGGGGCAGGGAGGAGGATTAATTAATTAATTAATTATGGAAGACACTGGCAAGAGTCCAGAGCTGGGGACTGGGAGATTGTAATGCAGTAATGATGAATCCAAGAATTTTCAGTTGCCAGGCAGGTTTGTTAAATGAATGAAATGGGCTGGGTGGGGAATGCAGCAAACTGGAATGGGCAGAACCACCAAAAAAAAAAAAAAAGGAGGTGGTGGGTGGAGGTGGTAGTCAATACAGACTGTTACATGTGAAACTTGTAAGTTCTCTTCGGTCAGGTCTTCATTTTTCAAGAGAAGCTTAGGAATGTGGATTTTTACATAAACACCCCCAACTTGAAAATGTTGGGAAGCAATGAAAAATTCCATAAAGCACATCACAGGCCAAAGAAACAAATCAAACAAAAGTGCAAAAGCTTGTATCTTCAAACTCGATATGGCCCAGTAGGCTGCCAGTTTGTAACTCCAGCTTTAAAGTTGAACTGTACCTCTGTCATTTTAGGGTTTTGTGATCAAAGGACATTTGTGTGAATACTCTGGTAGTTTTTCCTTCTAAAAGGAAGTGGACCAGGTTACTCCTAAGTTCGGTGATGGTTTATGGAAATATCTCAGGGTGCAGTGGTCTATCAATGCTTTGAGAGAAATTTCAAATGGAAGCCCAACTTGGTAGATGACACTATCCACTTGTCTCTGCTTCCTGAATCCCCAGCCTCCATGTACTTGCTTTTTTCTCATTATATATATTTTTAATGTTTATATATTTATTTTGAAGGAAGAGATAGAGAGCGAGCAAGGGAGGGGAAGAGAGAGATGGAGAAAGAGAATCCCAAGCAGGCTCTTCACTGTCAGCGCAGAGCCCACTGTGGGGTGCGAACTCATGAACTGTGAGATCATGACCTGAGCCGAAATTGAGAGTTGGATGCTTAACTGACTGAGCCACCCAGGTGCCCCTCTCATTATGGGGTTTTTAGCTCACTCCTTGCAGGAATCTCTTCAGCTGCATACACAGCCCCTCCTTATGCCCATCTCCACTACCCAAGGACTCACGGACACACTGTGGGGGGACATTGTGGTTGCTCCAAAGGCCTGTCTCCAGACACTCTGCTGTGGCCTCGGCACCTGCCTGGAGGTGGTAGCCTTCGCTGCAGCTGTATACAGCCTTGGTCCCCACTGTGTACTCTTTGCCAAACACCATTCCATTCTTGGGGGCCACAGGAAGCCCACAGGAAAGAGCTAGCAAAGAGAAAAAAATATCATGAGCATGTCTGGTTCAAGATGGTATTCTGAGAACATATTTGAACCTTTCATCTCCCCCAAGGCCCTAATAAAATTATAGTAAAGACTAGTAAAGCAGAAAAGCCTCATAACAAAAAGCAAAATGGGAGGATCAAAAGCAGAGGAGACTTCAAAAAAAAAAAAAAACTTTGGAGGATGGATTGTAGATAGAAGTTTGTCGAGATATGAAGTGGAGCTGAGAACCTGCAGGTGAGATCAGTTCTCCTCCATCCTTTCCCACAAATACAGTGTAGAGGCGTTCAGGCATCTGTTTCCCACATAAAGGAGAGAGGGTTGTCTTTCCTACTTAAGGAAAAAAATAGGAACTCCCTTGAGAGAAGTAGGGCAGCTAAGATGTAAGTTGGCATCCCAAAGTAAAGTTCTTTTAATTCTAGGATATAAGGGCTCTTAGCCTGAAGTCTGCCCATCTGCCTGCTCATCTCTACTACATACTCAGTTCACCTTCTTATTCGTGTGAGAGACCTCGTGGGTAAAGATATTACAACAAAGGTAACCCACATCGCTACCTGGAAAAATCAATCTAGACTTTCCTTTAAAATATGAATAATCAAGGAACCCTATACATGTGAAGAAAACCAGTAGTATGAAAGACATAAAGATAAGATTAAAAATAGAAGAAAAAAAAAAGAAATAAAGTTCTCCTTTAGGAAACAGACCCAGCTCAGGAAACAGATGATACGTAATCTTTAAACATTTGACTAGCACAAGAAAATCAAACATCATTGTGATTTCCTGTTTTTGTTGGTATAATGGGCAAAGGTTTTCTTTTCTTTTCTTTTTTTAAGGCAGTACATAATATTGAGACTGTGGCAGAAAAGACAACTTTCCCATGCTGGTGGAAGTGTAAGGGAAGACAAACGTTCTAGAGAGCAGTAAATGTCAAAAGCTGCAGATTCTGCACAGGTCATGGTTCAACAATCTCATTTCTGGGAATTTATTTTGAGAAATAAATATGGATGCTCATAACGATGGAATTCTAAGGATTTTAACAGCGGCACGGTTCACAGTAGCAAAAAATACAGAAATTCAAATGACCAACACTAGGATGATACTTAAATAAATGATAGTTTTTCCGTGATGCTATGCAACCATGGGAAATAATGATGAGGAAGTGTATTTAATTACGTGACAGATGCTAAGAAAATATCAAGAGCTTTGTGCGCTGACGATGCCATTTTTGTAAACAGCATATAAAAGATCAAAGGAATTGTGCTGAAATGTTACACAGTGATCTCAGCTGATAGGATTATAGATCATTTTTTTATTCTGCCAAATTTTTATTTTAATTCCAGTTGCTTCAGCCCATTTCTTCACTGGATTATTCGTTTTTCGGGTGTGGAGTTTGGTGAGTTCCTTGTAGATTTTGGATACTAGCCCTTTATCCGATATGTCATTTGCAACTATCTTTTCCCATTCTGTCGGTTGCCTATTAGTTTTTTTGATTGTTTCCTTTGCAGTGCAGAAGCTTTTTATCTTGATGAGGTCCCAATAGTTTATTTTTGTTCTTGATTCCCTTGCCTTTGGGGATGTGTCGAGCAGGAAATTGCTGTGATTGAGGTCAAGGAGGCTATTTCCTGCTTTCTCCTCTAGGGTTTTTATGGTTTCCTGTCTCATAGTCACTTCTCCAAAGAGGACATCCAGATGGCCAACAGGCACATGAAACGATGCTCAGCATCACTCATCATCAGGGAAATACAAATCAAAACCACACTGAGATACCACCTCATGCCAATCAGAGTGGCTAAAATGAACAAATCAAGAGACTATAGATGCTGGCGAGGATGTGGAGAAACGGGCAGCCTCCTACACTGTTGGTGGGAATGTAAACTGGTACAGCCGCTCTGGAAAACAGTGTGGAGGCTCCTCAAAAAACTATCAAGAGAACTCCCCTATGACCTAGCAACAGCACTGCTGGGGATCTACCCAAGGGATACAGAAGTGCTGATGCATAGGGGCACATGTACCCCAATGTTCATAGCAGCACTTTCAATAGCCAAATCATGGAAAGAGCCTAAATGTCTATCAACGGATGAATGGATCAAGAAGATGTGGTTTATCTATACAATGGAATACTACATGGCAGTGAGAAAGAATGAAATCTGGCCATTTGTAGCAAAGTGGATGGACCTTTAGGGTGTCATGCTAAGCGAAATAAGTCAGGCAAAGAAGGACAGATATGATTTTCACTTATAGGTCTAACAGGAGAAACCTAACATGGGACTCTGGGAAGGGGAAGTGGGGGAAGTTAGGGAGAGGGAGGGAGGCAAATCATGAGAGACTCTTGAATACTGAAAACAAAATGAGGGCCGAAGAGGGAGGGAGAAAGGGGAAGGGGGGTGATGGTCATGGTGGAGGGCACTTGTGGGGAAGAGCACTGGGTGTTATATGGAAACCAACTTGGCAATAAACTATCAAAAAAATAAATTCCAGTTGCTTCACATATGTAATGTAATATTAGTTGCAGGTGTAGGATTTAGTAATTCATCGCTTGCAGGCAACACCCAGTGCTCATCACAACAAGTGCCCTCCTTCATTCCTATCACCCCTACAACCCACCCCTCTGCCCACCTCCCCTCCAGTAACCCTTTGCATTATCCATAGTTCCCCACCCCCCAGATTTCTAGTCTGAATTATATTGCTTTAAGGGAAAACAAATCCCACCACTTATAAAAGGCAATGCATGCAGACTACCTGGTACATATCATGGGCTTGACCATGAGTGTGGTGATGGTCACTCTTCCACCCTGGTCCCTTCTGGCCCTTGCCTCCTCTGCCCTACTGCTTCAGGCAGTCCAAGTTGCTCTCCATATTTTGTGATTGATCTCTCTCCAGTTCCTGGTTTTGCAAATGCTTTTACTGTTGCCTCAAATGTTTTCCTTGCTAATGCTGGGCGTCAAACCCCAATGGCTCTATGAGCCCAAGTCCAAGCATCCTCTCTTCTGGGAGTCCTTCCTGGCTGTCCAGAAGGAGGTAGGTCTCATCTTACCTCTGGGCTCCTACGACTCTGTTTGTACTCCTGATAACACCTCTTCCTTCCCCTGCCATTTTGCATTTGTGCGGCTACAGATCCATCTCCCCCATTGCTCTGAAAACCCTGAGACTGTTTTATGTATATGTATATCCCCAGGGCTCAAGACATTATGGACTCTCAATGTGTGTTCACTGAAAGAATGAATTAATTATCAATGAGGAAACCCACATTTGGACGTGATTAGTCCTGGGACAAACCCAAGATATAAGTAGGATCGGAGACACCAATCATCCCCTTTCCACGTGCTCCTCACCTTGACAGAGAGGAATGGCTTCACTCCACAGGTAGTAGCCCTGGAGGTGCCGGGTACAAATGGCCATACTGTGTCCCACCAAGCGGTAGCCAGCGTTGCAGCCAAAGTGGATGGAGCCTCCAGGCTGGGTGCTGGTCTGGCCCAGAAGGAAGCCATGGAGTGGAGCCCTGGGCAGGCTGCAGTAGGGAGCTGAACAATAAGAAGAGGCTCAGGGGACCACGTGCAAACAGAAGACAGACATGCTCTTTCCTGCACGTGTGCCCTTTTTATTCCACTCTCCTGTCCCCCCATCAATTTCCTTGTCTCTGCCACTGCCAGGTCCACTGCTATTTAGGAAGGTCTGAGTGATTGATATTGAGAAATGGCCAATCAGTGTGGTACTGATCTTGCAGCTGAGCTCAGGCTCTTCAATCCCGTCACCTCCCAAAGAGGAACAGGAAATAGACTCCAGTGGGGCTGGTTCCAGAAGTGTGACTGGGGGGCGCGTGGACTCTGGAGTCTTGTATCTGACCTTTCTAGCTCTGTGACTTGGGGTATCTCACCGAAGCTCTTTGAGTTCCACTTTCCTCATCTGTGTATTGGGATTTAAGATGCCTGCCTCATAGGTTTTTGGACAATGCAAATGGGTTTGTGTTTGTAAAGGCCCCAGCCCACTGTAAGGCACTTGGTGCTCAATAAATGGTCCTGCTCCTTCCTGTTTTGGAGGGTTGGGGGAGAGGGAGCCGTGGCAATCCAGGACATGAAATCCACAGTCGTATTTCCCCTTCAGTGAAGCCTCTTCATGGCTTCAATTGATTTCATTCACTTATTTGACAAATAGACATGGAGCACCTATTATGTGCCAGGTTATATTCTAAGTGCAGGGAAGACCACTGTGAAGAAAACAGTCAAAAATCCCAGCCTCAGGGTGCTGACCATAGAGACTCCAGCCAGCAATCCACAGAGGAAGTTCTGTGAGGCCGGGAATGAGGGTGGCCAGAGGAACACTCGGAACATGTACCTCTGTTTGCTCTAAGAGTCTCTGGCTAGGTCTCCCAGGCAGGCACGGGGCAGGGGAGGATGAAGGTGCCAGGGCCCTTACTACATCCACCCCATGGTGAGGTCCTCTGGCCTCGTATTTGAGGGCCACATCCCTGTGCTGGTGAAGCTGGTGTTTTAAATACCCCTGTTCCAAGCCAGATGTGTTTCCTTGCTCCTGCTTCGCTACCTGTGTCCTGTGTATATCGTACTCTGTGTTTACATCAGTCAAGAACAAGAATCTCCGTTATAAAATACACTGGATCATAGTGTCAGATGCATGTGCAAAGTATACAAGCCTACTGTATTTTCATTAAGTACTAATTGTTTCACCATGTAATTAATTCACTTTCTGTGAGTGGGTACTCTAATGACAACTGACTCACTGTGACCAAACATGTGATTGGTCTTTAAAAACATCAAGGAAAAGGGCAACTCCTTAATGGCGTTTAGTTCCTAGGTCAGTAACCATCACAGTGCAGTGCTAACTACATGCTATATTTTCCTTTGCGTGAGTAGCTGCCGGGAACCGCCAGAAAGTGGCCTGAGCCTCACCTGACAGGGACCTTAAGGTTTCTTTGTCATCATAAGGAAACTGAAGCCTGAAGAGGTTCAGTGACTTGTCTAGGAATCATTTGGCTGTGTGACAGAGCTGGCCACTGGCCCTGGGGGTCAGGAAGCCCCCCTTCATCCTGTGTGTGTGGCTGGAAAGGAGTTTAGGGTTCAGTTTGCAGAGAAAACGGACTCTGAGATAGTAAAGAACCTTCTTCTGGGCTCTCCTCAGGCTCCTCTGGTTCACTCTTCCCTGAAGCCACATCCGTGGAACTCCTCATGGTCTCAAGTGCTTCATTTCAGCCTCCAGGCTTGCAGGGCCCAGCTAGAGGCTCGTGAACCCACTCCCCTTTGAAATGGGCATCAGGCTGGTTATCAAGTTTTCTTTCCAACCACAGACAGTAATCCCCATGATAAGAGTTAAAAAAAATTCCATTTTCTTAATTTCCTTACATTTCCAGGGATATTTCTGTTTTCCATTATAGACTGAGGCCCTGGTCAGCTGTCTGCCTGGCTTGGCCCCTGATCTGCCTCTGCCTGTGATTATGGCTGGTAGAGCAGGACCAAGGCTCCTGGACTTAAAATATAGGCCATCCTTTGCTGCCTGTTTAACATTTCCCACCTGGAGACCCACGTCTTAGGGTTTCTCAGTTTTTAGAAACTTTTATTAATGTTTCAACAGTATTAGGGATAGGATCATCTCATAGGCATTATCAGATGATATATAATAAACTTACCCCAAAGACACAATAGGCTGGCAGTATGCAAAGAAGAGAGGGAAGCGCTTAAATTGGGTAAAAGCAGAAGAGGGGAGGTGGAGACTGTCAGGGACACTGTGCAGCTGTAGTGGGACAGGTTCAGAGGAGACAGGCTGCCAGTCCCCTTGTAGGATCTCTGCCATTGGCCGGGATGGGGCCCATGGCTTACTTGGGTGTTTTGGGTGAGCAACTTCAGGGGATCAGGGGTTGTGGCCCTTCTCATGAGTCCTTGCATTTTACTCACCTGAATACCGAATCTTAAAGCCCTTCCGGTTGTAGGCGTGGTCAGATGACCAGCGCAGGTACACAGTGTTGCTTGAGCTGGTGACCATCAGGGGAGCCGAGTAATTCCCACTGAGGGCTTTCAACAGAGGACTTTGTCCTGAGGGACCTGGGTGAGAGTACGGGACACAGGATTACAGACTAGCACAGGTGCTAGAGACTAGGTACCTTGAATATAACCACCTCCCATTTCCCCTCCTCAAGAGAAGACACTAAGCTCAGAAGGTCAGGGCCAGTGCAATGGTCTGTAGTTCTACTCCTTTGTCTGCATCCCCAGCCACTGCGCTGGGTGCTCCTTCCTCCTGAGCCCTAAAGCAGTGCTCCAGGAAGTCACTGCCAACTTATAGGAGTTGGCGGGAGAGATGAAATCTATTTGCCATCTTGGGACTTGTCAAGGTCAAGCAGCTGGTTAATGCAAGAGCTGGTTTGCAAACTGGGAACCTCTACCTTGCCACTTACTTCTCATGTACATAAAAAAAAAACAGCTCAGTGCTTGCCATATAGATAAAGTATATACTAAATGAATATATAGCAATAAAGCTACAGAAAAACATCATGTTTCAATGTCACGCACAACACAGTTCCCGAATAATCCTTTCCAAGGCTCTTCAAGAAAGCCCTCCCTCTTCTTTTCCCCTGCCTTTAATGCCTGGGAGTGCATCCTGAGGCAGTTGGTTCAAGGGAGGCAGAGTATAAAGCTCGCTAATCCATAACAGGATTTGTTACCCTGGACATAGTCCTGAGTGATGGTTCTGATATGCTGCTGAGACAACTCTTGGAAGCTTGGCAAAGGCAATGGACCACATTAAACAAAATAGAGCCATCAGAACTGCTGTGACAAACCATGAAGGAAGGGGTCAAAAGGCTCAGAGAAATGGCTTGCCGGAATAGGTCTATTATATCAGACCGGAATACCCACTAGCTGACCATGTGTCTCAGGAGGCCTTGGAAGATACTCCAGTTCCTAGAGCAAAGAGGAATACACTGGTGAGGGGGTGAACACCAGCATCATCGACAACCTAAGTAACACCTATCGATCCTCTGTTGGCTTAAACTGATGGAAGGAGATGCTGTCACAGAACTGGTCTTCCTGGTGTTGATAGGGATGAGAAGATTCTAGAATACAGGGGCCAGGTGGAGGCTTGCATAATTACTAAAATGTGCAGCAAGGTTGGAATGGTAGTGGGGAGGGCCTAACCTGCATGATCTATGGCGATGTCTCACAAAACATGATATTTTTAAGGGCAAGGTAGATGGGCAGGCCCCAATATATGAGTAGATGAATAAAACAGATCATGGATATATAGTCAAAAAGATGAGAAAAGCTGACCCCAATGGAAAGTTGCAATCCCACACCCAGTTTGGAGACTTGAGCTAGGATCCATTTCTTATTCCAGAACACTTTGGCTGAAGGAGAGATTGGGTCCCCATGAAAAAGGACACTAGAAAATGTTATCAATTATAGATAGTAGTGATTCCGCCAGTCTTTCCCCCAAAGACCTAATGCTATTTCCTCAGGAAACTGAATACTAGAGAAAAGGGAAGATCCAGGTATTCCATTTGGATACAGAGTGTGAACTGATGCTGATATCTGGGGACCCGAACCACTATCGTGCCTTCTTTGTTGGAATAGAGGTGTTTGGGGGTTGGGGTTGGTAATAAATGGAGTCCTGGCCCAGATCCACTTCATAGTACCAACTTCACCAAGTAGTGGCCCTCATTTGCAGTAGTTGTACCAAATGTAGTATCTTCATTACAGCAGATGATCACAACCTTGGCTGCATGAAATGCAGTTATTGATCTAGCAATGTATTATTTTCATACCCATCAGAAAGAAGGATCATAAGCAATTTGCATTCACATGAGATAGACAACAGTACATATTCATGGTCTTGCCCCAGAGCATTGTTAATTCTGCTCACTGTCATAATTTGTATGAAGAGATGTGGACCATCTGGACATTCTGCAGAATATAGCAGAATATTGGTTCTCTATATGATGACGTTGTATTAATTGCCTCTGATGAGCCAGAAGGGACAATTAGTGTAGATGCTTTTGTAAGACATGTGGCTCCAGAGGATAAGAGATAAGTCCTACAAAGAGTTGGGTGAAATTTCCCCAGCAGTTTGAGGACATGCTGAGACTTTTTCTCCAAATTAAAGAGCAAGTTAGTGCACCTTTTTCCTTCTACTACCAAGAAAGAAGCACAATGTTTGGTAGACCCCCCTTTGGGTTTCAGAGGCAGCATATTCTTCATGTGGGAATACCGCTATGATCCATTTACTGAGTGACATTCAAGGTACTTGCTTCGAGTGGGTGCTTGATTAGGAAAGGGTTCTGTAGCAGGACTAGCCTGCAGTACAAGCAGCTCTGCCCCAAGGCCATACAATCCACCAGCTCCCAGGGTTTTGGGATTCCTGGTAGAGAAAGATGTTGCATGGCACCTCTGGAAAGGCGCCATACCTAAAATGGAGGTAATGGTACAGATCCCTCAGGTTCTAAAGCAGGTCTGTGCTATCTGCAGCAGGGAACTATTCAACAGTTGACTGACTTACCATCAAAGATCTCAAATTCATCATACTGTTTCTCACTGAGAAAGTACTCCACCGTGAGGGAGATGTTGTAGTCAGGTTCCACTCTCACCAGCCAAGAGCAGGTCTGGAACTGGGGATAGCTTCCTGGGTAGCTCTGACTCAGGATCACACCTGTGGAGTCTGTCAGAAGCTCATTCGTTGGGCAGTGCACTTGGAGAAAGAAAGAAAGAGAAATACCAGGTCCATGGGATGGAGATGGAACTGGGCCAACACATTTCCCTGGCACAAAAGACAACCACTGGAACAAGAGTATTTGAGCGCATTTGAGCAAGACCCCAACACCAATCATTATACTGCACCATGGCATGAGGTGACTTCAGATTCTGTGTCAAGGTTACTATATTGCTGGGATTCAGGCCAGACCAGTTGTTGGGATCACTTCCTAGCTCAGCTATGGTCTTTGGAGTAACTGAGGATGATACATACAGAGATAACAGTAAAGTATCCTTAAATCCAAGAGTTAATGTATTAAATGGGTTGAATTTGTATAAAGAGAGTATAGGGGAGAGCTAAGTACATGGAATTTTGAGTCAAACACACCTGAATTTATAGCCCACCTCTGTCACTTACTAGCTGTGTGGTCTTGAAAAAATTATTTCTTCTCTGTGCAATAGCTTCTCCACCTTCAAGGCAGAAAGATAACACCCACCTTACAGGGCTATTGTATTATACAACATTATATAATTGTATATTAGTTAACATTATAATATATATAATATTATTGGAAATAACATATTTAAAGCATGCAACATAGTTCTTTCATAAATTGTAAAGATGATGATGATGATGATGATGATAATGATGATGATGGTAATTACACCAGGAACAGAAGGAATTAGCAAAGCTTGGCCGTGGCTTGATTAGTGGTATTAAAATATCTAAAGACAAATATGTCACCCTAAGGAAGACAGTCAATGTAGAACTTAGAACAGGAGTTGACGGAGGGGCCAGATTGGGTTTTCTGTGTCTGTCACCAGGGGAGGCTAGAGAAGATTCTGGTTCAGAGGAGCCCTGCACATCCTGGAAACCAGGGAGGTGCTGTCTCCTGGGGGTACAGGGAAGTGTCACTAAATCCTATGTGAAATAAATTTGAGGATGATCCACCTCTATTTGCTTGGGCTGAGGACTTCACAGTAAAGTTTTGAGGGCTGAATCAACTTCTTCAGTACCTTGAAATAGGCATGCCCTGGGCAGTAGTTGCAAGTATCTCAATCACTATCACAATCACTGCAAATAGAGAAATTGATATTTTGCTGTATATGTGCCTTTAGATAGGCTTCCTGAATGTGTTGGATTCTAGGACACTGATAAAGGAGAGTTTCTGGAACTGCAAGGCTGAGGACTAATTCCTAGATTATAATCTGAGATGAGGTTGTTCTGGGGAGGAGATTTAACTACTCATTCTCCACTCGTCTCCTCTGTTTCCTTCAACCTTCTGCCTTCACAGAAATGAGGCTTGCTAATCAACACTGGGTCTGGGCTAACAGACAAAATGCTTGCTGTGGCCCAGAATTCACACAACTCATCTGGAGTTCCTTTGAGTATCTTTGCAACACACTTTTTTTTAAAAGTAATCCCTACAACTGACATGGGGCTCCCACTTACAACCTGCAGATCAAGCATCGCATGCTATACCGACTGAGCCAGCCAGGCTATTGAAAGGGGAAGCTTTGAAAGGCACTAGCTTCTCCTGGGAGAACTTCCTTCTTAGTTTGCAAATAGGAAAGGAAAGAAAACAGTTTCTTGGAGGAAAATGGCCTTGGTTTTGAAATGCTCCTGATTTCACTAACCTGATACCTATAGGTCATGGAAGTGTGCTGATATTTAAGTTCCCCTAGGCTTTGTGGTACATTCCAGCCAGTACCAGATCTGCTCTTGAAGCTCTCACCTTTCTACTGGAAACTCCTCCATTGAGGGGAAGCAGGCATACCCTCTCAAATGAGATTGGTTCCACAGGTTTGCCTTTTTGTGTGCAACTTTATCAGATTTGGGTATTAGTGTTTACACGTTTTTCTTTCTCCTAATGCTCAAGATGTCTGGCCTTTGAAGGTTTAGTGATATTCTTCCATGAAACTATCTAGTCTTGATGTCTTTGATGGGGTTTCCTCTGATAACAATCTCTATTTCTTTTAAACAATTAGGAAAGTATAAACTTTATATCTCTACTGGGGTCAATTTTATCAGATTATACATTCCTAGAAAATCATTCATATCATTAATTTATTGGCACAAATTTGTACAAGATCTGTACTTGTACAAGATTTATACAAGATCAAAATTAAAAATTTTCTTTTGCTTCAATGGTTATATCCCATTTTCCCTTTCTTATTTTTGTATATTCCTCCTTTTTCCCTTTGTTTAATTTACCTAATGTTTTGATTATTTTGTGACTCTTTGTTCTAGGCACTTCTTTTCATTTATCAGTAAGTCTGTTTTTGTGTTTTAGAACTCATTCATTTTCTAAAATTCAAAAATTTTGAGATATAATTTATGTACAATGAAATGCACATATTTTAGGAGCATGGTTTAATGAGCTTTAGCAAATGCATATGCCTGTGTAACTACTAACATAATCAGGCTATAGATTTTTTCCATCAGAAGGTTTCTCTCATGCCCCTCTGCAATTAATTAGTATGACCTGACCCATGCTCCAGGAAATCACTGATATTATTTTCATAACAACAGACTAGTTTTGATTGTGCTAGAATTTCATGCAATTGGAATCATACATGTTGTTATTTTTGTGCCTGGTTTCTTTTGCTAAACATTATGTTTCTAAGATTCAATCCATGGTGTTTTATGTATCACTACTTAATTTATTTTTATTGCTCTGTAGCAATCATAGAACAATTTTTTTATTCATTCATTCTGTTTACTATTAATGAACATTTAGGTTGGATACAGTTGTGGATTATTATGGAATTCATATACAAGTCATTTTGTGGATATGGGTTTTCATTTCTCTTAAGTAAATAACTAGGAGTGTAATTGCTGGGCAATAGGGCAGGTGTATGTTTAACTTTGAAAAAAACTACCAGTTTTCCAAAGTGACTGTATAATATTACATCCCAATCAGCAATATATAAAAATTCCACTTGGTCCACATTCTTGTCAACACTTGGTATTTTCAGTCTTAAGTTTTAGCTATTCTAGTGGGTGTGCAGTACCATTTCATTAGGATTTAATTTCATTTTCCTGATGACTAATGATGTTTAGCATCTTTTCATATACTTATTGTCTAGTCATACGTCCTATTTTGTAAAGTGGCTAGTCAAGTCTCTTGTCCATATTTTTATTGGATTGTCTTATTATTGAGTTGTTAAAGTTCTTTACGTAGTCTAGATAGAAGTTCTTTAAAAAAAAAAAAGGGGATGGGGGGTGATGGTCATGGTGGAGGTCACTTGTGGGGAAGAGCACTGGGTGTTATATGGAAACCAACCTGACAATAAACTATAAAAAAAAATATATATATATATGTGTATGTATCATGAATATCTTCTTTTATTCTGTAGTTTGTCTTTACTTTTTCATATTTAGTTCTGTCAGTTTTTCCTTCATGTATTTTGAAGCTCTTTTATCATATGCATATAATATATATATCTTTTATAATGGAATTAACTCTTTTGTCATTATAAAATTTCTCTATTTCTGGTAATACTCCTTGCTTGCAGTATTACCTGAAATTTCTTTATGTTTCTTATGTTTAACATTTGCATGTGTATCTTTTCCTCTCCTTTTCTTCAATATATCTGGTATTTATATTTAAACTGCATCTTTTGCAGGAAATAAGTGGTTATTGTTTACACCCAAAAAGTTGGCATGGATTTTATGCAGCAAAACTTACTGATATAACTAAATCATTCAAATATTAGAGGTACCTACTTATTTTTGGTCTGTAATTGAAAGAGGTATGTGAAAATCTCTAACTGTAATTGTGAATTTTTCCTTTTCTTCTCATAATTCTGTCAATTTTTCTTTTATATATTTAATAATATGTTGTCAGGTACATAGAAGTTTATGACTGTTATATATGTTTGATAGAATATGTTTATCAGTATTAAATTTCCTCTCTTTCTTTTAAAACTTTTTGCCTTGAATTCTATTTTGTCTAATGTTATCTTTGCTACACAAGATTTTAGAGGTTAGTACTTGCTATTTTTTCAAAGTTTTGTTTCATACCAGGGATGAGGGAGACCTTTTTAGCTATGTCTTTAGGGAGGCAGATGAAGATACTCAAGTCTAAGTTTATGGAAAGTCTAGAGCTTAACTTATTTTTTACTTAACTAATCTGAAAGTCTCTCTCATTGGATGAGCAGTTTTATTCAGTTATATTTACAATAGTTACACATATATATGCACTTAGTTTTGCTACCTTATTTTGTGTTTTCTGTTTACCATAATTTTTTTTCTCCTTTATAATAAGCTTCTATTGGATTGAGTTGTCTTTATTATCTTTATTTTTGATTATGGATTTAGAACTTACACATACTATGGTTATCCATAATTTAAAAAATGATCTATAAATTTAAGTTTAAAAAATTTTTTAAATATTTTATTTATTTTTGAGACAGAGAGAGACAGAGCATGAGAGGGAGAGGGGCAGACAGAGAGGGAAACACAGAATCCGAAGTAGGCTCTAGGCTCTGAGCTGTCAGGACAGAGCCCGACACAGGGCTCGAACCCATGAACGTGAGGTCATTACCTGAGCCGAAGTCGGAGTCTTAACCGACTGAGCCACCCAGGTGCCCCTAAGCTTCATTTTTAATACATGTGTTTTAACTAATGTAGAGGATTAATCAATATCTATGCTTCTCCTCAACAAGCAAGGGTCCTCAGCTCACTTTTTCTTTCTTCCTAATAGGTTCTCCAATGTCATTTATTTGTCTAGTTATGTCTATATTTTTAAGTTTACTACAGTCAGTATTGTTTAGATTTATTACCCTATTTTACTGATTTCTTAGCTCATTGTTTCACATTGAATCATTATCTGTATTCATTTTTTCTTTTTTTGTGTTTATTTATTTTTGAGAGAGAGAGAGAGAGAGACAGACAGACAGACAGACAGAGACAGTGCGAGCAGAGGAGGGGCAGAAAGAGACGGAGACACAGAATCTGAAGCAGGCTCTAGCTCTGAGCTGTCAGCACAGAGCCAGATGCGGGGCTTGAATTCATGAACTGTGAGGTCATGACCTGAGCTGAAGTTAGACATTTAACCAACTGAGCCACCCAGAAGCTCCTGTAGTCATTTTATTTTCTTAATGAATGTGGTAGAGGATTCCAGTCTTTACAAATATTAGATTTTATTTTTGTTTCCTGAGCATAAAAAAAAAACAACTTCTTTCCATCCATGTGCTTCTTTCTGGTCAATGAGATGTGAGTACAATAATGTGTGCCACTTTGGGCTGATGATTTGAAAAGCCCTTAAGCGACTCTCCATTCTCTCTTATTCTGCTGCAATGTAGTATCCAGAAACAGGCCTAGTTTTCAGATGGCAGCACAAGATTAAGAAACCTGGATCACTGAGTCACCTGCACTATAGTCACTGAACTATAGCTAATTTTGCCTGAAGGAGAAATAAACTTTTGTTGTGTTAAGCCACTGAGATGTGGGTATTGCTTGTTAACGTAACATATGTCTGTTCTATCCTGACTAATGCACTGAAGTATATCTGTTAATTATGCTTTTAGTAAGCAGTAACTTTACTTAGTCCTTGTCTGTCTGAAGATTTCATTAATATATTTTCACTCTTAAATGATAATTTATCTGGGTTTGGAATTTCAGTTTACAATTATTTTTTCTACTGCATTTTATCTTTTGGTGATGCAAATAATGTTATGGGTCTGATTTGTCTTTGTGATGGCTTTAACTTCCTTGATGTTCTATAATTGCACGGTAATGTTTTAGATTTGAATTTCACCAAATTTTCTATGTTGTCACAGTAAGAGGAATGCTTCTGAAATAATAGAAAAGTGTCTGATCCTTGTCATAAGGGACTAGGATGTCATTGGACATGGCATTGGGTGAGGTAGAAAGGAGTAGAAAAAGTCAAAAGATAAAAGGAACTTATATATTGAAGGGACTATGAACGGAAATAAAACTTCTGTTTATGGATTGAAAGATTTAATATTATTAAGATGGCAATACTACCTAGACTGATGTATGGATTCATTTCAGTCTCTACAAATATCCCAGCTGGTTTCTGTATGGATATTGATAAGCTGATCTTAAAATTAATTTAGAAATTCAACATATCTAGAATATGCAAAAGAAGAACACAGTTGGAGCACTCACACTTCCTGATTTCAGACTACAAAGCTACAGTAATCAAGATAGTAGTGCTGGCATAAGATGATTGAGTAGTATATCTATATCTATATATCTATATATATCTATATCTCCCACTATATTCCACGTATGAGTGAAATCATATAGTGTTTGTCTTTCTCTGACTAACTTATTTCACTTAGCATGATCCTCTCTAGCTATATATAGTGGAATATTACTCAGCCATAAAAAATAATGAAACCTTGCCATTTGCAATGACATAGATGGAGCTACAGAGTGTTATGCTAACTGAAATAAGTCAGTCAGAGAAATACAAACACTATATGATTTCACTCATATGTGGAATTTAAGAAACAAAACAAATGAGCAAAAGGAAAGACAGAGAGAGAGAGAGAGAGAGAGAGAGAGAGAGAGAGAGAGAGAGAGAGAGGCACAAACCAAGAAACAGATTCTTAACTACAGAGAACAAACTGATGGTTACCAGAGGGGAGATGAGTTGGGAGATGGGTTAAGTAGGTGGTGGGGATTAAGGAGTGCACTTGTGATGAGCACCAGGTGATGTACGGAAGTGTTTAATCACTAAATTCTACACCTGAAACTAATATTACCCTGTATGTCAACTAACTGGAATTTAAATAAAAAATAATAGACTTACAGATCAAAATAATAGAACTGAAGATCAAGAAATAAATCCCCAAATTTGTGGTCAACTGATTTTCAGGAGGGTGCCAAGACAATTCAATGGGGAAAGGATAGTCTTTCCAGTAAATGGTGACAGAGCAACTGGCTATCCACATGCAAAAGAATGAAGCTGGACCCCCTACCTCATGATACATATAAAAATTAAAATAGATCAAAGACCTAAATTTAAGAGCTAAAACTATTAACTCTTAGAAGAAAATATAGGTGTAAATCTTCTTTACCTTGGATTAGGCAATGGTTCCTTAGTTATGACACCAAAAGCACAACAACCAAAGGAAAAATATATATATATTGATCATCAAAATTAAAAATTTTTGTACTTGAGGGGCACCTGGGTGGCTCAGTCAGTTAAGTGTCTGACTTAGTTTCAGCTCAGGTCATGATCTCACAGTTTGTGAGTTCAAGCCCTGCATCGGGCTCCACATTGCACAAAGCCTGCTTGGGATTCTTGGTCTCTGTCCCTGTCTCTGTCTCTGTCTCTCTCTCTCTGCCCCTCTCCCTCTAATGCACTTTCTCTCTCTCTCTGTCTCTCTCAAAATAAATAAAAATTAAAATTAAAAAAGAAACAAAAAACCCTTTTGTACTTGAAAGAACATTATCGAGAAAGTGAAAAACTGAGGTGCCTGGGTGGCTCATTCAGTTAAGTGTCAGACTTTGTTTCAGGTTATGGTCTCACGGCCTGTGAGTTTGGCCCTGCAGCAGGCTCTGTGCTGACAGCTCAGAGCCTGGAGACTGCTTTAGATTCTGTGTCTCCCTCTCTCTCTGTCCCTCCTCTGCTCACACTTTGTCTCTCTCTCTCTCAAAAATAAATAAACATTAAAGTTTTTTGAATAAATAAAAAGAAAGTGAAAAAACACCAACAAAATGGGAAAAAATTTTCAAATCACATATCTGATAAGGCACTTGTATCTAGAATCTAACAAGAATGGGCAGAAGACATGAATAGACACTTCTCCAAAGAGGACATCCAGATGGCCAACAGACACATGAAATGATGCTCAGTGTCATTCATCATCAGGGAACTACAAATCAAAACCACACTGAGATACCACCTCACACCGGTCAGAGTGGCTAAAATGAACAAATCAAGAGACTACAGATGCTGGCGAGGATGTGGAGAAACAGGTACCCTCCTACACTGTTGGTGGGAATGTAAACTGACTGGTACAGCTGCTCTGGAAAACAGTGTGGAGGTTCCTCAAAATACTATCAGTAGAACTCCCCTATGACCCAGCAATAGCACTGCTGGGGATCTACCCAAGGGTTACAGAAGTGCTGATGCATAGGGGCACATGAACCCCAATGTTCATAGCAGCACTTTCAACAATAGCCAAATCATGGAAAGAGCCTAAATGTCCATCAGCTGATGAACGGATCAAGA